>JARACZ010000035.1:0-1200000 GCA_029255805.1 Keiferia lycopersicella | reverse complement strand
CCCCCCGACAGAGATCGGGATAAGGCAAGGCGAATGATGTGTGTCTACTTGGAAATAAAACATTGTAAATCTTTCAATCTTTGGTCTATGGGGCATGCTATCGTAGTTGGATCCATTTCCTTATCACCGTTAATCTAAGCGAAGGTCTGGGTGGCCATCGGTCTCATTGGCATATTTTGTTTATAAGTAGCGAAATACTAAACTATTCCTATCATGAATAGCGGTTTACACTTTAACGAAACCGCAAACGGCTCTTGATGGACGGCCCTCTATAATTTCGCTGGAATTTACACAAAACTAGGTGTAAAAATTGCTCAATAATGCAAGGAGGGCAACACTGTAGAATTGCTCTGAGCAAAAATTACAAAATAACTGGGTTACCTTTGACAATTACAGGCTTAAAATTTTATGACTTCATGTAGCTGTTGAATTCTTAAATATTTCGTACAATAATAGTTCAGGCAATAAAAATTACGACGACACACCTTAAGGTTATAGTAGACTAGTGTCGGCTCCATCGTACTTATATATTATAAATGCGAAAGTTTGCATGTTTGATAGTTTGTTACTCCTTTAAGAAAAAACTGTAAAATTTTCATGAAATTTGACACACAGATAGAGGATAACCTGGAGTAAAATATAGGACAGTTTTTATCCCGAAAAATTGTTTCTGTGAGATGAAATGGTATGATTTTTAAAACCGACTCCCAGACGGGCGGAGCCGAAATCGTATGGAATTGGAATAAAACTAAACAGGTACCTATTGTAAACTAATTTTCCATCATTTTATGAATAAAAAACTCCTAAAAAAATGAGCATTTTAATAACAACTAAACAATAATAACAACTAAACCATAAATAGGTCTATGCATCCCATCGACTCCGGTGAATTATATGTAACTATAGTTCCAGTAAGTGATGATTATTGGCGACAGTTTCGTGAATGTTGCTCCCTAATGGAAGTAATTTAGCTTTAGGCAGAGCCGCGGGACACGAATTAGTTTAATTGCTGTACACGGGCCTCCCCAAATGGGGGGTATTTTCCATACTCACCTCGCTTGGCATGCGGATTGGCGAGCACAGTACAAGGTGTTGTAGATATTCACAAGAAACGCTGCTGCCCAGTCCCTGGATTCATCCCTTAGTCATCTTTTACGACACCTGCGGTTTGTAATCGGGTGATGCTATTCTAAAACCGGCATCATACGGTATATTCAAGATATTCAAATATAATATTCCATATTCTTTAGATAAACTCCGCTAATGTGATCCCATTTACAAATAAGAGATCGTAGTTTAGATAGAACGGTCGGATTCCTGAGCACAATGCGGCATTAGTACATTTAAATACTAAAAGCGGCTCTGAATACCTGTAGGTATTGTAGAATGCATTTAAATGCAACATCTGACAATGTAGGTAATGCATTTCTAAGCAAAAAAGCGTGTAAGAGAAAGACCTATGACCAAGCTTAAAACGTAAAAAGTAAAAATTTAAATAACCTAAGGCGGATCGCACACTTGACGCACGACGGAGCGCTAAAATTTCGCAGCGGTCTGTGAGATATATACGAGAAACGTCACTCCCCATACTAAAACCGCATTCGACGTACGACGCTTCGATAGCGCTGCGTCGAGTGCGGGTGAACGGTTTTAGTATGGAGATTGACATTTCTAGTATGGATCTGGCAGACCACTGCGATATTTTAGCGGTCCGTCGTGCGTTAAGTGTGCAATCTGCCTATGACCAAACTTAAGGTATAAACTTAAAATATCCTAATAATAAGTAGGTCATTTCTTGCAATAAAAAATGACAGATGCGGAATTTTGAGTTGTTCGAATATGACAGACATCAAAGATTTTCCGCGCGAGTTGTCATTTATTTCTATGGCATACAATTAAAAACAGCAAATATTTTTGAATTTTCGCCTGTGGAAGTCTGCTTGCTGCTAATTAGGCACAGACCTTTTACCTCATGAGTGCGCGTTTGCCATACTTGTGTGTGTTATTTCTCTCTCTTTTCATTGGACAACTCGATGTCCAACGAAAAGTATGGCAAACGCGCACTCGTGAGATAAAAGGTCTGTACTTATGCTTGTATCTTACGTTCTACTCCACATACCTAATCAATTCCCACACACCCGAGACACTTTTAAATTCGGGTACCTATTAAAAAGTGTGGTATAAATAGGTTGTACGAGTCCGAAATCGAGTACGATCTCCGAAATCGCACTTTTGGAAAGATCTGGTGAAATTACGTCCAGCCATTGGGTATGATTTTTAGGACGTCAAATCTACCCATTTCTATATGTGGTAGCAATACAATATAAAGGAGATATTTAATTGCATATATGACATAAGCCTCTCCAACTAAAATACAAGTAAGGAAAAGCGATCGTGAGCCATTTACTGTGGAGACCACCAGCAGAGGTCATTACTGCAGCCGAGGTGGTAATACGAGGAATATGAAGACGTTTCCTTTCTCAGTTGTATAAATAAATAAATATCGTGGACACAGCGCCATCTAGGCCCAAACTAAGCAAAGCTTGTACTATGGGAACTAGAAGCTGACACTAATTGAAAATTGACTTAACAAATATTTGTGTCTTGTGGGGATCGAACCCACGATCCGAGGGTAGAAGGCAGGAGTACTATCCACTACGCCATCTGGACAGTCGAGTATGATTCGTCTTCAAAGGTAGGTTAAGGTGGTTCTGACATTTAACGCACAACGCAACGCTATTTTAACGAATCGGTAACGAATGTGTCGGTCTGATGACAAAAATCAACGCTGAACAGATGCGTCTATCAATTAACGCAAATTCAACCGTTGGTGGTACGTCAACGTTAGCGCATTTTTGGCGCATCGTCGAGCGTTAAATGTGGGATTCGCCTAAACTCAACAAGTTGATAAAATAAGCTTGGAGAACTATAAGATTGTTATTTCAGTGATTTACTTATAAGAATAGACAGTAGATTTGCAAAACCAAATTTTAAAACCGTATTGTCGTGCTAGGTATATTTGTTTATAGAAAAGTTTTGCTAATTTTTACTCAATTAGACAGATTTTGAGTCAAAAACCAAATACCTATAACGCGTCGCTATCTACAAATACTGTCCAGTAGAGCTGATGCCGGTTTCAACTGTCAAAACAAAAAGTAAAAGTCCCAAGATGGCGGCGCGTCAGCTGTCAAAGTGACAGCTCGGAGTGGAGCGGCTACCGTCGAGATTGTAATCACATTTACATGTTGAATATGAACATTTGAGGCGACGTGTGGATACCGGTTTAGTGGTTCTTACACTTAACGCACAACGGAGCGCTATTTTAGCGCATCTGTAACGAATGCGTCTGTCAGATGCTAGGAAATTTCTAATGGAAATGTTTTTTTAGCTCGTTTTGCTAGCCGTGTGTTGCTGGCTTAGAATAGCATCACCCCAATTCTTTCCTCGGGTGTTGTAATAGGCAACTAAGGAACTCGAATTTTTCATGTGTATTACAACTTTAGGCGACAGGCTGACAACAGTTTTTAGTATGGGTTTGAAACTTCCTTGCATCTGACAGACATATGTAATGGATGCGCAGAAAAATGCGCATCGTCGTGCGTTGGATGTGGGATTCGCCATTGTCTCCTGATTTAATTTGATGTGTTTGGAGTATTGAGTGACTTCTGGCTGGACTTGTCTCGTGCTTTTGATTTAATTACCGCTCTGAGAGAGCCTCGTGTGTTGCAAGCTTAAAATTATATTTTTGTATAGATTACATATGTCTTAAACTACTACGGCCTTGCAAGGTGCACATATATGAATAAAAATACTCATTTATATGTGACACTCTCTTTTTACTGATTTGAATATAATAATTTTATTTGTGACTTCAAGTCTATCAAATGAAGTGATATCTGGTTTTTCTAGCAGGTTTTACACACAGGTAGGTAGAGAGTTAACTTTTTCTGTTTGTAGGCAGGCCTAAAACTACGGCCACCATCGACACATCTGACAAGGACCCTCTCCCAAAAAACGAATTTCACGAAAGTAACAGGTTGTCAGCCTGTCACCTAAAATTGTAATACATATGAAACCGTTGAGTCCCTCAGTCACGTTTTACGACACCCGCGAGAGAGAAATAGGACGATGTTTTTCTAAACCGGCATCAGACGGAACCTAGGGGCACAAAATGGGGTCCACAAACTACTAAAATGTCACTTTAGATATTACGATATACAATGACTATAATTATTTTCCAATTTAAACCGGGAAAGGTTAGTTTCACTAGGTTTCAAAACGAAGTTCATATTCCAATAAAGTCTAATTGTATACATGAATGGAAAGTAGGGACCTTCAGATATTATTGGTAGTAAATAATAATAGTTTTAAGAGCTAAGTGATCTCTTATCAAATATCATATCAGTAACCTTTGAGGGAAAAGTAAGGTGTGAAATTTTTATCTAGATTTAATTGTTTTAACATTTGGATGTGTTTGTATTAAAATTGTCAGCGTTAATGTTAACCTGAAACAGGTTGATAATACAAAAGTGTCACCGGAATGAATTTTAATCTGATGACATTTTCGTATAATGATTGTTAAAGGACTTGAAATGAGCGTCGGTGGCCAAGTGGTAAGGACACCGATCTTAAATCGTGAGACCCGAGTTCGATCCCCATCATGTACCAATGTGTTTTCACTCACTTACATTTACCGACTGCTCTTACGATGAAGGAAAAACATGGCGATGAAAACCACATTTTAAATCAGATGATATTTGAATGTGGCTTAACCTAGGATTCGTGCCAGGTTAGCCTTCGGGCTGGTAGAGGTCAGATGGCAGTCGCTCTGTGTAATAATTTGTTACTTGTACAGGTAGCCCACCCTGACAGACAACGGTATAAGGCAAGGAGAATGATGATTGTTAAAGGACTTTGTTGAAAGACCATATAATATGTGTTTTTTTTTACAAAAAAGTAAGTATATAAGTTTTAGTATCAGCAATCTAGTTCCCATAGTACGAGATTTGCTTAGTTTGGGGCTATATGCGCATATGGCGCTGTGTGAATTGTCCTTAATTTTTTTTTAATCGAACAAATATCACTCATTATGTAGGTTTAAACGACTTTCGTTGTTAAAGTAAATTTTAAACTTACCTACACAGTGGCCGACAACCTGTCACTATAGTGATACACGAATTACCTCAAACGCTCCTCAATATTTCTCAGACGTGGCGATAGCGAACTTATTTCTACGACCGTTAACGCTCTGCCTGCATATCCCGCAAGAGATAAAAGCGAGATATGTGTGTGTTAACCTAGGTCCTACATATACAAATTACGCCTTTATCCATTGCGGGGTAGGCAGAGCGTTAACGATCGTAAAATTACTGTGGTTATCGCCACGACTGACAAGTATTGAGGACTCTTTCAGATATTTCGGGTATCACTGTAGTGACAGGTTGTCAGCCTGTCGTCTAAAATTGTGATACACATGAAACCTAGGTCCTGGTTTCATAAATATCACTGGTTGATTTACGTCGATATCGCTAATGTAGTATGCAATCTGCCTGCGCGCGCGCACGCGACAGAAGCTACAATACCAAACAATTTTTCTTAATGGGCATTTATTAAGTTGGTTCTCTTACGATAGGGGCACACTAAGGTCAATAAAATATTCCGTAAATAGTGATATTATTTTGTATAATATCATGCTTATCTGTCTTTCAATCAACATTTATTTTGTGCTACCTAATTAAGAGACCATCCTTCTTTAAGTCTTCCTACAATATTGGGCTTACTCCGGAGACATGCGGATCATCATCTACATGTATTTCAGAATATTCAGAACTTCCCAGGACACGCGGATAGTATCGCCCCACTTGAGTACCTAAGCAATGTAAGAGCAATGGAGGGAAATCCCATTGTTACCTTAAGTGTATATTTTTCGCTCAGTATGTGACAGAAGCAAAAAGTATGTGACTAAACTTGTATATCAATTTTATTTTATTAACACTTAACGTTACATGTTGTTTGGTTAGCTGGGCTAGCCCCGAGGCAGTGCGTTAGGAGCTAGTTTTAAGTTTTTAGTCCACCTGAGCCGCGTTTACATTAGGTTCATAAAATTGTTATAAGACATAGAAAAATGTATCCTATATGTTTCTCTTTTTTACAATGACTAATACTTGACCATCAAAAAGCTAAATGTAAGATTTACAACTTTGAATAAATAATTTGATTTTTATTTTGATATCTTTTCTCTGGTTGGCGGAGGGCAGAGATTACCTGTGCCATGTGTGCGCCGTCGTTACGAGTATCGAAATATTTGAAACTATCTGTTAGATAGTATCTTCCTACTCTACTGCTGTTAGCATTGTAGGTAGAGCAATGAAGACCCATAGACCTATTGTTGATAAAATATAGCTTGATACCTGTGACGTTTGTGACCTTGGAGTAAATGCTATGACACAAGGTTATTTTTCCTAGTAATCAAATGAAAGTAGACATTATGTCATAGCATTTTTCCAAGGTCACAAACGTCACAGGTATCAAGTATATTTTTCGCTTAGTACCTATGCGACTAACTTTGTATATCTCTTCCCTACTCAGCGGGAGGCAGAGATTATCTATGTCATGCGCGAGCGTCGCGATGCGTATCGCAATATTCGGAACTATCCAGTACTGGGGATGGTATCGCCTCGACGACAATGGGCAAACAAATGCGATCACGTTTCTTTTCTCCGATTTGTATTTGCCGTGTTTTATATTCTTTTGAACTCTGTTCAGTCTTACAACTACCTACTATTCATTGTCTACTGGAGTTTTATAGAAAACAGATGTTCTTCTTCTTCTTATCGTATCGATGGCAAATTTAGAATTTATGTGCACGAAATTCAGCCAACTGTCAGTATTTTCTGAGGCCTTCATGAGGTCATCTAGCGTGCAGGTATTGGGTCACGCGGGGCAGGACAGGAGATGTTCCATGGTCTGATGTAACCCCACAGAGTCAGATTGTCTTTGCAGCGGCCGACCTGGGTCCGCAATCTGTTTAAGGATTTCCAAGGTGTTACTCAGGTCTTCAGAAGGTATGTACATATTGAAGATAATCATGGAATATGTACTTTATTCATGAAATATTATATAAGAAGATTGCTATTATTGATATTTATTATTGTCTTAAAAAATATAATGCTTTTGTACACAGTCTTCACTCTTCACTCTGCAGTCTCTTCAGTCTTCACGGTCTGCTTTTGATTTTATTTTTATAACTTTGTTTAGTTTACTTTGAAAATCAATTTAGAAAATTACCTGCCTTACGTATCCAACTATGAAGAACAGAACAGGACATTCTTGAATTAAGCTGTCTTAAATAATTACAAGCAAGCATAATGGGAGAGACCTACGTCCAGCAGTGGACTGATGTGATGAAAATGATAATGTAGGTAGGTGATTACATTGCATTTACATGTATTCTTTTTTGATTCTCAGCCTCCTGTGTTCAAGTTCATCAATTCTGTTTTTTTTTTCATGATAGGTCTTGAGTGATTTGTGATTGACAGCTTATGTGTTTAATCGGACGCAGAATAACATGTAAATTGCAGTAAAATATCTGGTTTTGGTAACGTTAAAAACACTTTTTTAACCTTAAGGTAAAGTCGTCTCAATTCTTTTTTGTAATGGCTGCAAAAATTTTGACCACAATTGTATTTAATGTTGCTCTTAAAATAATACTCGTATGAATATTGTTCTGCATACGTATATACGCAAATCACGCCTATATCCCTGGCGGGGTAGGCAGAGCGTTAACGACGGTAAAATGACGGTCGTTATCGCCACGTCTGGCAAATGTCGTAATATTCTTCTAAATGTGACAAATACTTTAAGATCATATTTGTCAGTCTATTCTAAGCTTTTATACATAAAAAGCCATCACATACATTTCCACAAATCTACTTCTAAATCACAACGATCGTACCATACTGGCACGAACCAGAAATTACTGGATTTCTACCCGCAATACAATAGAGCGAAATTCGTTATGCCGGCTTGATCGGCGGACATCCATATCGGCGAGGGAAGCAAAGGCAAACGGGCAATTGCAATAACTAATAGTTTGTTATAACTCCGACCTGTCAGCTTCGATATGGCCGCCCTGTATAACAAGCCACTTATAGGGTCTTTGAGAATTGAATTTGTAACAGAGTATAGATGTTCATCCGTCAGTGTTCTTCACTACATAGTATAATGAGTGCTTGCCGCAACTGTCTTTATGTATGTACGTATGCTTGCTTAGATCTTTAAAACTATTGTCACACAAAATCTGTGATGACATAAAAATTAATCAATTTTCTAAATGATTTATTTTGTGCAAAATGGATGGCGGTGCAGACGAAAAATAAAATAGGTAATCGTTTATAATAATACATCCATGAATTACGCTTATATGCCCAGCGAGGTAGGCAGAACGTCAACGACCGTAAAATTACGGTCGATATCACCGCGTCTGACAAATGTTTGAGGGTCGTTTCAGATAAGCCGTGAATCACTATAGTGGAAAGTTGTCAGCCTGTCGCCTAAAATTGCAATACAGATGAAACCCTCGAATCCCTTAGTTGGTCTCCCGGCACGACACCCATGAGAAAGAAATAGGGTGATGCTATTCTAAGCCAGTATCACACGGCCCTTTTTTATATATTACTAATGACAATAACATAAGGAAAATAATCCTATGCAATGTCATATCATTTTAATAAAGTCTATGACAATTTGGCCACAAAATCTGTCATCTAACCAAGCGCAAATCTAGGTACATGGTCATCCTTTTTGGTCATTTGTCCAAAAAAGGATGGCATTAAATAAAATAATTAAGTCGTTTATTTAACAAAATATCTTATCGACCTGTTATAGTGCAGTGTCTATAATAGACCCTGCACTCGGCAATGCGCCTGTATAGTGTACTGCTTTGCTGCTTATAAGTAAAAAATGTATACTCTCTCTCTCTTTTCATGTGGGACACCGAGTCGTCCAATGTATACTTAGAATGTTTTATTCGATTAGGATAAAGACCTGGTATGCCCTTGTGCCATCGATTCCAAGCTCGTGGCCGAGCAGGGCAACGGCAGCTATTTCATAAAAGCAAACGACCCGCCCGCAGCCACCGCAAGTATCAATCATATTAAAATATAGGTGAATCGAATATGCCGTTTGATGCCGGCTTAGAATAGCATCACCCCACATGCTTCCCGCGGGTGACGTATGAGGCGACTAAGGGACTCGAGGATATTGGTCTATTAGAATTTTTAGGCGACAGGCTGACAACCTGTCACTATAGTGATACACATGTTTTCTGAAACAACCTTGCAAAACAATCCTCAAAAATGTCAGACGTGGCGATAGTGACAGTATTGTTACGGCCGTTAGCGCTCTGCCTACCCCGCAAGGGATAAAGGTGTGATATTATGTATGTATGTAAGTATCGAATATGCCGTTTGATAGAATAGCATCAAACCGCGACATTTTAAGGGATGAATGCAGGAAAGGACAGCAGCAAACCCTGTGAAACTAACACCTTGCATTGCGCTCGCCCATCCATACAGAGTATGGCAAATAGCCCCAATAGGGAAAGGCCTCCTTCCAGCCATCGATTTTTCAGAGAAAATTGTCAGACACAATTTTCTACTTTTTATAACAATTTTATGTTCCCAGTAGAAACGCGGCACGAGTGGGATAAAAAAATAAAAATAAAGGCACTGCCTCAGGGCCGGCCAGGCTGACCACACAGCATGTAACTTACGAAACTTGTTATACAGTCTTTAAAACTATAATACATAAAATCGTGAAGTAGTAAGTACTAAGCAACTGGTAGTGGTGAGAGCTACTGAGAACTTACTAAGCAACTTCTTTCTTTCTTTCAACTGGTAGTGCCCGACATTTGAGCGAGCGAGGCAAGCGCGAACGATGCAAGAGATTTGCAAACGTTTACCTTCTGCTTGCCCTCGGGTGTAATATGACCTTCTTGAGATTGGGTGTCGGAATATACTGGTCTGTTCACCTCGGTCTCTCAGTTGGCTACAGCTTCCAAACAAAATTATCATTATCACAACTTCACAGGTAGTGTTTGTATTAAAGCAAATACGCGTTTAGGCCTTTCCCGTACTTCAGCGTAATAATTACGCTGCGCTAACGTATGCGGTTGTCAGATCCATAGTAGAAAGGTCAATTATCATACTAAAACTGCTCTCGACACACGACCCATCGCTAACGCAGTGTAAGCGCAGCGTCGTGTTGAACTTGCGTTGAGAGCGGTTTTTGTAAGAGGAGTGACGCTTTTTAGTATGGATCTGACAGGCGCATACGTTAGCGCAGCGTTATTGTTGCGCTGAAGAGTGAAAGAGACCGGAAGGTCCATCTCCAATAGTGCACTGTTGTGGCTAATGAAGGTGACGAAGAAGAAAAGTAAAGGCAGCGAATCGACGCAGCGAATAGAAGAATCTTTTGTATGAAAACTTGCCGACATCTAGACAACAGGCTTGAATAGTGAGGAGGTCACCTCTGCCTCGAGGCTGCGCAGGCGCGGATAATGCGTGACCCGCGACCGGCGCGCGCGCAGCGTCCGTGGCTCGCGGTTACACGCAAACATTGCTGTAACAGGTGCATAGTATACATTTCTTTGAGTAACTACATACCTTCATACAGCAACAGTAAATATATAATGAATAATGATCCAGGGGGCAGCAGTTCTCTAAGAATTTAGCATCTAATGCCAATCAGGGCAGGCTATGTCTAGCAGTAGAATGTTGTGGCAGTAAAGAATACTTGACCGTCCAAGAATTTAATCGAATCGACTCGAATCGAACGACCCTCAAAGACGGACGTGGCGATAATGACCATAAATTTACGGTCGGTAACGCTCTGCGTACACTGTGAGGGATCAAATCGTGCTTTGTGTGTGTACATGTATCAGAGTCTAAGAGAGATCCAAATACACAGTAGGAGTTCTCTTCCTGCAACTTCACCCTTTTGTCCCCAAACAAAGTCTACCCCACTTAGATCCACCGTCAAAAACGCATACGATTTACCAACGTCGAAAAATTCGCATCAGCTCCTCAATCAAGCTTTTCAAACGCCATCGGACCATTGTCCTAAGGCGGGCCATAGAATACCCCCTACTAAGGCGAGGAACACACTTGACGCACAACGGAGCGCAAAAATATCGCTGCGGTCTGTCAGATCCATACTAGAGGCGTCACTCCCCATACAAAAACCGCACTCGATGGATGACACTACAATAGCGCTGCATCAACAGCGGTTGAGCGGTTTTAGTATGGGGATTGACATTTCTAGTATGAATCTGACAGACCGCTGCGATATTTTTGCGCTTCGTCGTGCGTCAAGTGTGTTCCTCGCCTAAGGCGCGCCATTCAATACTAAGATTCCGGGCAACGTGCGATCGCGTGAATGGCCGCCCTTACATTGTATTTATCACTGGCTTTTGTGCGCGCGAGTTATGCGCAAGCGCAGCTCGGATGAGTTAAATAGGCTACGGTAGAGTTACTGATGGTGGAAGCTTTAAATTTTTGCTAGAGCTATGGTGGTTGTTGCTAACGGTTCTATTTTACGGTTTGAATATTTTTGCATAATACTGAAGTTTACAATTCTGTTATTTTTGAAAGAACACCTCGCGATAACAATTTTTTAACATACATTAGACAATAGAACAATGCTTAACATAGGCTTCCCTTTCGATTATGGTTAGGTTAAAGCAAAGATTTTAGTTCCAACTACTACTACTTCTACAGTCTCAACAGTTCACTGCTGGACATGGGCCTCCCCCAATGGGGGGTATTGCCATACTCACCACGCTTGGCAGGCGGATTGGCAAGCGCAGTGCAAGATACTGTAGATATTCACAGGGAACCCTGCTGCCCGTTCCCTGGATTCATCCCTTAGTCGCCACGACACCCACGGGCGGAAATGTGGGGGTACTATTCTAAGCCACCACAAGCAAGTCAAGCATTAGTTATTAGTTCCAACTAATGAATGTTATTTATATGAAGTTCTTTCTTAACATGATGCCTACCACGACTTATGTTTTACTTATATAAACCCTACCTCTTTATGATACGCGAGACTTATCTCGCGGACGAGAAGACGTCCCAAGTGTCAAATCGTATAGATTTTATCAAAACTAATGAATAATTTTGTCTACAAGTGTAGAGAAAATATAAGTCGCGGATGCGCATCATAACTGGGCAAGACGACATTGTCAACATCTCTAAACAAAAGACCATTGACAAACAATATAATTAGTGATGTACACGACGACATCGACGTTGTAAGTATCGATAGAAGTAACATATCGACTTGCGATCGTCTGTAATTCTACTTTGCTTTGTAATGCCGCATAGACCGTTTTAAATAGTATAAATTGCCTGATATACTCGTAGGAAAACATGTTTGATATGAAACTATGACTGAGAAGTATTATCAAACTTCTAAAGAAGAGAACTACAATTGAAAAATATTAAAAAAGATAACGAGTTTTAGACATACATACATACATACATACATATATCACGCCTTTATCCCTTGCGGGGTAGGTAGAGCGTTAACAGCCGTAAGAATACGGTCGCTATCGCCACGTCTGACATTTTTGAGTATTGTTTTCTAAGGTTGTTTCGGAAAACATGTGTATCACTATAGTGACAGGTTGTCAGCCTGTCGCCTAAAAATTGTAATACACCAATACTCTCGAGTCCCTTAGTCGCCTCTTACGACACCCACGGGAAGGATGTGGTTTGGTTTAGTTTTAGACAATCTTCATAAAGATTCAAAATCAAAGAAATGGCTATACTTTGGTAATATTCAATATCAGAGTGTCGTTAAAGGTATTTTCGAAGAATTTGTGAAAATAACATTATTCTATCAAAGACACACTTAATTTTAAACTTTCATCATTGTTTACATTTTGAACATTCGTTTGAACATTTGATGAACATTCGTTGGTATTACATGCATAAAATTTCCTACATAACTGCAGCAATATCTTTAACGTTTTTTGTTATACATAGAATTATTTTTTAAGAAGTACTCTCCCCGTGTTGGGACCTGTTTAAATTAATACCTCAAACTAACCTTAACAGCCACAAAAGTCCACTGCTAGACGTGGGCCTCCCCCTATCGGGGGGTATTACCATACTCACCACGCTTGGCAGGCGGATTGGCGAGCGCAGTCCAAATGTTTAATTTACAGGAAACGCTGCTGCCCATTCCCTGGTGAAATTTATTATAACTAAGTATAAAATATGTACCTATACAAAAAAAACCGAGACTTAATAAAAAAAAAATAGGACACAAAAAAATATATAAGATTCTATAGATGATATTCAAATACTAAATCATAAACATACACTGCGGACGTTTAACAAAACTGTCTCAAGATACTTTACAGCCTGTCGGTGTAACGTTTTATTGCCGACTTGAAACGCACTAAACGCAATAATAGCCGAAGCCTGAAGCTGTATCTTAGAGCTTGAAACCGATTTAAAATATACCGATTTTAAATGGAATATAATAAAATTACTTTATTTCAGACCTGACCATCCATAAGGACATAGTTGTCTTAATGAAAAATGTTAGTACACAGTATTCCGTGTGATGCCGGCTTAGAATAGCATCACCCCACATCCTTCCCGCGGGTGTCGTAAGAGGCGACTAAGGGACTCGAGGTTATTGATGTATTACAATTTTTAGGCGACAGGCTGACAACCTGTCACTATAGTGATACACACGTTTTCTGAAACAACCTTGGAAAACAATCCACAAAAATGTCAGACGTGGCAATAGCGACGGTATTCTCACGGCCGTTAGCGCTCTGCCTACCCCGCAAGGGATAAAGGCGTGATATATGTATGTATGTATGTTAGTACACACACTTAAAGTTAAATTGTTCCAGTGTCTAATAGTGCGACCCTCATAACCATCTATATACATCGTTTAAAGGGTTTTACCGGCATATTTGAGGGCTAGGGCTAAGCGGTGTTATTGCAAAATTTACATCACGGGCAGCGCATCGGATAGGTTTCAAATTGTATATTTGTTCTACAAAATGAGTAAAACTGTCTAAAAATCGATTAATTGACGCGAAACCTTTTAATTTCGCGCTATGAAAAAACCGGTTTTTAAGGTTACGGTAGAGCTAAACCGTAAGGAAACGAACTATATGTACTTATGGTGATACCGGTTTTAAAAATGAACCGGTAAACAAGCCCTATATTGTAGCCTAGATTTCAACACTAAAGCACAAACGAAACTTAGGGACAAAAACAGGCATACATTGCGGGTTGAAAAGGGAGAAAGTAGAAATAAGTATAATTTAGATACGCAATGGATAACGACATCAAAATGATAGTCGTAGAAGTTTCGATCGAGTTTATGTTAAGGAGTTGGTACACATGTGGATAAAAAATATACTGACAAATAGTAAATTGTTCTGAATACAAAAAATCATATAAGAGAACGGCATGATTACAGCAATGACCAAGGAACTCTTTTACAACTCATTTGATTGAATGGGGATTGACGTTTCAGGTATGGATCTGACAGACTGCTGCATTACGGATGTGCGTTGTGCGTTAAATAAATGTGAAAAAGGCCTAAATGAAATACTAAATATATGAAACTATATAAACTTGTGAGTTTTATCGCCTTTTTATATTCAAAATTTTGATGTAGGTATAATTAATTTGGTGTGTTAATGGGTACTATTCGGTTCAATGTTTGCTTCTGATGTATTTTGAATTTATCAATATTAACTTTTTGTTACAAAAAATACAAACAAAACAAGCAGAAAAAAGCTAATATTAATATCTAGTGTTTGGTAAAAAAACCCTGTATTCGAAATTACTTGTGGACAAAATATAACATTCATGTAATCTATAAGTTTAAGTTTGAAAACTGACTACGTATGGAAAATATCCTTAAGGGCAGCGTCCATACGATCGCCACATGGCGGCCTATAAATACGCTCCGTCGTACGCACAACAATTAAATTATCATACGCCGCCGCTGACTTATGAAGACGGGTCTGCGCTGTACCTAGGCAAAGGGTTGTATCTCAAGAACGGTGTTTTTTAGGTATGTATGTACCTGAACTATAAAAACACTGGCACTAAGCAATGTGATACAAACTTCATATCACGGATAGGCGGACCTTACAGTAACACTGGATACCACTCCGGTATCCGGAATGACGGGATCCTGCCCCGGGAGCTCCGATGCACGACGGCCCGCAGAAATTTCTTTCGCATGCGTTTTTTGCACACCCTACGGAGCGTACCGTACCTCCGTCCGATGGTCCGGATCCGTCGTGTGCGCCGGCTCCACACGAATATGCGGTGTCATGCGGTTTTTCTGTTCAAATTAAGTTTTTATTACCAAAGTTGAAAACCGGATCATCGCTCATTGGTGCATTTGGTGCAATGTGGGCTTGGCCATAAGATAGGCAACATGTATGATAGATATGACTCGAATATGGTGTGGGAGAACTATTTTCTTTTATTTGATGTATTCTGTTTATGTTCATATTCAGAAAGGATGCAAACGGCATTCAGCCGTTCGTTCAGCAGTGAACATGCTGAAAAGTAGAAGAAATCTGAGTTATACAGTTTTAGCAGCGCTCCTCGTGCTGGGTGGCTGTCTTCAATAACAGTCGTGATCGCTTGTCGCGCATGCGCGTGTAAGGTGCGGCGGACACAAGATCAATTACAGTCGAGATCAGCTCGGGTTAACCTAAGGATAGTCTTCAGACTTTGTACCAAGCTAAAGTCATACCAATAGGTAAACAAGGCCGGTGTCACAGGCTGACAACTTGTCACTGTAGTGATACACAAATTATCTCTATATTTGTCAGACGTGGCGATAGCGACCGTATTTTTACGGCCGTCAACGCTCTGCCTACCCCGTAAGGGATAAAAGCGTGATCTATGTATGTATGTATGTAATAGGTAAATTGTACTTCATTGCCTTACATAGTGTCACGACCAGCGTAGCGTCCGTACGTGCGCATATGGAGCATTGAGGTCAAGTTACGCTGGTCGAATCGCGAACTTGAGTTGTGTTTGACCGTACAAGACGTCTGCTTGATGTAACGGATCAAATTCCTCTTCTTTGTCAATTGACAAACGACCGATGGGGCGCAGTGGTAGTGCGACTGCCTGCGACGCAGAAAGTTCCGGGTTCGATTTTCGGTGGGCCACACTACACAGATATTTATCACTTCGCGAATTCGTTCCCAATCTAGTTAGGATATTGAAGGCTGAACCACCTAATTGTCCGTAAGAAAGACGTTTTGTATTTCGGAGGGAACGTTAAGCCGAAGGTCTCGGTTGCTGTCTATGGTTACTTAGACAGCAGTCGTTCCACAACCATGTCAGAAGCCTGCTACTTGTAGAAGGCGGTTGAAAAATTCTAACACCAGGGTTTCCTTGGGTCGTTGGACCACTCAGTATCCCACACGAAAAGAAGTTGCTGAATTTTCAGATTGTTTTTAATGTGCGAGTGCGGTTTTAGTATGGGGATTGAAATTTCTAGTATGGATCTGACGGACCACTGCGATATTTTTGCGCTCTGTCGTGCGTCAAGTATGCGATCCGCCTACCGCTAATGAGGGTGTGGTCTATACCCACCCACGTCATTCTCGATAAATACTGCAATAGTTTACCAAGAGAAGACGTCAAAGTCAAAGTCAAAGTCAAAGTCAAAGTCAAATTATTTATGCAAAGTAGTAAATTTTACATTTCGCTTTTTGATGGTCAAATATTAACAATTTTAACAATAACAATTTTATGAACCTAGTGTAAACGCGGCTCAGGTGGACTAAAAACTTAAAACTAGCCCCTAAAGCACTGACGAATGCCTTAGACGAATGCTAATGACGTATGCACCCATTCTTTTTCAGTGTAGCATAGGTATTTGTAAATTGTTTTAATTTTGAGTAATGTTCTATAAACATACTTTGTAAAACGCCTTTATTAATCAGATGTAATCAAAAAGTACCATCACTTATAAATATTGCGGTTTTGTTTTGAAAAATGTTCCATAAACATACTTTGCAAAACGCTATAAATAAACAAAAACAATTAGGGGATTTCACCTGCTTTCAGTTTAGCCATTATGGCTAAACGATAGGCGACGACCGATATGGCGCAGTGGTAGTGCGACTGCCTTTAACGCAGAAGGTCCCGGGTTCGATTCTCGGTGGGTCACTCACAAAGTTGATATCTATTACTTTGTGAATTTGTTCCCAGTCTGGTTAGGACATTGCGGGCTGAACCACCCGATTGTCCGTAAGTAAGATGGTTCCGTGTTTCGGATGGCACGTTAAGCCGTAAGTCCCGGTTGCTGTCTATGATCACTTAGACGGCGGTCGTTATACAACCATGTCAGAAGCCTACTACTTGTAGAAGGCGGTTGAAAAATTCTGACACTAGGGTTCATCAGGTCGTTGGACGACTCGGTGTCCCACACGAAAAGAGAAAGAGTTTAGCCATTGAGTTTAGGGCTGGTTGAAGAATTATAAATTTTTGTGTAAGGCCGTTTTCAGACTTAATGCACAACGCAACGCTAAAATAACAATGCATGCGTCTGTCAGATCCGTGCTTAAATCGGCATGCGTCTGTCAGATCCATGCTTAAATCGTGCTGCGTCGTGCGTTTGAACTGCGTCAGGAGCGGTTTTAAGCTAAGCGTTATTTTTAGCGCTGCGTTGTGCGTTTAGTGTGAAAACCGCCGTAGTGTTATTAGTAACGTTCCTCGACTTTTAGGTTTTTTAAAGTAACTTTTGAAGTAACACACAATTTGGTGAAAATTGTTGGAACGGATCCTGAAAAATACAAATCATGCCCATTTAAAAATATTATAGATAGATAAACTGTAAGTAAAATCTGCGCCAGTCCCGTATACCAATTTAATATAAGTTGATTTTTGCTCATGTTGTTGGGGTTTTTATGGTAATACTTTAATGAAGTTACTACAGTCACTTATCCATTATAATAATTGAATATTCATCGATTTCATTAGAAAACATCGCCAATGGATAAGGCACAATCGATCATCGATCCATCATTTTTCCATGATTAAGCAGACACATATTATTACGCTAATGATCCATAATGCCTGCTCTTTAAAAAGGGCCAACAATCGAATAACGGAGTGTTAACAGCTATAAAGAATTAAAAAAACAAACTAGTACAGGATTTAAAAAACAAAAACCCGACTGCAATAATTTTAAAGTCAGTTTCTTCGATAATAATTCGCCATTTCAAGTTAAAATTTTACCCAATGTAACTCGCCTGTTAGTTGACTTATAGAGAGCGGCTGGTAGCGATTGGATGGCAAAATCGTGAAATCGTGCCTTCTGGCGTATTTAGGGGTAGGCCTATGTCCAGCAGTGGACTGAATGTTACGAGCTGCTAAGACAAATTTAATGACATCTCATATGGCAACATCCGCCGTTTAGGCTGTAGCCCGTCGAAAAGAATTTACTTGCTCACGTTGAATACAATACCCTTGAAAAACATAACCATCCTTCTAAAGAAGACGGGCCTATAAAGAACTATGAATATAAAAAAGGTGTATTGTTTTGCCATTTAGTTAAATTAGAACATTAAAGACTGTTGCGTAGATGCCTATTTACAGTACTGTACAAAAGCGCAGCGTTGGAGGCCCTCTGGCCAGACAAGATGAATTCAATAGAGCGATTGGTGGTGACTCTACGGCGAAAGCGACAGACCCGGCCTTCTGACGTCCTGGGAGAGGCCTACATCCAGCAGTAGACTGAATAATGGTAAAATGGTTATGGACATATAATGAAAAATACCAAAGTTGTACGCTGAGAACTAGAAAAGCCTAGATAACTTTGAATAGCAAAGTACGTAAGTTGTATTAAGCATTTATTCATGGCAATTTTTTCATTATGGTATTTCGTCTTAAGAAACACATGCCACAACTTATGCAATTGCATAATGAAATGCCACTGTGATAGAACTATTATTTTTTATCATGTACGAAACTGAATAGTGCTACTACCGACAATCGCCACGGATACAGCCGCCAGTGTGAATAGCCAATAAGCTACATCGGATACATTTAGAAATTTCCATACACCTACCGGTACTAGTTAATGATCTAATTTAGATGGGCAGATTAAATAGGCGTTTTGTGTTAGAATTACTTGCTAGAATACATAGGTTAGTTAAGTCGTACTAACTTAGCTAGCTAACTTAACTATAGTGGTACGGGTACGGGCTTAAGACACTTTTTACCGTAAGTGTGAAGATGTTGTTTTAGTATAGATATGGCATTCCTACTACACAAAATATTTATTTTTATCCAAAATTATTGTAAATTTTTAGATAGCATAAAATATTTATATTGACACGGCTTGCGTTCCACTTTCCTTTATCATTCATAAAATTTTGTGATAAGTGCTAAGTGTAGCAAATTAGCCCGTTGATGTATTTTGTGTGGATCGTTCGGTCGATCCTTAAAATTTTCATATTGGTAGCTTTTCGCGGAATTTAAGTAAGTACCTCAATTGTTGTTGTTAATTGTATCCTAGTAATCACAGCTGACGGGCGGGCGTGTGTGATTGTTTGACCTCCTGATAAAGGCTGTTTTAATCAGCTCAAAGCTGGTCGGGGTCCGAGCCCTCAACCAAATTAAATTTAAAATAAGTGAGTCATTTCTCTTTACATACTACCCATTAATGTTATTACCAAAAAGGGCAGAATGGTTTATCGAGACACAGTTAAATCGTACCCAAAAATAATTTAATACTTCTAAACGCGAGTTTAACTTACACCTACTTTATCTCACAATAATTTCAAGCTCATAAAACTGAATTGAATTGTCGTGAGTATTCTTCAACAATTGGGCCTAACTTGCCACATCCATACCTACCTTCTTTTATCTCCTGCACAATATTACTAAACGTGTTAACTCACCTCTCTAATTATTAGTTAACCATGGTTTCGCTGTCTCATTTTGAACTTATCTTAACCCATGATCAACATGAAACTAGGAATCCCATATCTAACGCACGATGATGCGCATTTTTAGCGTCATATAAAAGTCATCAACGTGGTCTAGATTTTTCTTTTTGTTCTATTAATTTCGATTTTCCATAATGACTGTTAATACACATACAATTTTTTCACAAAATTTTCTGAAGGCCGTGTGATGCTGGCGTAGAAAAGCATCACTCCATTCCTTCCCGCGGGTGTTGTAAGGCGAATCCCACATCGATGCTGCGCTATTTTAATGCAACCGTAACGGATGCGTCAGATGTAAGGAAATTTATAATTCTCCATACTAAAAACTGACGTTGACGCAACACCAACGGATGAACTTGCGTTGTTTGACAATCAGATCCGTTGACGCAGGTTCATTGGCTACTTTGACAACTCGGTGTCCTACACGAAAGAAGAAAGTGATATTTGAAATTTTCCTACATCCGACAGACACATGCGTTCTCTACGGTACACTGAAATAGCGCACCGTTGTGCTTTAAGTGTAATAACCACCTTGTATTTTGTTGCCAGTGAAATAAAGCAATTTTAGTTCACACTCGTGTCGTACAATACACAATTAGTACGTCAACGTGCGTCTGGTAAGGTTAAGCTGCGCGACTGAAATTGATATGGTTGTGCGATGGCTTAAACACTATAATAACGTTCAAAACATGGCTACTGGTTATTTTTAGTAGAAAAATGAAAAAAATATACATGGTGTAAAAATAAGCCGACTAAGGGACTCGAGGGTTTCATGTGTATTGCAATTTTAGGCGATAGGCTGACAACCTGTCACTATAGTGATACACAACTTATCTGAAACGACCCTCAAACATTTGTTAGACCTGGCAATCACTGACACTGAGACCTGGTAATATTACGGTTGTTAACGCTCTGCCTACCCCGCCAGGATAAAGGCGTGATTTGTGTGTGTGTAAAAATATTAGCTGCAAATATTTTAAGGGGTGAACCAGCCCATGCTCAACAACTTTACCAAAAACATACATCGAAATATGAGTTTTTTTTGCCCTCCTATATAAATTGATTTGTTGCTGGTTGCTAATTTTGTATGTGAGGCCCATTTTTTTAATATTTTGATCTATGTTCCTTGGTGAATTTTGTTCATTTTCATGGGCTGGTTCACCCTTGAAAATGTTTGCAGCTAATTATTTTTACACCCTGTATAATTTTTTAAACAGCTCTTTTGTACGGGCTTTTTTAAGTTATTTATGCTAAGGTATTTTAATTACTTTTTTAATAGGATTAAAATTGGAATTAAGCAACAGAAAGATGACGAGAAAAGTAGATAGGTACGCGCATCAAAGTCATATTAATGTAACGATGTAAGTATGACTTTGAAGTAATTAAAATATTAACTAAGTACCTTCATGGGTAATTAGTCATAATCATAGGGTTTACTTTTTTATACAAAAACAATAATCTTCTAAATTAATCTCTCTCTTTTCGTGTGTCAGACGAAGTCATCCAACGACCTAATAAACCATAATGTTAGACATTCTCAACCAATTAACTTAAAATTTAGATAATATTTGAATGTTACTGAACCTAGGATTCGGGCCAGGTTAGCCTTCGGGTTACAGAGGTCAAATGGCAGTCGCTCTGTGTAAAACTTGGTTCCACGTCAAATTCCCTACCGACCTTGACAGAGAACGGGATAAGGCAACGAGAAAGATGACTATTTTTGTTACAGTTTTTTTACAGGCAACTTGCAAATGACAACTTATGACAGTTGCAATTTGATACGGCATCGTGTACCATGGTATCCAACTTTCAAAAAAAAAAAAACATACATACATATATCACGCTTTTATCCCTTGCGAGGTAGGCAGAGCATTAACGGCCGTATGAATACGGTCGCTATCGCCACGTCTGACATTTTTATGAGGATTGTTTTCCAAGGTTGTTTCAGAAAACATGTGTATCACTATAGTGACAGGTTGTCAGCCTGTCGCCTAAAAATTGTAATACACCAACACTCTAGAGTCCCTTAGACGCCTCTTACGACACCCGCGGGAAGGATGTGGGGTGATGCTATTCTAAGCCGGCATCACGCGGCAAAAAAAAACGTACTTGGAAAATAACCGGAGAGTCATGCGGTGCGTATGGGAACCGACTTAAATGGGTAAATCGAGGTGCTGAAAGTGGTAGTAGTAGTTCGTAATTTGGTTGCAATTTAATTGTGCAGCAAAATAATAACAATGGGGCAGCAAAACCAACACAGCATCAATTTGGCAGACCGTTAGCTGGACATAATCCGACACCAACAACACAGCTGCACTAGATTTATAGTTTGGTCTAAGCCATAGAGAGATACAGACTGTAAAAAAATTTGCTGCAAATATATAGCCCATGAAAGTGAACAACTTTCCCCATGGATCATAGGTCGAAATATAAAAAAAAAATTGGACCTCCCATACAAAATTACCGACCGACCAAGTCAATTTGTACGGCAGATCCAAAAATTTCTCATATTTCGACCTATGTTTCTTGGGGAAAGTTGTTCAGTTTCATGCACTGATTCACCCCTTAAAATATTTACAGCTAATATTTTTACACCTTATATTCTCCGTTTTCTTCAAAGAATCAAACTCTTGTCGATGGTGTAACTTTTCATCTTTCCTCTTTTCTGCTAATGGCTTGACCCCAAGGTACTACATGACATTGACTTTTCCTTTGTCTGAGTAAAATAAGTGCGTCTACGTCCTATGTTCCCGTCTGTCCCCATAAAATTTGTCTGGAATAATAATTCCCACCTGTCACCCGTGACAAATGGGAACAATTTTAGACCACTCGAATTTGACGTACATTGTTAAATATGAGTGGGGGCAAAATGAAATGCAAATGTTCAATGAAATTATTTACTAAATGTAACACTGCATCACTATAATTTAATAAATCCATGTATTTTGCACAGACCAATAATTTGGAAACACTTATATCACACTTTCTACGAATTGAATTTGATAATGTCAAATGTTTATAAGCTACTACTTCACCTCCTACGATACCCATGGGAAATAAATGGGGTGATGCTATTCTAAGCCGGCATCACACACCATGATATTATCCTATACTATACTGCCTTATTATAATCCTCATATCTTCCCTGAACCCTCCAACAGCCTCGTTGTTCACAAGAAAACACGCGTTTTCTTTCGCAAGATCATCTCCGATACCAAAGTGATAGATGTCTCGTAGTACACAATGCTTGTACCTTACACCACCCGTTTAATCTTAGATAATCGTCGTGTTATCTCGCGATTGCACCGCCCTCCACCGGCGAACCACAATTTGAGACTATAAAATGGAAGGTCGAGTCCTTAGCACCAAGTGGAAAGGCAGGGGTGTACTAGTGTTTCATTAGGGGGCTTAATTTGACAATAGAATTGGGTAAAGCAAAGTAAGGCAATGAGATATTGACTGGATTTGCACTTGGATGTGAATATGTTGCGCAAGCTACTAAAAAAGGTGTCTTAGTGCTGTGTCTGGAGTTAATTGCTATGTGATTACAATGATATCTAAGAATTTATTTCCAATACTATTGAACCTATTACGAGTCCTACGACGGGTACCTATGTGCAAAACTTTTAAGAAGCGAGAATATGTACATCAAAAAACTAAAATTGAAAAGGGTAAGTAGTAAAAATTTGCAAAGAGAATAGGGTGTTCGTATCCTTACTTGTTTCTGTTTTTTCTAGTGTAATAGAAGTTGATTATGTTATTTTACCTCGGTACAATGAACATGAACATGTCTACGAGGCATAAATGTACACTCAAATGCCACGCCAGAAGCGTTCTTTCTGCCAAAATAACCCAAAGTAAGGCTTTAACGGAGTGCTTAAATATTGCAGCGGTCTGTCAGATCCATACTAAAAATCTCAATCCCCATACTAAAGCCGATAGCGCAGCGTCGTCCGTCGAGAGCAGTTTTAGTATGGGGAGTGACGTTTCTAGTATGTATCTGACAGGCCGTTGCGATATTTTGTGCGAATTAAGTGTGCGATCCACCTAAATCCCCAGAAACGGACCATAAAAACATCCAGGGCCTCAGATTTTCATCCTTGGCTTGCAACGCCCCTGGCCAAAGGTGACTGGAGCTATAGAACTGGAATGGAGACAAAGAAGCGCTGATTGATTGGCAATGATTGGTACTCTTTAAAAAATTAATACCTTTCAAAATGATTGGTACCCTTCAAAATGGTTGGTATCTTTTGTAATCTGTGGAATGGTAAACGTCTGGAATTTGCTATTTCATGTTGAGGGCCCATTGTTGCCGGCTTAGAATCACCCATTTCTACTCATGGTTATCGCAAAAGGAGACTGAGGGATTAATCCAGGGAATGGGCAGCAGCGTTCCCTATGAATACAACACCTTACACTGCGCTCGCAAATCCAGCTGCGAAGCGTGGCGAGTGGAAAATACCCCTTCCGACTACGGAGGCTCACGTCCAGCAGTGGACTGTTATTGCAGTTGTAGTAGTCACTGTCGTGACAAGTTGTCAGCCTGTCGCATAAACTTCTAATACCTACACATGAAGCCCTTGAGTCTCTTAGTCACCTTTTACGACTCCCGCGGGAATGAAATGGGGTAATGCTATTCTAAACCATGCGGGCACACGGTGATGCCGGCATCACACGAAAGGTGATAAAAATAGGTGCAGTTCTTACCTGAAGCGCTCAGAAGCAGAATTCTGGATATGGTATGACACTAGTATGTATGTATGAAATACAAAAGCCTTATTCTATAGTTTAAAATGCAAACGGAGTCCGTATCTCTCTGAGGGAACTGCTGAATAGGATCTAAGTTTTCTACAACTTATTCAGAAACTTTGGTCTAAATCCTCAAATGCCCCACCAGTCAAGAAGACGTGAAACTATTGAACAATACTAAATAGGTGAGTCGATCTCAGAGCAAGAATGTTTCAGAGATGTTGCTTCATACGAATAATCAAAATGATGCAATGAAAAACTCGTCGCTGTTCAAATATAACTTAGGTATCTTATCTCACAATGGCTTTTTCAAGCACATTTTGTAAGGAAACGGGTCAAATTAGAAACGCTTGTTTCAGTTAGTAGACTATGGAACACAAAACGTATGGGATTTTGTTAGAATGAGATATTTATTTACACTAGTAACATCAAATAAACATGTATGTAGCGACATCTGTTGTACAAATATTGTTACTTATTATCTATGGTATAACCGAATAAATTCCTTCTATCATCGGATGCGTAACAAAGAGAACGTCGTTTTATTAGGTTATGGGCCCAGTATGCCCTATAGTTAATTTAAATTGTTTTAATTAGCTGGATTAGGCACGGGAGTAAAAATAAACAGTGCTGAAAGTGAAAATTAACAGAAATGGCGTCGAACTCATTTTTGGCTAGTGTACCCAAGTTAAAAGGGCGCGACCCAAGTTAAAAGGGCGCGAGAACTACCATGAGTGGGCTTTTGCAGCGGAGAATATGCTAGTTTTGGAGGGCATGCTGTCATGCATCAAGGAAGAAAAAGATGCTACTCCATTAACAGGACAGGCAGCAGCCGCAGAGGACGCAAAAGCGAAAGCCAAGTTAATTTTGACCGTTGACCCGTCACTGTACGTACACATCAGAGAAGCCTCAAGTGCCCAAGATTTGTGGCAGAAATTGCAAGCAATGTTCGATGATTCTGGTTTTGCAAGAAAAATAAGTCTATTACGTAATCTTATCTCGATTCGTTTAGATACTTGCAATTCAATGACTACCTACATCACGCAACTTATTGAGACTGCCCAGAAATTATCAGGAACAGGATTTAAAGTGGACGACGAGTGGATTGGCTGTTTAATGCTGGCAGGATTACCAGAAAAATATTTCCCAATGATAATGGCGATAGAACATTCTGGAATCGCCATTACATCAGATGTTGTGAAGACAAAGCTAATTGATTTAGCAGGTAACGATTCCGAAGCCGGGAGCGCATTTCTCAGCAGAGGTCAGCACAGTCGACGTTTTTCTCATGTTGGCAATAGTAACGGCAACATCAAGAAAAATGACAGATCAAGTCATCATGGCGGCGGATTGTATATGTCTCAGACGAACGCAAACAAACCCGACAAGAGTCATATTACGTGCCATCGGTGTGGAAACACAGGCCATTATAAAAATCAGTGTAGTGTACAGAAGAATACACAACAAAACAAGAAGACACACGCGTTTTCCGCAGTTTTCCTAAACGGAAATTATAGTAAAGAGGATTTTTACTTAGATAGCGGCGCGAGTTGTCACATGACGACAGATGTAAACAAAGTGCAAAATGCAAGTTTTTCGCCAAGTGTGAGCGAGATTATGGCAGCAAATGGAAGTTCCATGGCAGTACAGTGCTCGGGCGATGTGCAAATAGTGACTATCACTCCAGATTGCAAGTTTGAGGTTACTTTGAAAGACTGTTTATGTGTACCTAACCTCGCAACGAACTTGATATCAATGAGTCAACTACACAAATCAGGAAACAGAGTGAGGTTTTTACCTGATCGTTGCAATGTTTACAATCGAAACAAAGAATTAGTGGCTGTGGCGTTCGAGACAGATGGCGTTTACAAATTGGACATTGAGAGATCACAATGTTTGTTTACACCTTCATCAGAGGTCAGTAGTGAAATATGGCACAGAAGATTAGGCCATTTGAACATAAACGACCAGGAAAAGATGAAGAATGGAGCAGTAACGGGTATATCATACAAAGATAAGTCAGTGATCAACAAGGGGACTTGCACCGTGTGTTGTGAAGGGAAACAGTTTCGATCACCTTTTGGGCAGACAGGGACGAGAAGCAGCCAGCCTCTAGATACCGTCCATGCTGATGTCTGTGGACCAATGGAGGCAAACTCGATCGGCGGAGCAAGGTATTTCCTCATATTTGTTGATGACTTTACACGTATGGTATTTGTTTACTTTCTCAAAGCAAAAAGTGAAGTATTCAAGTATTTTAAGGAATTTAAATCTATGGTAGAAAACCAGCAAGACAGAAAAATCAAAATATTCAGGACTGATAATGGTTTAGAGTTTTGTAGTACAGAATTTGAGAACTACTTAAAAGAAGCAGGCATTATTCACCAAAAAACTAATGCCTACACCCCAGAGCAGAATGGTTTGAGTGAGCGAACTAACAGAACCATTGTTGAGCGAGCTCGGTGCTTATTATTTGATGCAGGATTAGATAAGATGTTTTGGGCAGAAGCGACAAATACTGCTGTCTATCTTAAGAATAGGTCCTGTGCATCAGGTTTAGATAATAAAACTCCGTATGAGCTCTGGCATTATAAGAAACCAGATTTAAGCCATGTCAGAATATTTGGTAGTCAAGTGATGGTGCATATTCCTAAGGAGAAGCGGCTTAAGTGGGATACTAAGTCGAAAAAGTACATTCTAGTTGGTTTTTCGGAGAACGTTAAAGGCTACAGAATCTATGATCCCGTGAAGAGACGTGTCACAACTAGCAGAGATGTAGTTATCCAGGAGAACACAAAGAGAAACTGTACAAATGATTCAGTTGTTACAGTTTCAGTTGGGGATAGTGTTCAGGATAGTGTCCAAACAGATGAGTCAGAGACAGGCAGAGTAATTAAGAGTAGAGAGGAAGAGATAAAAGAAGAAGGTCTAGATATTTCTTCAGAATCTGAGTACCTTAATGCCGAGACTGATTTGGATTCTACATTACAGCAAAGTGAAGATGTAGAGGATGATGAGCCAGGATTACCGGAACCACCAGAACCAGTATCAGCACCAGATGAAGCAGCACCACAGTCACCAGGACCGCAAGATCCATTAGTCAAACGAGTGAGGAAGCAGCCAGAGCGGTATGGGTTTTCAAATCTATGCACGTCGAGTCCAGAAGTCAGCAGTGATCCCAGCAGTATTTGCGAGGCTCTGGAGAGTCCAGACCGTGACAGCTGGATCGAGGCGATGAGGGACGAGTTGCAAGCATTCGAGGACAATGATGCGTGGGTACTAGTGGATGCGTTACCTTCGGATAAGACTCTAGTGCAGTGCAAGTGGGTGTTTAAAAAGAAAGTCAATAGTGATAACAGTGTGCGGTATAGAGCGCGGTTAGTGGCAAAAGGTTTCACGCAGAGACCAGGAATTGACTATGAAGAGACTTTTTCACCTGTAGTCAGACATTCTACACTAAAACTGTTATTTGCACTGTCTGTACAGTTAAATTTAGATATCACTCATCTAGATGTGAAAACAGCTTTTTTAAATGGTTATCTCAAAGAAGACATTTATATGGTTCAGCCTGACATAAATTGTGACAAAAAGAAAAAGGTTATTGTAAAATTAAACAAAGCAATTTATGGGTTGAAACAGTCATCTAGGTCTTGGTATGAGAGAGTTGAGCAATGTTTATGTGAGCTAGGTTTCAAAAAGAGTAAATTAGAGCCATGTATTTTCACAAAGATAAATGATGAAGTTAAAATAATTATTGCATTGTATGTTGATGATTTCTTTGTATTTTCTAGCTGCAATAATAAAATAGAGACTGAAAATGTAATTTCTGTGTTGAGTTCTAACTTTAAGATAAAGAATTTAGGACAGGTTCAACAATGTTTAGGTATGAGAGTCAGAATTGATAGAAAATCTAATGTTGTTACTTTAGATCAGGAACAGTATGTAGAGCAATTGCTTGAGAAATTTAATATGTCAAATTGTAAAGTTGCTAGTACTCCAATGGAATGTAAACTTGATATTGATAAGTCTGAAACTTGTGATGATAGTATTCCATACCAACAGTTGATTGGAAGTCTTATGTACTTGTCAGTTCTCACTAGACCAGATATATCTTATTCTGTAAGCTTTCTCAGCCAATTTAATAAATGTCATACTAATGTACATTGGAACTATGCGAAGAGAATTCTTAGATATTTAAAGAAAACTAAGCATTATTGTTTGAAGTATGTAAAGGGGAAAGCTGAACTAGTTGGTTATGTTGACAGTGACTGGGCAAGTAATATTATTGATCGTAGATCTTATACTGGATACTGCTTTGTAATGTCAGGTTCAGCTATCTCCTGGGAGAGTAGAAAGCAAAGGACGGTAGCGATGTCCAGCATGGAGGCTGAGTACATGTCAATAGCAGAGGCATGTAAAGAAGCAATTTATTTGAGATCTTTGCTATATGAACTGACTGGTAACTTATGTACTGTGCGATTATGTAATGATAGTCAGAGTGCACAGAAGTTGGTGGCAAATTATGCTTGTAATAGAAAGAGTAAACATATTGATATTCGTTATCATTTTATCAAAGATGTTGTTAAAGATAAAATAGTTAATTTGGAATATTTGCCAACAACTGCTATGCCAGCTGATGTACTGACTAAAGCTTTGATTCCCATGAAGCATTATAAGTGTATAAAGGGATTAGGGGTTAGTCAGATGGAGATGGTAGAGCATTAAAATAAAAATTGTTATTAATTTTGTAGAGATGTTTCGTTTATTTGCTGTAGTTGGGGTGTTAGAATGAGATATTTATTTACACTAGTAACATCAAATAAACATGTATGTAGCGACATCTGTTGTACAAATATTGTTACTTATTATCTATGGTATAACCGAATAAATTCCTTCTATCATCGGATGCGTAACAAAGAGAACGTCGTTTTATTAGATTTTAATGCACTTACAGTGTGCTATCAGTAGGTACCCCATAATGTCCCGGGTTAGATTCCTAGCCGACGCTTGAAATTTTTTCATTCTTTTGAATTTTCTTCTCTTATCTTAATTTACGAGAACGGAGAACAAAATACTCTTTAAAAATTAATTACTTCACTTATGTATTTTTATTAATTTAGGTGACCAAATTGCGACATGTTTTTTAAGGATATTTGGGGGAAGCCCATGTCCAGCAGTAGACTGTTGTGGCAGTGACTGTTGTCGTACGCTTCTGGTTCCCTCTCAAGTATTTCGTTGTTCTACGGAGCCGATAGAAACATTCCGGGATTCTGGCTGGCACACCGTAAATATCGATCGATAGGGCTCGCCCGGGCGGCGCGCTCGCAGACTATCGGCGCGTAAATCAGCGCGCGCCATTGTGCGCAGGTGGATGTTTAGGTGAAGCGTGTGAAAACATGGCCTTATAGCCTAAGTATACCTTTACATACATACTCAAATCACGACTATATCCCTCTCGGGCTAGACAGAGCGTTAACGACCGTAAATTACGGTTGATATCGCCATGTCTGACAAAGCCTAAGTACTATAGGTACATAATATATGAAAATAACATACATACAAATGAAAACATAAGCAATTGAAAAAATGACAACGCCGGCCGTGTGGTGCCGGCGTAGAATAGCATCACCCTAATTATACCCGTGGCTGTCATAAAAACGACAGAAGGAAAAACAATTCATCCAGGGAATGGGCTGCAGTGTGCTTTTGCGCTGTATATGTTACGGGCAAATTGATAAGTCCGGGTAGCGTAAATACAAACCCGACTACAACACAGACATCCATACTCTGTGTTGTAGTCTGGTTGGTACAGAGTTCGGACGTACAAACCCGACTACAACACAGAGCACTCATACCAGCCTCTTCGCAATTACATTAGTTTTGAAATGCCCTGTGTCGGTTCTGGCACATCGCCGGCCCCTGCCGGGGCACGCTCGCTCCGCTCGCTCGGCTCGTGCGTTGTGGACGCAGTTCTAACCTAACCTAACCTAACCTGGCGTTGACGCCAGGTTAGGATAGGTTGTGTCTAACAAACCTATGTTTGAGCTTGAGTTGCTTTTGTATTTATCATTAAAATATCATTAATCATTAAAATATCAGTAATCATTAAAATATCATTAATCATTAAAATATCCTTAATCATTGAAATATCATTAACCATTAAAATATCATTAATCATTAAAATATCATTAATCATTACAAAGCCATTAATCATTAAAATGTCATTAATCATTAAAATGCCATTATTCATTAAAATTTCGTTAAGCATTTACGTATGATTAATCATTAAAATTATCATTAATCATTAAAATATCATTAATCATTAAAATATCATTATACATTAAAATATCATTAATCATTAAAATATCATTAATCATTAAAATATCATTAATCATTACAAAGCCATTAATCATTAAAATGCCATTATTCATTAAAATTTCGTTAAGCATTTACGTATGATTAATCATTAAAATTATCATTAATCGTTTCAGTAATTATTCATTATGATTGGTTATTCATCATTTAAAATATCATTAAGCTACAATTTATCATTAAAACATCATCAGGTAATCGCTAAAATAATAACAATCACAATCGTTAACTCGGCATTGATCATTTATCGATGATGTCTGTGTTGTAGTCGCCTTTGTAGCATAATTTAATGTTCCAACCCGACTACAGCACAGACAGTCCCCTGTCTGTGCTGTAGTCCGGTTTGTACTAACGCGTCCGGGTACTATTAATAGTGACCGGTCAGTATTAATAATGCCCGACCTAATTGGGCAATGTGATTAAAACAGCATGATTAATTACTTTTCCTGGTCAGTATGAATAATTCCCACACTACCTTGGGCAAAGTAATAAAAATAAACAACTGTAATGTATTTTTTTATTAAATGAAGTTAAACTTACAGAAAAACAAACAAAATATCATAAAAAACAAAATATTGAACATAGAAGTTGAATAATAAACAGTTAAATATGTAATAACATTAGTATCTACCTACTTTTTATTGATAAAATTACTTAAGAATAATAAATTAAAAATTGGTACCTGAGTCAATGAAATTACACTTACATAATTTTTAGGAAAAGTTAGTTATTCAAAATAATAAAACATGAAAGTCAAAAATAAACAGTTACAAATTAAATAACATCAGAAGTTGACTACTTTTTTAAAATACAAATATTATTTAGGAATGACAGTATAAAAATTGGTAAATTAACTTAAACTTACAGAATTTTCATTAAAGTTATCAATTTAATCGAACATGTGAGTTGAAAAACAAATAGTTATAAATGTAATAATATCAGTAGCACTAATTTTGTAAAAATATTAGGTACTTCAATAGTATAAAAATTAGTAGACTAAGACAATTATTACTAAATTATTACATGGACCACGGGCACTCGGGCACTATTAATACTGACCGGTCCAAGTGATTAATTAATCACTTTGCCCTACGTTTTTGGGCACTATTAATAATGACCGGTCAGTATTAATAGTGCCCAACTAATCACGTTGCCCGTAACATATACATACATACATATATCACGCCTTTATCCCTTGCGGGGTAGGCAGAGCGTTAACGATCGTAAGAATACGGTCGCTCGTCGCCACGTCTGACATTGTTAAGGATTGTTTTCCAAGGTAGGTTCAGAAAACATGTGTAACACTATAGTGACAGGTTGTCAGCCTGTCGCCTAAAAATTGAAATACACCAATACTCTCGAGTCCCTTAGTCGCCTCTTACGACACCCGCGGGAAGGATGTGGGGTGATGCTATTCTAAGCCGGCATCACACGGCATTGCGCTGTATCCTGGTTTATATCAGCCCGCGAGCGAGCTGTGTGAGATATTCAGATCTTGAACCGTACGTGACGGGTGTGAAAATGATAGGCCGTCAGCCTATGCATTGGTTACTTTCGTTTGTATTTATTGTGGTACTCATAATGAATACGGTCGTTATCGCCACGTCTGACATTGTTGAGGATTGTTTTCCAAGGTTGTTTCAGAAAACATGTGTACCACTATAGTGACAGGTTGTCAGCCTGTCGCCTAAAAAATGTAATACACCAATACTCTACTCTCTCTGGCTGTTAACGCTCTGCCTACCCCGCAAGGGATAAAGGCGTGATATGTTTATGTATGTATGTATAATGAACGCTCCGTTGTGCGCTATTTTAGTGCATCCGTCTGTCAGATGCATACCTAAAATGTCTGTAGAAACTGATGCCCGGCGCATGTCCAACGCAGACACCTTTGTTGTTTGACAGACGGGTCCGTTGCGAAGACTTTAATTTTGTTGCGATCCCATTCTACTAGGAAGTCGAATAGATAAAGATCTCCTTTTCTCCTATTCTAAATTGTTTGAAAAGCTTATCCTCTTATGCACTCGGTAGAAAACACACGTTTTTCACAAAGCTGAACATAATATCTCAACATACGCTCTTCATTGAGTCGTCTACGTAGGTACATATTCATCCCATATGTTTTTAACATGTGTGTAAAATATATGCCGTGCAATGCCGGCCTAGAATAGCATCACCCCATTTCTTTTCCGTGGGTGTCGTAGAATCCGACTAAGAGACACGACAGTTTCATGTCTATTGCAATTTTAGGCGACAGGCTGACAACCTGCCACTATAGTGATACAAGGTTTATCTGAAACGATCCTCAAACATTTGTCAGATGTGGCGATCACGGCCGTCATTAGCGCTCTACATACCGCCAGGGATAAAGGCGTGATGATGTATGCATTAATATCCTCCTTTTCGCACTAGGTGAAAAACACACGTTATTCACAAAGCTGAACATAATATCTCAACATAGGCTCCTCATTGAGTCGTCCACGTAGGTACAGATGCTACAGCAGTGGCTGGCAGGGGCAGCCCGGTTAATTTATACGATCATTGTGCGTCGACCATTCATGCGCGGGAGTCGGCAATAAAATGCGCCGTAAAATATTTACGCCATCTGTTGGGAGACGCGGTGAACTGCGAGACATGGGAAAATGTGTTTGAGAGTAGAAGGGAAGGGTTTGAGAGTTATTGATACTGGGATTTAAAAGGTCTGGTTGAAGAGATAGTGCCGTAACGAATTCGGCTTAGAATAGCATCACCCCATATCCTTTACGCGGGTGTCGTATGTAGCGACTAAGGGACTCAAGGGTTCAATGTGTATTACAATTGTAGGTGATATGCTGACAACCTGTCACTATCTATGTATAAATTTACACCATTTTTTCTGAATCAGCCTTCAAAGATTTGTCAAACGTGGTTACGTGGCGATAGCGACCGTGTTTTGACGGTCGTGAATGCTCTGCCTAACCCGCAAGAGATCAAGGCGTGATCTAAGTATGTTGAAGCGATAATGAACTATTTACGGTCCATCTTAATCCGCAACGTTGTAAGAACACATACATGCACTGTATACTGAGAATAAACGAATTATTATTATTATTACTTAAAAATATACACAAATCACGCCTTTATCCCTTCGCGGGGTACGCAGAGCGTTAACGAGTGTAAATTTACGGTCATTATCGCCACGTCTGATTTACATTTGAGGGTCGTTTGCGATAAGTTCGAGATCACTATTAAAGGCAGGTCTGTCGCCTAAAATTGCAGTACACTTGAAACCCTCGAGACCTCTCCCTATTACGACCCCCGCGGGAAAGAAATAGGATGACGCTATAGCCGGCATTACACGGCAAATAAAAAGCCTGTAACCTAATTCGTACCGATTGGAAACCTGGCTAATTTCCACAGATTATGACCGCACCTGCCCGCAGTCCACATTACGTCTCATTGCATCGCCGTGAGGTGTTCGGGCCAGGTTATTACCAACCACTTTTAGCTGGGAGATAATTGACACGAATCGCCACTAGGATTGTACTAGTGTGGTATTAGGCTGGTGCCGATTTGAGCCAACGCTTTCTTCGAAATGTGAAAAAAATATATCGATCTAAAAATATACATACATACATACATATATCACGCCTTTATCCCTTGCGGGGTAGGCAGAGCGTTAACGGCCGTAAGAATACGGCCACTATCGCCACGTCTGACATTTTTGAGGATTGTTTTCCAAGGTTGTTTCAGAAAACATGTGTATCACTGTGGTGACAGGTTGTCAGCCTATCGCCTAAAAATTGTAATACACCAATACTCTCGAGTCCCTTAGTCGCCTCTTACGACACCCGCGGGAAGGATATGGGGTGATGCTATTCTAAGCCGGCATCACACGGCCTAAAAATATACACACACACAAATCACGCCTATATCCCTGGCGAGGAAGGCAGAGCGCTGACGACCGTAAAGTTATCTAATATAATACTTTTCAGAAATAAACACACATAGGTATAACGCTTTTATCCTTTGCGTAAAAGTACGGTCGCTGTCGCCATGTGCGACAATTATTGAGAGCCCTTTCGGATGGTCACTTAAAGATTTAATACACAGGAAACCCTTAAATCCCTTCGTCGTTTCTTATGACACGGAAATGAAATAGATTGATGCTATTCTGAACCGGCATCACGCGGTAGGTAATCATAAAACTAAATAACTACATACATTAAAAAAAAAACGATATAAATAATAAGAAATTGAAAAAATGTTAGCAGCGGCTGGGGATTGAACCCGGAACTCGCGGGTTATCGTGTCACTGTTCTGCCAGTAGGTAGTACTAACCTACCGCTAGTAGTACCTACTTATCACAATACGAATTTTCATGTCCCACATAACCTGTGGCTTATGCAACGAAGCTACAGGCTACAATTCTACAGGTGAAATTCGATGTACATTGCGTAGCCGGCGGGACATTATAAACCAGAATTTGTGACCCGCTACGCAATATACATCGAATTTCACCTGTAGAATTGTAGCCTGTAGTTTCGAAAAACGAGGCACTGGAAGTGATCTTTATACGTTAATAAATTTTAATAAATAAGATTTTTTTAAAATTGTGTTGAGGAATTTGTGCGCCGGAATCGACACCATTATCTGAGGATTGGGTGCCAATTGGTAAGGGCAAGTGGCAATTGGTCCCGATTGATGGCAAAGGTAGCAATTCAGTAGAACCCGTAGTTTACAGTTAGGATTTTGAAAATTGGTGGCGCTTTCTACAAAACCATAGAAAACACTCACCTACCGCACTATCGCACTATCGGTATTCAGTTAAAGGTATTATTTTTGTCAGACTATTTGAAAATAGGTATTCTATACGTACATCGCGATTGTCCGTCTAGCGAGATGATTGAGTGCTTTAGAAGGTAATTTATTCTCTGTGTGTTAATTTGTTTGTGAAAAAAGATTTTACGCTCACAAATTTTGATGGGATTCATACATACGTACATACATACATATATCACGCCCTTATCCCTTGCGGGGTAGGCAGAGCGTTAACGACCGCAAAAATACGGTCGGCATCGCCACATCTGACAAATATTGAGGGCCGGTTGAGGTAATTTGTGTATCACTATAGTGACAGGTTGTCAGCCGGTCGCCTAAAAGTTGTTATACACGTGAAACCCTTGAGTCCCTTAGTCGCCTCTTACGACACCCACGGGGAAGAAATGGGGCGATGCTATTCGATGCCGGCATCACATGGGATTCATTACCGGTGGATACACACACACTAGTGCAAATATACTCAATCAAGAAGTTGTATTTTTGCGGGTACGTAGAAATTGTAAGTAATGTCATTTCTATTTAAATTATTGTTTACATTTACACAGTCTGCTTATTTATTGTAATTTAATTATTTATATCGATCTGAATTGTATAATTAGTACTATTTTTAAGTGTTAGATATGTCACGACCAATATTTGGAAAGAAATCAGTAAGTATTAGATTGTGAGCACATACTTAAACAGCACTGTTTTGATTTGCCATGCAGATTTTTGTCTTTTTTCATTAATGCTAAGTTTTCGTTAATATGCAAAATATTTTATTTCATTGCATCTTGCACGGAAATGAATATGTGAAATATGACATCTAATCATACATTATACTTCAATGCGTCTTGCACCGAAATTCTTTAAAATTTTGTGGTTCCATTTTGTCTGGGTTATGGCAATAGGACTAAGGATAAACAGCTGAGCAAGGCTGTCGACGCAGTTGCGTCAAAATAACGCAGTTACATCAACAGCGGTTGAAGTAAGGGGATTGACGTTTCTAGGATGTATCTGACAGACCAACAGACCGCTGTTTTGCGGTCCCCAATGTTAATAAAGAATAACTTTAATGGTTGTGATTTTATGTTCATTGTGCTGACAGTTTACACTAACCGCGCAGGTGGTAAATAGCTGAGGTAGGCTAAACACGCGAGTAGACATAGAACAAGTTGGCGAATCACGCCGGTTGGCGAAAGGCGCAAGTTGGCTTTCCGAATACTCTGTGCATTTTGATCTTTTAGAATCAAACACAACTCCAGCGCCCCTGGGTGGACAGGTTCATGCCTCCTCGGGAATCGTTTGCAGACGAGCGAAGGCGTGGGTCCTGGCGCTTCAATTTCCACAACGAGACTGTTGACATCTGGGTAAGTAGCCATTACAGTTGCAGAACATATTGAAGGTCTTTGTTTGGTCGTTCTCATGCTTAAGGCACTACGCAGTGCGTAAAATAACGCAAGCGTCTGTCAGATCCATTCTAAAAACGTCATTCCCCATACCTACTAAAAACCGCTGTTGACGAACCAACGTACGGCAGACGCACACTTAACGCACAGCGGAGCGCTAAGCGGATGGACGACGTTGCGCTAGCGGTTTTAGACGGACCGCCGCAATATTTTAACACTCGCATGGATCCTCAAAAGGCATGCGTTATTTTAAGCGCTGTGTTGTGCGTTAAGTGTGACAACGACCGCCAGTTCAGTTTCCGACCGACTATTCTGTTTGTCAAGGGTAGTTTATAAGTCAGTAGAATGCAGTATAACATAAGACGCCAAGATAGTATTATATGGGTCATTGTTTTATTTAATATAACGGAACTCACAAGTATGAATAGTTAGCCTTATATTTCCAGGAAGTAAAACACCAAAAGCAGAAAAACTACAAGAAGTACTTGGACGCGGTCTTCGGACTGGAGTCGATACGAGGTGCTGAGCTGAGAGGCGCTGGCACTGACGTCTGCTTGCAAGCCTGGCCGTGCGCGCCGAGGAAGAAGGGGTACCTGTCTTCCGCTGATAGTATCCTGGATCTACCTACTTATAGCTATGCTACATGTAAGTAATTTTCTTGATTGTCTGAAACTCATAAGAAATCACCAATTATGTATTCCGTCAGATTTAAAGAGGCGTGACCTTTTTGTTGGGGTTCCCGTCAGGCGCGTGTGACAGAAGTCCGTCGTGCGGCAGACTTCTGCAGCCGACCTGGCTCCGCATGTATCGACGTCTCGTTCCTGTGGACTCAGCCAGGGAGGCCGAGAGGATGGCGCAAGACCTGGCAACCCTGCATTTTCCATAATTGCATCCCAGGCTACGCAGTGTCTGTGCTCTTGCCTAAGACACTTATTAAATTCTCTGTCACAGACGTATGAGGCCAGTGAGTGATGACCTTTTCTTCTTTGACATGACAAAACTGAAATTCTGTTCATCCCAGAATTAGGCCAAGTTTTCATGCCTCCGTTAAATGACCCTCAAGTTCGGCCATTGGGCCAACAGATCACATCAGACTGCTAAGCACCTGACTTTGACGGGAGGATTGGTCTTGCTAGCAAGAAAGTTTCCTAAACCTCTGACCGTTCTCCTGGTCTTATCTGAAACGACTGGCTTGTGGGTCGGTGCTCCTGTTGGTCTGCTAAAGATAACTGCTTCTCAATCATACATACATACATTATCCCTTGCGGGGCAGGCAGAGCGTTAACGGCCGTAAGAATACAGTCGCTATCACCACGTCTGACATGTTTGAGGACTGTTTTCCAAGGTTGTTTTAGAACATGTGTATCATTATAGTGACAGGTCGTCAGATACATATAATTGTAATACACCAATACTCTCGAGTCCCTTAGTCGCGTCATAAGACACCCGCGGGATATGGGGTGATGCTATTCTAAGGCATCACGCAGCAATTTTCAATCATTCATTTCATTATCGGTGGACGTATAACCCACTGCCACTGTATATCTTAAGTTCCAGAGATCCTGGACTGGAGCAACCACAACATGCTGGTGGCGGCGCTGGGCGTCAACTACCACATGTTCAGCTGGAAGAGCCAGAGCGTCAAGGGGCAGGGGGTGACGCACTTCCCCATACATTGCTGCAAGTTTAATCCTAGTGGAGATTCTTTGCTGGTAAGTATTGCAGAAAAGATACCATAATATGACCAAACTGAATTGTTTCCAAGAAATATGTTATCAAGGAGAATTTGACAGTTCAGAAGATCATGACCATGGTAGTGAAGCGCAACATATGTGGCGTTTTGAGACCTTTGCCTGTCCAATGGACAATACAACATATGTGGTTGTGTTTTTTTTTGCAATTTAATCTTCGATTATCCATTGGTTGATCGCATTTGTTTAAGATTGGAAGCCATATGCAGACTGTGGAGCTGCATGATGCCATGCTGACGAAGCTGGTCAAAGTGGCCACTTGTCGATGCTACTGGGAAGGCTCCAAGATCTGCGCTATCACAGCTGTGGACTGGAGCCCTACAGGAAATGTCTTTGTTTCGTAAGTAATAACTACACACAATTCAAGTAATGAAATGCAGTCTGAAAAGCGGTGAATCAAGCCATCTGCAACTGGAAGGGTTTTTAAGGTCTGCGCCATGACTGTTGAGGACAAGAGTCCCGTTGGAAATGCTTTAGACTCGGAAGTTAAAATAACTACCATGTTGCATCAAAAGGATACAATTGGCCGTTCAAGACATAAAAGAGTTTACTACCACAAAGTATCCTACGACGATTTACGCCCCATGATCTTCAGAGCTGATGATAACGTTTAGGTTGATAAGATTGCACTTTCAAAATCTCAAAGATCTTCAGTAGGTACTTACTAACGTCACTGATTTTTCCAGCGGCTGCTCCCTCGGACTAGTGATCTCCTACGACCACAGGAACGCCACCATGAACAGCTGGAAGCAGCTGCACCGCTCCCCGATCCTCACCGTAAAGATATCCCCTGACTCAAGATATGTTGCTGCTGTTGCCATGAACTCTCCCTTGGTTCATGTACTCAAGTGGCCTTCGCTGGAGTATTGCTCCAGTCTCAATTCTAACTGGATTGTCAAGGTAAGTGCTTCACCTGGGAAAACCATATGTTTCATCAGCTGTTTTTCTTCTAGAGTCTTCTTAATCTGCTGCAGCTTATTACTGAGTATATAGGCTATTGCCTGCCAGGGCCAGGGCGCTTACCTTAGATTATGTGGTGCAGAGAGCATCTTATTAAAATTGGAAAAATACACTTGATAGAGTGGCATAGACGAAAGCTACGTTAAGTAGGTAGTCGTAGATGAGCATTTTTTATTTCCAGACTATAGCTTGGCACCCCTGGCGCAGCGCGCTACTAGGTGTCGGAGTGATGACGTCACAGCTTCAAACCACTATAGCCATGTGGGACACACCATCATCAAGACTGCGGGAAGTGGGTCTAGGGCTGTACAACCACTACAGTCTGGACGTGATGCTCTTCAGCCATAGGACGGGTGAGCTGGTGCTCAGTCTGTGGAATTCAGGTTTGTGAATGACGAGATTATCCAGATATTACTTAAATCTTTTTATTATTTTAGACAAAAATGTTTTGTGCAGGTCCTCGCATAGAGAACGTGGAACAAGACAGTGTGCCGTTGATTAGGGTGGTATACCGCACTGGAAAGCACTTCCTGTGAAGCTGTACTTGCATACACACATACCTATTGAGAGTCGGTTGACTTGGGAGTCCGTTTTGAGACTTCCAAATTACCTTGTGAATGAATACCAAGAAGTTCCGGACGAGTTCCCATTTCTCCGTTTTACCAGCGCAGACTTCTGGCTTAGCACAGATAGCTACACGATTAAAAGATGACCTAAACCCTAAACCACATATATTTTTGTATCTTCCAGACAGGTCGGTAACCTTCCCGAAGACATGTGCTCAGCTAGTGGTTATGAGTGACCCGTACACGGTGGTGGACCAATCAGGAGAAGGCAGGAACGGCTTGGATAGGGTACGCACGATGGTCTTCAGTCCTGATGGCACTAAGCTCGGTAAGTTGCATCATCGTAGTAATTACATATTATTACTTACGGCGTAGTTTTTGCCATGGTCATCATGCTTGGTATGTGCTTTGGTAAGTAGTATAAAAGATTTTGCATTCATGGGGAAAGCTGCAGACACTTCCACTGCTTTATACCTTGGACCACCGAGAATGAAAAAATAATGATGTCCGGCACCAGGAAAACCCAAGGATTTTTAGTTTTGTTTTAATATTTTAAAATACAGAAGTATTCCTATCAATATTAAAAAAAATATTTTTTTTTTTTTCAGCAACAGCAACTGCAGACGAGGATCTGATCATCTGGAACTTCCTGCCAGAAGAAAACAAGAGTAAGAAGAATAAACCCAAGAGATTTCATGTAATGCCCGTGTACTTAGACTTGTGTACCGAAGGATTCGTACTTCGGTAACATTTAATGAAATGTAATGTTTGTTTGTAAAAAAACTAGCTAAGTTCTTATTCGAACAAATCTTCATTAAAACAGATGTAATACTTTCCGTGTAATGCAAGCTTAGAATAGCATCACCCTATTTTATCCCGCGGGTGTCGTAAGAAGCGTTTAAGGGACTCGATGGTTAAATGTGTAATACGTTATACTAAGAAACGACAGGCTGACAATCTGTCACTATAGTGATTCGGGTGTCACTATAGTGATACACGAATCTCAATATTTGGCAGATGTAGCGATAGTGGCCGTAAAAATACGGTTAAAGCTCTGTCTACCCTGCAAGGCGTGATATGTGTATGTGATTATGTAATATGTATAACATCAGAGTTATTTTATTGGTTTCATATAAATTTGCTAAAATATATATTTGCCGCTTAGAATAGCATCACCCCATTTCCTACCCGTGAGTGTCGTAAGAGGCGACTGAGGGACTTGAGGGTTTCAGGTGTATTACAACTTTTAGGCGACAAGCTGACTACCTGTCACTACAGTGGTACACAAATTATCTCAACCGGCCCTCAAATATTTGTCAGACGCGGCGATAGTGACCGTATTTTGCGGTAGTGAACGCTCTGCCTAACCCGCAAGGGATAAAGGCGTGATATATGTATGTATATATATATAAAGCATGGATATAGAAGAATATCTTTTAGCGTAATTTGAAATCAAACATTTTGGATCATATTTTGTTATTTTAAAGCAGACTGGATTCGAACCTGCGACGTTACGTAGTCTGTGATGACGGTCCATTCATCGGTATACCTATGTGTTCGAAATGATAATTGTAATCAGATATTCACTTATCATTTGCTTCATGTAATACTTAATAATATTATGTAAAATTTTATGCAATTGTTTTCGAGATAATACCTAATTTATTGAATAAAATACTTTTCGCAGTCGATATATATAACATTTTTATTTTACGTAGGTCGTTCCTTGGGGAAAGTTGTTCAGTTTAATGGGTTGGTTAATCCCTTGAAAGGAAGTTGGTACTTTACCTAAAACGCTGTATACTAAAAGAAGGTTGTGGAATCCAGTACTAAACGCATACAATTGGAACAAAGGCTCGGTTTCAAATTCGCGGGTGGATGCTGTAAGCATAGTGTGTCGTGAGAAATTGGTGAGTGACAATAGTAGTGGTACGAGCAACCGAACAGATCGCAGTCGACGTATCAGAAAGAGGGTAGACAGATATGTTTGCATATCAGATATGGTAGCAAGATGACAACATTCGCCAAAACAGTCTACTCGTGACCATGGAGCGTGTAACCGCTTCGAAATATCGAGGTAAAAACGAACAATGAAATAAATACATGAAAATGCACAAACGACAAGGCACAAGAGACAACCTAACCTTCTATTAACTTCTACGTACTTATAGCCTCTTACATCACATCATCATTCATGCTACCACCACCGCTTACCGTCCACCATGTCGGTAGGAGGAGCAGCCAACCTCCTGCCTCCACTCTAGCACTTCCTCCACTCTGGTACCCGCCAATCAACACGTGCGAAGTGGGGACACTTTCCCACCGGCGCGTGCGCATCGGAGTGTGCCAAGACACAGTACGCACGAACAACGGTAGGTTAGGTTTACAACGAGAGACGGTCTACCGAATGCTTTGCCTATGTAATAAGACCATTAAACTGAACAACTTTCAAATTATATTGGTGAACGAAAAACAAATTGGCTAAGCAACCAAAGTTGGAGGTCCAAAGTTTTATCTCGTTTCCACCTTAAAATTTGGATCCATAAAGAGAGTTGTTAACGAGTAGTTGTATGATCTAAACAAATCTGCAAAACTTTTGGTAAAGGTGTAAGCCACAATTCAGAGTAATAGCTGTATTCATAATAGTTGTTTAGCGATGGAGTGGTGGTTCTTTTGTAAACGTCATTGTCTTTATTCTTTTAAAATCTGTAGTTTTAGCTGAAATTTGAACATTAAGACCAGGAAATGTAATTGCCCATGCTGAAATAAATAACATGTCTCAAAGCTGGTTGGAATATTTGTTTTCAGCGATTGTTGTTTACAAACACCTTTTACACCTTGAAATCCCGGTTTTTACAATATTCGTTGACAAACGCAACCTGTACTTTATCAAAATGGTGTACTGTGTCTTATTTTTTACTGTGGCTAATCTTTATGTAAGTATGGGAGTATAAGGTTGCGTATAAAAAGTTTTACGTCACTCTAAAAGGTGGGTTACGTTAATGTGTGAGAACGTCGAATGGTTACTGTGTTTGGGTGTTAGGCTGGTTTCAGAGCGACGCGTCTCGGCAGCGCTGCCCAGCCGCGCGCGGTTCGGGCGCGCGCCTGGGCAGCGCGTTCGCTGTGAAACGACATTCAGACGCGCGCGCTTCGTTGTGGTGTACGGTCGAGTGCAGAGAATCATTAGTACAGTTTTTCTGTGATTAAACGCAATCAATGTGTCTAATTTTACCTAAATATACTTTTATTATATAATAATTGTGTATTTGGGTAAAATAAGACACATTAATTATTGCGTTTAATTACAGAAAAACCATTCGACGTCATATCGCCAGTGGCAAACTTAGCGCGAACGGGTTGTACCTACCTACTTAGTATGTACTTATCTTAAGTTTCGTATTTTATTCTAAATATTGTATTATACTATGTATCTACTTACTTCTTACACAAAAATAAGAAGGAGAATATTTAATTTTTTTCTCAAAAATGATTGTAATGTTTAAATAATTACTTAATAAATGTTTTTCTACCAGCCTTTCTGTGTAGTGAAATTTTCTCCGAACAATTCTATCCCGATTTCTTCCCAAGCTTTATTTTTCGCGTCCCTATTTTTATAATTCGCATCAGATGCATTCCACAAACATTCTCGATGACGAACTTCATCAATCAGTCGCCCCGTGTCGATAAAGTCATCCATTTTCAGTCACGAAGAGGAGTACATAAATTACAGTGTGTTGGACTGTACGCAGCCGCGCGTCCGCACCGTGTCGCTCTGAAACGCTACTGGCAATCGAAAGAGATCCGACCGCGGCGCGTGGCGGCGCGGCCGAGACGCGGCCCAAAACGCGTCACTGTGAAACGCTACATACAATCTAGTGTAATGCGAGGCGCGCGCGGCTGAGCAGCGCTGCCGAGACGCGTCGCTCTGAAACCAGCCTTAATAAGATACCATTTCTTTAGGACTTTTGCGCTTTGTGCATTATTATCTTTATCTCGGGTCTTTGTGCGGAATAACTGGCTATACATGTGGATTTGTTTCTCAATATTTCAATATCAAAACAATATAAGGAATTTGGCATTTTAATAAAGTAACGGTTCATTTCATTTATATAATTAGGGAATTCCACAACTAAGTTAAATTTAACCTTTACGCATATAACGCATATAATTTTCGTTTTTGTAGTGCAGTTTTTTTTAATTGACTTAACTCTAGAGCACACTTGACGCACGACGGAGCGCTAAAATATCGCAGCGGCCTGTGAGATCCATACTAGAAACGTCACTAAAACCGCACTCGCCGGAGGACACTGCGATTCGCCTAATTTAAACTTTGGGGCGCATATAATTTTTGTTTTTATTTTGATGATGAGTGAAAATGCTTTAATTGATTTTTTATTGTAGGAGGCTTATGTCCAGCAGTGGACTATTACGGTCTATCGTTTCTCATAAAGATTTCATGCAGCCATCAGCTGATGTATGTAGGTTAGTGCTATGGAAGCGCCTGGCTCTTCGCAACATGCAACAATGTTTACTATTACAAGACTCCGTACCACGAAAGCAATCCCACAGTCGGTGTTATCTAAGAAATACATTATTATATTACATCGTCGCGTAGCATTGCACTACTTAATACTGTTTGGCTTATGTTATAAGGTACCTACATAATCAAGGGCTAAAAACACGCGTAGGCGTTTTAATCATGCTGCAGTCTCTTCCGGGTTGGCCAGAGCGTCATACTCATAGTCACGATTGATAAAATTTTAAAATAAAATTTTACTACAGATGATGACTTCCTTACTCGTTTCTTACGTCAAAAGCTAGCTCACATAAAACTGTAAAAACTGTTTAAGATTTTTCTCCCGCGGGATCCCTGTCGTGGCGCGGATACTAGCAGGGTCTAGCCAAGCGTGGAGGCATGGCATCTCTCTACGGTTCGTTAAGTGCTCACTTTTAAACGAAGGGCGTACCAGCTGTTAAAATACTTAAGGGGCTGACAAGAGCTAAAAACCGGTCCCTTTCTGACAAATGTCAAACTGCGCGCGTGCGAACGGGACGGAATCTTGCCGATTCAATGATATTTTCGTATTTTCGATGATAACTCGGTCTAAAATAAGTAATTTGAAAATCAAAAACAATATGTCGATAGAGTATATTGTAAGGCGCTCATTCTGATAATAAACACTTAATTATTGCGTGGGTTTTGTTCGTACAGTTTGCGATATAATAGATTTTTAGAAGTAACTTTACGATGTTTTTCTATCAAGCTAAATTACTAATATCATGTTTTGGAAACAATAGCACTACAGCAAATATCCTGAAGATTATTACCTTTTTGTTTCGTCAGTTTTTCTGCATTTTATCTAGGGTAGAAATCACTTATAAAAGTAGCTTTTAGCTCTACTCAGCCCCTTAAGGGATATCTTTGTTCTGTGAGCCTAACACTGCCGTGTGATGCCGGCTTAGAATAGCATCACCCCATTTCTTTCCCGTGGGTGTCGTAGAAACCGACTAATGGACTGTAGGGTTTCATGTGTATTGCAGTTTTAGGCGATAGGCTGACAACCTGTCACTATAGTAATGCACAGCTTATCTGAAACGACCCTCAAACATTTGTCAGACGTGGCGATAACGACCGTAATTTTACGGTTGTTGACGCTCTGCCTACCTCACCAGGGATATAGGCGTGATATGTGTATGTATGTCTGTATGTGAGTCTAACACTAGACTCATTCGATACACACGTATTGAAAATAAGAAATTTAAGAAAAAGATATCGAGAAATTGAGATTGAAAATTTGGCTGGGGTCGGTCAATGCGCCGGCAGCTCAGTGGCAGATAACTCCTGTGTCCCGTCCGGGCTTAAGGCCCTGCCGACGGTAACATTTTTTTAAATTTCTCATTATCGTTCATGCTAACAATTATTATTCCTGTGGTGAGTACATTAGCGGTTTTACGAGTAGCTTCTGTTTTGTTTTCTCTGTGTCATTTCTTTGAGACTTGGGGTTGCCTGCTTTGAAGGGCAGATTTGGACCTACTGCGTTCGAATTACTGATGAACAACACACATCTCCTTTTGTGTTCAAATAAAGTATTCTTATGTTAAGAACCAAAATTTTAGATTCTCTCACAACACATGGGTTGGCTGGAAGAGATCTCTCATTTAGAGATAAGCTCGCCTTTGCAACAAATTTTCCTGTATTAATTTTCCATATTAACAATGCAATAAAGAATATATATAAGAACGGATTTGTATAAAACTGCATGGAAAAACACACGACGCCGCACCGTTAAGCGGCTGTCACGAGCTGTCATTTGCTGGCTGGCTGTCAAATATCGCAATATTTTGCGGTGCATGTGAAGAGTACATACAATAAAGGTCGTCACACTCGGTATATCAAAGGTATTCCAACTATTCCCAAGAGACTTCCACCCAACTATCAGACACTGTCGCGTGCCGGCCGCGACTAAATCAGAGAGAGTTAGGTCCTATCGCGATCCGCAACTAAGATACCTACTCTGTGGTCAGGCTGATTCTCGTAACGATTTCTATGATAAATGTATTGTACTTTCCTAGATAATTCCTCCTTACTACCGGCCACTGTCTGGCTAGCATGCGTGCCACGACATATTTTGTCGTTTTATATGCACACAATTTGAATAACTAACTACGTAACTTGTTCGAAGTAAAGTTAGTCGCAGAAGACATATTGCGGTGACTAAATTTTATCGTGGCACGCATGTTAGCCATGCAGGATGACGTATTGATTAAACATGACCTTGGTCTCATCTAAATTCATCCCGAATCCAACACGTCTCATCTCAAAGCAGTGTTTAGACCTGACAGGATTTGTTGCAGTTCCTGCAGCGAATGATGTCATCGGCAAAGCGGAGATGTGTGAGGTATTCCCCGTTTACATTGATGCCCAGTCCATCCCACTTTAAGGTCTTGAAGATATCCTTTATTCCTTTATTGGGGGATATAACGTCACCCTATCTTAACCCTCGGAGCATTTTTGTACTTAAACGGACATCGTCGTCACTCTATATAGGCACCTCGACAAATTGCCAGCCGACTTGGCACCGATGCAAGAGTTCTATAACAGCAAGAGTTTCGACCGAATCACAGTCGAACGCAATGTATTGTGAAAAAAAGATATTGTGTTAACTGTTACTCGAATTGGCACAGTTGTGATAGTGTAGTGGACATGTCATTCCCTTTATAGATTGCCAACTGGAACGATGTAACTTTATTATCTTAACTCATGGCGGGTTCTCATAATCGACTTCTTGTGCGATCAGCCTTCATCGATCTTTCAAGTAGGCGGTTGGGAGGTATGAGGTTCGATTCCCGTGATTTTCATAGAATAAAAATGTATCTTGGTAGGTTTACAAAAATGAAACAATAAAATGAAACACGTGACCAATAGTTGTTTGTGATGTGGAGTATACCTACTTTAGTCATAGCATAGGTGGTTCCAACATTTAACACACGTACGCTGCTCATTTTAGCATGCATCTGTCAGATGAAAGGTAAATGCCCTATACGAAAAAATCACATTGACGCAGGATCAACGCAGAAACTTGCGTTGGCATGTGCCTCTGCTACGGTAGATGAAATATCTAATTACGACTCTAGGCGACAGTCTAACAACCTGTCACTACAGTGATACACGAATCATCTGAAAATACCCTCAATATATGTCAGACGTGGCGATAGTGACCGTAATTTTACGGCCGTTAACACTCTGCCTCACAAACAAGGGATAAGGGCGTGATGTGTGTGTGTGTGTATGTATTTCAGAAAAAATATCTTGTTAGATTACAGTTTCCAATAGAGTAGCGGCACCTTTATGTTCAATAAAGATGTTAAACTATGTAAATATTATCTATCTTTGATTTACATATCTTGCCGCTTAATTTGTACCTTACCACGGATGTACCAAAGTTATCAAAGTGTATCAAAGTTTTAGCACATAATAACAGTTTCCATTATCAATGTGTATCGAAGTTTCTTTACCTTAGGTGAATCTCACATTAGCAGTGGATCCGCTCCGGAGTGCGGAGCGACGGAGTACTGATGCTTATTTATTTATTTAACTGTTTATTGCACACAAGATAAAACACACAAAAGATGCTTTTGCAGAGGCACACTTCGGACTACCTCAAGGTTATTTCGCCTATGTTCCCATTTGTCCCCACAAAATCTGTCACTAGTGACAAATGAAAACTATTTGTCCCCACTCGAATTTTTAGTACATTGCTCGCGGCGCCATATAGCCATCGTCGGCGCGTCAAGTTCAATGAAATTATTTACATTTAAAGACAATACCACTTTAATTTATAGGTAGATTAGTGGTATGTTAAATTTATGGTTTGTCAAGGTAGTGGTGCAATATTAAAATGTAAATAGGCAGAGTAGTGTACATCAAATGCGAGTGGGGACAAATAGACAGATTTTATGGCGACAAATGGGAGCATAGGATTTTTTCGTGCCTTCGTTCAGTTTCGCTCCTTCATGCTCCGTTGAACTATTTTAGTGTGTCATAGCATTCGTTGCAGACCGCACCGTGCCTCCGTCCGGATGATTTCCCCATGAAGATGCGGGTGTCAGTGTGTGGTACCTTGCGGACTATTTATAAAAATCAATATTGTATCAGAGTTTAAAACCGAAAAGCACACCGGAGCGGTGACCGGTGAAATGTAAGATTCACCTTAACGTTATAATTGTAGATTCCTGTATCAACTCACTAACTCAATTAAGTAATTTTCTACATAACGCGGCGACATTAGATGTGGGAGCACAATATGTCGGACTAGAAGACGCATGCTGTGAGATGCTGGCTTCGAATAGCATCATCCCTTTCTCTCCGGGCAGTGGCAGGGAACGGGCAGCTGCGTTCCCTGTGATTGCAGTATCTAAAACTTCGCTTGCCAATCTGCCTGCAAAGCGTGGTTACTATGGCAATTCGTCTTGCTAGAGGGAGGCTTATGTGTAGCTGGGGATTGTTGGTAGCTATTACAATAGAAAACGATTTTTGCAGAGTTTTCAAATGATCATAACACCTTATTTTTTAGCGAGACTTTTTTAATTGCGGTTACATTAGATAAAGGATTTACTTAACGCTTTGCAATAGATATGACAGATTACGAAAGACTTTTTACATCATCAATTTGCCTGCCAAACTTTGCGAGTAAAGGTAAAATCACCCATCTCAGAGGAAACCCCACTTCCAATAGTGTTTTACCACAACCACATTAAATGGGGTAAATGCTATTCCAAGGCAGCACCACATCTCAACGTTTTCAAACATGCGACTTCTAACGAATCCACGTCTGTGACCGAGAGTTAGTAGTAATTACCTATGAGACCCGTAATGGTGCAAAATGAAGGGACACCGCTGAGAGGCCCTGATACCATCTACATGTCATTACGCTGTCATTCGAGGCAGATATACAGGGTTATTTTTGACGACCGATGTGGCGTAGTGGTAGTGCGACTGCCTTTGACGCAGAAGGTTCCGGGTTCGATTCTCGGTGGGTCACTCACTAAGTTGATATTTATCACTTTGTGAATTTATTCCCAGTCTGGTTAGGACATTGCGGGCTGAACCACCCGATTGTCGGTAAGTAAGATGGTTCCGTGTTTCGGATGGCACGTTAAGCCGTAGGTCCCGGTTGCTGTCTATGATCACTTAGACGGCGGTCGTTACACAACCACATCAGAAGCCTGCTACTTGTAGTAGGCGGTTGAAAAATTCTGACACTAGGGTTCATCGGGTCGTTGGACGACTCGGTGTCCCACACGAAAAGAAAAGAAAGATTACGCTATCATTCGAGGCAGATATACAAGGTTATTTTTTAGTCAGTACCCAAACTTTGTTGGGTGTTTCTACTCATGATTCTGAACAACGTTTAACACAGATAATATAATACTACAAGAGTAGTACAGATACCCAACGTCATAGAGGGAATTCGATTGCCCTAAGATGGCTATTAGCAGGCTATTTGATATGTCTACTCAGCGCGTGCGTTGCTAGCGACATCTAGGTTATTTATTGGATACTTCGTATTGACGTAATTTGCATTGAAAATATTTCAAAAATGTGAATAATTTCGCATGTTTTTCGTCTCAAAATAATGTATTTATAATTTTCCAATACTTTTCCGTATCACCATGTATTGTTTTTTTAAAACTAATTTCCTTTAGTAACGAATGCGACCTCATGCTTTTACTCACTTTTTTTTTTAAATGGCTTCACATCTGTTTGTTTGAGACGTATTTTGCCAATGAACGTAACTTAAAATTAACACGCGAAGAAATTGTTTGAAATTTTGATTCGTTTGGAGTGGAACAGATAGGAAACCTAAAACAACAAAAACAAGACATCATGTCAACAAAGACAGTTTTCTTTCTTCTTTTTCGAGTGGGACACCGAATCGTCCAATGACCCGATGAACCCTAGTGTCAGAATTTTTTAACCGCGTTCTACAAGTAGCAGGCTTCTGGTTGTATAACGACCTCCGTCTAAGCGATCATAGACAGCAACCGGGACCTACGGCTTAACGTGCCATCAATGTCCTAACCAGACTGGGAAAAAATTCACAAAGTCAAATTCAAATTCATAAATATCAACTTTGTGAGTGACCCACCGAGAATCGAACCTGGAACATTCTGCGTCAAAGGCAGTACCACTGCGTCACATTGGTCACAAAGTGTATTTATGAATAATTTGTTATATGGAAAGGAAGGTAGAAGTTATAACATGTAGCTCAAATACTTTACAAAATTTTGCTTAATTCCTGTGACGTCTGTCAGTTTCAGGAAAATGCTATGACATAAGGTCCATTTTCTATTGTTTTACTTCACTTTTAGTATGGGTCTGTCACACGTCACAGGCATCGAGCTATATATATATTTTTTTGTTTTAAGTTCTGGCGTCACATCTCATGGGTGGAGACGTATTTTGCCAATGTCAAAGTAGTCAAGTCGTCGGTAAGGTTAGTCAAAGTGATGTAAAGTTAAGTGGCATTACGCCGAGGGAGAGTCCACAACACAGTGATCCTAGACTAGGGGCTGTGTTGCGCAAAATTATGTAGTACAAAAAACTCAATAGTAAAATTTTCTGCACCACGTGGAGACCGCTCGTCACTATTGCACAATGCCGAATATATGCATTAATTACAATTTCCTATTTAATGATCACTTTCAGAATAGTTTGTTTCTTAATACACTATCAGAATTATTCACCAAACACTCAAATGAACAAGAAATATCAAATTATTATAACCAATACACGACCCGCCATGATGGAATACCAACGAGCGACCCAAGCTATATTTTATAAAAAAAAAGTTAATTAAATGCAAGAGCTGTACCCTTAAAACTAGTGTTCAAAAATACTACAGACTTCATTCATAAGTTTCCGAAATATTCAAAGTTTGAATTCTTCTTTTCGTGTGGGATACCAAGTCGTTCAACGACCCGATGAACCCTAGTGTCAGAATTTTTCAACCGCCTTCTACAAGTAGCAGGCTTCTGACATGGTTGTGTAACGACCGCCGTCTAAGTGATCATAGACAGCAACCGGGACCTACGGCTTAACGTGCTATCCGAAACACGGAACCATCTTACTTACGGACAATCGGGTGGTTCAGCCCGCAATGTCCTAACCAGACTGGGAACAAATTCACAAAGTGATAAATATCAACTTTGTGAGTGACCCACCGAGAATCGAACCCGGGACCGTCTGCGTCAAAGGCAGTCGCACTACCACTGCGCCACATCGGTCGTCGAACTAATCGACGTCGAAATAACTAAACGTTTGAATTAATAAACGGAAAAGTAATATAAAAGTAAGTGTTTTGACGCCATCCAAAATAGCTATAATAAGACGTCATGCTTTCAGTTTTTCATACAAAATATCTTTTTTAAAAGTAGCTCATTTGACCTGGCAGTTTTGACTGTCCCGATGGCGTAGCGGATAGTACGCCTGCCTTCTACGCCGAGGGTCGTGGGTTCGATCCCCACCGGACACAAATATTTGTTAAGTCAATTTTCAAGTATTTGTGTTTAGTCTGGGTGTTTTCTATGTATAATATGTATTCATTTACAAAAAAAAAAGTATATATGTATTAGTATCAGCTATCTAGTTTCCATAGTACAAGCATTGCTTAGTTTGGGGCTAGATGGCGCTGTGTGAATAGTCCAGGATATTTATTTATATTTATTTATTTAGTTATGTAACCAATTGACATGATGACTGGCAGGTTAATGATCTACTTTTTAAAATGATATTTTGTATGAAAATACGAATAGATGACGTCATGTCTCTAGTTTTGATAGCATCAAAACCCTTACAAAAAACTATAATAAATGGTTACGTAGCAATTTTGGACAATAGTTTTAGGCGGATCGCACACTTAACGCATGAAGGGGCGCTAAAACATCGCAGCGGTCTGTCAGATCCATACTAAAATGCCAATCCCCATATTAATTTTTTTTATTAAAATTTCTACCCTTAAGCACAAAGATTTCTCTTGCTCAATCTCTTCTGTTACCTATTTTGGACTACGCCGACTCCTGCTACGTAGATGCCACTGAGGAGCTTTTGAACAAGCTTGAGCGCCTCCAAAATCTGTGCATCCGATTTATTTTCGGACTGTGCAAGTACGATCATGTTTCCCAGTTTCGGTCTCAGCTCAAGTGGCTCCCGATTCGCCTTCGCAGGAATACTCATATTCTCTCTTCTCTCTATAACATTCTTTATAACCCATCTTCTCCGCCTTATCTTCGTGAGCGTTTTACTTTCTCGCGCCCACTAGATAAGCCATGTCGGTCTAACGTAAGGACCTTACTATCTATTCCTCATCATAAGACCGACTTCTACTCATTTTCCTTCACGGTCCACGCAGCCAGGTTATGGTCCCTGTACGTGATAGTCCCTCTATCAATGTTTTTAAGAAGCGAGTTAAGGAACACTATCTTTCTCTTCCAAATTAACCAGTATATATTTATGCGTATTATATTATTTTTAGTATGTATTTTATAATGTATATTTATTATTATTTATATCTGTAGTTGTATGTAACATAATAGTTATATTTCGTATGTATTTCCTGTTATTATCTGTAAATATTAATCATCTCGTATTCATAGCTATTGTGCACGTCTCATCCGCCTTTCGCCAAATGCCATTTCTCTCCTGTAGGTCTGCTGTAAGAAATTTCTTTTTTAGAGATAAGCAGTGCCTGTTGTGTCCATTTTATTTATGTTTTTTTTCCTGTAAAATTTCTTGTGTACAATAAATGGTAAAATAATAATAAAAAAAAACCGCTCAACCGCTGTTAACGCAGCGCTATCGCAGTGTCGTCCGTCGAGTGCGACTTTAGTAGAGTGACGTTTCTAGTATGGATCTGAGAGACCACTGCGATATTATAGCGCTCCGTCCTGCGTCAAGTGTGCGATCCGCCTTAAGCGTACAACTTTTATGTTTTACTAATGACCCAGTCATCTAGCGAATTGTGGCCGGACGCAATTCCAGCCGGCGCCTTTCTATGTATAAATGCGTCAATTTACTCACACAATATTTTTTATCAAATTTCTCCTTCACCTTATGGAGCGTAGAAACGATGGTAGAAACACTTTTAATGTGAAGAAACTTTCGGCGGATCGCACACTTGACGCATGACGGAGCGCTAAGATATGGCAGTAGTCTGCCAGATCGATACTAGAAACGTCACTCCCCGTACTAAAACCGCACTCGATGGGCGACCCAGCGATAGCGCTGCATCGACGGCGGTTGAGCGGTTTTAGTAAGGGGATTGACATTGACTAGTATGGATCTGATAGTCCGCTGCGATGTTTTAGCGCTCCGTCATGCGTCAAGTGTGCAATTCGCCGTGGAATTCTTCGTTTTTCTCTCACCTTCAGTGCTATAAAATCTTTTATTCCCCACTTAAGTTCACCCTCAGACATTCTAAGCACATGTTTTGAGATCGTAACATTCTATTCTATCTTGAAACATTTTCATTGATTAATTTAATTACCGCTAGGAAAAAGCCGCTACGTTCTTGAAACACGGATACACACATAGCAAGGGATATAACGAGACCCTCGTTCTTAATTTTTTTTTTTATTTAGGACCCTAGGGCAACATCATATTTATACTAAAGATGAAGAAGATATTTATACTGTTAAATATACACATACATACATCGTACTATAATTTAAAACGCGCCATTAATGAACTAAATTTTTTGAATTTTCATCCAGAATCTAATAGAATATACCGTGTTATGCCTTTTGCGCCTTTTATTACTACATCCAGACAAGGATGATGATGATGTCGGCTTAGAGTGCCGTGTGATGCCGGTTTTAAATAGCATCACCCCATTTCTTTCCAATGGATGTTGTTAGAGGCGACTTATGAGACTTGATTGAAAGTTTCATGCTTATTACAACTTCAGGCGAGAGACTTAAAACCTGTCACTACAGTGATACACGAATCATCGCACAGGGCCCTCAACATTGGTCAGACGTGGTGATAACGCCCGTATTTATTTGCGGCCTTTAACGCTCTGCCTACCACGCAAGGGATAATGTGTACCAGCAGATTTAAGTTTTATTTCAAATTAAAGCTGTAGTTCTTTTAAATCTGTAACTGTGGCATTTTTCACTTAAGAGCAAAAATAATTTTCCAATTTACGAACTTAACAGCCACATAAAGAAACTGGTTAAAAAAGGTCTGTATTAATTGAATTTCCCGCTTTTCGGAATTACACGCCCTCGTTTTGACGAATACGTGGAAATATAAATTCCTGCAACATACAAAAAAACCGATGTTCTCGATTCTGTCTGGACATGTTTATATCAAATTATTAATTGTTCCTATCATCTTTTTTATAAAAAAGGGAGATAAAGAGGAAAATAAATTTTGCAACTATTATTTGTTTAAACAGCTGAGGCTACATTAGAGAAACTTTTCTATGGTCATATGCTGCGTAAAAATAAGTGAAATTCCTAAAAGTCACACAGTCAAAGTTTCACAATCGCTAATGGAAGCAATTGCTGCTAACTTGTGCTTGTATGCCGTGTGATGCCGGCTTAGAATAGCATCACCCCATCTCCTTCCCGCGGGTGTCGTATGAGGCGACTAAGGGACTCGAGAGTATTGGTGTATTACAATTTTTAGGCTACAGGCTGACAACCTGTCACTATAGTGATACACATGTTTTCTGAAACAACCTTGGAAAACAATCCTCAAAAATGTCAGACGTGGCAACAGCGACCGTATTTTAACGGCCGTTATTGCTCTACCTACCCCGCAAGGGATAAAGGCGTGATATGTGTGTGTTGTGCTTGTATCATATCACGTTAAACTTATTGATGCTTACATACCGTACTAAATTTACACAAAGAATTGACTATAAAAACATCGAGCAGTAGAAATTTAAATTTGTGTGGGGTTAGACTAGACATTGCTGACTTCCATGCACGGAATTGATTTTTTTTATTTCAAAAATTTACTTTCTGGTTCTTATAATTAGACTTGGTGAGAAAGTTATAAAGTAAAAAAGTTGCTCAGAAAAGTGGACACTGGAATCGCGACTGATGTATCATGGGTGGCCTACAGTATTCTAAGAATTTAATGTTTTGGTACTTCGGTTGCAATTTCTGAGTTATATGAAAAAAAAAACTGTTTCCACCTTCTCAAAACGACTCATATTTGAATCTAACCTCAACCTTAACAGACAGAATAGTCCACTACTGGACCTGGGCCTCCCCTATTAGAGGGTATTGCCTTACTCACCACGCTTGGCAGGCGGATTGGCGAGCGCAGTAAAAGATGTTGCATTCACAGGGGACGCTGTTCCTATTCCCTGGGCGATAATTCTAGAGTCGCTTTTTATGAAACCCATAGGTAGAATTGGGGTAATGCTATTCTAAGCCGGCATCACACGGTACTATCACTACCATCCAGTGAGGAAATAAATTTGATGTATGTAGGGTGTTAGGGACAGTGTCTCGAATACTGATAGGGTGCAAGCAGACCATGAAACTGAAGAACTTTCCCCTAGGAACATATGTCAGGACGACAAAAAATTTTCGACCTCCCATACAAAATCGCGATCAGCTGATTTAATTTTTTATGAGAAACCAAATTTTTTTTGTCGTTTTCTAACATATGTTCCTAGGGGAAAGTTGTTTAGTTTCATGGTCTGCTTGCACCCTATCATTATTCGGGACGCTGTCCCTTACACCCCGTATATAAATACATTTGTATGCACATGTTTCTAAGAAAGGTTGGAATTTGTAATTATTTCCGTTCTATTATTAGCTTTTTCTAACATATTGATAACTTATTGATTATCGGCGTAGGCAGAATTTTTTACATTAGGTACAATTTATTTGCATATACACGAACAAATGACATAAAATAGTGAACTTATGCTTAATAATATGACATGAAGCGTAGTAATTAATGTATCTTATTTATATGCAAGAATTCCTATAGGGCTTTGTATGGTGTTAGGTCAGAGGATCTCAAATTATTTGGCAGATCTCAATAGGATACTTTACTGACAAGTAAATTGAGCTACTTTTTAAACCGAGATGTAGTATTAAAATATTGAAATATGACATTAAATTTTGTTATTTTGGATGTCTTACATACATACATATATCACGCCTTTATCCCTTGCGGGGTAGGCAGAGCGTTAACAGCCGTAAGAATACGGTCGCTATCGCCACGTCTGACATTTTTGAGTATTGTTTTCTAAGGTTGTTTCGGAAAACATGTGTATCACTATAGTGACAGGTTGTCAGCCTGTCGCCTAAAAATTGTAATACACCAATACTCTCGAGTCCCTTAGTCGCCTCTTACGACACCCACGGGAAGGATGTGGGGTGATGCTATTCTAAGCCGGCATCACAAGGCAAATTTTGGATGTCGTCAAAATAAAAAAATTCACATTAATTTTCTGTTTAAAAATTCGAAAGATTCAATATTTTGAAACGCTTGTTTTCACAATATTTCTTCGTATTTTATTATTTTCCCTGTCAATTACCGAATTGTAACGCACGATTCGGTTTTTTACGTGTTTTTTAATTCCCGTACAATAAACTGCATCAAACTGGGGCTCATAAAGACTGTCATTTGTATGGTAGCTGTCATACACCGCATTATTGTCCGGTCCGCCTAAGATTTGCAAAGGTCGCTCGTTGGTATTCCATCATGGCGGGTCGTGTATTGGTTATAATTTGATATTTCTTGTTCATTTGAGTGTTTGGTGAATAATTCTGATAGTGTATTAAGCAACAAACTATTCTGAAAGTGTTCATTAAATAGGAAATTGTAATTAATGCATATATTCGGCATTGTGCAATAGTGACGAGCGGTCTCCACGTGGTGCAGAAAATTTTACTATCGAGTTTTTTGTACTACATAATTTTGGGCAACACAGCCCCTAGTCGTCAGACTAGGATCACTGTGTTGTGGACTCTCCCTCGGCGTAATGCCACTTAACTTTACATCACTCTAACCTTACCGACGACCTGACTACTTTGACATTGGCAAAATACGTCTCCACCCATGAGATGTGACGCCAGAATTAAAAAAAAAAAAAAAAAAAAAAGATTTGCAAAAGCATGTAGCTACTTACTACACTAGTATATCAATAATTTATATGGGTTTTTATGATATTATGTAGCCGATAGCAAGAAAAACTACTTAACCGTAACTTTTTATTGTAAAGGCTGCTTTTAACCGCGGAATAACGTTTTAGTACAATGGGAAAATTACTTCTAACAGCCGTAATGTTCTACGAAATTTTCAAAAAACAATTATTTAAAAGTACCTCGATATAAAGTTTGAGAATACCTGTGCAATGGTAGAATTTAAATATAAGAATTAGAACCCCCATAGCTAATGAATTAAGATATAAGTTGGCAATAATTTTGCAATTGTTTATTGATATAATTATAAGGCTAAGGATATAAGGCTAAGGAAATAGAGGTAGCAAACAAATTCAAGAGTTAATTTGATAAGAACATAAATAAAAGAAAAAAGATAGAAGAAAATATTAGTACTGCTATTATTGTAAAACGCAGAATGGTAGGTATATCAACCAACACTGAAACTATAGGATCGAATTCTCTTAGTCTCTCTTTTCATGTGGGACATCGAGTCGTCCAACGATCTGCCAAATACCAACTGGCCGCCTTAGACTCCATTGAAAAACGCGCCAAGAAGCTCATAGCAGACAAAGCACTGGTTGAGACTAAGTTGCAGAGCCTTGAACACCGTCGTAAAGTAGCATGCATGTCGGTATTCTATAGGATACATTTCGGAGAGTGTGCTCAATCACTCCACGACCTGATACCCCCTTCCCCATTCCATCTCCGAGGATCGAGGCGCCGACTGGGGTTCCACCCTTATGTTGTAGATATACCCCTAATCCGCACTAAGCGTTTCGCTTCAACTTTTATCATGCGTACGGCTAAAGAGTGGAATTCCCTGCCGGCGGATCTTTTTCCGGAACAATATAACTTGGGCCTTTTTAAGGCAAGAGTGAATAGGCATTATCTAGGCAAGCATGTACCATCTTCATCTGCATCTCCACTTACCACCAGGTGAGATGGCAGACAAATGCGGGCCTATTAATAAAAAAAAAAAAAAGACACAATGTCAGAATTTTTCAAACACTTTCTATAAATAGCAGGCTTCTGACATGGTTATGTAAAAACCATCGTCTAAGTATTCATAGATAGCAACCGGGATCTTGCGAAAAATCTGATGATTTGGGCCACAATGTCCTAGCTAGACTATGAACAATTCCACAAAGTGATATACATTAACTTAGTGAGTAACCCATCGAGAATCGAACCGCCGAACCCTTCTTATTAACAGGCAGTCGCACTACCACTATTGCGCCACATCGGTCGTCATAGCCGGAATTCTTTAGTCATTCTCACTTGTCTACTACTTACTCAACACAAGACTACTTTTTACTCTATCTCTTTTCGTGTGATACACTGAGTCGTCGAACGACCCAGTAAACCCTAGTGTCACCGTAAGATCAGTCGGTAAACGTACGTGAGTAAAGACACATTGGTACATGGCGCGCATCGAACTCGAGTCTCACGATTGTAAGACGCGTTTGATAAGCGAAAGACATCAACGCAATCCACTTCTTACGGTTTTTTTTTATAAATTGATTAATGTTTATTTCGTAAAACAATATTACAATATCAATTACATAATAGTCAATCCAAGTATAATAAAACAATTAAAATAAAAACAAGTCAAAACAAAATAAATAAATTCAACATAGTTTTCGTCAATCAAAAATTCCGCCCCGGATCATTCCCGGTCCAAAAGTACCTAACAGACTTTGCGGCATTGCCACGCTGAATACGCTTCTTAAGGTAAGTATTAATCATCTCGTATTCATAGCTATTGTGCATGCACGTCTCATCCGCCTTTCGCCAAATGCCATTTCTCTCCTGTAGGTCTGCTGTAAGAAATTTCTTTTTTAGAGATAAGCAGTGCCTGTTGTGTCCATTTTATTTATGTTTTTTTTCCTGTAAAATTTCTTGTGTACAATAAATGGTAAAATAAATAAAATAGGTATAAAATAAATTTTACCATTAATAATTTAATTAGATAATCTCAATCTTCACACTTAATATGGAAATGTGATTTATTTCTTTTTAATGAATCGATTACTCATTTAATTGATCAGCATTTCCTTTATAGATAGATAACTGTATATATTTTATTGATCCGGTATAAGAAAATTATATAATTAATGCGGACACACACTACTTAACGCACGACGGACCGCTAAAATATCGCAGCCGTCTGTCGGATCCATACTATAAACGTCATTCCCCAAACGCTGTCGACGCTGTGCCAGTCCGTCGAGTGGGGTTTTAGTATGAGGATTGACGTTTCTAGTTTGCATTAAGTTTGCGTCGTGCATTAAGTGTGCAATCCGCCAAAGATAGCAAAGAAATGTATATAAACTGAAGCAATAAAAACAAGTGGCTCTGTATTTAAAAAAAAGATACAGTTTGTTAGGAAAGGTATCAACTTCCTTTAAAAGGATGAACCAGTCCATGAAACTGAACAACTTTCCTCAGAAACAAAGGTCAAAATGTGAAAAAAATTTGGACCTCCCATACAAAATGTACCAACCGACTGAGTCAGTTTGTATGTGAGGCCCAAAAAAAATTTTAATGTCGACCTATATTCCTTGAGGACAGTTGTTGAGTGACCCTATCAAAATACAACTTTTCATTATTAATATTAACTTATTACAACTCTCATTAATGCCGTGTGATGCCTGCTTAGAGTAGCATCACCCCATTTCTTTCCCGTGGGTGTCGTAAGAGGCGACTGAGGGACTCGAGGGTAATAAGTGTATTGCAACTTTAGGCGACAGGCTGACAACCTGTCAATATAGTGATATACGATTTATCTGAAACGACCGTCAAACATTTGTCAGGCGTGGCGATAACGACCGTAATGTTACGGTCGTCAGCGCTCTGCCTACCCCGCCAGGGATATAGGCGTGATTTGTGTATGTGTGTGTGTGTCATTAATTAATTATAACTTTCAGACACCAATGCCTCAAAATTTCTCACATAATAAAAAGCAACGGAACTCTAAACCTGTTAGTATATTAAATCTCATCCTAGATTAATTAAAATTAATCTTATGTATAAAACGGCAACCCCACTTCCGCGCCACTTCTACTGCGCAGGCGCAACTAAGATGTCTAACCGGCTATAAACTACAGTCAGGCTTTTTAGAACTACAATTTGATAGCTGTCAAGTGCAGGCTATTACGGTGAGGTGAGTTGAATTTTATTTTGTTGACATATCTTTCTCTTCTAGTGATTTTTACATCTGTAACAATAGCCAAGTGTGAATTACAAACATAAGGCGGATCGCACACTTAACGCACGACAGAGCGCTAAATTATCGCAGCGGTCTGTTAGATCTATACTAAAAATATCAAACCCCGTACTAAAACCGCTCAATCGCTGTCAACGCACTTCTAATATGGATTTGACATTTCTACTATCGATCTGACAGAACGCTGCAATATTTTAGCTGTCTGTCGTGCGTTAAGTGTGCGATCCGCCTTACTTACTGTTGCAGTTTATTTGAACAAATAAAAATATACAGTCACTATTTAAAACTCGTAAAATTCAATTCAACTCAATTCTTAGGATATTTTAACTTCATAACTTGACAAGTCAAGTCATAGAATTACTTCTAAAACTTTGACATTTAAAGTTTTTCCGCATGCAATGCCTATTTCTTTAACAAAGAATTGTAATTCAAAAGTTATGCTTATAAAACACCTGTCTAATGTAAAGTAGTTAAGTAAACAATAATTACTTCAAATATCTGATCGAAATAAACTTTATCGAAGAGAATAATTGAAATACTTCAATACCTGTTTTATGCGGATCGGATTCTTAAGGCACAACGCTCCGCTAAAATATCGCATCCGTATCGCAGCGGTCTGTCAGATCTATACTAGAAACATCAATCCCCATACTAAAACCGCTCAAACGCTGTTGATGCATCCGTAACGCATCCGTCGATCCGTTTCTAATATGAATCTGACAGACCGCTGCTATACGGATACGTTATTTTAGCGGAGCGTTGTGCGTTAAATATGCGATCCGCCTAAGGCTCCATCAATAAATAGTAAGTATAAAATAAAGTTGCTTTTTGCGTTTTCTGTCTATCTGTTACGGACACCACCTGTAACTTCTAAGCCACGAAACAGATTTTGATGCCTTACCTTAACCTTAACAGCTGCAACAGTCCACTGCTGAAAATAGGCCTCCCTCTTTTGGGAGGTATTGCCATACTCACCACGCTCGGCAGGCGGTTTGGCGAGAATGTATTTAATTCACAGGGAACGCTGCTGCGCATCCTAGGGAATCCCTCAGTTTTACGACACCCACGTGTAGAGCTGGAGTGATGCTATTCTAAACCGGCATCACACGGATGCGGGTTTTTTGAATTCAGTGATTCGAGAGGACTTTACATGTGTAATAAATGCTGGAAAGAAGTCTTTTTCCCAATTTCGCAACTTAAGTATGGACGTTCGAATAGGCCATATTTGAAAGCTGTCAATCCCATACATGATGACATGTCAACAAAGAAATATTCAAACAACCAAACTTTAGTAGAATATGAAAATAAGTTGAAATAATAAAAAAACGTAATTGTTAGTTTACAACTTAGTTAAAAGTAAGTGTTGACAGGCGTACAAAAAGTGTGTTATGAAGCATCTGTCTAACGCTTTATGCAGAATAAGCGAGTAATGAGTTAATTGTAAAAATGTTGTCAAATAAGTTTTTGTTCCGCAAATATGCTAAGTTGTGGAGCTACTAAACACCTGTCTAATAGAAATAAGCAAATGAAAATAGGAGATAGAAAATACTACAAGCGAGAAAATTTGCTTAAAGACAGAGGTCAGTTGCAACACATGTTCGTCAAATGTGAGAACCATACTCATCAAGTTTGACATGTATTTTTCCATTCCAGTTTTTTGATATTTTCCATATTCTTAGTACAATGTATTAGAATGTGACTTTTTCAAAGGGAAAGTGGCAATTTCCTACTGAGAAATAAACGTATACATGGTTCTTCTTATTATATCGACCGGGACTTGAACCCAGAACCGTAGAAAACCGTTCCATAGCTCTACCAAACCAATTGACTGAAAAACAATTGAACCAGAAATAGGTAAATGAAACTAACAATTTTTTTTTGTCATTTAAGTTATTATTCTGGCAAAAGTTTGTATCGCAAATACTGCAATGGACCTACCTGTGTTACAGAAAACAAGAGATTTGATGGAAATATCTAAAAAGCAATAGATGTCTTTACAAGCCAATATTGTCAATTCAGTGTTTTGTACATATTATAGAGCTAAAAAATGTACAAATAAGTAAATAATCCTGCTAGTTCTTTTTTTACTAATATGGACCTATTTAAATAATCGTATAATAAAAATAGGTGAAAGATCTATACAGCAATGGATATCTAAGCCAGCCAGTATCGTGAATCCCGCGTTCTAAGCCCGTTGCTTCTAGGCCCCGTTTGAAATAGTTCTGAGGCGTCTCATTCGCGGTTTAGCCCGCGAGGTGCGCGCGCGCAGCGGCCTTGATACCTCATGGACTCAACCACCTCGGTCCACGAACCTTTTCGGGTGCAACGGCCTCCGACACGAGCGACACGAGCCATTTTTTTTGAACGACCTTGCGAACAGCTGACCGGGCGGTTTTCGAATCGGTATTTCGGGAAGTGTTCCGCACTGAATATCGATTGAATTCGGAACCCTTTTTGAAAATTGTTTTTTGAAAAAGTTGCGTTGTTTAATTTTGTGACGTTTTTCGTGTATCAAAGTCCGGCGATATTAGTTATTAAAGCGGGACGTTTTGCCGTCGGGAAAGCGTAGCGGGCGTGAGAAATATCATTGCAATCATTAATGCTTTTACAATGTGACAAATAGCTAATAAAATGACAAACAGTAAAACGATTTTGAAACGCAAGTGAATTTGACAAGTGAATTGGTTTTAAACGTGTACAAGCAATTGGTTTTTCCAAATTTCTGTGATGTGCGCGAAAGAATCGTATCAAAGTGAAATTTGTGTTTTGTGCTTCAGTGAACAAACATCTTGCAGACAGAATTAGGTATGTATTTCTCTAATTATTCTCTATAGGTATTCAAAATTTGTAGGAAAACTACAGTGCACTGATTTTACTCTGAAAAACTAGTAGAATTTAGATACTCATGTTCAGTTAGGTATTACAATTGATTATCTTTGCCTTCGCAATGTAGTAAATCTTACATACAAAGTCAAGAGTCGCAATCTTAATATGCCTTATTTTATCTACATTTTCATTCACTTTGACAAACTATTGGAATTTAGATGTTGTCCTATTCAAGATAATTAGGTAAATATTACATACAAAGTCGTTAAGAGTAACAATCTCAATTTTACCAAATTTTCATATAAAAAATATATAGAAACTTCAATACTTAGCAACTTAGCCACCGATCAACCCGTCTCTACAAATTCTCACTTTACACATATCACGCCTTGATCCCTCGCGGGGTAGGTAGAGCGTTAACGGTCGTTATCGCCACGTCTGACAAATTTTTGAGGGTCATTTCAGATAAGACGTGTATCACTAGTGACAGATTGTCAGCGTGTCGCCTAAAGTTGTCATACACATAAATCTCTCAAATCCCTTAGTTGGCTTCTACGACGCCGACGCGAAATGGGGTGATGCTATTCTAAGCCAGCATCACACGGCATTCTCACTTTAGTTATACTTAAGAAGCTATTAACTCTCGAAAGAATCTCATCACGATTTTATTGTTACACGAAAATTGGTTCAAAATGATTTGGCAAATTTTCTCAATCACACAAACCGGTCTACAATAGGTACTGTTGTTCACTGAACTTTATCAAAAATTGATCATGCAATGAATTTAGTTTTTGGAATTTGTTAATTAAAATTAGTAGTTAGTTAATGAAGAGTTTTATGTGCTGTTAATTCTTGGATAGGCCTAGACTCATAGGGAAAAAAAATCATGAAAATTCTTGAGAATTGTTCGAAAAAGCATATAGTATATACGACCAGACAGGAATCTCCAGATTGACTTCTTAGTCAGGAATATAAGGGCTGATTGTCCAATAAGTTATTACAAACTGTCTCTAACTTTTTTTAACAAAACGTTGTTACACCCATCCTTTTAAGTAAGATTATTTGGACGTTACATTTACGCGTATCTTTCTGCCTACGTACTTAAGTACTCGTATTTTCTTAATTTTCTGCCTCACAGACTTTCTATCGATATATAATTACTTTGTCCCATAGGATAATACATTTTTTCACGGCATAATGTAATTAATATCCAATTAGATTAACTAGTGCCGTGCGATGCCGGCTTAGAATAGCATCACCCCATTTCTTCCCGCGGGTGTTGTAAAAGCCGACTAAGGGACTCGAGGGTTTTATGTGCATTGCAATTGTAAGCGACAGGCTAACAACCTGTCACTATATTGATACACGAATTATCTGAAACAAACAACACTCAAAAAATTGTCACACGTGGCGATAACGACCGTAATTTTATGTTCGTTGACGCTCTGCCTACCCCGCAAAGGACAAATGCGCGATTTGTGTATGTGTAGGTTAACTTTGTACCAGCAATCTGGTTCGTTCGTTATATAGATCGCTTTTGCAGATTGATTTGTACGAAAGACATCAACGTGATACTTCAAAATAGTCCGTATGGACTCTATTCTATTATAGGTGGAAGGAATGTGCGGAATCGCACCTTTTTGTATGATCTATTGTATTTTTTATTACTTTTTGTTTTAGACAACGTATTGTTTTTTGACTGAGTGTCAATAAAGCCGTGGTAAGAAAGTTGGTTTTTTATTCAACCGAAAATCGGGCAAACCAGGCTCCAGCTAAGAAAGCAGCCAGCGGGCCATATCGGCTCCGCCACATGATTAATCATTAGCTGGAGCCTGGTTTGCCCGATTTTCGGTTGAATAAAAAACCAACTTTCCCTACCACGGCTTTATTGACACTCAGTCAAAAAACAATACGTTGTCTAAAATAAAAAGTAATAAAATATACAATAGATCACATAAAAAGGTGCGATTCCGCACAGGTATCGTTTAAGAAATATAATTTGAGCCGGTTCGTTTTGACGTTTTTATAGTCAAATCAACTCAAATTATCTTTTCTGAACTGTACAGTGGACCTGCACAGAACTGGAACCTTCATGCACGATTCAAGTCTTTTTGACAATGTCAATTCGCAGATGAAATTGTTTTTAACCCTGTCTTTTTAGACAGTGTAATCACGTCCAACTGATTTGAAAAACATCCACTTGCGAAAAGTATTGTCATATAACTGTTTATAGATATATTTTTTTTTGTTTTTACGCTATATAATAGAAAAAGTAGTATGGTAAGTTCAGAGTAGATACATCTCGAGAGATATAAATAAAAGCTACTTATCTTTGCCGCTTCAATGGAAGCTTAACTAATCGACACAAACTTATTTTAGTTTCTAGTTATCTTTACACGGATGCCACAGTAGATGTTACAAACAGTATTTCTGCACACAGGATACACAAACAGTTAACATTAGTTGAAAAAGATTAGCTCCTACGAGTCAAAGAGTAACATAATTTAAATTTTATTCTACCAGTATTTGTCGTCGGTGGCTTCTAGAAGTTACTATTTTAGAAGATTCTCGTTTTTTTTTTAAACGAATGCGCGAAACTATAATTTTGATAGTAATTATAGTTAAAAACTTTTCATAATGTTTGCAGTGATGACAAAAAAAAAAAAAATATAATAATGCCGTTCTCATACTTGACTCACTACGCAGCCCTAAAATATGTCAGATCCGTGCTAAAAACGTCCCCGCATAGATAAACTGCTCTGGTCGCAGGTTCAACGCCTAATGCTGCGCTAGCTCTTGCACTGCGTCGTGCATTGGACCTGCTTCAAGAGTAGTTTTTAGTATGGGAAATGACGTTTCTAGTAGAGATCTTACAGGCGCATGCGTTACGCACCGTTGTTTTAGCGCTGCGTTGTGCCTTAAGAGTGTTAACGGGATAAATTTTATGAGCTTGTTGTGTAAATGGCTATAATATCTGGATCGCATTCGTAATTATGCAGTTTTGGAGATATTACGTACGCTTTTTAACTGCGGTGCTTTCTTAAATTCGTAAATCTATTTGGCGAAGAGAAAACTGTCACAAAATTTCATCAGATTAGAACCCCATACTGCTTCTTACTACTATAGTTACTGTGGCCATATATCATTAACTATTACTATCTGAGTGAAGCCACGGGCAATGGCTAGTACTAACTACATAGTCGAGAATTACTTTGATTAATTAGGAAAGTCTGCGAGTCAGTAATCATATCACTTGTATTTAATTAAAAGATTAAAGCTTGTAATTCCTGTATGTTACACGGAAATAGTTTTGTAACTGTAATTTAAACGATCATACAGATTATAGCATAGACAGTACCGTCTACATCTAAAGACTTGTAATTATATATGTGTTTGTGTAAACAGATACATAGTATCACACCATTTTGGTAACAAAGAAAATTTTATGACCACCTTAATTTTTCCTCTAAGTCTCGTTTAAGCGCTATCGCAGCGTCGTCCGTCGAGTGCGATTAGTGTGCGATTCGCCTAAGATCAGTACGAAGTTAGAAAAGTATCATCCCATTTATTCCCCGCGGGTGTGGTAAGAGGCGACGAAAGGATTTGAGGGTTTCATTGTGTATTAAAACTTTAGGTGACAGGCTGACAACCTGTCACTACAGTGATGAATCATCTGAAAGGGCCCTCAACATTTATCAGACGGGCGATATCGACCGTATGCTTACGGCCGTTAAACCTTTGTTTACCCCGCACGGTAGGAATTTGCGATATGTGTATGTTCGTATGAAAAAAGAGCATGCAATCTTTAGGCTCGTTTTAAAGAAAATGCTAGTCTGAATCTAAACTGATTTGTATATTCGAAGGTATGATAGGTATAATTATGACAACTTGCCTGGGAAATCATTAATGTTACATTGAAACCTACATACACACACAAATCACGTTTTTCTCATACCGCTTGCGGGGTAGGCATAATTTTTATTTTATATTGAAACAATTTGGAATATTTGACTTGCTTAACTATACGGAATCCATCTGCGTTTTTATATTGCATAGCCTCCACTCCATACATTGTGGATATTTGTATTGACCCATATCGAAATAAAAGGTGTTACAGACCACTTGCAAGCCTGAAGGCAAAACTAATAGTCGTCAACCATAAAAAAAGGAAAACTAAACACGACAAATATGAAGTAGTTTCTTCTCTATGACATTATTTTGAAAAATATGTCATATTACCTGCGTATTATCGGAATGAGCCTCTACTTATATTAAGTTGGCGCTCCCTTCAGGCGAACTACAGTGACAGTTAGTATAGTTAAGTATACAGTTGTCAAATTGCTAATTATGTATGGAAGCTATTTATGTGAAGGCTATGAGGGCCCTAAGGGGTTGTCATAATTCTGTGTTTCAGCAGTGACAAGAAAAGAGAGGAGTACCTACTTATCGTAATTTATGGATACTACAGAATTCCAACCAAAAATGACTGGTGTTTAGAGTGACCAATTTACCTGTTCATGAATAGGTATCAACAATTTTCTATTAGGAACATAGCTGAAAAAAACGGTTGTGTGCAAAATCGATTTGACGATAGTTGAACGCGACTAAATCATAAGAAAATACTGATGGAATAGTTGCATTTTTGAAAAGATTTAGTTTTATTTGTTTGATAGATATACGCGTCTGAATGCGGAAGCCGATTGTGCTTTTTTGTCGTTTGTTTCACGCTCTCGCTTGCATTTCAAGTATGTAACGCCTCAGAGGTAACGCCTCAAAGGTAACGCCTCATGAGCCATGTTTTTTGAAGTGTGCAGCCGGCGCCATCGAATAGTCCAATTCAAAGAATAGTTTCAAGGAAAAGGAAATAGTTGGAATACTGCGCATTGAAATTTTATTGAAGTAGCTGTTCACTTTCCTGACTTTTCTTCTTCATCGTATCAATGACTCAAATATGGACTAACATAATATTTTCCCAGAATTTTTGAGTACTGGAGAAATTGGAACAATAAATTATCTGCCTGCTCCTCCAGCAAACTCACACCGAGTTGTATTTATGTATTAACATTATTTTCATGTTTTTTTTTTATAAAAACAAATTCAAATTATTCCTCCGATCATTAGTTTCACTTATTTAAATTAGCTAATATAGAGCGACATTATAAAAAGGGTGACACATCAAGCCATCAAAAGCACCTTTCAGACGCCGTATGCGCCTGCGCATGGCTTCAGGCGAGTTGACAGTTTGCTTATGACATTGCTCATACAGATAATTACGAATCACCCTCGGCCTCAGAGTGAGAGAATGTTCCAGAGATAAGCTTTAGAAGATTTCAGAGATAGCTTTCAGAATGAACCCATCAAAACTTCATCTCCACAAATGCTGGATTGCGTTTTTATTCAAAATGAAACTAAAATCGTATCACACGCAAATTATCTACATGACCAAAAAGACTTGACTAAAGCAAGTAGTTTTTACACGAGTTGTACTATTTTGACAGAGACACTGTCAAGGTATAATGGCGTATTTTTGTATATAATATGCATGTATATATGTGTTTCTGTCACAGTCACAGGCTCTCTTTGAAGGATCTACTTACTTGAAGTCAAATACAGCCACATCGTGTGAAAACTTTACTGTATTTTGTCCACGTTAAGTCTGATTACGACTTGATCCATGGCTTCAATCTAAATATCTTTACAGTACACTCTGATACACTCTTTTTCTCTCATCCGCGCCATTGCTCATACAGATAATTGCGAATCACCCTCAGCTGATATGTGGGTCGCAGCAGCAGGAAACCCTCGGGGTGATACGCGGTGATGAAGTAACTCCCAGTTGGCATCGCCGCGAGGAATTGCGTCCAGTATCGTCAATTTGTTTGCAAGCGCGACATACCGCTGCCTCAGACTGTTGCTACAAATTATGTATGGAATAGGAGTACTAAGTATGAGGCTCAACCTTCCCCCGCACAGGACCGACTTCTACGCAGACTCTTTCACAGTGCGAGCGATCAAGCTGTGGAATTGTTTGCCTGAGGAGGTTCGTCGGGCCCCGTCCCTTGAAGATTTTAAGATAAGAGTTAAAAACCATTATTTATCTGAAATTGTATAATTTTCTCTTATTTGTTACTTTTTTCTCTATATTGCATTATCTATAATATCTGTTTCTTTCTTCGTATTGCATATTATCCTATCATCCATAGCTTAGATATGTATTAGTTTATTTTAATGTATTTATTAGTATATTAAGTTTTTTAAGTATTGCTATGTAAAATTGTTTATGTATTATATTGTTATTTATTTAGTATCTACTATTAGGTAATATTTGCACTATCCCGCTTCCATAATCGCACTCTCTCTTTTACCCTAAGGTTGCCTGGTAGAGAATGCTACCCAGCATTAAGGCCGCCTTATTGTACTGTTTCTTTTGTGTTTTCTACATGTTGTTACTTTTTTGTGCAATAAAGAATTTTGTTATGTTATGTTACTTTACTTACAAAATTTATCAAGCATGCGTTTAAAAATGACCTGAAAAAAACCCTTTTTTCAAATTATTTAAGGACGCTATCTATGACACCCACGACCAACAATAGATACCTTTTAACGTCGTGATGAAACCAACATCTAAAAAAAAAACTGATGATATTTGAATGTGACTTAACCTAGGATTCGGGCCAAGTTAGCCTTCGGGTTGCAGAGTTCAGATAGCAGTCGCTCTGTGTAAAACCTTGGTTCCACGTCAAAAGCCCTACGCTAGGGAGTCGACCCCGACAGAGAACGGGATAAGGCAAGGAGAATCTTGAAATGATGAGGAGCCAATAGGCACGCTTGTATACGTAGGTATACTAGATTCTACTATATTTTTATAGCGTATCAACCTGCTTTAGATGAGATTAGATGGCAGTCAAGATGGTAACGGGTAAGGCGAATCGCACACTTGACGCACGACGGAGCGCAAAAATATCTGCGATATGTCATACTAGAAACGTTACTCCCCATACTAAAACTGCACTCGGACGTCACTGCGAAAAGAAGAACTGCGATAGCGCTGCGATGACAGCGGTTGAACTGTTCTTGTATGGGCATTGATATTTCTAGTACGGATCTGACAGAACGCTGCCATATTTTTGCGCTCCGTCGTGCGTCAAATGTGCGATCCGCTTAAGAAAACCCGTGTATTTATGGAAATGCGGTAATTGTCGAGTCATGTTCCGCCGGACACGTCCAGTGTCCGGTCAGTGACAAGTCTAGACTAGTCAATATGGATGTTTTAAATAGAGGATTAGAAAATTTAAATACTTGATAAACACGGTGTTTATTTTTATAAAGTAAAAAGTGTCTGTAGCTGTTTCCGTGGTCTTAGCATTCGTTTGGGATTCTAAAATTCCAGGTTTGATTATCACGATCGACATGATATATATTTATATATAACTTTGTCAGTGATTTTGTACACATATGAACATTGTAGGGCAATTCAAGATGTTGATTGTCTGTTATAAAAGGTGGTTTTTTGGATGTGTTTTACGCTTTCATGCCTGGTTCCAACACAACCATGTGAGAGGTCTATTAGTAGAATAGTAAGCTGTTTAAAAACTTTATCACCTATGTTCATGGGGTCTTTCGTGGATTCTATGTCCCACAGTAAAAAAGTAAAGGTAGTTGTTAAATCATTTTCCGCTGACATGCCTGGTGTTCGGTCAGTGACAAGTCAAGACCAGTCAGTATGGATATTTTAAATAGAGGATTAGATAATTTATATACTTGCCAAACACGGTGTTTATTAAGTGCTGATTGTCTGAAAAGATTTTTATAAAACATGCAATCTTTGAAAATTGTTTTTAAAAGGCTCGACTGTCGTTCAATCATCATTCAATTTACTTTGTTATTTCAATTCTAGCTACTGGATTTTTTGGAAGCAAATGCCGTGTGATGCTGGTTTAAAATAACATCACCCCCATTTCTTTCTCACGGGTGTAGTAAGAGGCCACGAAGGGACTCGTGGGTTTCATGTGTATTAACTATCACTGCAGTGATTTACGAATCATCTGAAAGGATCCTAAGACTAGTATAATTATAAACCGCCCTCAACTCTTCTGAGATCGATCTTGAGTGTGACTTTGAGATGCTGTTAGTATTGACTGATATTTGTCAAAGTCATTCTTGAGATCGATCTCAGAGTAGAGAGAGATTTATAAATACGGACCTTAGAAGTGGCGAAAGCGGCCGGACTTTTACAGCCGTTAACGCTCTGCCTACCACGCAAGGGATAAAGCCGTGATAAGTGCAAGCTGCAAGTCTAACACCCTTCAGTACCCTTTTTCATTTCTACAAGGTGCAACGGTAGAGGTATATAGTTTCTTAGAATACAGCAAAAACACCTATATTAGTAACTTAAACAACGTGTGAAGTAACTATTAGAACATTTGTTTCACATAACATACGATCATTTCTGCACTTCACTTAATTTACCTTCAGAAGTATCATACTACTAACAATTTGATGGATCTACTTACGATGGTTCTTTATACAGTTATTATGTCTAACCAGTATAATTTGATCTCTTAAATGAGTATTTTTTTTGCGAACTTCAATAACTGGTTATAAATATAACTATTACAATTTCTACACCCCGTATTACGATTGGTAACCAGTTCTTACTGGATCTTAATAAGTGTATTTTTGCTCACCCTGTGAATGGAATTGGTCAAAATGTGTGAAGAGACTTGTTATAAAGGTTCTGAATACAGAAAAATCTGAATTATCAGGAGGATCAATATTTTCGCTATACGATCTTTAAGCAAAGCGAACAAAATTGATAAAAGTTACTCTGTGGACTAAGGAGGCCAATTTCTGAAACTTTCGTTTTTGATATAACCAAAAATCTGCTACGTATCATGCTAGTATTACACGTTATACTTTACTTATTGATTCCCACATACCCTAGTAAGTTCACATAATACCTTTGACCATAAAAACATCGGGTAGAAGAAATTTAAGAACGTGTGTCTAGACCAGTCGTTGCGGACATCCGTACACAGAATCGAATTACGACGTTTCAGAAATAAGGTGGATCGCACACTTAACGCACGAAGGACCGCTAAAATATCGCAGCGGTCTGTCTGATCCATACTAGAAATGTCATTTCCCATACTAAAACCGCTCAGACCCTGTTGACACGGCGCTATTGCAGTGTCATCCGTCGAGTGCGGTTTTAGTTTGGGGAGTGACGTTTCGATAGCGATATTTTAGCGGTCCGTCGTGCGTTAAGTGTGCGATGCGCCTACAGCTCGTGATTTAACTCGTTAGATAACGTCAAGTCGTATGGAAAATTAATTCAAACACTAACTTACACGTGTTTAATTTTTTTGTGATGAAACCGTTCATGATCAAATCGGGTCATGAAAACCGATCGGTTCCGGTTGCTGTATATGATGATATAGGTACAGGGTGTAAGAGACGGTGTAACTACAACTTTGCAGGCGTGATCAGACCATGAAGCTGAACAACTTTTTCTACGCGGGCTATGTTGGTAAATATAAAAAAAAAATCGACTTTGTATGGAAACTCGAAAAAATTTTTCCGTTCTCCAACATAGCCCCCATATAAAAAGTTGTTCAGTTTCATGGTCTGATCACGCCTGCAAAGTTTTCGTTACACCGTCTCTTACACCCTGTATAGTAACTACTGTATATGCTACAAATCTATCTCATAGGCCTATAGAAGTACAGTCGAGCAAAAAGGAATAAATTAAAACTGAGGCCACTACTTTCTTTGCAATCTGTCATATCTGAAAGATTGCGCTTAAAATATGGCAATAATTTTTCATATATATTTTTTTAGTTCCACTTTATTTAATATTTACTCTTTTTTGCCAGACTGTAAGTGATTAGGGGGATCGCACACTTAAAGCACGATGGATCGCTAAAATATCGCAGTGATCTGTCAGATCCATACTAGAAAAGTAATGTCAATCCCCATACTAAAACAGCTCAACCACTGTTGACGCAGCGCTATGGTAGCATCGTCCGTCGAGTGCGATATTTTAACGCTCCGTCGTAAGTTAAATGTGCGATCCGCCTTAGGCCTTAGTTCATTTATTTGCTGACCTTCACAAAGGGTCTTTTTATTTCTCAACAGATCCCTCAAACATATAAACATGCTCCACACGTCTGCTTAGCTTAATTAAGTTCAACTTAAATAGCTTTATCTCGATGTTATTTAGCTGATGTAATCTTACACAAGCAGGATACGACAGAAACTCTTTTAATTGGAAAAAAAGTCCTGTCACAAGTTACAATTTGTTACTTAGGCGGATCGCACACTTGACGCGCGATGGAGCGCTGAATAATCGCAGCGGTCTGTCAGATCCATACTAGAAATGGCAATCCCCGTAGTAAAACTGCTCTACCGCTGTCGACGCAGCGATATCGCAGTGCGGTTTTAGTATGGGGAGTGACGAGTGACTCGTCGTCTCAGCCGATAGACGTCCACTGCAGGACATAGGCCTCCCCCAAGGATCTCCACGATGATCGGTCCAGCGCCACCCGCATCCAGCGGCTTCCCGCGACCTTCACCAGATCGTCGGTCCACCTTGTGGGAGGCCTACCTACGCTGCGTCTACCGGTCCGTGGCCGCCACTCGAGAACTTTCCGGCCCCAGCGGCCATCGGTCCTACGAGCAATATGCCCCGCCCACTGCCACTTAAGTTGCGCAATCCTTCGAGCTATGTCGGTGACTTTGGTTCTTCTCCGGATTTCCTCATTTCTGATTCGATCGCGGAGAGAAACTCCGAGCATAGCCCTTTCCATTGCCCTTTGAGTGACCTTGAGCCTTCTTATGAGGCCCATTGTTAGCGGCCACGTCTCAACTCCGTAAGTCATCACTGGCAACACGCACTGATCCCAGACTTTTGTCTTGAGGCACTGCGGTAGTTGTTGAGAAGAGAAGATGTTACGTAGCTTCCCGAACGCTGCCCAGCCGAGTTGGATTCGACGATTGACCTCTTTCTGAAAGTTGGACCTACCCAGCTGGACTATTTGTCCCAGGTAGACATACTCGTCGACAACTTCCAGAGTAGAGCCCCCAACTGTCAGAGTAATGGGTGCAACAAGAGAGTTTGACATAACCTTGGTCTTGTCCATGTTCATTTTTAGACCCACTTGTTGGGAGGCTCTATTGAGGTCATCGAGCATTGTACCGAGGTCCTCCAGGGTTTCCGCCATGACCACGATATCGTCGGCAAAACGAAGGTGAGTCAGATACTCGCCGTTGATGTTGATGCCAAGTCCTCTCCAGTCCAAGAGCTTGAAAACGTCTTCCAGTGCTGCTGTGAACAGTTTCGGTGATATTACATCTCCCTGTCTCACTCCTCGCTGCAACTGGATAGGTTTCGAGTCCTGGTCCTGAAGTCGAACTGACATGGTGGCGCTTTCGTACAAGGACTTCAACACTTCGATATACCGATAGTCAGCTTGGCACCGCTGAAGAGACTGAAGTACGGCCCATGTTTCGATCGAATCGAAGGCTTTTTCGTAGTCCACAAACGCGAGGCAGAGTGGTTGGTTATACTCTTCAGTCTTCTGTATAACTTGCCTCAGCGTATGAATGTGATCCACGGTGCTAAAGCCTTTTCGGAAGCCGGCTTGTTCGGGAGGCTGGAAGTCGTCGAGCCTGCGTGCGAGACGATTCGTTATGACTCTTGAGAACAGCTTGTAGACATGGCTCAGAAGCGTGATGGGTCTGTAGTTCTTCAGCAAAGACTTATCGCCCTTTTTGAAGAACAGCATCACCACGCCTCTGTGCCACGCCTGTGGCGTTTTGCCCTCGAGTATGACAGAGTTAAACAATTTCTGCAGTGCTTTAAGTATCGGTTTACCACCGGCTTTCAGAAGCTCTGCCGTAACTCCATCATCACCCGGCGCCTTGCTGTTTTTTAGCTGTTTCAGAGCCATACTAATCTCGTACAAGCTGACGTCCGGGATATCTTCTGTGTAGTGCCGGGTTAATCGAGCTCTTGGATCTGCGACCCGATTATTGACAGGTGTGCATGTTGTCGCGTATAACTGTCCGTAGAACTTCTCGACCTCTTCCAATAGCTCGGGCTTGGACGATACGATTCTGCCATCGTCGGTCTTTAGCTTCGCTAGTTGGCTCTGGCCTATCGACAGATCTCTAGCAAACACCTTGGAGCCTTTGTTGCGCTCAATTGCCTCTTTAATACGGTCAGTATTAAATTGGCGTATGTCGCGGGTCAAAGACTTAGAGATCTGCCTATTGAGCTGCCGATATTGGGAAGTATCCTCCGACGACTGCAGAATCATCTCGCGTCGTTCCTCCATGAGCCTCGAAGTAAGGTCTGAGATTTTTTTGGTTCTGTTCGTACGATTGGGTTTGAAGAACTTAGAGCCAACCGTAAGGACAGTTTCCACGACCCTGTCGTTATAGTCGTCCACGTCGATACACTCACCCAGGCAATCGAAGCGGTTTTGCAGGTGGAGCTGAAAGCTTTCAGGGTTTTGGATTTGGGCAGGTGCTGGTCGGAGCGTAGACTTCATCAGACGTGATCTCTCGGCTTTTACATTAAGATTCAACGTGCCTCTTACCATTCGGTGATCGCTACCCGTTTTGAACGAATTGATCACAGAGACATCGTTGAATATCCGTTTTTTGTCTGTCATGATGAAGTCTATCTCATTTTTGGTAACACCGTCGGGGCTCTTCCAGGTCCATTTTCGATGCGGCCGTTTCCTGAAGAACGAGTTCATCATAAAGAGTCCCTCCTTCTCCATGAAGTCGACCAGCATTTGACCTCGGCTGTTCCTCACCCCAATACCAAATGGCCCAACTCTCAGTTCGTCACCGCAACGATTGCCCAGCTTAGCGTTGAAATCCCCCATGACCACCGTGTAATGAGTCCTGGAGGTATGTATGGCTTTGGATATGTCCTCATACATTGCCTCCACGTCCTCGTCGGGGTACTTCGAAGTTGGGGCGTATGCCTGTATGACCTTCAGCGAATAACGTTTAGTTATTCTGAGTATAAGGAATGCCACCCTATTTGAAATACTCCCGACCTGTACTACGTTGTTCACGAGGGACTTGTGGACGATGAACCCGACACCACCTTGGGACAGATGGTCGCCCTCCCGGAAGTAGAGCAGGTTACCTGACTTCAGGGCTATCGTGTCCTCCCCCTCTCTTCGGACTTCGGACAGTCCCACTATGTCCCACCGTAACCTGCTCAGTTCTTCCTCGAGTTCCACTAACTTCTCTTCCGTCCGCAGTGTGCACGCGTTATATGTTGCCAGGGCCAAGGTCGTTCGGCGAGGGATCCACGCCGCCCGGGGATTCTTAGCACCCCTGGTCTCGGAGCCGGGTCGATTTTCGCCTGAATCTGCCCGGCCACCGGGGCCGCCGGGCACTTGGGGCCGATTTCTGTTTGTAGAATCCATAAGGGGGTACGGGCCGTCACCCACCACGCTGGCCCAGTGCGGGTTGGTGGGGATTTGGTTGCCAGAGCCTCGTTAGTAGTCCAGCAGGGTGCACCGCGAGCAGGAGAGGTTGGCTTGGGGCCCGAGAGATGTAATTTGGGCCCCCTTACACCCCGAGTGACTGATAAGTTTTTTTTTTGTTTAATCAAGTAAGGCGGGTCGCACACTTAATGCGCGACAGAGTGCTAAAATATCGCAGCAGTCTGTCAGGTTAATACTAGAATTGTCAATGTCCGTACTAAAATCGCTCAACCGCTGTCGAGCGCTATTGCAGCGTCGTCCGTCGAGTTTGGTTTATGGGGAGTGACATTTCTAGTATGGATTTGACAGCTGCGATATTTTAGCGCTCCGTCATGCGTCAAGTGTGCGATCCGCCTACGGCAGAACCTCTTTTAATTGAAAAAAAAGTCTTGTCACAAGTTACAATTTGTTATTTAAGAAGAATTGCGTTTTGTTAGACTTTAATTAATCTCTATAAGTTTGACCGTGAAGTGCGTGTTAAGTTTGATACAATTTGAACAAAAAGTATTAAGTATTTTAATTATACCAGTGACATATTCGCACCTTGGGATTAACACGAAGTAAAAAAAATAGGTTTTTAGTTAATTTCAACTTTTGTATCAAATAAACGAATAGAATGGCGGTTACTCCACCGACAAGAGCTGGGCTCTTAAATCTAAGAAGAAGAAAACTTTTAAAGACATAATAATAAAAGTGACACATTCTTTTTTCTTTTACTTTTCATGTGGGATACCGAGTCGTTCAACGGCCCAGTGAACTTTGGTATCAGAATACCAATGTCAAGGCCACGTTAAGAAACATGAAACACCATTAAAAGAAACTAGCGGCTAGTTACTAGCCAAAGAAAAACAATTTAATCTCAAAATACTTCGAACTCTATTCAAACAAAATCGAATTTCTTTTGACTGGATTCAAAGAACCAATGGTGGTGGTGTAAAAAATCTGAGTTCTTGTGTAAATTGTCTCGTTTTTTAAAAAAATGTACCCGATGACATTTCAAACTAAAGTATATTGTTATGGTAACCTTATGTACCTATTTGTAGAGTAAGCAGCCTATACTAGCTATTGCAGAATTGAACACCAGAAAACATTTTTTTTTAAATTAATGCCTGCATAAATTATGTAAAATGCTTTTGGTTTTATTTTTGGGCATTGTAATTTCACCACTGTGAGTGCGGTAAATCCCAAATCACCAATAATTGTTGTGTCTCTATCACTGCTGTAATTTTGCTTGCCAAATACTGGCGCATCACGCATGTGCGAATTTAATGTAATGCAATGACATTTATTACCTACTTTTGAGATCTTTAATATACCGTGTATGCTTGTGAATAAAATATCTTTATCTTTACCTTTACTTAAAAAAATAACTTTTAGAGTGTTCAATACAAAATCAAAAGATAATCACGAAATTTCAGAATGTTTGAATAATATGACATCAAATATTTTTCGCGCGAGTTGTCAAAAATTGTATATTGTTGAACCTGTCATCCAAAAATACATACATTAGTCTGCATTTTTCACTTTTCAAAATATTCAGATAGAATATTGAACAAGTAAAACTTTTATACCTCTAATTATTTATTTTGTAAAAGTTTAAAGCCATTCAAAATTATGAAATAATATGACGTCATATTCGGGCTTTAGAGGTGAGATGACAGTCGCTCTGTGTAAAAACTTGGTTCCACGTGAAAATCCTCTAGGTTACGTAGCCAACCCCGACAGAGAACGGGATAAGCCAAGGAGAATGATGAATGATGATTACAATAGGTATTTTCAGACAAAATGTCGGTTTTGTTCGTTGTTAAAAGTAGCTCATCCATTAAGTAAGTATCGACCCATTCGGTATTGAAATACTTTTTTTCTTTTCCCGCAGTCGGTCAAAAATCGATGTCGTATAAAAACCGTGGTCACGCACGAGTGACCAGCGTGGTCTCCCAGCCTCTTCGTGTCTTTGACATCTGAAGGTGGTATTGTCATAATTCTCGGTTTTATGCTTCGATAGACACCATTTTAAGTGGTAAATCACAGTGTGATGCCTGCTAAGAATAGCATCACCCCATTTCTTCCCGCGGGTGTTGTAAAAGGCAACTAAGGGATTCGAGGGTTTCATCTGTATTGCAATTTTAGGCGACAAGCTGACAACCTGTCATTACAATGATACACGAATCATCTGAAAGGGCCTTCAATACTTGTCAGAAGTGGCGATAACGACCGTTATTTTACGATCATTGACGCTCTGCCTACCCCGCAAGGGATAAAGGCGTGATTTATGTTGTTGTTTTGTTAAGGTTCTATGCGTCAATTTTTTTTTTAAATGAAGTCAAGATAGTAAGTTTTTGAATACTAATATAAGTCAATACAAACGAAACAAGTGGAAAAATCACGCCTCCGATGGGATTCGAACCTACGCCTTCTGACTTGCCGGGTTCAACACGGCTGGACCACACTCTACATCACGGTTGGATCTAGTCCCAGTGACGAAATCATGATCTTACCTGTCCTGTCCTGTGTAAAGAGAAAGAAAAAGAAAGAAAGAGTTTGTATTGAAATCATTCAAATCCTGTGTTCAAATCCCGGTCCGGGTTGCTGTCCATAATAACAGACGGCGGGCGTTGTTCAACTCTCTCAGAGGGCTGCTGCTAGTAGGAGGCGGTTGTAAAACTCTGACACCAAGGCTCATCGGGTCGTTAGTCGATTTGGTGTCCCACACGAAAACAAGGGAAGGAGAATCAAAATCCATTTAGCCTTACGGAACTTTATAGTTAATAGATCTTTCCTATGCGTATTTCATATCTAAGGCGGTTCCCATGTCTAACTACCGCCGCAGCGCATTTTTTACGCATTCGTAACGCGTGCTTCAGTCAGGTGCAAGGAAAATTCTAATTCTAACGTTGGCGTAGGAGCAATGCATAAAAGCGGTTTTTGAAATGACAACTGACAAAAAACCGCAGTATCGCCCGTCGTGTGTGCGATCCACCTAAGCTGCACAATTAATCTGGACATCCTCACATAATGCAATGATGTAACCGGAGCGGTCAGTCTGTCTGTACGTTGCCAGCAATTTACATGTTTGCGGCAGGTATTACATGTGTTGTGCTGTGAGACTAGCGCCTAATAGAGAAAAAAAACCTCTACATCCAAACAGTTAATATTAGGCCGGGTTTTGACTCGATCCTGTATCGATTTGACCTGTTCTGACTTGCTCTTTATAAGTTTTATCGTGAAGAGTTGCAACTGAATCAAGTCAAAACAGATGAAATCGAAACTGGGTCGAGTCGAAACTAGGCCTAATATTAGAGCATATTTTGTATGTTTTTTAATTGTCTTTAAGTTTAATTAGAATCTGGTAACTTTAATTATGATCGGAGATATAAGGAGTAAATTAATGTTATCGAGTGAATATTAAGGTGCTCAATGTCTTTATAAATCAAAGATGAGAGTATACAATAAAAACTTTGCAGTAATATGACTGATGAAAAAAGAAGAAATATTTAATTGTGTTTATATAATTTCTGTTTTCATTCATATTACTTAAAAATGACTTACTAAAAATATCCGGAGAAGATGTTTTCAGCAAACTACAATCAAAATGTAATGCTGTTTGCATAAAAAGAAGAGTTTATTTTTTAAGTGGTGCTAGTGTTGCGGTACTAATAGGCTTAACTATTTTAATAGCCCAGTAACTTGCCGGGGGAGAAATGTTGTGTCTACCTCCTGGATTTAAACGTTATGAACATGGGATAATCGTAGATTGCCGTGTGATGCCAGCTTAAAATTGCATCACCCCATTTGCCGAGTGTCGTAAGAGATGACTAAGGGATGAATTCAGGGAATGTACACAATATAACAATTGTAGCGTACTTTAGTTGTGTTTATAGCTCTTATATTCATGCGTTTAAATTCTTTTTATATATATATATATTAGTTAGGTATATTGATACTCAACCAGATAAAATACATTTCCTTGGATGGAAACTCATTCAGTTTAGCTGATCGACATCTATGTGCACTAGATTGGCTAGAAAATTTCCATTAGAAAATCTATAAAATCGAACATTCCGCTAAATCAATTATGACCGACGATTGTTTCATATTTCTGGTTGTTATTTAATACAATGGCACTCCGTTCAAAGATACTAAAATCATGATTCCTGCCACGTAGTTAATTGAATAAATATCACGCATTACATCTATTCGGACGAAAACAACAAAAAAACTAAAGCTATCAGAAGCCAATCTGGTCCTAAAACGCGTCCAATGCATTCTGAATGAACGAGACATTGACCTCAGACCAGTTCGAAAAAACTAGACAAGTGTAAGGCAGGCTTGCGCTTGGGTTCCGTAGGTACTGTAATCACTTCATAGTATAAAGCAAAGTCGCTTTTTCGCGTCTGTATGTATGCTTAAATCTTTAAAACTACACAATGGATTTTGATGCACGTTTTTTAATAGATGGAGTGATTCAAGAGGAAGGTTGGTGTAAAACCTATATTGGTATAAAAACTAGAGGAATGTTAGTTAGACTTGCCCTCGGAGGAATCCGTCCTTTTTTCTGTTAAAATTAGTATACATGCCGAAAAAATGAACACAACGGTCGGTTCACCAGTTTGAAAAAAAAAAACTATATAAGTGCGAGTTAAAATAGCATATTTTTGTAAAAAAAGTCAAAAAATGCTTTTTATATTTGGGATTGGAGGCTTCAAGGGATAAAATATATATTTATTCTGTTGATTTGTACTTGTTGTCGTAGCGGCATCAAAATATGTTACTAATGAATTGAATTGCTCTATCTCATTTTTAGTTTTGGGATATTATAGCTTCCATTATATTATTATCAACAAAAAACTACGCACGTGTCTTGTATGGGATCCTCCTCTAGTTTTTATACATTGTATATTTTTGTATGATATTTGTTGATAGAGAGGCTGCAGAAATACATATCAAGGGTTAATATTGGAACTGTCCAACTATCACGGTATCACGATGGATAAGCACGTAGGCAGATACAGCTAAATCTCAGTAATAAGGTTGGACCCTTTGGGAAAGGAACCCTAACAGTAACAAAATCTGTTTGCGAACCAAACAAAACTTGCGTGGGATCTAGATCGATCATTCAGTTGAATCAGAATGCGCAAATTATAATGAATTCAGAGACATGAAGTTATACTTTTGACTGAATAAGTAACAAAAAATGTTTTCCTTTGACATAAATGACCTAACAAGTGGTACTTACAACTATTTGTTAGGTAGTCATTTATGTCAAAGGAAAAATCGCAATTAGTATCTCAAAGTAATTCATTAAAATAAAAAGAAATATGTTTGCATTTTTGACACATTTTACAGAATTACAATACGATAACGATCTCAAAATTCGATTATTATTGTTCCGAACATTTAAAATCGAATGGTTTATGAATGAAATAGGAAATTGAGGAACTAATGGCGCCACTCTCGACTGTGCCTTTTTTTCTGTGATTGGTCAAAAATGTGTCAATCTCAAAGTTCAGTTTCTTCTTATTGGTGCGTTAAGGCAAAGTCGCGCCTGCTGCCATTTGCAATAAGCTTTGAGTTTTCCTCCCCATTGTACCTAATTACCTATCACAAGTCAGTATGGCGGCTGTTGGAACACCGCAGTACCGTCCGGTGTGTGTGCAATATGAATGTATTCTAGCAGGTCAATTGAGCTACTTTTTAAAACGATAGGAATGTATGACGCCATATGTTGCTATTTTGGATGGCGTCAGAATATTAACTTTTATATAATTTTCTCAAATAAGATAATTGTTTTTTTTTTCTCTTTTTTTCACTTTTTAAATTATCTCAAACGGCCCTCTATATTTGTCAGACGTGGCGATAGCGACCGTATTTTTACGGCCGTTAACGCTCTGCCTACCCCGTAAGGGATAAAGGCGTGATATATGTATGTATGTATGTATATAATTTTACTGTTTATTACTTAATTTAAACTTTGAATATTTTGAAAAATTGCGAATGAAGTCCGTAGTATTTTTGGACAATAGTTTCAGCGTACAACTTTTATTAATGACCCATTCCCCAAGCGAATTCACTGTCTAGTCAGTAATGATTATCTTCACTGTAGGTACTGTTTTATATTGGATTAATAGTCCTCTTAGTGTAATCTGTAAAGAAGCACGCTTTCATCAGTATTTACTGGTCAAACTATCTACAATGAACAGTTCTTCTCACCCAAATTGAGTTCAAGTAAAAAACGAAACAGACAGAGCCACTTGAGCCACTTGATCGAATTTTCTTAGATGACTTGCGACTTTGGATGTTCCTACGAAATAGGTTGGTACTGTCAGTAGCAACTCGAATCGTCAATTTATGGGATCAAACTACTACCTGGCATTCTTAAAAACTATAAAATTATGATAACAGTCTCTCTTTTCGTGTGGGACACCGAGTCGCCAACGACCCGATAAACCCTAGAGTCAGCATTAAGACGATTACCTGAAGAGGTAACTCGATGTTTGCATGCTTATTTAGTACTATTCTCATTTACGTATTATTACTTACAACTTCAAGGTTCCATCTTTTGAGAACTCGCGAACGCGAAAGGTGTACAGATCTCTGTATTCACCTAAAAACTACGTATATAGTAGTAGTTTATACTTTTACTATATACTAGTAGTTTTAAGAGTACATACACATAATAATGTGATTTAGAGAACCATTAAAATTAATTTTAATGTAGGATTTACTTTATAGATAATTTAAAAATATTTAAACATTGTACAAAACGAATTTACCTTCACTTCTTTCTTTTCGTGTGGGACACCGAGTCGTCCAACGACCCCATGAAAATAATTAGATGGCATTTAAAAAAATAGTAGGAATGTGTACCTACCAGATATTACAATGATAACATTGTAAGGTTACAATTACAATTTTAATAATACTATTGTGTTTTTTGTCGTTTTGTCTTCTGTATTCTCTAATTGTATACCTAATCAGCATTGGTATATCAGCATACAATATATTGGTATTTTCACCGTGTTTCGGAGGACATGCATTAAATTAAAAACGTTGTTTAGGGCATTGTACTGAACAACTTTCCCTATGAGACTAGTGCTAAAAAAAAACTATCTCACACACACACACACACACACACACATATATCACGCCTTTATCGCTTGCGGGGTAGGCAGAGCGTTAACCACCGCACAAATACGGCCGCTATCGCCACGTCTGACAAATATTGAGGGCCGGTTAAGATAATTTGTGTATCACTATAGTGACAGGTTGTCAGCCTGTCGCCTAAAAGTTGTAATACACGTGAAACCCTCGAGTCCCTTAGTCGCTTCTTACGACACCCACGGGGAAGAAATGGTGTGATGCTATTCGAAGCCGGCATCACACGGCAAAAACTATCTCAAAAACAAAATTCATGTGTACTGAACTAATTTTGTATGGGAGATCGAAATTTTGTTTCCGTTGGGGTGCCCTAGACAAAGCCTAAAAAACATTGAATGGCATTCATAAAATAAATAGTAACAGTAGTATACTATACACTTCTATCACCATGTTTTTGGATTACATACATCAATATGTCTTACCTTTTGGCTGTAGATCATCTTACAGCAACAGAAAAATTGCAGCGATTCATATCAAATAACTTGTTTTTATTAATTTTACCACTTAATTCAGCTTTGAATACTAGATGGCGCTGTAGATAACATTCCTCCTCACGCAGCCACTGGCTATAAAATATCTTTAGAATGCGCAAATTGACAGATAGAGTAATTTTATTATCTAGCTAAGGAAATCCAATTAAATTGTGATATAAAAACATGCGTTAGATTGTAAAAAAACTGCGTTAACAATTTAGTTAGTAAAGTGGTTTGTCAACCCGTATTTCCCAAGTATGGTGTGATATTAATTATAGAATGCAGTTTCTAAGGAAAAGTATTTTTTTGCTACATGCAGACCGATGCGGTAGCAGTGGCAGTGCGACTACCTGTGACTCAGAAGGTTCCGGGTTCGATTCTTGGTGGTCCACTCATAAAGTTGATATTTATCACTTTGTGAATTTGTTTGTGTCTAGTTAGGGCATTGCGGGCTGAACCACCCGATTGTCCATAAAAAGATGGTTTCGTGTTTCTGATAGCACGTTAAGCCGTAGGTCCCGATTGCTGTCTAATGATTACTTAGACGGCGGTCGTTACACAACCATGTCAGAAACCTGCTACTTGTAAAAGGCGGCCTAAAAATTCTGACACTAGGGTTCACTGGGTCTTTGGACGACTCGGTGTCCCACACGAGAAGAGAGAGAATTATATAGGTAATACAGTTTATAAGGAAAAGTATTTTTTGCTGCATGTAAGTACTGGCTTTGACACTGGGTTTTCCACTTCGTTAGCTTCTCTCTTTTCGTGTGGGATACCGAGTCGTCCAACAACCCAATGGAACCTGGTGTTAGAATTTTTTAACCGAACCGCCTTTTACAAGCAGCTGACTAGCTGATTTCGTTAGCAATTTTTTAAATTATTATAATTGTCACTTTCTAAATAAACAAAAGAAAAAATGCAAGAATATTTCAAATTATTTCGATTTCATGCTTTGCTACACAGTTTAATTTTATATTTTTCACAATCTTTCCGAATGTAAAGACATTTGCGCAAGAAAATGGTCAAATCACTGTTCATATAAATGTGATATGCTGGCTCTTTGTTTTGTTAGTTTAAAAATATACTTATGACTAAGATTTGCTGAAATTTAGCTTAGGAATGTCCTGATAGAATCGAGATACTTGTCGTATGACCAAAAAATTTAACTTCAACTTGTTAGAAGTTTTGAAAAAAAGCCATTAAAGTTGTTTGTACTGAAAACCAATGATACAGGGACAAATTGATAAAATCAAACACTATTTCTCTATCTTTAGACATACAAGTCTATTTATTATAAACCTAACTGGTTCCTCTCTTAAACAAACATGATAAAATGACATTTATCTCAAAGATCTGCTCAAAATAATTAAAGTCACCGCGATATCTATTCAAATAGCGTCGAGTATTCGCTTACATAGTATCACGGACAGCGTAACTGTCACTGTTCGCCCGTACGTTCGTACGGAGCATTGAGGTCAAGTTACGCTGGTCGCGACGCTATCTAAGCGAATGAGCTATATCTATTCAAAATAAGGTTGATTCACACCGATCCCACGTAGACGCATCAATCGCGGCCTAACGCGTGTGCACGCCGCCTTATCCAATCGCTATCCAATATTTATGTGGTGAGAAATCGAAGAATGCAATCTTTATGCCGGTGTTGCCATGCATTTATTTACATTTCCGCAGCAGTTGAAACGTGGTCAAAAGAAGTCAAAATAGTAATTTCCTGTGTAGTGACGCTTCGCGAAATACATTTACTCGATAACGCAATAAATAAATAAAAATTATCTACGAAAAGATGAATCATTGTTCAATTGCCTGGCGTCAAATTTGGTTCTCATAATTTAACAAAATTTTAACAAGGTTGTACCTACATACATGTATTATTTAGTGAACTACTAAATCAGTTTGATCCGTTTTTCTCAGAACAACTCCTAAGCCCAGTCTCTCCCCAAGAGCGTGATTGGGCTGGTTGTTTTAACATTCACACAAATATTTTTGAGTCTACCCGCATTCCCCATCAAGCCAACCAAGTTTTGATGATCTCAGGGCCAAAAATACAGCGATCATCACCAAAAAAAAAAGTGAACTACTATGAATTGAAGACATGGAAAGATAAATTAGACGCGCAAGACTGGGATTGGATGGGGGGCCCAAAATAGGGAAGAATGGAGAAATGGGAGGGAGGCCTTTGCCTTGCAGTGGGACGACACAGGCTAATAATAATAATAACTATGAATTTGCCTTCAGTCTGGCAACATTTGTTTATGCACCCAATACGTGGTTTATGTGGCCGGTCCGCATTATTTCCTTCACGGATGGTGTGGATAATCAAATTAATTCTAAGGGTACTCTCATTCACACAAATGAAGGAGAGCAGATTATTTGTATTGTGATTCAAATTTATGTAAAATGATTATTAAAGCCTGCGACCGTATCCTTACAGCCGTTAACGCTCTGCCTACCCCGCAAGGGATAAAGACATTATATTATGTATATACATACATAATATAATGTCTTTATCCTAAGATTATACTCTAAGATTAAATATGATTCCAATCGACAACTCCATACTATCGGTAAAAAATGGCTTGAATTGGTTTACGCACAAGCTGTCATATTTCATTTCACGCAATTGAGACATACATATACATAAGATACTATGTAGCAAAGCCATCACGTTTTATCTACATTTTTGACAACGTCAATTCGATGGAGCTAGCTGCACTTTTGTTCTACAAATCGTACGTTTAATCTAAAGTATATAATGTACTTACAAAGAATATTTATGTACCCCCGTAAAATCATTACGAACATCATGGACTCAAAGGTTTTTGTATTGCTATTTTAGGTAATAAGGTGACAACCTGTCACTATAGTGATACACGACTTATCTGAAAAGACCCACAAATATTTGTCAGATGTGACGAAAACGACTGTTGTTTACACCGCGAGGGATAAAGGCGTGATTTGTTTGTGTGTATGTATGTATGCAAAATCATTTATCGTTTACCGAAATATTTTAAGTCTCTTAAATATTTGTTTGTAAGTATTTCAGATCTGACTATACCGCACCCATAGCTCGACGTTATTCTATAGGCGGTGAAAATCAAAGAGATAATACTATGACATAGACACAGCTTGTTGTTTGTCTGTGAGGCTAAGTCATAGACTACAAAACATGTTGACTGTACCTACAAAATAATTGTAACCAAACACTTTTGACATTGTTACAGGTATGTCTATATTTCTGCATTGACTATACGGCGGCACGGAACTCGCGCAGATAATTCAACGTTATGTACTTACAGCAAAAAAAGTAGATAATACTTTCTAGGACATAGTTTTTTGTCTGTAGGCCAGTTACAGACTATAACGAGTTAGTTGCCCCATAATTCTTTTTTTGATTGAAGTGTCGTTAAAGTGGCTCATTATGGAGTCATCTCTTGAAAATAAATGTTCATGACATAAATATCAGAATGCAGAATCTTTGTATTAGGTTCATCTTCGGTCTACGGAAGTATGACCATGTTTCCTCGTACCGATCCCAGCTTCAGTGGCTGCCCATATCTCGCCGACGGGACTGCCATATCCTTTCCCTTCTTTTCTCCATCCTCTTCAATCCTAAATCTCCTCCCTACCTTAAAGAGCGCTTCATATTTCATTCCACGACCTTGCACCGAAATTTACGCTCAAGTGAAAGTATGAGGCTCAACCTTCCCCCGCACAGGACCGACTTCTACGCAGACTCTTTCACGGTGCGAGCGATCAAGCTGTGGAATTGTTTGCCTGAGGAGGTTCGTCGGGCCCCGTCCCTTGAAACTTTCAAGATAAGGGTTAAAAACCACTACTTATCTCAAGCTGAATAATTTTCTCTTATTTGTTGTATTTTTTATTTCTCTACAATGTATTATCTATTATATCTATACTCAATTAACTGTTATCCTTTCTTTCTTCGTAATGCATATTATCCTGTCATCCATAGCTTAGATATGTATTAGTTTATATTAATGTATTTATTAGTATATTATATTTTGTATACAGAATTATTTGTTTATTGATATGTAAAATTGTATATGTATTTTATTATTATTTATTTATGTAGTAGGTAATATTTGCACTATCCCGCTTCCATAGTCGCACTCTCTCTTTCACCCTAAGGTTGCCTGGTAGAGAATGCTACCTAGCATTAAGGCCGCCTGTTGTACTGTTTCCTTTGTTTGTGTTTTCTTCATGTTGTTAAATTTTGTGCAATAAAGAATTTTGTTATGTTATGTTATTTTTTAGTTTTCTATAGAATTTAGATACCTAGTCTATTATCATCAATCTGATATCTGAGTATTGTAAATAATTTTGCCTCTTTTTAAGCAGATTTATTGAAATGGTTTAAAAAAATCCGAACACTAATTTACATTTTCAGGGAGGTTTTTGAGCTTATTTGACCTTAACAACAATCCAAGTTTACGTATAATCATGGCAAGGTCTATAAAGTTTTATAGTCAATGCCAATGCATATAATTTCATTACACACAATAAACTTAAGATGCCAAAACATAAGGCGGATCGCACACTTAACGCACGACGGATCGTTAAAATATCGCAGCGGTCTATCAGATCCATACTAGAAATGTCAATCCCGATGCTGAAAACGCTCAGCCGCTACCGCAGGAACGTCCGTCGAGTGCGATAGTATGGGGAGTGACGTTACTAGTATGTCTCTGACAGACCGCTGCGAAATTTTAGCGCTCCGTCGTGCGTTAAATGTGCGATCCGCCAGATGCGAAAACATAACTTCTCATTATCATTTTGATCGGTACTTGATAGGGAAGGGTATTTTAGTAACGCCGTAACATTTATTTCGATTAATTTAAATGTGTTTTTAATCGGAGTTTAGTAGTTCATACTATTAACTACTGATTTAATACTATTTACCACTATTTCTCACTACTAACTTAATAAACTTAATTAGATGCATAAATAAGTTCGTTTTATTGATCGGCCAGAAATAAATGAAATGAATTATTTGTAGTAAACGTAATTTTGGTAATGCAGTAATTGATTTTCTCGTCTCATTTAATTGATTTTCTTGATATTGTAGGTAGTACAAAAAATATGAAGGTAGTTTTAACTTTATTTCGTTTTGGACACCGAGTCGTCCAACGACCTAATGAAACCTAGTCATTATTCTCCTTCCCGTTCTCAATCGGGGTCGGCTACTTTACCTTAAAAATAGAATTTACACACATACTCCTACTTCTCTTTTTCAACAGACACTAGACTTTAATAAATGCGAGTAGTAGAAAGTACAGGGTTTGAGATATCTCTTTTTTAAAAAAAATTAAGCTACAGGGCTAGGCTGGGCTTGTAAATCATAAAAAGTGTACCTACCTACATTCTAGAAAAATAATCCATAAATATGATTTGCCAGTGAGATTTTTCCCACAGGATCCGCGGCACCGGCACTACATAAACAAATTGAATCAATAAATTCCCGCGATTTACTGCCGACACCGCGCGTCTCACGTGCGCATACATTGCCAAGTCGCAGTCAGATATAAAAACTTGGGAATTACTCATTTTGATAAGTTTTTTTTCTGTTTAATCAAGTAAGGCGGGTCGCACACTTAATGCGCGACAGAGTGCTAAAATATCGCAGCAGTCTGTCAGGTTAATACTAGAATTGTCAATGTCCGTACTAAAATCGCTCAACCGCTGTCGAGCGCTATCGCAGCGTCGTCCGTCGAGTTTGGTTTATGGGGAGTGACATTTCTAGTATGGATTTGACAGCTGCGATATTTTGGCGCTCCGTCGTGCGTTAAGTGTGCGCTCCTTAAAACTATCGCAAGTGACCTGGTTAAATTATAAAAATAATAATAATACGAGATTTTAATTTTGCAATTAATCTTAAGATTGAAAAATACATAGATGCATTCAAAGAGATGATAGCTTAAAATTGCAAAATCACTAAATGTATATAATCCAGGGAAAGAGTGTTTTATGTAAAATATAAAACTTGATTCGTGTAAGATTTTTCGTGCCTTTTATTTTTTTGAATTGTTTGTGGAGGTTTTTTTTTCAAGCGATTTTAGGTTATTTTTCTAAGTAATATATTTTATCCAGTATTTCTTGTTTGAGTCATATTTTTTAAAATCCTTTATCTTTTATCAGATTATGATATTTGAAACCTTTTACCCCACCAGAAATATAGGCGTGATAGTGTATGTATGTGTAGGTATTTTTCAATCTTATAGTATTTATTTATTTGACTGTAACACAATATAATCTCGTGAATGCGTGCGCGCTTTATATCCCAAGCAGGAAACTAGTTCATTCCTTAGACCGAAGTTTATGAATGAGTTGCGACTGGTTTCGCACTTTTCGTTCTTTTTCTTATTTAGTTCACTCACACGCACTGCATATTATAAGCCAATATAGTTTTTGAAGGAAGATTTTCTATGAAATTGTATAAAAACATTGTTTATCTTGGCACTCGACACAGCATCCCTTTACGGCAGTCACAGGCTGTCAAAAACTGCGAATTTGCAAGGTGCGTCTGAGAATTACTTTACTTTAGGTAGCGTATTGCTAAGTAAGAAATGTAATAATCGCGTTACTTATTAATTATTAATTTATAATAAGGTGTAATGTTTAATGTGTGTGTGAGTAAATTATAAATGACGGTTTCAAAACACAATAAAACAACGTAACATTCGTCATCACTTTTTATAAAATTACATACATACATATATCACGCCTTTATCCCTTGCGGGGTAGGCAGAGCGTTAACGGCCGCAAGAATACGGTCGCTATCGCCACGTCTGACAATTTTGAGGATTGTTTTCCAAGGTTGTTTCAGAAAACATGTGTATCACTATAGTGCCAGGTTGTCAGCCTGTCGCCCAAAAATTGTAATACACCAATACCCTCAAGTCCCTTAGTCGCCTCTTACGACACCCGCGCGAAGGATGTGGGGTGATGCTATTCTAAGCCGGCAACACACGGCACTTTATAAAATTAACTAACTTTATCACGTCTCTCTGATTTGTGGCTGAATGCTAGTTGCAGGGCGTTGCAGAATTTCCTAATTGCATGAAACTCCTTATGAAAATCTATAACATTATTGTTGACATCCCGCTCATACGTCATATATTTTGATAGAGAGACAAACAATAATGTTGCTGATTCAGGATCCTTTCTTTAAAAAATAAGTTATATCTTGTTTTTATTACATACATACATACATACATATATCACGCCTTTATCCCTTGCGGGGTAGGCAGAGCGATAGTGGCCGTAAGAATACAGCCACTATCGCCACGTCTGACATTTTTGAGGATTGTTTTCCAAGGTTGTTTCAGAAAACATGTGTATCACTATAATGACAGGTTGTCAGCCTGTCGCCTAAAAATTGTAATACACTAACACTCTCGAGTCCCTTAGTCGCCTCTTACGACACCCACGGGAAGGATGTGGGGTGATGCTATTCTAAGCCGGCATCACACGGCCTTAGCCTTCTTGTTTTTATTAGCCTACAATATCGTCCCACTACTGGGCGAATGCCTCCGTCTTCCCTTTTTAATACTGTTCTGCTCTGGGTCTCCAGGCACCATTAGGAAAATCATTACGTCATATTTATTTGATTCAAAATTTTGCGATAGCACTACCAGTAAGTAATTTTACAGTGATTTCGGATAAATGAATACTTTTTCCAAATTCTTGGCTTAATTAGGGGCAATTTGAGTCAAAATCTGGCTTGCGAGTTTTGTAAACTTGTCAAAATTGAGTGGTAAAGAAAAGTGATTTTGTAAAGACTGTTTTTTTTCATATTTATTTGCTGCTTATGGTAGATCGCACATTTAACGTACGACGTAGCGCTAAAATATCGCATCAGTCTGTCAGATCCATAACGTTGCTCCCCATACTAAAACAACACTCGATGGACGACGCTGCGCTAGCGCTGCATCGACTGCGTAGCTGTAGCCAAGCACTGGCAGTCACTAATTTAATATTTTTGTACACAACTATAGCGTTGGGAAACGTACATTGACACGAGAAGAAGAAGAAGACTGCGATTGTACGGTTTTAGTGTGGGGATTAACGTTTGTAGTATGGATCTGAGAGTTCGCTGCGATGTTTTAGCGCTCCGTCGTGCGTTAAGTGTGCGATCCACCGTTATTTCAACAGAATGCTAGCCTCGTAAATTGAAAACAATCGAAAATTCTGCAGTACAAACATATTTCATAGAGGTGTGGTTGCACCCTTAGTAAAATAACACGTAACTAGTAGCTGTCTTAGTAAAACATCAAGAAATAGTGTAGATATCGATATTAACAGTATCGTTTGAATATCGACACATGAAAGCCGGTAAGTGCGTGGGCGCAGCTTATTCTCACTCGAATCGATTTTAGCGATAAGATCTATAACAGTGTCTCAGATCAAATCAATTATTCAGAAAGAACCTTACGAGGCAGTAGAATGAAGACATAAAAAAGAACGCTCAAATAATTTGACACGAGTTGCAAATATACACTTCATTGGGTTGTGGTGCCCTTCCCAAATTAGGCACCAGTCATTGAACGTTTTTATTATATTGTGTTTATATTTATCACTAAATACTACGTTTTCATTCTGTATCATCTTTTTTATGGGCTTGGCTGTTTGTCGATTGATGACACTTGGGTAATTATTATTATCAGCCTATACTGTCCTACTGCTGGGTTAAGGCCACCCCATACTTTTTCCACTTATCTCGACCTCTACTACCAACACGGGCATTAAAAACGCAAATATTATTATTTTTATTTTTGACTATAATATTGATAGATAAGAATACTTTTGAAAGAAACTTTTGTAAGTAAATTATTAAGTAAAAAACTAAATGTTTATTCAAACCTTCATAGCGTTCTTATGTGCTCGCACCAATTAGACTGCGACCAGATTTTCATGACTTCATTCGAGTAGTCCAGTGTTCCCTTTGAAACACTTCCTTGTTCTAAGAATAGCGAATGCCGGTGTCCTGTGGTGAGCTTAGCTGAAGATATAGTGCATCCAGCATGAAGTAATATCTATGAAAGTCACATCTCAAGTTTTTATGGTCTATTATTAGGTAATTTTGTCTTATAGACGCAGACATAATTTACATATGATTTGTCCCGTGTGATGCCGGTTTAGAATAGCATCACTCCACTGCCCTGCGTTGGCAAAACACTGTATCTTTCAATTTGTAGATTTTCAGGAAACGAGATAACATTTCTAATTAAAATTTTGATTGTAACTTCCATCTAAATGAAGCAAATGAGCTGATTTCTTCAGAATATAAGCAAAATATTGAACTTTATCGGTCTATGATAATAAAATACTAGGTTTCTATTAAAATAATAGAGTTTAAAGGGAAAACTTGTTTTGTATGAACAGAAACGCAAATTTTGTATGCACCTTATTATGGCAAAACACTGTAACTCATGTTGACGTGTTTCTCCCTAATAAAATTTGTATGAAATCTTTGTTGTATTCAGTATCATATAATACTATTCAGGGGTTTTCATCTCAGCCTTTGGGTCGAGGGCTGTGATAAAGTATACGGGTATGCGACCCCGGCTTCCAGAGCTTCTACTGTCTTTGTCTACCTCTCAGTCAGTAGTATCCCACTACCTGTGTTCCTCTCCTAATTTCACCAAATTCCTTTCTATTCCTACTCCTAGTTCCCTTCTCTGCAAGGTCCAACACAAGCAATTCCCTCTGCTTGCCTTGCTGCCTTGCTTAACAAATAAAAATTCTGTTTCGGCGAGAATGGCAACCCAATGCAGATATGCACAAGGGCTTGGCGGACTCAGCAAGGCAAGGTGGATGACCTTGGTGACCAAGGTGGCGACAGTAGAGGGCGCGGGTAGTTACCGTTGGCCAGACACTGCCTGCGTCTGACCTCTCCTAGGTAACGGTTTTCAGTTCCACTGAGTCAAGGAGTGGGAGGGCTAAGGGCATGCGCCTGCGTCCTGTCCTGTGGCTATGGGTTGAGGTAGAGAGGACTGGCGTGGTGCCAGCTGGGCTTTGTCTGATTCCTGCACATAGGCTGTCCTAAAAGTGCGAGTACACGCCTTGGTCGCTTTTGTATTGCAAATCGTGACGACAATGCGATTTCGGCAGCACCTGGGATGACAAAGCAGCCCTTTCAAAGGAGGCACCCCATTCCTCGCCCAGCCGAGGGGGGGGGCTAGAAAAGGTGCCCTAAAAGTGCTCGACCCTACCTGGAAGGTGGTACTAACCACGGCTGCCACCGCATCATTTAACTCGTGGTCGACGCAACAGAAAAAATAAAAAGTGCATGAAACCATCTGTCATGACATTTGGCGCATGAAACGTGAGAATTCTCATTCATGGAGATGGCAACTCCTGTCCTGAACGCCAAACCGCCATCGTAGCTCGAGAACTTCATCGCTATAACGTGGATGTGGCTGTGCTCAGCGAAACCCATCTTGCTGATGAAGGAGAACTGGTGGAAGATGGAGGTGGTTACATTTTCTTCTAGAAGGGTACCTCTGCATCCGAATCTCGATGTTCAAGGGTAGGAGTTGCCATTAAAAATCATCTAGTAAAGCGACTTGAAGAGTGTCCTTTTCACATCTCGGACCGCGTTACCACACTACGCCTACACCTGGATACAGACAATCACCTTAATGTCATCAGTGTCTATACTCCAACGTAAGACAAGTCTAAAGACATTAAGGACAAATTCTACGAGGAGTTAAGTCAATGCCTTGATAGTATAAACGCCAGAGAGCAGATCTTGTTGCTAGGCGATTTCAATGACAGGGTTAGACGGGACTACGAGGCTCGGCCTGGAGTTCTGGAAAGACACGGAGTTGGCAATATGAACAGCAATGGTCTGTTGCTGCTCGGTTTTTCTAGCGATATTGAACACATGTTCAGACTTGCCGCTAAGCACAAGACAACGTGTATGCACACGCGTTCCGAACACTGTCATTTGCTCGACTTTGCTACTTTATACGGCAACGAGACATCAGTCAAGTTCAAGTCACCCGCGTCATGCGCGGTGCTCACTGTTGGACTGACCATAGACTAATTGTCACTAAGCTACGACTCCGCCCCCGTCGACCTCGCAGATCCACAGTGAAGAAGTCTGCGTGTTTAAACGTGGACAGGCTGAAAGATCGCGAGGTTAGGGTGAAATATGCTGAAACCTTATTTGAAAAGCCGTTGCCAATAACTGAGACAAGTGATGTCAGTGCTGCTTGGGAAGTTTTGTCATGTCATCTCATAGGAGACCGCTTTTGCTACTTTGGGTACGAAAGACTGACATAGTGAAGACTGGTTCGATGATTATAGCGAGGCTCTTAAAGCAGCATTCGACAAACATCGACAGCGCCTGCGACGGCATAATCGGAGAGGAGGAAGTGTTGCGGTGGTCAAAGAGAGTGACCAAGAATTACGCAAGCTCGACAAATAAAAGACAAGTGGTGGCAGGACAAGTCTTGTCAAATGCAGTGGCTCGCCGATACAAACCAGATTGGTGAGTTTTACTGTGAAGTGCGTAAGCTGATTGGTGCGTCCTACCGTGCAAAAGTAACATTAAAGTCTTTAGAGGGTATGCACCTCCTGACCAGCAAGGAGGATGTACTTAAACGTTGGGCTGAGCATTTTCACAACTTGCTTAACGTAGATCGATCAGCTGATCTGAATAATATCAGTTTGTTGCCTCAACTCCCGTTAGCCACGGAGCTGGACAAGCTCCTGTCATGTGACGAGGTTGTTACTGCCATCAGACAGCAGCTTAATAATCCGGCGGTTGCCATTGACATTATACCGGGTGAACTACTTCAAGATGGTGGTACGTAGAGTTGCCAGGCGTCCGGCTTTAGCCGGACGGGATCAGACTTTTTGGTTGCCTGTCCGGCCAAAGTAAGCGGCGTCCGGCCTGCCCGGCTTTTGTTAGGCTTTTTATATTTCGGAATTTGCACGGGTCGAGACCGAATTGTGAAGGAACAAGCACGTGCTAGACGCGAGCACTGTCGCCCCCAAAGATCGGCCCCAGGGTGTTCTTTTTTTCACTTTTTAACATTTACCCCGAAAATCCTCAAAATGTAATGTGTCCGTCCGGCTTTTCTACCCAAATGTCCGGCCAAACTCGCAGGTCTGTCCAACCTTCAGGTGAGAGGATCTGGCAACCCTAGAGGTACGGAGTTGCACACGGCAGTATGGAAACTTTTCGTTCCAATGAGGATGGAGGAGAGGGTCCCTGATGACTTCAAAGTGTCTCGCATTTGTGCCCTCTACAAGAACAAGGGTTACCGTTAGTACTGTGACTCATATCGCGGTATTTCATTGCTGTCAGTCCCTGGATAACTCTTTGCCAGAGTCTTACTGAACCGCCTCAAAGATTAATCGGAGTCTGCATCCGTTTCCACACAGATGGCAGTCTTTTCCGCGCTATTTTGACAAAACACTGTAACTTTTAGTACTGTGTTTTTCCATCACGCGCGAAAGTAGAGCGCGGTATGGCAATACACGGTAATATTTGATACAGTGTATTACCAAAATAAGCCTTATGACTTTTCATGATACAGTGTTTTTTACTTTCTATATCTGAATGAAATAAAGGCCAATTTATGTTTTAATGGTATGTATGTGCAGTGTACGTCCATTGGAGCATTTCTGACGCTATTGTGACAAAACACTGTATCTCATAATACAGTGTCTTGTCATAACAGGGCAGTCCACATCCTCCCCGCGGGTGTCGTAAGAGGCGATTAAGGGACTCGAGGATATTGGTGTATTGCAATTTTTAGGCGACAAGCTGACAACCTGTCACTATAGTGATACACATGTTTTCTGGAATAACCTTGGAAAACAATCCTCAAAAATGTCAGACGTGGCGATAGCGACCGTATTCTTACGGCCGTTAACGCTCTGCCTACCCCGCAAGGGATAAAGGCGTGATATATGTATGTACACAATTTACAACTAGCCTTCCTGTTAATGAGTTATTCTATCGAAAGTAATACAACATACTATTACAATGTAAAGGTTGCCTGGAAGAGATCGCTACAAGCGATAAGGCCGCCTCTGCTTCCTTGTAGTTAAAGTTGTTTTGTGCCATTTTGTGTTGTAATATTGTTAGTTGTAAGCAATAAAGAGTATGTATGTGTGTATCGCTTGTGGGGATAGATAGCTATTGTAACGACTGATAATGCTCTGCCTACCCCACAAGCGATACACACATACATACTCTTTATTGCTACTCTTTATAGCTATCTATTGTAACGACTGATAATGCTCTGCCTACCCCACAAGCGATACACACATACATATATGACCTCATAAACCAACGCAAGGGATAAAGGTGTGATATGTAAATGTGTGATGCCCGCTTAGAAAAAGCACCACCCCATTAATTACCATCGGGTGTCGTAAATAACAAATTACCCAAAAGTCTAAAATAAGCGCCATACTTACTTCCTACTTAACATATTATATTCTTAACAAATTTCGTAACCGTTTTTTGAATTCCATTTCTCATATCTTTCTGCAAAAATATCCGAAAATGCAAAAAATTACTTCCCAATTTAGGTCTTTTCCGTCATGATTATTTATTTAAGTAGGCTCTGTGTCATTCGTGAAAAAAGACCACACACAGTGTAAGGGTGTTAGTCAAGAAAGCGGCACCACTTTATTTTGTTTTTAACCGACTTAAAAAAGGAGGTTCTTAGTTTGACATGTGTGTTTTATGTGTGTACCCTATGTATGTATGTATAAACCGATTTTGATGTGGTGTTCAACAAAGTATTTGTCAAACTTAGGAGAAGGTTTTGGGCATATTAACCAACAAAAACTTTTAGTCTGCACTTGTACAGGTTTTTTGAAGGTTTTAAAAAAAATGTTATTGTCCAAGTTGCATAATTTTTTTTCCTCAAGGCTTGAAAAGTTGCCTTGCAGCTAGTATTAAAAAAAAAATATTGTTTGATAACTTCCATATTCGTTTATTTTATTATTTATTTTCATCGTGACAGATACTCTATTTAAATTTTAATATAGGTAGGTAGTCAAAAGAATCTTGTTAAATTCATTAGAAGTAATTTTGTATTCTTTAGGTTATTTATAGTTGCCAAGTACGGGCAGAAAAAGATATAGTTCAACCATTGACACGAAGAAGAAGAAGATTTTGTTTTGATATTACAGTTCCAGAATGATATACTTTTTGTGTATGTAATTTCTATTTTAGTCTTAGAATAGGATCACCCCACATCCTTTCCGCGGGTGTCGTAAGAGGCGACTAAGGGACTCGAGGGTATTGGTGTATTACAATTTTTAGGCGACAGGCTGACAACCTGTCACTACAGTGATACACATGTTTTCTGGAACAACCTTGGAAAACAATCCTCAAAAATGTCAGACGTGGCGATAGTGGCTGTATTCTTACGGCCCCTATCGCTCTGCCTACCCCGCAAGGGATAAAGGCGTGATATATGTATGTATGTATGTATGTATGCAATTTCTACACGTGTTAAAATAAAAATAAAATATGCAGTCACTTTTATTTCGTTTGTTAAAGTCTCCGCAGAAGGGAGCTAATGTTCCAACAAAGACCCTTAATTGTCACTGTAAACAAAAAGCAGTGATACTGCTTTTGAACATTTTAAGGAATTTCCTTAAACACGATGAAGTCTGAATTGGTCATTCATTAGGCGGATCGCACTCTTAACGTACGACAGAATGCTAAAATATCGCAGCGGTCTGTCAGATCTATACTAGAAACGTCACTCTCCGTACTAAATCCGCATTCGATGGACTACACTGCGATAGCGCTGCGTCGACAGCGGTTGAGCGGTTTTAGTATGGGGATTGACATTTCTAGTATGTATCTGATAGACCGCTGCGATGTTTCAGCGCTCAGTCGTGCGTCAAGTGTGCGATCCGCCGTCGGCTCACTTGACACAAATACAGGATGAACAAAAATTGCAAGCAAAATACTCGTATTAGTCCAAGAAAATTGCCATCTTTCTCCAAGAAACATGGTTCAAAATAGGGATAAAGAATTTGGACTGATCTACGCGTTTTATCTATTTCTAGTAGTCTAGCGTCTTTTCTATTTCTAGTACTCGAGTTTTCAAGGAATGTGATCGATTGAGGTACGTGTACAAAGATAAGTTTATAGTAGTGTGGCGGCGCGCATGCGCTCCACATACAAGTCCTAAAACGCGGTATCGAAGTGTTTTCGTCGATCGCTATATATGTTACGGGCAATTTGATAAGTCGCTGACCGGTCAGTATTAATAGTGCCTGACCTAATTGGGCAATGTGATTAAAACAGCACGTTTAGTTACTTTTCCCGGTCAGTATGAATAGTTCCCACCCTTCCTTGGGCAAAGTAATAAAAATTAAGAATTGTAATGTTATTTTTTATTAAATGAAGTTAAACTTACATTATTTTAATGAAATTAATCTTACATAATATTCATTAAAGTAATCGATAAATTTGTACATGGGAATTAAAAAAACAAATAGTTATAAATGAAGTTAAACTTACATTATTTAAATGAAATTAAACTTACATAATTTTCATTAAAGTTATCGATAAAATTGAACATGGGAATTAAAAAAACAAATAGTTATAAATGTAATAAAATCAGTAGTTACCTACTATTTATGATAAAATTGATTAATTTTATCACATTGCCCGGTCCAAGTGATAAATTCAAGCTTACTCTAAAGACTGATTTATTACATGGACCGCGGGCACTCGGGCACTATTAATAATGGCCGGTCCAAGTGATTAATTAATCACTTTGCCCGTCGTTTTTGGGCACTATTAATAATGACCGGTCAGTATTAATAGTGCCCGATTAATCACGATGCCCGTAACATATATACCACCTCCAAATATGTCTGGTTGCACTAGTCGGTCCCCTGACCACAGTACCTGACCAGGCGGGTAGCTATCATTTTCCCTCCTCCGTCGTCACTCGGTCTACTGGCCTCATCATCAATCACTTCTCCTAAAGTAGAACGTGTAATAGGAGCACAATAATTAGAAGTGGATTTACGCATACAAAAATCAAAAATTGAGCCCCTCGACTAGTGAAAAATGTTAACGAAAGTCTACGACCATTAACATCACGCGATGCTAGAGCTCATTAGGCACTTTCTCACACTTAACGCACAACGCAGCGTTAAACGCAGCGCTAAAATAACGCCGCGTAACGCATGCGTCTGCCAGATCAAGCGTCAACAGCGGCTCTTAATATGGAAATTACGTTTTTAGTATGTATCTGACAGACGCATGCATTACGCAGTATTATTTTAGCGCTGCGTTGTGCGTTAAGTGTGAGAAAGGCCTAACTTACAGGTTGTCTGTTTTATTCTACCGCCGTTCACTTCTTACTTGTAACTGACCTGTCACTTTGGATGTTTGATTGATTTAGTTGCGAATTAACGCAACTGTTTCCACTACAGAGTAAATTATTCAAGGAAGAACACAATTACATTAAAATATTCAACACTTTTATTAGGGTTCCGTATATATTTTTGTTTAATCGGTACCACATACATACATACATATATCACAACTTAATTCCTTGAGGGGTAGGCAGAGCGCCAACGGCCGTAAGAATACGGTCGCTATCGCCGCGTCTGACATTTTTGACGATGGTTTTCCAAGGTTGTTTTAGAAAACATATGTATCACTATAGTGACAGGTTGACAGCCTGTCGCCTAAAAATTGTAATACACCAATACCCTCGAGTCCCTTAGTCGCCTCTTACCGGCATCACACGGCAGATAAGATGTAATAAGATTTTAAAGTTCACATTAAGAGTGGCGTAATTGTCCGTTATTACGGCTGTTATACTCTGCCTACACCGCAAGGAATATAGGTGTGACATATGTATGTAAGATCCGAATGACAGTTTGTTCTTATTTAGTGCGTTTCGAATGAAACGAATATAAAATCTGATTTCCATAACTTAACACACACAACACGCTCTTATCCTTTGCGGGATAGGCAGAAGAAAAACACAGCTGTCATTGCCACGGCTGTCAAAATTCGTTAAGTCGTAATTCATTTATTATATATATATTTAATATATATTAAAACAAACCATACAGAACTCTATCATTTGTATAACAACTTATTTGAATGCACATTATTACATTCAAATTAATAAAAAAAACACACATTAAGTTAATTATAAAAGTAAAAGAATGTATTCTATTAATTGTTGTAAAATACAATAAAAGGTCAATACAATTTACTTAATATTATTGCATAAGTTTACGCAAATAATTAGCGTATTTTTATAATTATATAACGAGAACATACATACATACATCATACTTTTTCCCTTGCGGGGTAAGCACAGTGATAACGGCAGTAAAAATACGGTCGCTATCGCCGCGTCTAACAATTATGGCTGTTTCAGATAGTCCGTGGATCACCATAGTGATAGGTTGTCAAAAATTGTAATACACATAAAACCCTCAAGTACATTAGTCGCCTCTTACGACATCCGGATGACCGGATCCGGCGAAACGCCGCAAAACCGTGCGGAGTGTGTCAAAACCGCATATGCGTGACATTGTTCTTATTCTATGTGTTTAATTATGACACAAGACAGAAAGTTCTTTTTATACTATGGCTAATAAACGTTTGGCATCAGATCTAAATTTTAACATTATCTTGTTAATTAATCTACAATCAACATTTATAATTACTCTTTTGTTATGTCTAGTCTACGACTAGTTTTAAAGTGACTCATTTATTTACAAAAGTCGTACCTAAATAAACTACCTACATTTACACATTTCAAATAATGCGATGCTTACAGACGTTATTGAGCTTTTGATAAAGTATTTGTTAAGGGGATCCTAATACATAGGTGCTGCTTCCAAAATTTAAAAATGTATTACTTGTTGATAAATATTTTATCAAATTTCCTCGATGATATTGAAGTTCTGATATTGAAACAAAACGCACATAATGTTATGTAGCCATAAAACAAACAGTAAGCTTCCTTACAGAACGTTGTAAAGCCACAACAAGTTCCGTGTGATGCCGGTTTAGAATAGCACCACCCCATTTTTTCCCGCGGGTATCGTAAGAGGCGACAAAGGGACTCGAGGGTTTCATGTGCATTACAACTTCCCTCAATACGTTCTACTTACCCCGCACACTCCCGGATAAAGGTGTTATGCACCTACTCGTATGTATGTTTTTGTATTATGTATGTTACCCATATAACTCAAATCAGGGCCAGTGGGAATGATAGTGTATTAGCAAAAAACAATTTTTACATCAAGCTTCCCACACGATAATCTTAGTAACTACCTCTTTAACCAACAGTTCAATAAAACGTATCACTTAACCTTTTTGAGTATATCTCAAGAACTGAAGTACCTATCAATATCGTAAATTGTCATAGACAACTTAAGGCGCGTTCCACACTAGGCGCGTAAAAAGTCGCGGCCGATTCACACGCCCGTGTGTACGAGCCTTTAATGGTTAGCCTATTAGTTCCGCATACTACTATCATAGCCGATTTAAGAGGTCAGCTTATTCTGAATCCTCATACAGCTATCAAGAATCACCAGTTTAGGCTGACCCCTTAGATGGTTACGTTGAGTTGTGACTGATAGTACCAGGGTAAGTGATTTATAGCTATTTAATATGTTATGTTATGATACTCAGACATAGCTTAACATAAAGTATCTCTGATACATAAGTATCGTATAATATTTTTTATAGGCCTCGCACGTTTGGATATAATTACCAATGTGTTTTACAATGAAATGAAAAGCATATAGAGCAAAATGAAATAAAAGGTAATGATATAAAATATGCCATGTGGTGCCGGCTTAGAATAGCATCACCCCATATCTACTCGTAGGTGTCATAAAAGGTAAGTTAGGGATCAATCCGGCAGCAGCATTCTCCGGGAATATTTAAAATATCTTACACTGCGCTCGCCAATCCGTCTGCCAGCGTGGTAAGTATGGCAACACTCCTAACTTCAGGGAGGCCCATGTCCAGCAGTGGACTATTGTGGCTGTATAAAAAGAAACAAAGGATGATAAAAAATAGTTTCTTACAAAAGTTATCTGGAAGAGGTGGCTTTTTACGCCGGTTTGCGCATTAGTTTGATATTTCTTGTTACTTGTTTTAAGCATTAATTTTTTTCTTTCTTACTTACAAAATGGTGGCATAAGACCCTACCTACATAACACCCCTCCCTTTCATATCTAATATACTAACTCAAAACAGTTTTTTTACCTTTAGTACAAGTAAAAAAGTTATGAGCAAAAAACATATATTTCTCTCTTTTTTATGTTAAAATTTATGTGACAAGTTACCTTTAAATACATACTAACCGATAAAATTATGACGTCTTAAACTAGCCAATAGCATAATTTTATTTCTAGTCTCTTTTTTAATGCTTTTTTAATAATAAGTTAGCATGACAGTCCCTTTCACTAGACATTTCTTATTGGCTAGATGTGGAACTTTCACTGTAAAAAACGTTACGCATTAGCAGAAAGAGAAAAAAAGCAATTATAGGTTGTGTTGCTGAGTAGGCAGGAGTCTTCTGTTTTTTAAGCCAAGGGTCGTAGGTTCGATCCTTATAGTACACAAATATTTTATTAAGTTAAAATTCACATACTTGTGTTTGGTCGGTTTTCTATGCACAATATGTATTTATACACAAAAAAAGTAAATAATTATTAGTATCGGCTATGGCAACTAGGCCATAATATAAGCTTTGCTTAGTTTGGGGCCAGATGGCGATGTGTGAATAATGAAATAGTATAATGCTGTGTATATATATATATATATATATATATATATATATATATATATATATATATGTAAGGTGTTCAGAACAAACTGAACATATAATTTGGAAGTAGCATTGAGGTAGATTTTTGTTGTTAAAATAGCAACATTTGCACTCATAGTGTTATTTTTTGCTTATGGCAACTTTTTGTTCCGTTCTTCTCTCATAATTCGAAGTGTATGTACTTTTTACAATAAATTGTGATATTAATTGCAAAAGTTATGTTTTATTCATCAACATAATATATTGAAATACATGAAATAGTATTGGAACGTTTCCAATGGTACAAAGAAGAAGAATGGTACAAAAATATGACTACTTCGGAGGAAATCTTTGAAGTCATATTTATTCTTACAATTCGAAAAATTATTTCTCCGCAATATGACTTGGTAGTAATACGCATTTTGATCCTAGAATAAGTATAATTCGTAGAAACATACCTACATAAAAGAACATTCTATTTCTATAAATAGCCAACAATAGGAAAGCTGTTACTCCTTGGCTTACTTGACAACTACAGTTTTTTTTTAATTTCGACTTCCATGTCTAGATGCAGTCTGGGCATGCATACCAAATACGATATAAAGATAAAAAAATGTCTACGTAGACTTTAGTATGCACGAGTCAATTGTGTAGTAATTAATTATTATTCGCATTAGTAAAAAGTGAGTTATTTTGCATATAACTGTGTTTTGTATGTCAATTGCATGCAAAAAGTCAGCTTTGAAGACCAGAGACAAGAGTGATTCAATTTTTTTTTCGCGATTTCGCAGGTGGCCCCATACTAAAAGTTGTTCAGAATCATGAGTAGAAACACCCGTCAATGTTTGTGTACTGACAAAAAAATTGCCTTGTATTATGTTGTATGAAATTTTTGTTTAAACACCTAGTTGTCAGCATAGCCTGAGGACAATAATGTAATGAATGCACATTGCGATCCAATAGTACCATTACGAAATAATCATCGATGAATTAATTTAACATTGCGTTATTATAGCCTAGTGCTGTGTCATTTTTGTTTCCATTTAATGAGTGATGTGTTTTCTGTAAACTTGTATCATGGATTACACACTTGACTTTTTTTAAGTCTGTCATCAACTGAGTGGCGGATCGCACACATAACGCACGACGGAGCACAAAAACAACATAGCGGTCTGTTAAATCCATACTGGAAACGTCAGTCTTCTTGCTAAAACCGCACTCGACGGACGACCCTGCGCTAACGCTGTTTCGACAGCAACGGTTGAGCGGTTTTCATATGGGGATTGACATTTCTAGTGTAGATCTGACAGACCGCTGCGATGTATTATCGCTCCGTCGTCGTGCCTTAAGTGTGCGATCCGCCTTAGGTGACCCATCGGCGCAATGGTATTGCGACTGTCTGCGACGCAGAAGGCTCGGCTTTCGGTGGGTCACTTACAAGTTTGATACTAATCACTTTGTGAAGTTGCCAGTCTGGTTAGGACAGATGGTTCCGTGTTTCGGATGGCACGTTAAGCCGTAGGTCCCAGTGTCTTTCTATAATTGATTACTTAGACGGCGGTTATTACACAACCATGTCAGAAGCAGTTATAAGGAGCTTGAAAAATTTTGGCGCTAGATATAATTGGGTCGTTGGAATACTCGGTGTCCGACTCAAAAAGAGAATTCTTTTACTGACAAAAAGTCAATTTACAACCTCATTTATGCTATAGACAGTAAAACATAGCTACAATACAGCTTATTGTAGCTAGAATATTGCTCAATAGTAAGTCTATGATAAAAAGAATTTATATTTTAGTAATAGTTGTACGAAGACGCATGCCAGCACGATAGTGAACGGCCTCTGAATAGTAGTAGGAATTTCAAACATACAGCTTTTTAAACATACGAACGACCTATAAACACTACATTGTTTCAACCACTGTATAAATATAACATTTTAGTGCTTGCTGACAAAAACTAACTGCAAAATATATTCATCTTTGTTTAGTAAGACACTCAATTGGCACTTAAAAGTACTTGCATTGAACATACATGTCACACCTTTATCCCGTGAGGGGTGTGCAGAGCGTTAACGACTGCAAAAATAAGGCCACTATCGCTACGTTTGACATCAATTTAAGGGCAGCGTAGGTAAAATTTTGTACTTCTAAATGCTTCTGTCCAATTATTAGATTCAAATCTTTCATTGGGTTTTACGGCACCATGGGATGATGCTATTCTAAGCCAGAGCACTACACGATGTCTGTGCCTACGTACATACTCACATAAACATATTACGCCTTTATCCCTTGCGGAGTATGCAGACCTTTAACGAGATTGATACTTGACCATAAAAATTCAGTCGCTAATGCCATGTTAGAAAAATTATAATTATCGTATAACACTGTACTGACAAGTTGATAGTCTGTTACCTTAAAATAGTAAGACATGAAACACTGGAGTCCCTTTACTATGCCCTCAGTCACGCTATATGGATGGAGTGATGCTATTCCAAGCCAGCACCACACTATATGTATGTGTATGTATGTATGTACCATACTATAACTGTACCTTACTCCCTGCATGTTCTGTACTCGATGTCGGGTATAACTCATTCGCTAAGATAGTGTCGTGACCAGCGTAACTTGACCTCAATACTCCATACACGCACGTACAGGTGCGTACTGACAGTTACGCTGGTCGTTACACTATGTAGGCGAATGAAGTATACGGTACGGTAGATACGGCCGCTTTCAATGGGATATAAAAATTCATTTCGTTAATTTTAAGCATTTAACATTCTTAAATCACCTTTGTTGTACTTTTTGTCAAAGCGTGCCGTTGAGCGATTAAATGTCTTTAATTTTTAATGATACTTAAAGCTGTAAGTAAAGGCATAATCCTTCTTTTTAACAGGAGGGTAAAAAGTAACCGACAAAGTTGCAGGTGACTTAAGTAAGGTGAACCTCACATACATACATGAATCACGCGTTTATCCATCGCGGAGTAGGCAGAGCGGAGTAGCGTAAATCGCTACGTCTGACATATATGGTGTAAAAATATTAGCTGTAAATATTTTAATGGGTAAACCAGCCAATGAAACTGAACAACTTTCCCCAAGGAACATAGGTCGAAATATAATTTTTTTTATAGACCTCCCATACAAACTGACTTGGTCGGTCGGTAGTTTTGTATGGGGGGTCCAAAACTTTTTGTTTTATTTCGACCTATGTTTCTTGGGGAAAGTTGTTCAGTTTCGTGGGCTGACTCACCCCTTAAAATATTTGCAGCCAATAAAACTGAGCAACTTTTTGTAAGAAACATAAAATATAATAAAACATAAAAATAGATCGAAATATAAAAAAATAAGTTTTATCTCCCATACAAAATTACCAACCGAACAAGTTAATTTGTATGGGAGGTCCTATGGGGAGGTCGCAAAGTTTTCTCATGTATTTCGTAGGTTTCTTTGGTAAATTTGTTCAGTTTCATAGGCGGACGCAGATTCATACCTTGAAATATTTGCAGCTAGTATTTTTACACTTTATACATCCTTTGTAAACAAATCACACCTTTATACCTCGCGGGGCAGGCAGAGCGTTAAAGGCTGTAAAATTACGAGACATACTTGATAGTTGTTTCAGAGTCACGTATCACTATAGTAGCATTGAACCTGCAATGCTCCATTTTAAACTTTGGTTGTAAAATCTTGATTTGTATAGAAAACCCGTACACTACTATACAGGGTGACCGGTAAATTGATGCATTCCTTTCAAGGGATGAACCAGCTCATGAAACTGAATAACTTTCCTCATGGAAAATAGGTCGAAAAATGAAAAAAAAAATTGGCCCACCCATACAAAATTACCGACCGACTAAGTCAATTTGTATGGGAGGACCAAAATTTTTTTTCATATTTTGACCTATGTTCCATGGGAAAAGTTGTTCAGTTTCATGAGCTGGTTCATCCCTTGAAAGGAATGCATCAATTTACCGGTCACCCTATATACATAATCTGACTTAGGCGGCTAGTAGGGTATCCAATCCCGCAGGTTTTTTCCGATCTCGGTATTTGCGAGATCGAAGATTTCAATCCCGCGGGATCTCGGCATTTGCGGGATCCCGCAAGTATAACCCTACAAACTAAGCCCAGCAACCTGAGCTGCTTTTAAATGTTAAGGCTTGTATTTTATAAATCGCTCTCAACTCTGAGATCGAACTCAAGTGCGACATTGACAACGTCAGCCAGTACTAAATGACATCTGAGACTCGTACTCAAACCTACTCGAACACAGAGCGATTTATAAATACGTGCCGTGCCTAAGTATAGTGTAATGGTAATTTGTTAGGTAGTTATACGACAAAAATAATAACACGAACTTTTTTAAAATTAAATCAAATATTTATGAAAAATAAGAAAAGTATTATAAGTAGGAAATTAACATTTTTGTTGCTGAAAATGTTTACGTAGGAAACATAAAATGTCCAACGGCTCATCTCCTAAATTGCTACGTATATTAGAAGCTAAGCATCCCGCAGCAGAGAAAGCTCTTTCTGACTCGACGCTGGTGGGTTATTTAACTATTTAGATTTAAGAGCGTTGTAAGTAAAGGACAAATATTTGCCCAATGAATTTCCTGATTTAAATAAATTAATTGCTTTTCTAATTATTGATTCTACTGAATTAATTTAAGAAACTGCCGATCGATTGGCATTTGAAGCTGAAACTAGCGTACGCTCAAATTATTCTTGTAATGTAAGGATTTGCGATTCAGTATTTTGGTTGCCAACACTATTATTTTGTGCTGCATCCAACAACAGAAAGAGGCACTTCGTCCTCACCCTCATCAGATCAGTACTCTAATAAGGACATATGCTGCTTTCTAATCCCGCAAATCCCGCGGATCCTGCACTCGTAATCCCGCACTTTGCGGGATCACAAAGTGATGCGGGATCTCGGTATTTCGAGATCTCGGTATACCGAGATTGGATACCCTAGGCGGCTAGTATACATAGTAATTTTGTAAGGGACGTTTAACTTTTTTTTTATATTTCGTCCTACATTTCTTGAGGAAATTTGTTCAGTTTGATGGGCTGGATCACCCCTTGAAAGGATATCAGTACTTTTCTTAACATTCTGTATTTCCCTTTTTTGTAACTAAGTACTTACAAAAATGTTACCAAAAGTTACCAAAAATGAGATAGACTTCATCATGACAGACAAAAAACGGATATTCAACGATGTCTCTGTGATCAATTCGTTCAAAACGGGTAGCGATCACCGAATGGTAAGAGGCACGTTGAATCTTAATGTAAAAGCCGAGAGATCACGTCTGATGAAGTCTACGCTCCGAGCAGCACCTGCCCAAATCCAAAACCCTGAGAGCTTTCAGCTCCACCTGCAAAACCGCTTCGATTGCCTGGGTGAGTGTATCGACGTGGACGACTATAACGACAGGGTCGTGGAAACTGTCCTTACGGTTGGCTCTAAGTTCTTCAAACCCAATCGTACGAACAGAACCAAAAAAATCTCAGACCATACTTCGAGGCTCATGGAGGAACGACGCGAGATGATTCTGCAGTCGTCGGAGGATACTTCCCAATATCGGCACCTCAATAGGCAGATCTCTAAGTCTTTGACCCGCGACATACGCCAATTTAATACTGACCGTATTAAAGAGGCAATTGAGCGCAACAAAGGCTCCAAGGTGTTTGCTAGAGATCTGTCGATAGGCCAGAGCCAACTAGCGAAGCTAAAGACCGACGATGGCAGAATCGTAGCGTCCAAGCCCGAGCTATTGGAAGAGGTCGAGAAGTTCTACGGACAGTTATACGCGACAACATGCACACCTGTCAATAATCGGGTCGCAGATCCAAGAGCTCGATTAACCCGGCACTACACAGAAGACATCCCGGACGTCAGCTTGTACGAGATTAGTATGGCTCTGAAACAGCTAAAAAACAGCAAGGCGCCGGGTGATGATGGAGTTACGGCAGAGCTTCTGAAAGCCGGTGGTAAACCGATACTTAAAGCACTGCAGAAATTGTTTAACTCTGTCATACTCGAGGGCAAAACGCCACAGGCATGGCACAGAGGCGTGGTGATGCTGTTCTTCAAAAAGGGCGATAAGTCTTTGCTGAAGAACTACAGACCCATCACGCTTCTGAGCCATGTCTACAAGCTGTTCTCAAGAGTCATAACGAATCGTCTCGCACGCAGGCTCGACGACTTCCAGCCTCCCGAACAAGCCGGCTTCCGAAAAGGCTTTAGCACCGTGGATCACATTCATACGCTGAGGCAAGTTATACAGAAGACTGAAGAGTATAACCAACCACTCTGCCTCGCGTTTGTGGACTACGAAAAAGCCTTCGATTCGATCGAAACATGGGCCGTACTTCAGTCTCTTCAGCGGTGCCAAGCTGACTATCGGTATATCGAAGTGTTGAAGTCCTTGTACGAAAGCGCCACCATGTCAGTTCGACTTCAGGACCAGGACTCGAAACCTATCCAGTTGCAGCGAGGAGTGAGACAGGGAGATGTAATATCACCGAAACTGTTCACAGCAGCACTGGAAGACGTCTTCAAGCTTTTGGACTGGAGAGGACTTGGCATCAACATCAACGGCGAGTATCTGACTCACCTTCGTTTTGCCGACGATATCGTGGTCATGGCGGAAACCCTGGAGGACCTCGGTACAATGCTCGATGACCTCAATAGAGCCTCCCAACAAGTGGGTCTAAAAATGAACATGGACAAGACCAAGGTTATGTCAAACTCTCTTGTTGCACCCATTACTCTGACAGTTGGGGGCTCTACTCTGGAAGTTGTCGACGAGTATGTCTACCTGGGACAATTAGTCCAGCTGGGTAGGTCCAACTTTCAAAAAGAGGTCAATCGTCGAATCCAACTCGGCTGGGCAGCGTTCGGGAAGCTACGTAACATCTTCTCTTCTCAACAACTACCGCAGTGCCTCAAGACAAAAGTCTGGGATCAGTGCGTGTTGCCAGTGATGACTTACGGAGTTGAGACGTGGCCGCTAACAATGGGCCTCATAAGAAGGCTCAAGGTCACTCAAAGGGCAATGGAAAGGGCTATGCTCGGAGTTTCTCTCCGCGATCGAATCAGAAATGAGGAAATCCGGAGAAGAACCAAAGCCACCGACATAGCTCGAAGGATTGCGCAACTCAAGTGGCAGTGGGCGGGGCATATTGCTCGTAGGACCGATGGCCGCTGGGGCCGGAAAGTTCTCGAGTGGCGGCCACGGACCGGTAGACGCAGCGTAGGTAGGCCTCCCACAAGGTGGACCGACGATCTGGTGAAGGTCGCGGGAAGCCGCTGGATGCGGGTGGCGCTGGACCGATCATCGTGGAGATCCTTGGGGGAGGCCTATGTCCTGCAGTGGACGTCTATCGGCTGAGACGACGAAAGTACTTACAAAAATATTGGTAAAAGGCCAAAATTATTAGCAATTTTTACATAGGATGTTCAACTTTCTTTTGTGCACTTAATAGGAAACCATTTATTATATTAAACTCATTTTAATCCAATTATTTCGCTCAAGTGGCGACGAAACTTTTTTTTTACTTATAATGTCACTACCTATCTGATAGGGTTGAGGTAATGTTACCAAATAAATCAAAATCAAATTTATGATCAAAAATCGATTATTTTTGAGTTTCTGACAAATGATCAGTAATTTTATTACAAATTATTATTTATTCATTTATTGTCCTTACCTATATATTCTTGAAAAGTAAATAAATCTGTCTATTTTGATTCTTTCTGTGATAATGCCCCTGCATTTAGCCAAGGTCTGGCACCTGGGTTTAAAAATTATTGATTTATTTTGTTCTATTTATAATTGCCGTGCCGTGTGATGTCGGCTTAGAATAGCTTTACCCCATTTCCTACCCGTGGGTGTCGTAAGAGGCGACTGAGGGACTTGAGGGTTTCATGTGTATTGCAATTTTAGGCGACAGGCTGACAACCTGTCACTATAGTGATACACGAATTATCTCAAACGGCCCTCTATTTTTGTCAGACGCGGCGATAGCGACCGTATTTTTGCGGCCGTCAACGCTCTGCCTACCCCGTAAGGGATAAAGGCGTAATATATGTATATGTATGTATTTATAATTTCTGAAAGAGTAACATACAAATACTTAAACATATCTATAATTTCTAATTTTATGAAATATTAATACTTTTTCCAGCCAAAAAAAGAAATAAAAATACTGTAGCTTCTCATTAAAATGTACATAATATGTACATTAATATAATTTTTAAATATAGTTTCAAATAATCGATTACCTATTCACATATTTCTCATCTCTATCATCGGGGCATTGCATGTGAGTGGCTGTTAAAATGACGTTAAACTTCATTCGCTTACATAGTGTCACGACCAGTGTAACCATCACTGCACTCCCGTACGTGCGTGTATGGAGCATTGAGTTCAAGTTACGCTGGTCGCGACACTATCTAAGCTATATGCCTATTGAGAGGGTAGTCGTAAAGTGGATAATCTTTATACTATGTCACCAGTTCACTCCCCGTCGATAAATGAAGTAATTTCGCGGATATAGTTATTTAAGTTAAAAGCTTTTTTTATCGATTCATCTTTGAAAAATGTTACGTTTTTTTGGCGCTGAAAATGTCCTATGGTACAAGCGACACGCGAGTTTTCTGAAAGCGTCTTAAAACATACTTATATTTCTATGTATTACGAAGTTTTTCATAGTTTTGGATATGGTGCTCCTACATAAATTATGGCGATTGTTGCCAACTGTTGCCAACAATGTTGAAATGAAATGAAGAATATTGAAGATTGTTGCTGGTTATTGTCAGATGTGGTCAGGATTCAGATTGTTGTTGGTTATTGTCGGTTGTGGTCATGATTGTTCGGTTTTTGAAGAACTCGTGTTTCCAGTACAGAAACAAGAATGTTGCCAACATGTATGTAGGAGCACTATTATACAAAAAAACTATGATGGCATATTCTAACAGTTTTGACTTCAGCGACTGAACTGAACTGATATTGTGAATCTAAAACCAAAGAATACTAACTAGCTAATACAACTGTAACTAAGTTTATTGCAATAGGGTGACTGAAGAAGAGAAATGGTGCATCTTGCGTGCTTGCCTCAAGACGATCGCCAAGAGATTAAAATTTTGGTAAGGGTCGGTCGAGGTTTTGGTGGCTCAGTGGCAGAGCAGTGGTATTTTACTCTATGTTTTCCGGGTTTAATCTCCGGCTGACGCTTGACAAATTTTTCAATTTCTTATTTTTATTTATGATGCGTCTTGTCGCCAAAGTTCTCAATTCAAATCTCAGCCGACGCTGATTATTCAAAAATATGTTTTCGGGTCTCAAATACAGGAGTTATGTGTACGTGTTTCTGTTCTGGAATAGTACAGAATATTAATAAAAAATTTGTCACTAAGGCGAGCTTATCTCTAAATGAGAGGTCTCTTCCAGCCAACCCATGTGTTGTGAGAAAATTTAAAATTTTCTAAAAAAATGTAGTACCTATGTTCACTGGCAAACCGACAAAGGGAATCCTAATAACAACTATGGGTGTAAATTTTATTTCCCTGCCGACGACAAGAACCAGATGCCTTGTATGAACTAGTAACCAAAGGACCAGGATCATCCTTGCAATAAGCCTAGGGCAATAACATTAAGCATAATTATGCAGAGTTTATTCAAATTCAAGACAAGTTATCACGAGTGACACGATTTTTTTTTCTTTTAACTTGGATTGACAACTGACGTATCATTATAATGATTTTAAATTAAATTCCTATTCCATTGACACTGATTTTTTACGAAGTAGGTATCAAACAAAAACAGATGATTTTATTTATTTGGTTAAGACCAAACAAACATTTTTTCAAAAAAGAAATGATTTTTTGAAGTAAAAGAATAATACACTTTTTCAGATAACTACATTATTGTTTATGTATGAGGTATCGCTTGTTTAATTAAATAAAATTGAATCAACATTAGCTCTGTAATAAAAAATAACAATAGTAATTAATATGACAAATTAATTGATGTAAAATCTATTACCAAAACAATACCTATTAACATTTTTAATGTCAATACTTCATAAAACCTTGTTGATAAGAAGAAATAGATTAAAGAATTTGTGCTACAGGAGTGACTTTTGACAGAATTTCTCCAATACTTTTTTTTCATTATAACAAATTAGAAAATTCTGGCATATATTTTTAAATAAAATTAAAGAAAGAACATTAAGCTATTGGGTCTGTTTTATGAGTGCTAAAATTTATATTAAAATGCTTTTTTATTATTTTCAGGTAAATCAAATGGGGTCTTGACAAAGAAAGTGCACGCAGAAAATGATATTTCGATCAGCAATGCATGACAGTTGCAACTAGTTGGCATATGTGTATGTTGGAAGTACGTTTGTTGTCTTTGCTGTCTTGTGTTATCTTCAAGATGTTTTTTTTTTCAAATTTTAGAACAAGTGATGCATAAATTTTTCCTTAAGCGTGATCCGCTTTACGCTCATACCATAGATGTGAATCGAACGTTTCTGAGGTCAAAAGAATTGTGTTTTTGTTTTCCTAGTCATTTACGATGTTATCTTTTTTTTTCAACAGCTCCTAGTTAACGAGGATGACATACGTCAAATTGCCATGGAATTTGCGTAATTATTATTCTTAGTTTCGTTATTACTATGTCCTTGTAATTAATGAAGAAATGCTGGTACAAAAGGCCATCAAGTCAAGTGTCTTTTCCCTTTGTCTTTACATCTAAAAAACCGCAACTTGTGATACGCTTCTTGTCATAATCTTATTGGACTGCGTTTTGTTGTGTGCACTCCACATTTTTTTCATCAAACATTTACGCGTTCAAATTGACACTAAACATTTTTATTGACCTATTTAAAAAACATCTTTCATGTTTTACTGACACGTTGTGTGTAGCTGTTATGCGATTTGTCGTAACCAATAAAAACACACACGCGGCAACAAACACAGCAGACAAAATTGACTCCAAACGTTGACCAATCATAAGCATGAAAGATGTGTTTGTAAGTCTCACTCCAATAAACTTGTCTTTGTTCTATTTTTGGGTCGTAAATTATCCACCTGCATTAAAGTGCCCCTAAGAGTTATGGAGTGTTTTTTCATAACATATTGATACCGCGGTTTAAGGGGATCACCTAGTTAGTTGTAATAAGTGATCTTCGTTGCCTTAGGGCATGTCATAAAGGTTGATTATACCGTGCGTATAACAGTAGCCAAACAACTAATTAGGACGTTGGAAAATTTTAAATGAAATTACTTATTTAAGTAGGTATAATTGCCATTTATATAAGTTGAGCTTTGGACATACCTCACTTCATTGGACAGAAAATATATTTATGAAGCTTACCCTTAAATATGAGCCAAAATGGCACGACTGACACCTGTTAGTTATTTCGTTCGCAGACCTGCGCGTGCGCAGCCAAGAGCCAAGAACTATCACACATACATAGGTATTTATTATATCTGACTGCTCAATTTTCTGCGAAATCGATTATGCTCTACGAACTAATATTCCTGGAAATCGGTCGACTATTAATTAAAAACTTGTTAAATTGTACGTCAAATCGACACCTCCAATAATTGTACAGAAAGGTGAGCTCAAATTCACGGTAATACATAGTTTTCGTAAGAAAAATGATTAAGATATTCCAAAAAATAAGTATTAATTGATTAATTTAAGAGTTCTCAGAATTTTAACCCTTCATTTTGAAGTCCACTGGAACGTTTTGATCACCTGGGGCCCGTTTCTGTAATCTACAATTTACAAGTATATTTCAACGTACATTACGTAGTCAGTTAGTCTGATAATCGCATTGGCAGTATTGGTATCGCGCATATTAAACTGCTCCCTAGTCTGATAGTTTGTGTTTGGTAACAGATCCCGGCGATTTCTGGTCATTTTGGTATCAACTTTTTGTGACTGTTCCCAGTATAGTTAGTTCATTGCACTTTATACCAGCTGGTGGCAACAAACACAAGTTTCAGAAATTTCGAAGTGAATAGTATTTTTCAAATATTCTGGATAATTCACACAGCGCTATCTAGACCCAAGCCAAGATTGATCAATGAGAACTAGATAGCTGATACCTTTTTTTCTAACCGTGGTGGTAACCTCTACGACATTTGGCGATGTCTCCGCAATGAACACCAAATCGTACTTGTAATTTCATAGAACACTCCCCTTATGTAAGACGAGACTTGATGGCTCCTTGAAGGTATTTCGATACCATACGTGAAGTTATGAGTTATGATAACACTTCGCAGAAAAGCATTCTTCCATACGTGAAGTCTCGCGTATAGTATTGAAGAAGTATAGAACTTGGGGGACTTCAAGCAGATTATTATATAATTTTTATGTATAACGAACTTTCGAGCGTCGATGACCACGTGGTTAGGACACAGGTCTTGCAATCGTGAGACCCGAGTTCGATCTCAGCGATGAAACAATGTGTTTTTACTCTCGTACATTTACTGACTGCTCTTGGTAAAGGAAAAACATCGTGATGACCACATAAAAAACTGAATTCAGATGATATTTGAATGTGACTTACCCTAAGATTTGGGCCAAGTTAGCCTTTGGGTTGCAGAAGTCGGACGGCAGTCGGTCTGTGGAAAAACATGGTTCCACGTCAAATCCCCTAGGCTAGGTAGCCGACTCCGACAGAGACCTGGGCAAGGAGAATGATGATGTTTATAACGAACTTTATTTTCTGGGAATTTTCGTTCTACCATGCTGTAGTTATAATTGCTCTGTTGTAATGAAAAGGCAAGTCAATGAGGCCAGTGGTATATCGAATACTGCGAATCCGTCCAGGCAGACTGTATGTCGGATTTTTTACATAATTTTCGTGGAACAAAATTATTAATTACGTACTTGTGTTCGAAGAAAGGCATATACGATGATGAATAGTGGTTTTAAAACATAACTATTTTACGGTCTTTTGCTGTATAATTTCATACTTTTACAAATGTAATTTTAATTATTACAATTTTTTTGAGAAGCTGTTGCACGAATTGCAACTGACCTTTTATTTATTAAACTTAAGGATCTCTATTTTAGGTAAGTTTGTTTGCTACCTTTGCTTATCCAAATAAAATATTTATGATTTCGTCACAACACCAAAAAAATAAAAAAAAATTTTGTCGGATCGCATACTTAACGCACGACGGAGCGCTGAAATATCGCAGTCATATGTAAGATCGACACTAGAAACATCACTCCCCATACTAAAACCGCACTCGCTGCGTCAAAAGCGGTTGAGTGGTTTCAGTATGGGGATTGACATTTCTAGTATGGATCTGACAGACCACTGCGATTTTTTAACGCTCCGTCGTGCATTAAGTGTGCGACGCGCCTCTTTTTTTTTTCGTGTGATACCCGCCTTAACCAGTACGATTGTTTTCAAACACTAGAAATGTTTAACATGAAGCAATGTAAACAAGAGCCAATAACCGCAAATATTAATATATATATGATTTTTACTTTATTTTTATTCTTAAAGGTACAAATAACTTAAGAAAAAGGTAAGACTATTATTTTATGATTATGGGTGAAAGAAAATTGATGACAAAATAAGTTTTGTAAAACCTCTCACCTATATGAAGCCATAAGAAAACACATCTTAATGGTATATAAAATTGTATTTCAATCTCTACACGTATGTAAAGTACTATAAAATCATAAATGAAACGGTAAATAACTTTATGGTTACGTTAAAACTCATGGCGTAAAAATAATAAACTAAATTTTTACGCAAAATGAGCAAAATAAATACGAGTACTTCATACCTTAACAATCTTAATGACCTATGAACTATGTTTTCTCGAGAAATAAGTACTTTGTTTTACAATTTTATATAACGAACACTGTATTATTAAACTTTCCTTTTTACGGTTAATTCTAAACTTTTATGGGACACAAGAGACCTGCCGACTATATTATAGTATTAATTACTGTACTACTAAAATAGTACCGCTTTTCTAAAAACCATTTTCTTACCATTCATCCTCCAGAAAAGGCACCAAAGCTCTTTATAGCTCCCTTTCAACTACCGATATACCTTTTTCTGAATCAAAAATTAATTAAAATTGATCAATTATGGCACTTTAATTGCCTAAACATAAACTGAAAAACCTTATAAGCCGAATAAGGGACCTGCATCAGTTTCACTGAGACCCTTAAGACTGATAATTAATGATTAAGTTGATAATTGACGATTATAGTGCTAATATATGGTAGGTTAAGCCCAGGCGGTGTTTGGCAAAGTAAGTTTATACTAATTAGTTAGAAGTCCCCGATGAATTGAGAACCTACTTTGTTTTTTTTCGTCCGGTTAATGAGTTTGCGGACAATTAGCGGCGGATGACAAGGAAAATTATGAAAATGTGACTTTTGAAAAGTGTTAGTTGGTTTGTTGACACTTGCCTGACAAATGGAATGAAAGTGCAGAAGGTTTTTTGCTGTACCGGCTTTTTTGATAAAAGGTAATAGTGAAATATATTGAGGCCCTTTCTATATACAGTTTAAAGAGAAAAAGTTGAAAATGTTCTGTTGACATTGCTTACCGTTGAGGGGCTACATTAAAACATTCTAGTTATCAAAATTTTACTCTAGGGTGCTATTTTATCGGGTTTTCAAATACAATGGGATTCTAAATCTGTGTGTGAAGGATGTTTTTTATTGCAAATGCTTTCTCAAAGTCAAACCTCTTTTACAGTTTTTAGAGTTGGGTGGCCCCACAATAAGTTAGTGCCTGTCTACGGGCGTCTAATTTGAATAACAAGTACCTACATGTATGGATTTTTAATAAGAAAAATTGAGTTACATACATAAAGTTAGATTATTATAGATTTATGTATGTATGTATAATTGAGTAAACTCTAGGATGGGGGGATGAACTCTAGGGGATGAACGTTGCTCACGTCCGCAGGAAGATTGCTTGGGGGGATGAACGTTGCTCACGTCCGCAGGAAGATTGCTTTAGATACCCTGCACGTGTCCCCTGGGTAGCGCTAAACGAGCAACAGCCATAGAGGCGATCGTAGGAAAATACTTAGAATCCCAGGATTAACATGCTATAAAAAATAATAATACTACATCTGAGAAATATGAACGACATTGCTAATTATGACCAAAGAACAAAAGATGTTGGACCTTCAGTCCGCATCTGCCAATTGAACATTGAAGGCATAAGCCGAGCAAAATGTGACTATTTACACAGAATATTGACAGAAAATAAAATTGACATTGTTTGCATCCAGGAGACGCACACCAAAGACGGACAAGATTTAACTAATAGAGGTTCTATCCCGGGCTACTCTCTCGTTGCTGCGGTCCACCATCCTAAATATGGCATAGCAACCTATGCAAAGTCCGATCTACAAATAACCGTACTAGAAGCTGAAGTAATAGACAATATCCACACTTCCATTACTCAACTAGGAGACTTGCAGATAATGAATGTATATAAGCCACCCAAAACATCCTGGCCACTTGAAGTACTGCAAAATCTACGTCACCCAAGTGTTTTCTGCGGTGACTTTAACAGTCACCATGTCAACTGGTGCTACAAAAGTACAGACACAAATGGTGCTGATCTGGCCAGTTGGGCCGATCTTTCTGACCTACACCTTGTTATGGACGCGAAGGACAAAGGGACATTTTTGTCAGCTAGGTGGAACAAAGAGTATAACCCAGATTTAACGTTTGTAAGCAGGGACACTTTAGATCAACCCCTACCTATCACCCGAAAAATACTTCCAAGCTTCCCTAATAGCCAACACCGACCAATCATTCTGGAAATTGGTATAAAAATCCCGCTCGTAAACTCCATGCAGCTGCCACGGTGGAATTTTGGAAAGGCGAATTGGGATGGTTTTCAGAAACGCCTCGATAGTGACCTGAAGGCCGCAAATCTGGAACCTATACCTGCCAACTATAAAAGTTTCTCCACAGCTGTTATCTCGGCCGCCAAAGCTACGATTTGCAGGGGGTTTAGGAAGGATTATATTCCCGGCTGGAATGAACAAAGCGAGGAACTCTTCAAAGAATATAAGTCATCCGGTAACCACGAAACTGGTGCCAAGCTGTTGAAGTCATTGGATGAAAACAGGAAAAAGAAGTGGATTAACGTAGTCGAAAATATGGACTTCAAGATCTCGAGCAGGAAAGCCTGGAGAGTCCTGAACCGCCTCACTGACAAAACATCCAGCAAAAAATCCTATACCAAGCTTCATCCCGACGCCATAGCAAATAGAATGGTTGATCTAACCCGGGCCAAACGTGATCCATGCACTACAAAACACGTTAGAAAACAGCTGACACTTTTGAGGCGGAGCATGCCAGCAAATAACTATCTCACAAGACCATTTTCAATCACAGAGACTATGAATGCCATCAAACAACTGAAACCTGGCAAAGCGGCGGGCCCTGATGAAATATATAATGAATTCATTAAAAACATGCGACCCCTAGCCGTAAGTTGGCTTGCTGCCCTCTTCACAAATATCTTGCTTACAAATCAACTCCCCGCTGAATTTAAGTTATCCAAAGTCATAGCAGTGTTGAAACCAGGGAAAACCGAACAACTCCGAAAAACTTTCGGCCAATCGCTCTCTTGAGCTGTACATATAAGCTTTTGGAGCGTTTACTACTTACACGCTTGGTCCCTTTTATTGATGCTGCCATTCCAAAAGAGCAGGCCGGTTTCAGACAGGGGCGTAGCTGCGCGGACCAGGTGCTTGCCCTAACTACGCATATCGAAGATGGGTTCCAGAAACAATTAAAGTCCACGGCAGTTTTCATTGACCTCACCGCTGCCTATGACACCGTATGGAGACACGGGCTCATCTTCAAACTCCTTTCTGTCGTGCCCAGCAAAGAAATAGCAGCCCTCATATCAAACATGTTAAGCGAGAGGCAATTCGAGGTGTACCTGGGAGACAAAAAAAAAAGTAAGCGCAGAAAGCTAAATAACGGCCTGCCACAGGGATCTGTGCTGGCACCAATATTGTTCAACCTGTACATACACGACCTACCTAAGACTATAGCTAGAAAGTTCATTTATGCCGACGATATTGCGCTAGTAGCCCGAAGCCGTGAATTTGGTGTAGCAGAGGAGGTTCTATCAACCGACCTTGAAGCCCTGTCCACTTTCTTTTATGCGTGGAGACTCATACCAAGTCTAAGCAAGACAGAGGTCTCGTGTTTCCACCTCAACAACCAACTGGCAGAATATCATCCAGTTGTTAGATTCCAGGACCGAAACCTAAGGTACAACGCCTGCCCAAAATACCTCGGTGTCACGCTAGACAGGTCTTTAACATACAAAGAGCACCTACACAAAACCTCGCTGAAGCTGGCTACACGAAATTACGTATATGCTGAACAAACTATGCGGTACTTCGTGGGGTGCTTCGGCTGATGTCCTCTGTACTACAGCAACCAGCCTCGTGTACTCCGCTGGCGAATACTGTGCTCCCGTATGGTGTGAAAGCGCACATGTGCACAAAGTGGACACGAGGCTAAACGATACTATGAGGCTTGTATCTGGGACGATCAAATCTACTCCATGTCACTGGTTACCTGTGCTAAGCCATATTACCCCACCTCACTTGCGAAGAAAGCAGGCACTTGTGAGGGAAGCCGAAAAGATAATATCTTGCCCTGATCTGCCGGCCCACAGTGAGTTTACTAAACCTCAAGCACAAAGGCTTAAATCACGGCGACCGACTAGTATGGCTGCAAAAGATCTTATACAGGGTGGCTTTAAAACAAAAGAAGCGTGGAAGAAAGAATGGTCGGAATCAGCTCCGGTACCCCCACTTGATCTGCTAGACCCAACGCAGAAACCAGCAGGATTCACTCTGCCAAGGAAATACTGGTGCCGATTAAACAGAATTCGCACTGGACACGGCAGGTGCAATTATCTAAATCACAAATGGGGATGGACAGATAGCCCGCTGTGCGATTGCGGCATAGAAGATCTAACCATAGACCATATCGTAAAGCGATGCCCAAAAAGACGATACCAGGGCGACCCGAAGGACCTCTATAACTTGACACCAGACGCTGTGGATTGGCTGTGCGGCCTGGATGTGAATATTTAAGCAAATATTTAAGTTGCTATTTTTGTATAAATTAAATTAATATTATTATATTTTCCTACAATGTATACGCCATACGATTAAATAAATAGTAAACTCTAAATTCTGCCTTATCAAGTTCATCTTCAAAATAATAATTATGTGAGTAGGCTATCATTTACGGCTCGTTTTTATATTTTCTTACTTTTTAATATTGTTACTGTACCTACCTAATTTTCAAGATAAATATTATCTATACCTACCTACCCATGTTGAAAGAGCGAGGTATTCCCACAACACAAGTGTTTTCGTTATTTACTTAAAGGGAAACTTCGACAGTGTTAGTTCGACAAACTTCGATAAAAATAAATACATCTTTCATTATAATTTACATGTGTACATGTGCCTAGATAATATTTAGTATACTCTGTATACATCAGAGACATCAAAATGATTTGTTTTGCTACTGACAGATACAAAATAGAGTTAGTTGTAACAGATAGTATAAATATCCATGATCCACCATATTTCTGCGGGGGATATGTATGACTCTATCCTCTAAGACTTATGAGGGAAGTGTACACTTGCAGCAAGTTGAAAGTAAGTAGAAACAAAGAATAAAAATAAATAAATGTAACTTAAGCTATTTCCAAATTGCTTTGTATGACAAAATTCAAAGTTATCTAAGTGTTGTTACTGCTGAAAAAAATACAAGTTCATACTTTGTATTCTGTACCAACCAATGATTCTGGGCCCTAAGTCTGCTCAATTAAAATCGTTTCAGTTGGATGTCGATTGGATCTCAGTTGGATGATTTTAGTAGTTTCGTAGTCTGCTAACAGTTTGAAGTAGGTATAGAAAATCACAATCGCAATGGAATGACAGTTGAATCGAGTTTCGATGGCGTTACAATGACAAAAAATAGCAGATTTAGGGTCAATTGTGTTTGATTGCAGCATTTTTTGTAGCCATACGTATTGTACATACATATATCACGCCTTTATCCCTTGCAGGGTAGGCAGAGCGTTAACAGCCGTAAGGATACGGTCGCTATCGCCACGTCTGACATTTTTGAGGATTGTTTTCCAAGGTTGTTTCAGAAAACATGTGTATCACTATAGTGACAGGTTGTTAGCCTGTCGCCTAAAATTGTAACACACCAATACTCTCGAATTCCTTAATAGCCATTTTAGTAGCCATAGTGGTTTAAAAACCCTGACACTAGGATTGATTGTCGCACACGACAAAACAACTAAGTATACAAACATATTTATGACACACAACTGACAATGTCAAATCGTAGTCAGTGTACTCCAAGCTGTGTGGTTCATTCAAGTTTTTCTAACCCCAGTAACAAGCCAGGATGCAAATCAAACCGCAACCTATCTGCATACCTCCGCGCGCGTTCGTTAGGTCCCAGGTTCGATTCCTACAAATATCTACGCCGGTACTAAAATATTGAAGAATTTCTTAATAGACTTCTGTTAGAAGGCAGGAATATGCATAAAGAAATGGCTATTTACATAGGTATCTGGCAAGGAATGTAGCGATAAATGTTGCCAGATGCGTGACTCGTTGTGGGAACGGATGCGAGTAACAATGTTATTCTTAGTTTAATTAATCTTTAAGTATAACATTGCACACCAAAATTGTAATACTACAGTCCGTAAAATTTTGTTCGATACTTGTGACATTTGATCCATCATACTAAACAAAGGAAGATGGACCTTCTGTCATCTGGGGGCACGGCAGTGCCCCCGCCAAGTCGAGCTAGAAAGCGGCACAGCCGTACCATCCTTTTCTCGAAGCGGTTCAGGCCACTTTCAACACCTTATAACTTTCTTGTGGATAAAACAAAAGACTTGAAACTTCAGGAATCAATCAAAAGCCCTGTAGATACGGTATATTTCAAATTTCATTCACTTTGAACCAGTGGTTTAGGAATTATAGCTAGTCAAAGTTCTTAATTTTGTCACTGACTCACTCACTGACCGATCATCAAAATTCTAAGGCACTTCTAGCAGACATAGAGACTTCTAATTTAGAATATAATTTGGGTTTAGTGTATAAATCAAGGAAAAACTTAAAAATCTAGCAATTTCAATGCAGTTTTCTAGATAAACCGATAGCATAAATAACTTTGTAATTCCATAGAAATGTACTGTTTACCAAGTTATGTTTTGCTGTCGCTCCTAAAATACTTTGTTTTGGTCCAGCAAAATAATCACAGATGTCGCTGTTAGTTTCTAAAACACGCTATCGCTATTTTAATGTCCATCGCGAACAGTTTCCAATATGTATTAGTACGGTTTGCCTTCAAGCTACTATGAAGATTTTTATTTGTAATTTCTGTAAATACCTACGATTGGTACCGTTGGATTCCTTGTCATGTCCACAATACGGAACTGTCGGTCGTAGAGTGCAAAGGTGGGGATAGAGGGTGGGGGGGGGAATCAAAGATGGCGGAAGGGCAGTTTGGTTTTTACGCTCTAACTCGACATATACTGTACCGATTTAAAAAAATATAATTGCGTTTTAAAGCTAATAAACTGTTGTATGTTTCGTCCATAGACATATAATACTTATTTATTATAGTTTATGAGCTATCTTCTAAATTAAAGGCTTGCAGTATAAATTCTAGTTTTTAAGTACGGATTGTTCGAAAACCAGTAGCTTTTCGAAAAAAATAGTTCAGTAATAAATTATAGAGCGGACATTCAGCTATTCAAAAATGTAAGTATAATTGAACTGGACCTTGAAATCACTAAGATATACCTATTCGCGTGAACAGAGTGGTGTAGTCGCGTACAGATGCGCTTGCTATTGACGCTGCTGTCAATGTACTTTCTACGTATATATTTATAAAATTTTTGTTTGTATGACAGGAACTTGCAAGAAACGTATGAATCCATATATCTTATGAATCCAAATCTCACCAAAAACATTCTGTAAAAAACATGCCAAGTCTCGCTGGAACTGTTTATTTATTTTTAAAAAGTCGTACCTAGTATATCGTTCCAACTGGCTTTAAAAAGGATCTAGTGAATTGAAACTAGACTGAAATTACAATTTAAGTTAAATTGGTTTATTATTTATATTAAAAAGTATTGAACTATGATTTTGATAATAAGTTTAATCACAATCTTGATTGAAAGACTCTTCAGAAATATATTGATTGAAACATGAAACAGAATCGATATGGCAGACGCCCTTCATACAATTGAGCCGCTTCATAACACAAATGCACTTCGTTGTTCGGCAACCTGTCGCGCATTGGCATGATATTAATTGTATGTCCTTAATGGATAATGGAGGACGCAAATTAGTCAATGGCACTAATTTGTCGCTTTTTATTTGCCAACCACATGTTCATGGTGGGGGTAAATTGTGTATAGGCTTGTGTGCTGTCCTCCAAATAAATGTTTGGTAAGTAGCCCTACGAAGATGTTGCTCTAATGCTCCTTTGGTGGGACGTAGTTTGTCCAGATTTATTAACACTTTGGAACATAGCTGCTCTAAGATGATCTATATCATCATGTGTTCTTAATTGAGGTATTTTTCGCAATAAATCTCAATGATCAATTATTCAAGGCAGCCTGTTTATGTTGAATAACAACATTTGTGCAAATTGATCACCTATACGATTAAGAAGAAGAAAGACTTTTCGACGTTATCATAAATTCCAGGATGCTGGAAGCGCGAGGCGGCGTGGATGCTTAAGCGCGCGAAAATAAAAGTTTTGTTGCACTTGAATCTTATCTCACGCGACACGACAGAGGAAAAATAAACCGAAGAGGAATTCCGTGGGTACCAGCGCTACCTAACCGCCGCGCTGGAGGGCGCCGGCCCCGGAATTTCCCGGTTCGCCTATGCACCCCCGAAAGAACGTCCGCCGAAGGTCGCTATCAGAGGCCTCCCGGTGAACTCGGAACCGGAAGACATCGCGAAGAAGCTGACTGCGCAAACTGTGGCGGGGCACACCCTGCCAACCACACTGACTGCCTCGTACTGCGCCGTGAAGTACGGAACAAGAGAGCGAGTACAGCGCCTCTGACAACGAAGCCCGTCGAGCCGAAGAGGACGGAAGCGGCACCGCAAGGAGAAACCAACCGGCAACTTCTCTCGTGGCGGCCGCCAACGCCCCCAACAGAACATCGACGAAGAAACGGAAGCCGAGGAGGCGGAGGAGGCGACCATCGCCCCCGCCCCCTCAGGACGTGGAATAGCCGGGCCAGCCACGTCAAGAGCCCCCCGCGGGTTCGCTGGGAGTGGTCGGCACCTCTTTGGCTGAACCTCAGAAAGAGAAGCCGAAGCCCCAACCGGCCCTAAGAGTAAAGACGAAAAGAGCAGCCGTCCTACAAGAGGACAGACAGGTCCTGATCCTGGCGATCAGGACCCTCACTGATGTTCTGGCCGAACTCCGTGAAGGCGAAGACGCGGCCAGAGGGCCGGGGGGGGATGAAGGATCATCAGCTCTAGCCTCCAGCGCCTAATGTCGTCCTTCGGCGACGTCACGACCGCCATGGCCGGCCTGGAGGCTAAAGCGCTCAGATAATCTGCTCAGGGTGGTGCTGTCTAAGCACAGCCTGACGTGGCCGTCGCCTGTCCACATCCACTACTCCGTGTCGAGTAGTCAGGATCGTGGGCAAGCACAACGAGCCCAGGAAAGTTCGGCATCCGCCGCTTACCCGGATATGACCGCTGCCTCGGGACCTCCTCGCAAGGCAGCCACCAGGGGACGAGCGGCCGCTGGCTGACGGGCACTAGCTGGACCTCCCCCAATGGGGCATCACCCGGCTGGTACGACCTCGCCGCGGCGTGAAGTCCTCCTGGCACCCGGACCACCACCGCACTTACCCTAGTGCCCCCATCGCCCCGCCTGTATTAGCAGGCGGCGTTTAGCACCCACGTCAGTGAGGCCGTAGCCTCGGAGGCGTCTCCCCGCCGGCTGCTGAGCAGCCGCCGAAAAGAAGACAACGGACAGTGACTAGTTTGCGTCCTCCATTTTCCATTAAAGACATACAATTAATATAATGCCAATGCGCGACAGGTTGCCGAACAACGAAGTGCATTTGTGTTATGAAGCGGCTAAATTGTATGAAGGGCGTCTGCCATATCGATTCTGTTTCATGTTTCAATCAATATATTTCTGAAGAGTCTTTCAATCAAGATTGTGATTAAACTTATTATCAAAATCATAGTTCAATACTTTTTAACGTAAATAATAAACCAATTTAACTTAAATTATAATTTCAGTCCAGTTTCAATTCACTAGATCCTTTTTAAAGCCAGTTGGAACGTTATACTTGGCACGACTTTTTAAAAATAAATAAGCAGTTCCAGCGAGACTTGGCATGTTTTTTACAGAATGTTTTTGGTGCGATTTGGATTCATAAGATATATGGATTCATACGTTCCTTGCAAGTTCCTGTCATACAAACAAAAATTTTATAAATATATACGTAGAAAGTATACGTACATTGACAGCAGCGTCAATAGCAAGCGCATCTGTACGCGACTACACCACTCTGTTCACGCGAATAGGTATATCTTAGTGATTTCAAGGTCCAGTTCAATTATACTTACATTTTTGAATAGCTGAATGTCCGCTCTATAATTTATTACTGAACTATTTTTTTCGAAAAGCTACTGGTTTTCGAACAATCCGTACTTAAAAACTAGAATTTATACTGCAAGCCTTTAATTTAGAAGATAGCTCATAAACTATAATAAATAAGTATTATATGTCTATGGACGAAACATACAACAGTTTATTAGCTTTAAAACGCAATTATAATTTTTTAAATCGGTACAGTATATGTCGAGTTAGAGCGTAAAAACCAAACTGCCCTTCCGCCATCTTTGATTCCCCCCCCCCACCCTCTATCCCCACCTTTGCACTCTACGACCGACAGTTCCGTATTGTGGACATGACAAGGAATCCAACGGTACCAATCGTAGGTATTTACAGAAATTACAAATAAAAACCTGTTTCTAGAGCACTTTTGCTCAAAACTGACCGTACTATATAGCCTATGCTATAACTATACATAAAAGTCAAGGCCTCAGTCTGAATAATGCGCTGATGGATATAGGTTCAGCTGTATTTACATCTGGTCAAGCTTATGTAGCACTATCAAGAGTAACAAGTCTGGGCGGCTTACATTTTATAAACATAGACTTTGGAAATATTAAAGCGCAAGAATCTGCAATTTGTGAATACAATAGACTAAGAAGCATTTACCGTCCAGACTTGACAAAAATCATTACTACAAAGATTCCGAGAAAACCACATAAAGATAGAGAGTGGGCTATGAGAAAAACCGTGGCTGAGGCTCAAGAAATAGAGCCGCAAAAGAAAAAAAGGAAGACTACCTACAAAAAGTAATTAGATCCCCTCAAAAACATTAATATATAAAAAATTCCAAGTCTCGCTACTGAGTTGTTCAACCGTAAAAAGGTATGAGATCCATTTGAAACCAAGTCGGCTATCGATTTGTTCATTTCCCACTTAAGAGATCAATCTTAATTAATTACGTAATTAGTTAATAAGCATTATTTTATAGTGACCATATCAATATTTTCAATATATTTTAATGTTTACAATAAATTGAATGACTTGGCAATCGCACTGAATGTATTAATTTTAATATGTATTACACGTTAACCTTCTGTTCTAGTGCGATGGCTAACTCATTCAATTTATTGTAAACATTAAAATATATTGAAAATATTGATATGGTCACTATAAAATAATGCTTATTAACTAATTACGTAATTAATTAAGATTGATCTCTTAAGTGGGGAATGAACAAATCGATAGCCGACTTGGTTTCAAATGGATCTCATACCTTTTTACGGTTGAACAGCTCAGTAGCGAGACTTGGAATTTTTTATATATTAATGTTTTTGAGGGGTAGCATTTGCTCGAATCAGACAAACGTCATAGGTAGGTATCAAGCTATATTTTAAGCACTGTAAAATGACAACACTGAATCGTGACCGTGACAGGCCAAAAAAAGAAAACATCCTGTCATTTCTATTGCATTCAAATTAATGAAAATACGGGAAAATAAATATACCGTCTGTCATATAATTTTAATGACATTTCATGTTCTTCATAATGAAGAAATTCTTCAGGTTCAAGAACAACCATTTACATGAATCAAATAACAATAAAACATTCAGACCACCTTAGTAAAATGTTCGGCTGATCGTAAATTTTGCATGGGAGAATGGGAGGTCTACCATTTGCCTTACGATCCATGTATGTTTTTTCAAAAAAAAGTATGCCTACTCAAAAACTAATAAAAATCACATTTCAATATATAACAAGAAGATGTAGCAAAAAAATAACGTTCGACGGAGCGCTAAAATATCGCAGTGGTCTCTCAGATCCATACTAGAAATGTCAATCCCCGCTGTCGACGCAGCGCTATCTCAGCGTCGTCCGTCGAGTGCGGTTTTAGTATGGATTCGAAAGTGCGCTGCGATATTTTAGCGGTCCGTCGTGCGTTAAGTATTTCATCCGCGTAGTTCTAACCGATACAATGTTATAATATCTATATCTATATGCAATAAAATTCCAGATCAACGGACTTTAATTTGATTAATAGTACTTTTTCATTTCACGCTCTCTCACCTTATCTTTAAAAAAAACTACACAACATAAAAATAAAAGTTGTACCACTGGGTCTTCTATATACTGACATTTAGTATAACGCCATGGTCGCGACATGCCATGACCATATGCATAGAAAACGACCATAAACTATCTAATTATAGACAATATAATACATAAGAATGTCCTTTGAATATTTGTGTATAACTCACAAAAAATGCGTGTAAAAAAGACAGATATATTTGTGTAAAAGTGGTAGGTCATTTATAACGCCTGATGTAAGGTAGGGATGTTTAATGTCTTACTTATAGTGGTTTAGTAACGGGGTAGAAATGTCATGGCATCCATGCTTATGTAAGTCGTTTTTTATATGAAATTAGTGCGCAAGCGAGCGGAAATTGTCGTTTGATTGGAAACAGACGTGTTTTGTGGTCGTCGTTGTTTTTATTTTAATTTAAAAACTTGACTTTTCGAGTAATTCAAGGTCCTGTCAAGACCAAAAATTTTTAAAATCTATTAATCGATCCATCTATACGTAGACTCTATTCTATCCTAAAAGGTTGTTATATGGTTACACTTCCATCTTTGATGGATGATTTGAAAAGTAGATAAAACAACCTGGACCGTTCGTCTTCGGTAGTTTGGTACTCATACATAGTTTTAGCTTCTAGAAAATCGGTATTGGTTTATCTTGGTGAGCCATTTTCATTCATTTCAATATTTTTCTTCTGCATTATCTAAATTTTTTCTAGAGATAACTAAAAGACTGAAAATAAAATAAAATATGACAGTAAAAAATATGCAAGTTGCGTCAAAACTTTACAGAAAAAACACGTCTTTGATGTATTCTCAGAAAATTGTCCGGGATTTGCAGATTCGATCAAAATAATGCTTTTGGATCATGTAAATATGACATGGAAGATTATTCGCGCAAGTTGTCATATCGCATACAATCTAAAATATCACGTTTACACTATACAGAAGTACCTATATGTATGAGATAGATATAAATCGCATATTTTTATGTCGTACCCCTGGAGAGACGTGGCAGAGGCTGACCTGCGCGATTTTTTTGTCAGCAATTGGCAGGAGATCGCGCAGGACAGAGATCAGTGGAGAGAGCTCGTTTCGGAGGCCAAGATCCTCTTTGGGTCGCTGAGCCAGCGGAGTTAGTTTTAGTTAGTTTTTTGTTTTGTCTGTGCATACATAATTATACGTATAAAATAAAGTCTAATGTAATTATTTGCAATGCGATACGATTCCGTAATTACGTGTTCTTACAGAGCTCTTATTCTGAAGCACTTAGCGAAATTACCTCGTCTATAATGAATTTATGACTTAATACAACATTCTTCTAGAGAAAGCATTCCATCCCACGATATTCCATGGTATTTCATGGTATACTCAACAATAAATACTCACATAAATATTATAGAGGTACTGGGCCATGGCTGAATATATATTCATGATTTTAAGATCAGTAAACTAGCCGTGATTTTGCAAAAATAAAATACCATTTTTTTTTTAATAATAGGTAGCCGTATCCTGATTTATCGTTCAACTTTGATTTGTCGTGCATCAACTTTGTGCCGTGTGATGTAGGCTTAGAATAGCATCAGCCCATTTCCTACCCGTGGGTGTAGTAAAAGGCAACTGGGGGACCTGAGGGTATTACCACTTTTAGGCGACAGGCACTGTAGTGACAACCTGTCACTATAGTGATACACAAAATTATCTCAAACGGCCCTCTATATTTGTCAGACGTGGCGATATCGATCGTATTTTTGCGGCCGTTGGCGCTCTGCCTATCCCGTAAGGGATAAAGGCGTGATATTTGTATGTATGTATGTAAATTTGATTTTTGAAGATTTTCAGATGGACAATTCTATTCTTAAATCATTACGGATAACATCATACGTATGAACACGGTTCGAAAATTCATTTAACTAAAGTTAGTGGAGAGAGTTAACAGTCCGTAAATTGATTATGATGGACAGTTTTATTCATCTTAAATAATAATTATATTTCGTTGCTTATCTGCTATTTTCTGCCACTCATTTTGTAGCCATTTATTTATGTCTATTTTAATTAAGCTTTTTGTCCTGTTCATCCATCAAATTTGACGGAGTCGTCATATGACAGTTTTGCCTTTTGCTTATCAAATTTTCCTTCATATCTTAATTAATTTATCACATAATTTAAAATTCATAGTTCGCTTAATCAAAATGTATCTTATCGTTCGTCTCTTTTGACATAATAAACGAGAAATTGTTTTTAATTAATAGCTTTTTTTATCTCAAATATAATAAAAATATTTATGATAAGGTAGACGTGATGATATTTCACGATGGTCTTGAGATGTCGGCATTCTTGGGGAGTACTCAAAAATGTCACCAGACGTCGCCACGAGTCACGCAGGTGTCAACTTTTACGTTAAAAAAATGGCCAAGGGTGTGTTTGACTCCGTTCAGACAAAACTCACACTCACTCATAAAAATAAAAGAGTTACGCGACATCTTTGATGTTCTATAATTGAACTTTTTGTAGACAATATTTTTTATTATTCTTTTTCTTTTTGCTAGACCATCCCCCATTCCTATTTATTCTTCCTGTACTACGCACGCGATTTCTTCTTTTGTTTGTAAGCTAAATACCAAATTTTTATTTTCTCGTTTTTCTACAAATACAAATAATTTATTTTCCACAAAAAAATATGGTACATTAAACATAGACACACTCTTAATTATCGAAACATATTTCGTCATTTCTTTCCATTTTTAGGACATGTATCGTCTGTATAATCGTTCAACAATTCTACACTTTCTATATAAAAAAACGAAACTTTTTTACCCTGAGTGTCCCAGAACCCAAAAAACATTCTTACATACATTATTTTTACAGTTAAGGGGCTGGGCAAAAGGCCTTCCCTCCTACAACACTCCTCTTTTTGCGGACCCTCCTTCAATTACTTATTTACTTTATGATATACGACACTGCCTGCAGCTAGGACGATGATAATGCATTTCTTTTGACACATTACATTGGCCTTAACAGTAATACCTTTTATGTAAATTGCTTGTGTCGCGTAAATTGTCCCTTAAGGCTATAGGTTAATGTATTTGGGTTTGAGGTAGCTTCCAGAATGCCTCACATTTTCTTATAAACTTTTTGGTACACAAACAGAAATCACTTTTTTCAAATGGTTATTTTTTTAATTTATAATAATAATTTAAGTTTGAAATAGTTTCATTCGGAATGCTAGAGCCTATTTTCTGTGTATTTTTCGCTTGTGTTAAATAATTAAACTCTTGAAATATCCTGTATTTCATGCTTAGTAGCTGTTGTATTTTTGTGTGTTACTTTTGTTTTAACATTTCTCTTTTATCATTTTTATAACAATTTATGTAATTCTATTACGCTTTTCTAAATTTTTTATTCTTTTACTACAAACGCCATTTAAAAAATCTTCCCATTATTGTGGGTAGAGCTGTTTCTATTCAAACCTAGCATTATCTAACATTTGCCATATTTAATAGAAATATCACACAAAAAGTACAACCTTTAGCTATCCAATGAAAGATAATCGAACACAATTTAATGTAATTATAAAAAAACACCCTGAAAGCATGTGACACCCATTTAACCCGAGGATAAATTTATGTGATCATCTAGAATTACCTGATGGCTACTATACTACGTCTTATTAACCTTTGAAATAAAAAATAAATAAAAATGTCTCCTCTACTACATAAGCCCATGTCCACTTATCCTAAAGACTTCACTTGCTTACAATTTCAAAATGTTTGGACCTTCCAATCAAGAAAATTAAAAATGTATTAAACTTGCATCTTTTATTGAGGTTTTAGCATTTTATAATTGGGTTACTAGTTACGACTTCACAAATTACGTTAAGGTCTTCCATTTTATCGATGGTAAATTTTGAACGATCATTTTTGTCACATAAAGAACAATCTTGTTAAGTCTGAGTAGGTACCCACTGAGCAGATTCGTAATGCTTAATTAGGAGCATCTTAATTAAGTAACTTAGTTAAGTATGACTTCTGAAATTACAAATTGTCTTTTTATAGTAGTTTTTAAGGACTATCTTTGTCACATAAAGTACAATCTTGTTACGTCTTTGAATACTTGGTAGGCAGTTTCTTGAAAAGTATTTTAATTCAGTTATTGCCTTTTGAGTTTCATTGCGATTGACCTTTTCTTAATTTTGAAGGACAAAGTTACATTGCGATTAACCTTTTTTTTTTAATTTTGAAGAACTCTATTCAATCTATTTAAGTTTAATTTGAGTGAGCACACTTGTAGAGTTTTAGGGTATGTATGTGCACAAGGGCTTGCGTATGTAGTAGTTTATGAGTAGTTTTAGACACATTTAATTCATTAAACCTAACATTTTTTTATAAACAAAGTAATTCTGAAAGAGGATGGTACATTTTATCCCCGCTAGTTTATTAAAAAAATGCTCTTAGATGTTACATTGTTACCTTGCTTCACTAATATAAGTTTTCCTACTCATAAACAAAATTATGTTATACAAGTGATGAATAAACACTGAAATACTTTGCTAATAATTTCCAGCTTAAAAATAATTAACAAATTTTTCATTGTTTTTTAGGATTCTATTTGTCCGTTTCACCAAAAAGTAGAAATATGTTTCACAATAAAATTTTAAAACTTTCTACAGCGTATAAAAATCAGATGTTCTTGTTACAGACATATTTTTACTTATTTTTCTTTATTACAACACATTTTTCTTAATTTTTCATACCGTTTCCCCAGTTCTTTATAACTTTTGACAACTCTTAAAATAAGACGTCTTTTCGTAAATGATCGACACTAATTCAAAACTACAATTCGCGTGCGCAAGCGCATCTCAGCCGGGGATTTGCGCAGGACTGAATTGATAATGAGCCGACAGGAATATTTAAAAGATTTCCGCTGGTCCATTTTGATTAAATAAAACAAAACGTATTTATTACGACTCTTAGTTTTGGTTGCATCGCAGGACTTGAGTCTTTTAATTTTGAGGTTCTTAATCTGTAGGGATTTGCTTTTTTAAGTATGTCGGAAAAATACATATTCTTTATTTTTCTCTCTTTCCTGTTTTTCGATTTAAAGAGTAATCAAAATTACTTTTCTGTATTTTGAAACCATATTATGATTTTTATTTACTTAAAAATCATGTAATCACGGGTGCATAATGTAGGTACATATTCTTTCCTATATTGTAGACTAAAATTTTTAAAGTAGCCTAATACGGTTTGTAAAGAAGATGCTTAGATTTAAGTAAGTAAGTAAGTAAGTAAAAACTCTTTATTACACACAAATTACATAAATTGACATATAAACTTAAAACTATAAGTGCGCAAAGGCGCATTTATTTGCCTGCGAATGTCTGTTATAAAACTTTGGGTGATTGAGTATTATAACATATTTCGGATTGAAATTGGAAACCTTTTTATAAATAAATCTATTTGCATTAAAAATAAGCAGAGTGTTTGTAGGCAGTTATTCCAGTTCTGCCACTGCCACGCCTCTGTAGGAGACATAACACCAAACCATGTTTTTTATACCTTAAAGTACAAAATTTTGACATTCGTGACACGAAATAATAAAGTATGATGGACGCTCACTGGTCCTTTAACGACATACACCGGGAGGCGGTTATGTCCAGCCTACCAAACTTATATGTAAAAATACTTTCTCGGTAGGTACTTACTTACAGCCAACAAAAATTACATACATAAGTACGTATAACGTTTTAAGAATATACGATCGTAAGTTACTAGATATTATGTAGGTAAAAGTTTGACTAAACCTATTACCATGAAATATAATTTATTTCACTATATAAGATGATCTTTCTGATATTTGTCATATATTTTTGACGGTAGATCTACATTTTAATTTAGACGGGAGCAGTCTGTAATACTTATTATCTAGAGCTTAGGTAAGCAAAATCATTACTGGGTATCAAAAAGTCTCCAGAAACATCTATAGACTTTATTGACAATGTTCATTTAGTCGGTGGACCTTTTGTATCTCAGATGAAACAATACATTGGCTATGTAGGAAACGAATTTATGGGGTTTCTAATTTCAATGCTTAATGCACCACAGAGTTATATTACTTTGTAATGTGGAACATTGTAGGGGACCGTCCGACATGGAACTAAAAATATCAAAATCATCATTATCTATAGTTTCTTATAACGTATAGCTACCGATCGGTACAGAAAAATAATGGAATACCTTACCTAATCGTGTTGTCAGTCTAACCCATAATGACATAATGCGCTCGAGGGCTGTCGAGATGATTCAATTAAATTGGATGCACCAGTTAAATTGGTTACAGCACTATATTATTAGTCCCTTCTTCTGCTATTAGATAGCTGCTACACCACGGTCGCGTAATAACATGGTACCATCGTGCTATTATAATACGCAATACGCACTATTGCTATCAAGATAGGTACGAACAATTCGATACTAAAATTAAAGTATACTGGAAATTTCTTATTTGTTTTCAGCACGGCGAAGGAAAGTATAAATTAAGTTGCAATAATAACTACAAACGCTATTTTATATGGATGATATTTTTTTCAAATAAAATAAAAAATCAATATATGCTTGGTTGCACAACAAAAAAAAAAAGAAGTAAAACACAAAAGAAAAAACGTTTGCGTTTGCGTTTCGTTCCTTCAAAAGTTGTAAGGGATATTTCCAGTAGCACAGCACCCAATATTATTATACTCGTACCTCTAAATTTAGCCAGAGCAGTGAATAAAATACCTAAAAAGAACAAATTAACTTTAATACGCTGAATCACACACACACACACACACACACATATATCACGCCTTTATCCCTTGTGGGGTAGGCAGAGCGTTAACGGCCGTAAGAATACGGTCGCTATCGCCACGTCTGACATTTTTGAGGATTGTTTTCTAAGGTTGTTCCAGAAAACATGTGCATCACTAAAGTGACGGGTTTTCAGCCTGTCGCCTAAAAATTGTAATACACCAATACCCTCGAGTCTCTTAGTTGCCTCTTACGACACCCGCGGGAAGGATGTGGGGTGATGCTATTCTAAGCCGGCATCACACGGCAAACCTGAATCTGTGACCTATAAAAGATCTTGGACTCCGAAACGAGCTTCCGCCGCTGTTGTGATCTTCTGCCATGTAAATTTGAAGATTTCGTAGGTCTTAAAATATAATTTTAGAATTTTACCTTAAATAAATATAAATATCCTGGACTATTCACACAGCGCCATCTAGCCCCAAACTAAGCAAAGGTTGTACTATGGGAACTAGATAGCTGATACCAATACATATATATACTTACGAAGTAACGAAACCTAGTTTAGGCGCCAGTCTCACAAGTTGGCTCAAACTGTATTAATAAGTTCTTCATTTTAGTGTATTTTGTTCTTTTATGTGTTCTCATGTACCTAATTCTAATTTGTGAGAAAATAAATGATTTTATTATTTTAACTATTTATTACTTTTTTGTAAATAAATACATATTATACATAGAAAACACCCAGACTCAACACAAATATTTGAAAATTAACTTAACATATATTTGTGTCCGGTGGGGATCGAACCCACGACCCTCGGCGTTCAACTTCAACTTCAAAAGCCTCAACAGTACACTGCTGGCAATGTTCTGAATCCTCTTGTTTGTTGTAATTTTATACCTATAATTACTAGAGTTTTTATCACATTCACTCAGCTTTCAAGCTACTTCTGAGCTATTATGAAACGCGTGCTTCAATCAAGTTAATAGCTAATAGCACATTAATTGAGGATGTATCGATATGAATGCCACCCCCCTCCGTCCGTTCACCGTCCGTTCAGACACGAGTCTGGTATCATAACTTTAAAAAAAAGTAAGTATGTCTATATGTTTGCCGTGTGATACCGGCTTAGAATAGCGTCACCCCACATCCTTCTCGCGGGTGACGTAAGAGGCGATAAGGGACTAGAGAGATTGGTGTATTACAATTTTTAGGCGACAGGCTGACAACCTGTCACTATAGTGATACACATGTTTTCTGAAACAACCTTGGAAAACAATTCTCAAAAATGACAGACGTGGCGACAGCGACCGTATTCTTGCGGCCGTTAGCGCTCTGCCTACCCCGCAAGGGATAAAGGCGTGATATATATATGTATGTATGTCTATATGTACCTATTTGTACTGAGGATGTGACTGACATTTTTTGAATTCTTTCAATGGTCTAGTTTTCGCATTTAAAATAAAAGGTTAAATAAACAAATTTCATAGTAAAGAAATACTATTTTATCTAAGTAACTAGCTGGTGCCCGCGAACTTCGTTTCGCCATAATATATCTTCCATCATTTATCAGCTATATATAGGACGACCACTGCTAAACATAGGCCTCTAAGAACCATAAAATAATATTAGCTAATATTAAATTGATACAGATTAAAAATATAAATACGGCCTCATGTTTTTTTTTCTTCCTGTGCGCTTATTCAAAGCGACACAATACGTGCTGGCCAGTTCGAAATTTGAAATCAATCTCAGGTCCAATTAGCCCATACACATCCTTTTACTACGCGCCACTATGAAATTCACATGACCTACAAACTTATTTTATGTGTAGCAGCCAACCCCCCTTTTAGGGTATGTTTTTTTTTAGCCTATAACCTGGTCGGTGAATTACTTGACATTTTGGTACAATTGGATTCAAAATCCGTTCGGTCGTTTTCGCGTGATGCTTCCGCATATGCACAAACACACAAACATCGTACAGAACTCATTCATAGATGTCGCCACACGTCTTTTAAAACGCGCTATCGTTGTGTTTTCTCAAAACTATATAGGGTCACTGAACACTTAATTTGTTACTGACTTATTATAATGTATATGTATATAGAATATAGATATAGATAAGCCAAATTTTTGTTCTTTGTATCCTACCTAAGTATAAGACAATTTAAAAACATATTTTAAATATGTTTAATTAACTTTATTTTTAAAGCACAGATTGTCATTTAATTCAGGGTAACATTTAATTAAGTACAAATATTGTGTAGGTGCGTTTTAAGGGTCTCATAAAACTGAACCACTTTCGTTGGATTTTTTTTCGAAATATGAATAAAAATTGTAAATCTCCTTATTCTTCTTCTTCTTTTCGTGTGGGACACCTCCAAACCTCCTTATACATATAAAGCTAGGATAAAACAGTATGGAGCAAACCTGATATGACCAAAAGGAATAACAGCATATATTTTTTGAACCTAAGCCCACACCGCCTAAAAATTACTGGCACTCCATCCAGAACTTCAAAATTTTATACAAAAACCTAAGACATGTGTGATTTCGTTTTCTGACCAAAGAATAACCAATAAATCTACAAGCTTTTATATGATTATGCGAGAATTTGTAATAAGCAAAATGTTTTGAATTTCTTGTCACCTTGGTGCTAAATAAGGTAGAATTTAACAAGCGACCATACCAAACTTTCGAGGTTTAGTAATTATACAACATACTTATATAACATTTATCCTAAAAACCGATGTTATATGCGTTCAAAAAAATGAAACTATGCGTTTTAGTTTGATAGTATAGGTATTGGTACTTATTTACATTAATAATTTCAATCTTACACATAAGACAAGGCAAAACTATACTTATGACAAAAAATGAGATAGCATTACGTATTTCATTATGGATGATCTGATCAAAGATGACTGTTTAGAAATTATCCTATTAGGCGGGTCACACACTTAACGCACGACGGAGCGCTAAAACATGTCAGATCCATACTAGAAGTGTACTCAACCGCTGTCGAGTGCGGTTTTAGTAAGGGGGAGTGAAGTTTCTGGTATTGATCTAAAAAGACCCCTGCGATATTTTAGCGCTCCGTCGTGCGTTAAGTTAATAATCCTAATGTACGCTATTGGCACGTCTAAACATTATACATACTTAGTAGTAAAAGGTATCATTGTAGCTACAATGGTATGGTATTTTTAACCATATTTGTACTTTCATTGCCGGTTGGTTAGATTCGCTTAAATAGGTATTAGCTATGTACTATATACACACCTACCTACATTGAAACATATACATTATTCAATTCATAACACTCCATCTTTACATTTTAGATTTTTGTATAATAATAACAAATGCGATGAATTAAAGATGTGCGCAACTTGGTACTGAATAATAAGTAAAAATAAAATTAACAGCATCTCCCGTCGTATTCAGTATTCGGTTTTTACGCTTTCATTAAAGATTCAGATGATTTCGTGTTATGGGGTAATTCTACTGAGGCTTAAAAATATGTCCTTAGTCGCAACGCTTAATTTTTGAAATTTACGTCTAACATAATTACTGTCTACTATTAATGCAATTTTAGGCGATAGGCTGACAACCTATCACTATAGTAATACACGACCTATCTGTAACGACCCTCAAACATTTGTCAGACGTGGCGACACCGACCGTTATTTTATGGTCGCTAACGCTCTGCCTACCCCGTCAGGGATATAGGCGTGATTTGTGTGTGTGTGTGTGTATAATTACTGTCAATAGGCGTGAGACGTGTGGTGCCGGCTTAGAATAGCATCACCCAATTTCTACCCGTAGGTGTCATAAAAGGTGGCTAATGGATGAATCTATGGAACAGGCAGCAGTATTCCCAATATCTCGCGCTGCGCTCGCCAATCCCAGGTGGATTGAGCCACCAAGCGTGGTGAGTGTGGCAATACCCTCCAATGTCTAGCAGTAGACTTTTGTAGCTGTAGAAAAAAATGGAGGCCTATGTCTAGCAGTAGACTTATGTAGCTGTAGAAAAAAACAGTGAGACGGTCTCTTATACACACCTCAATAATGTCCAAAATGGCCGCCCATAAACTGCCTACAAAACCGACTTTATCTGCCTACAAAATTTTCTTTGTTATCTCGCTACCTAACTACTTTAAACATGTAAGAAAACGATAATTCAGAACTCATCAACCACTTCAGAGTATAGCAGTCCACTGCTGGACGTAGGCCTTTCCCAGGCTACGCCACAAGGCACGATCTCCCACTTTCGCTATCCTGTCACTACCAGCCGCTCTCTTTGTCGTTGGTCCATCTGGCGGGATAATATTTCAGTAGGTACGCTCCAAAATCCATGTTTCGGCGATACATTAAAATATATTTAGCTAGGGCACGATGTAACTAAAGTTTCGTCCTTACATTGTATAAAATGGGCGCATTCGCGTTTTTGGAACATGGTTGAGTAATTTACGTTATGGCAAGTAATGCTGTTCTTAGCTAATTATAATGTTGGAAGCCCCACGAATATGATGATTAATTCAATGTTTGTTAGGAATTTGCAAAAAGCTGTTTTCGCTTTCTGTAAAATATTAACCCGATGAGCGAAAATAATTGGTGATCATTTGTTTGGTATGCCAACGCAATTTTGGCAACAGAGGTAGCCTGTAGAGTGAGCCAAAAAGGTATAGCATTAACTAATGTTTTGTTCGCGGCTTCTATATAATTATTCATCAGGTACAATCAGCATGAAAATGCGTTTACACTGTGTTACGTTTTTGGTGTAATTTATCACTTTCGGTTAGTGTGGATTTAATGATTCGACCAAATGATATAATGAAATACTAACAGGCATTCGAAAAGTATTCAGCGAAAAAGTCTAATAAATTAAAAGATTGAGTAGAGATCGTTGTCGCTTCGATGGAGCGAGATTTTCGAATTCTTTTTCTGCGACGTTCGATCGATATTACAATTGTTGATTCTGGAATGTAAAATATGGATGATTTCAATTTTTTTTCTTTACTCTCTGTAAGCAGTTTTTGATCTAGTCAATAAGCGAACGTAGGCATTTGAAAAAGTAAATCTTTTTATTCTACATACTTCTTTAGACAAAATAGAAGTAGGCGGTTGAAAAATTGTGACACTAGGGTTTATTGGGTCGACTCGTTGTAAAAGTGTCGAAAGAAAAAAGACTATGAAAATTCCTGTATGTAAGATAGGTATACTTGAGTGCGATATCGATGTCCTTTAAAAGAATGTGTCGACATGTTCCGATAACCATCGGCATTGTTCAGACGTCGCATAACTCATCTCCGGATATTTATAGCGCATTATCACGTCACAGGATAGCAACATCGATATGGAATGTATCGGGATTTTGTCTAGATAAGTCTGATCGTGCGATGCTGGTATAGAATAGCATCACATCAGTCCTACGTGTGGGTGTCATAAAGACAACTTATGGATGAATCCAGGGCTACTACGGGTTAGACCGCCTAAATTGTACCCCTTGTTTTCCTCCCTATAATGTTTTTGTATATGATATATTTTTGTTATGTTATGTTAATTAACCAGGGAGTAGGTAGCAGCGTTTCCTGTGAATATATACACCACCTTGCACTGCACTAATCTGACTGGTAAGCGTAATGTGCAAGTATGGCTATTTTCTCCAATTGGGGGAGCTAGGGGAGGCTCATGCTCAGCAATAAGATATAGTAGCCGTTAAGAATGTTAAATGCAAGAATATTATGCTTGATACAATCCTCCATACTTACCAATACCAAAGATTACTAACCATGGCTACCAAAAATTATTCGTAGTCATTTAATATTTATGTGGTTAACCAAGTTTGAAACTTATATCAATCAAAGTAAAATGTTATTCATATAAATACTAATTTGATCAAAATAATTTTGACCTTACCCGTAGAAATGTATCTTTACCGAGCAAGGTCTCTATCTATTGCCACTTATCTCAAAACTGTGGCAGCCCCAGTAAAAGTCGTTGGAATGTCGTGATATTTACTTTCAAGTCAGACCATTTGCTCCCCACAGGTCACCGCCATACTTCTTCCATGGTGGCGCAGCGCTGGTATTGTAATTATGATTTACTTGTATCGGGAGCAGAGGTCAAACTCTGCAGTAAGCTGTTGCCACCGAACTTTATTTGATAGTATGTTTAATCCACATTTTGCTATATATCTTGATACATATTTCCAACAAGAACAATTTGATTCAGAGGTCATAGCTATATACGTCTTTCATGGTGGCATATCACATTTTGTTAGATGTCCTGATATTTATTTCCAACAACGAGTAGAACAATACATACATACATACACAAATCACGCCTTTATCGATTAAAATTACGATCGTTATTGCCACGTCCCACAAGTATTGATGATGATTCGTCAATTGATTCTTCGTGTATCACTGTAGTGACAGGTCGTCAGCCTGTCGCCTAAAGTTGTAATACGTGGTAATACACATGAAACTCTCGAGTCCCGCATTTGCCTCTTACAACACGCGCGGGAAGAATTGGGGTGATGCTATTCTATGACGGTATCGCACGGCAACAATAACGTAGAACAATCTGATTCTAGAAGAGACTTGCTATAAGGAGATATGTCCTCCATGATACCTAGTGCAGCGCTGGTAATGTAATTATGATTAACGTACGTATATATCGGGAGCAGAGGTCAAACTCTGGATCTGTTGCCACCGTGCTGAATTTCAATGAGAATAATGGATAGCTTGCGTGGTTAAGAAAGATTTTGCTGTGTATGTAAGAGAAACGCAAAAGGCGACTTCATTTTGCAATTTCTAGTATGGATCTGACAGACCGCTGCGATGTTTTAGTGCTCCGTCGTGCAATAAGTGTGCGATCCGCTTATACTGTGTATGATAATTTATATACAAAAGATTTAAAAACTTTGTAATAAAATCTCTTTATTTTACGATGCAGAACAATACTGTTTCTTCTGTGTAAAATCGCTTTTAAAGCTAAATATCTACTTCAGGAGATATTTTATTTTCTGCGAAAAAGTCTTTAAATTATAATAGGTGATAAAAAATCACAAAGGACATCTTCATAACCTTCATTTCTTTTCCATAACCTAGCACCTAACACCACTACCATTGGCTATACCGTTATGCCACCAGCCCCACTGCTAGGTGCCCCGCATTTCGCAGATAACAATCTGTATTGTACCCAGTCGTGTTATAACTCATCTTAACATTATTTATGGCAGTATTACCAAGTCGGTACTCCATAAATATACACACAAAATGTTTAGCTTAAATAAGCTGAAAGGGGAATAGATTTCGCGGGGTCAATGGGTGGTTTTGCTAGTTAGAGCGAAATATAGAAATAGCTTGGACATAATAATGATGGTAGATTCAAAATATTGAACGGAAAATGTAATATAATATGCTTTGTGGGGTGTTCTTAGCTTATTTTGTGTCTATATTGGGCACTAACTTGGGCGGATATTAATTTGTTTGATAACATAATTATTTCAACAATTAATAATGTCTTGTGCGATTAGAAGCTCGATTCATTAAAGAATCCATCCATCACTTCTCCCAAAATAAGTCTATAGGCTACTTTCCTGACAGGTCGAATGAGATGCTTTAAAAACAATCTAAAAATATATTTTGTATGAAATCTAAAAGCATGACGTCACGCCGTAAGTAATGTCACGCCGTCACGCAAAGTTTGACGTCAAAATACTATATTATTTTTCTGCCAATTATCCAAGTTTTATATATCTCGAAAATTTTAAAATGAGATCCGTAGTATTTTCGGAAAATAGTTTTAAACAAATTATATTTATTAATGACCCAGAAACTAGCGATTTATCTGACTTTATACCTTGCTAACAGTTAAGTTAACCATTAAAAACTCACATAAAGAACATAAGCAAATAAATCATATCGAAAGCTGACACACGGCTACATAAATTACACGTAAAGCTGTCATTCTTGGCGCAAAACAAACTTACAGTGTTTAACTTGGTTTAACTACCACTTGTAGAGCTTCAAAGGTACAACTAGAAGAGGCTGTAAGTCTCTGAATAACTCTCATTTCGAGTCCAGCCGAGGTACAAGTGACACAAATTGGTACTTCTCAGGATTAAGCTGGGGTTATGATAGGAGCGGACAGTGTAGCTAAGTTAAGGCGCATCGCACACTTAGCGCTCGATGGACCGCTAAAATATCGCAGGGCTGTCAGATCCATAGTAGAAACGTCACTCCCCAGCGGTTGAGCGGTTTTAGTATGGGGATTGACATTTCTAGTATGGATCTCACAGAACGCTGCGATATTTTAGCTGTCCGTCGTGCGTTAAGTGTGCAATCCGTCTCAAGGGTTTCGTTGGGTTGTTAGATGATTTGTTTTCCCACACGAAAAGAGAGAGAGTAGTCCTTGTATTAAATAGAAGGTGATATGCTTGCCAACACAAGCCAATAAATTACCGTAATCAGAGATATTTTTCTATAGATACTCTTTTAGACTCGCAACTCAAGAAAAGGCTTATCACTGCGGTCGATTTTGCGGCTCAGTTTACATTCTACGGACAGATATCCTACTATTTTTGGACTGGCTGGCTTTATAATAACTTATCTTTGAGCTACTTAACTCCCTTTAATGCGAAATTGTAAAAAAATTATGATTAATTTTAATAATTTACATTTGTATCCTAGCGCTAACGTCTCCATTTTACTTCATTCGCTTACATAGCATCACGACCAGCGTCATTATCAGTACGTGCTCTAACGTGCGCGTATCGAGCATTGATTTCAAGTTACGCTGGTAGCGACACTATATAAGCGAATAAGCTATAAACTCGCTTATCGCTCATCCCTTGCTTCACTTATTTCCATCTACAACTACCGCCCGCTTTTACGCACTTTTTACTTGCAATTTTCGCGTCAATCCAGAGCCCGCAGCTACTGTTTCGACCCGGGTATAATAGTCGATAAATTACTCGAGATGAAATATGGTGACATGCTACAGTCGATAGCTGGAACAACACTAGTGGAATCAGAACGATATCTATGTTTTTCTTTTTGTGTAACACTAGAGAATTGCTTAGCGGATTTACTCGCTACTAACCGCTTTCTCTTGGGAATAATGTATTTTATTGAGGTTACTTCTTTTTGTGTGGGACTTTTAGTCGTTCAACAACTTGTGGTAAAAAACCTACTCTAGTAAAAAACTTTGTCTTACTTATTAACTGGCCATTTGAGTGCATGTATCCATCTTAGTGGCACGTACGGCAATGCCCGCAATTAGGAGAGGCCCATGTCTAGTAGTGAACTGTTGTGGCTGTAGCAGTAGTAGTAACTATCCATCTACATACGCCTCACCACGCCACTGAAAAACTTATCAACCGTTCCTTTTATAAAAATAATGTAAGGAAATGTTAGATGAATTTCTGATTGTGTACAATAACAGTATAGAAAATCGTTTAAGTAATATTTAACAGGATACCGGATCTAAGTTCAGAATGCAACTTTTACATATGATAATAGTTTATGAACACATTTCATAAATAACACACTTCATAACAATTTACTGCAAATAACTACCTAATAAAAAGATAGGAAATTACAATTCAAGCAATTGTAAGAACTCTTTCCTTAAAATATGGGTACAAGAAGTGAAAACTAGTTTCCCAGAGCACAAAATACCTTCCTCAAGTCAACCTTTCACACTATTTTCCCGGACAAATATGGAGTTAGACTATGTTTCTCACTCTCGCTGTATTGTGATAATTTACTGCTCAGAGTTTCCGTGTCTGTCAGTTCGAGGAGTCCATCTTTCACACCAAAGCGGCGCTTGCGCAGGTGCGCTCTCATTCTCGTACAGATTAACGAAAATCAAAATATTGCTCGACTCAACTTTACACAATCATGTCATAGGCCTGCTACTGCTAAGTAAGTAGGCGCTTGAAAAGCTCTGAAACCAGGTTTACCACACGAAAATAAAAAATCATCGACTTTTTATACTTTTAAGTATAGATTAACAAAAATCTGAATACTTAACTTTACTAGTTTTTTTATCTTAGTATTGGGAAAATAAGATTTTGCTTGCATGCCGCGATATTCTGTAATTCGATAGTTGGATAAGCAAAAGTAAGGTTATTATGCTTTTGTTGTGCGTTGCTGACTTTTATTAGGCTATTTCAACTGCGAGTAAAAGCGACTAAGAAATTAATCCAAGGAAAGGGCAGTAGCGTTTTCAATTAATAGAAACCACCTTACACTCCGGTCACCGATCCACATCATCATCGTGGTCTTCTTCTTTTCGTGTGGGACACCGAGTCGCCCAACGCCCCGATGAACCCTAGTGTCAGAATTTTTCAACCGCCCACTACTAGTAGCAGGCTTCTGACATGGTTGTGTAACGACCGCCGTCTAAGTGATCATAGACAGCAACCGGCAACCTACGGCTTAACGTGCCCTCCAAAACACGGAACCATTTTTCTTACGTACAATCAGGTGTTTCATCCTGCAATGTCCTAACCAGACTGAGAACAAATTCACAAAGTGATAAATATCAACATTGTGAGTGACCCACCGGGAATCGAACCTGGAATCTTCTGCGTCAGAGGCAGTCGCACTACCACTGCGCCACATCGGTCGTCATCATCGTGGTTATCATCAACATCGAACACAGCCGTAAGATGTCCACTGCTGGACATAGGCCTTCTACTTGCAGCCGGCTGCATCCAACGGCTGCCTTACAAGGTCGTCATTCCATACTTCATAAGTACGTAGTACGTGTAGTGTATATTTTTTGAGGAATACAATAATAAGGTGTAAAATGACAATGTTGGGCTATAATTTATAGAATGTCGATCCATTTGACCAGTTTTTGCGAAGTGTGTAACATAAAGTAAGATACGTCTAAAAAACCGTAAAAAGTTTTAATAGCTTATAAATTGAGTGAGCTTGAAGATTATTATTCTGCGCGTGTTTATAACCGCAGAATTCCTTCAAAGTTTTCTATATTAATACATACACATCAGGCTATATCCCTTGCGAGGCAGACATAGGGTAGACACAGCCGTAAAAACGCGCTTTATAGCCACGTCTCACAAATTAAGGGCTAAGGGAAAATATACTGACATATTCTCAGATTGCCGTGTGATGCCGGCTTAGAATAGCATCATCCCAATTCTTCCCGCGGGTGTTGTAAAAGGCAACTAAAGGACTCGAGGGTTTCATGTGTATTACAATTTTAGGCGACAGGCTGACAACCGTGATACACGAATCATCTGAAAGAGCCCTCAATACTTGTCAGACGTGGCGATCTAGACCGTAATTTTACGATCGTTAACGCTCTGCCTACCCGCAAGGGACAAAGGCGTGATTTGTGTATGTATGTATGTATTCTCAGATAAGGGCCAAAAACTATAATAGTACAAATTTTGCAGATTTTTGCTCTTCTTATGCCACTCACGGAAAATAAATGGGGTGGTGCTATTCTATGCCGGCATCACAAGGCAAATAAATGTTACTCAACTGAAGTTCTATACGAGAATTGGCCGTTAGTCTAACAGGTAATATTTCATCACGTACGCCTTAACATGACAACTACAACTTTGGCTTTCTCATTAATGCATGTCCCAGCCTTAATAGACATATATTGACATGTTCAGTCTATTTTATGACGGCTAAAAGTCATTTATCAAAGATATATGACGTATTTTTCATCATTCAAATGTCCATTTACGGAAAATAATTTCAGGTGAAACGATAAATTGGTTGTTGAGAATGTAGAATATGGTTTATGTGTATTTAATATCTTTTTTATTGGTGTAAAATATTGACAATAAATCATCTTTATAACGTCCATAGTGAATGTCTCAATAACGTCTCTACGTTAGTTCTCATAAGGATTTCAATATCTTTAAGTGAACTTCTGAAAATACTTTATTACTATTATATACTATTTTACGCTTTCTGAAAATCTATTTTGTTTTGAAAACTATTAGTAAGTTTAGGTTTCATTTCAGAATTTAAATTTATCCTATTTACTGTGCCGCTAAATCTTTTAAGTAAGTTTATATTGAACTCTTTGACTGTACCATCTTCATTCTCTCTATTGTATCTTCCATGGATGATAACACGCCGTGTGGTGCAGGCTTAGAATAGCATCACCCCAAGTCTTTCCCGCGGCGCGGGTGTCGTAATCCTGTCACTATAGTGATACACCATTTTTCTAAATCAGCCCTCAAAAATTTGTCAGACGTGGCGATAGCGACTGTATTTTTACGGTCGTGATCGCTCTGCCTACCTGCAAGGAGATCGAGGCGTGATGTATATATACATGTATGGTTGGCAACTGGCAAAAGTCATCATCTTCGTTTACTTGCAGTAGCAACATGATGGCTACTTTTGCTGATCAATTGAATTACTATTTTATTTGTAAGAAGCTTATTGGGCTTTTTATTTTTGGTTTGGTCCTCTGTATGTTGTTTTTGTAAATTTGATTTTTCTCTGTCGGTAAAAAAAAAAAACACTATTTTAACCATTTGGCTGTGACGCCATCTCCAACTGTCCTAATGACGTCACACACACGTCACCGTCACACGCAGCCGCGCGCCGCTGCGGATCGCGTTACTTTCACATCGAGCGGCACGCCCCTTACTTTTACTGCCATTGCGTGCGGTGTAGTGTGGTATAGATTACATTACAAACAGACTATAAGGCGGATCGCACACTTAACGCACAACGGAGCGCTAAAATATCGTAGCTGATCGATCCATTCTGGAAATGTCAATCCCCATACTAAAACCGCTTAACCGCTGCCGACGCAGTGCTAGCGCATACGAATATAGAGTCTTATTTATTGTTACTCTCAATAAAAATCACGCTGATCTATCGCAAAGGTGGTACGTAGTAGTTCCGGATTCGATTCCCGGTGTGGCATTCAGTACGTTAGTAATAATCACTTCGTGAATTCCTTCAGGGTTAAGCATCTGATTGTCCAAAATAAAGAAGTTCAGTGCTTCGAAGGGTTCGACAAGCCGTGTTGGTCCGTTATTGTCTATGATAAAATGGCGGTCATTATACAAGTATGCCAGAAGACTACTAGAATTAGTATGTAGCTCAAATCTCTGACACCAGGGTTCATTAGGTTATTCGTCGACTCGGTGCCCACACGATATAAAAATAACACTTCTTTTCTTTATCTCTAACTTTGGTCAAGTTTAAGTATACCAACTGATTACTATTCTTCATATAACGTCACACACATGTAAGTATGTTACGTCACGCGTCACTATCACGCACGGCTGAGCACATTCGCAACACCTACTATAGCCCATTCAATTAGATAGTGTCGCGACCAGCGTAACTTGACCTCAATACATCATACACGGACGTACGGGCGCGTGCTGACAGTTACGCTGGTCGTGACACTATGTAAGCGAATGACTCCGTCCTGCCTGTAGGTGTTGACCATTGCGTATGGCGGTACTTTCACACACACCACGCCCCTTACTTTTACTGCCTGGCGTGTGTGTGGTCTTCTAGCGCGTAAGGTGGGAGGCGTTTGTTGAATGAGCAATATTGTGAGCGTAGAGGGGACGGTTGATGTGTGTGATGTTTGAGGTAGGCAGGTGTATATCTGTACTACCTACAGTACTAGAATCTTCTAACAATATTCCTTGCTCTGTACCACAGTATGCATGCACACAATTTCAAAAATCTCAAAGAAGACTTATTACGAAGTCAGCTTTTAAGCTGAAAACTAAGTTATCTTTTATATTGGGTTCATCAGACAAGGGAGGGTCTTTAAGTGTGGTAGCGCGTGGAATCGACATTATACGACAATACAGACAAACATCTTTGTTTTTTGTTTAACTTACTTAAAACATAAGGTAATAAATACAGATAATAAATAAGAAACTGAAGAAACGACAAGTCTGAAAAAATTACAAGCCGAATCGAACCCGGGGCAGTGCATGTGAAATTCCATAATATTATGTTAATTGATTAATAATTTATTAGAAATATATGCCAATTTTTATGATCAAGAACGCAGAATTTCCAAAAATATATCAAGATATCCTATAGCAAGCTGCATGTCTATTGTCTATCTAAACTGTTTATACATTCGGTGATATAAATTGAAACGTAGCGACAATATATCACCTCGGCTTGTACCCTGGATCACTATCGCATGGCACCGCAAAATACCGGGCCATGTATTGTTTCAGTGTTCGCACACGCTCAATCATGATTGTCAAGCACTTGCATGTCTTCAGTTGAAACGTAGCAATGTATTATCTGGGCTGACGATATATCATCTGGGCTTATATCGCATGACACTGATATACCAAGCTATGTATTGTTTTAATGTTCAAACACAATTAATAATTATTGTCAGGGTAGGTACAATGTTGCACATAATATCTTCAATCATCAAAGCCGTTATAAAAACATCGACAACTAAAACTTCAAATGGATGTAAAAAGCACCGAAGATAATTTTGTGCCCTACCTACTCGTAAATGAAGAATAAAGTAAGAAATAATCTAAATACATATGCCTACATCGATGTATTTGATTTCTTTTCTGATGGTAAACCTCTATCTGCGTAGAGTTCGGTTGCGGAATTTAAATAGCGCGGTAAACCTTTGATGTCATTATGAAAATAGAAAAAAATAATTGCGAAAGAGAAGCTAGGAAGAAAAAAGATAAACAAAGCACATGTTCATATGTATTTCTCATGGATAATTTTATTTGTTCCCTACTTACGCATGAGCAATGTCATTGAATGTCTAGAGGACCCGCACAGCGCTATTGTATCGATATCTCAGCTCAATAAATTATCTGTGTACGCCAAATGAAGTGATTATATGCAGACAATGGTGTCGGACGGACATTTATTAGCCAAATAGTGTAACGCCCTAAACACTGGGACGTCGGAATCGATCTTATCTGATTTTGTGAATTATGATAATTCTGGGTTGGAAATATTAGGGGCCCGAATCTGTTGCAGCATTTTGACATATCGTGAAAGCGATATGCCCTATAAGGCTTCGGCTACGGTTTTTACCATATTGGGAACAGTTCATTACAGTTTTTGTTACCAAAATCATACTCAATTTGCTTAGAGCCAGCAATGTAGGACCTTATCGCAAGCTATAAACCGTAAATACGCGCGTTTAAAAAGTTGTCATCTAACTGCCAAAAAAAAGAATAAGTCAAAAAACGGTATGGGCCTATTCTGGCTTGATTTTGGCATAATCGGAACCAAATCGTATACACCGTCCTTTTCAGTATTTATTACACCGGTAGAAACAGAAAACATTTCCGCATATTGATCCTAATACCGTTCACTCATAGTTCTTTCCATTCATTCAATTTCCTGTCCTAAATTTTCTTCTGTCAGTTTTAGCTTTGTTTACTTTGCAATAAATTGTATTTGAGTATGTGAAAATTCGAAATATTCATTATATTTTATAAGTAATTGTTATATAAGAAATACACATGGGTTTCACGGACCACGGATACATACATACGTATTATAATATGTACGTGCGACGATGTCTGTGTCGATTGTTAAAATAGGTACAATTTTTTAAAAGTATTTTGCTTTAGTTTTTTACTTATATCCCCCTCATCCATTAACATGATGGAGTGTCATGCACAAATCAAACCCCGAAAAGTATACTCTGAGCGAAGGTAGGTACTATATTGAGCTAGAGCCTGATAAAGTGATAATGATAAGTCACCACGCTAGGATCGGTTCCGGAACAAAACATCAGTTACATTTTTTGATATAGTGGCAACTTGATGAAGTGACTGTCTTTCTCACTCTGTATGCATGTAATCATTGAAGCATTGCACCGATTCTTATTTTCTCTGCTTAAGAATCTTACTATGGCTTATAACCCATTATTGTCTCTACCAACTTCAGATATACCTACGCTATCAGCCTGCCTGCTTTACAAGTAAAGATAGTAAAGGGAGTAAATTTTGTAAAGGAGAACTTCTCTATGAATAATTTGAAGATAAAATTTAGTAAATAAAACTAATAAAGGTAACTTAAGACTATACGATTAGAATTTCTGAGTAGGAGCACCTGGAGCTCCATTTCTGAAACGTCGTAATTCGATTCATGCTGTAATTTGTTTCCTTCTAATTATGCTTGTATCACACATTCTACTTTACATATCAATACCCACATATCCTTGTAAATTCACAGAAAGGTGAGAATTAAATCTTAGAGTAATAGAAATTATAATACATTGGACCAGTCGTTGCGGACTCCCATACACGGAATCAAAATAAGTAATTTATGAAAATCTTTAAATTCTATCACAGTACCTACTGATTTTGATACACACAACAGTCTTGCTAACATAGTACAGTTACAGATCACAGCGGCAGATAGAAAAAAGAACAAAGTAATAATATTAATTTCTGATTCCATTTTAGTTGTCATAAAGTGGCACGTGCGTTCTACCGATGAGGAAGAAGATTGTGCCGATTTCATTACCGAGTACCAGTTTAAACATAGGTGGTATGGATGGTATTCGCATTTAATCCACCACCACTGCAGCAAACGAAAAGCAGTGCTTCTCTTCAATTTAAAAGAGAAGCGGAATGCCTACTGAAAAAGATATCTCATCTAAAGCGTTTTTCGGCTGGAATTGCTACGTGAGGATGATAAAAGAAACCAGGAAGTAATAATAGATTTCGTCGCTGTTGACCAATCGTAGCATTTCCAGTAATCATCATCGTCGCAAACCTTAATTTACTTTGAAACTGTTTGTTTCCTGACGTGGTTTAATAATTCTTCACACATAATAATGTTATTTAGCGTTTGATCTTGTATTTTTAATTTTTTTCTATGATTGTTGGTAACCTGATGAAAATATTTTTTCCTATTAATTTTGTTATTCTGTGTAGTCTCCTATAGTATTACTCGTAAAGTCCAGATGCTTTTTAAAAGGTATGTCGATCTATAGTGGTGCAAACATCACTTTATAAAGCAACCTTATAGCTATAAACTTGGGCATAGTGTTTATCCTTTAATTATGTAAAATTTTAAAGTACATATCTCGTCTATTAATATTTTGTAGTTCAAACTAAGTAATTAACAAAAGGCTCTGCTGGAACTGCAAGTTTCTGGAAAAACGGTGAGCTTATAAGGTTAATTTTCCATTGTAGAATCATACCTTTTAAAAAGGCATTCGGGCCGTTATATGAAAAATTCTCACGAACTCCTGAGCCTTACGAGGTTAAAGTACTCCTATAGTAGCATCATAGATACTACAAACACTTGGGCTCCTAAAATTATGAAACTACGACAAGAACACGAATTTCGTTCTTTTCCTTTCTCTATCTATTCGTATGATGCTGGCACAAGGACATTGTTATTTTGAAAAATAGATAACTATGAACAAATATGCACCGAAATGAGCACTAAAAGTTTTAGAAACCCCTAAACGATATTCCTACATATTATAAAAATTCATAAAAAGCAATGAAATAACAGCATGATGTGATACATAATATGATTCAATAGATGGCGCTGTTAACATTTAAAACGCGATATCAAAATCAATACCATTTAGAATTAAGGTTTCCTTAGCCTACTACAAAGCCTATTATGCTATATACCATACTACCTCCTTATAATTTCGTTTAATTTGTCTGCCTGTGTTCGAAAATGTCCGACTCCAATTCCTTCGTTAGTTTTACACCTATGTAGTTTCATAAGAATAGTATTGAAGTAATTTTAGAACCGTCAGCAATAAAATAAAAAATGTTTGTTGAATCTTCCCTCATACATACAAGTGTTCAGACGACAGGAGCTACCAGTATTGTTAGTCGATAAGCAGCCTATTTTGTCACGAAGTTTTTTGCAACTTTATCATCTCGGTGAAGGTCGTTGATGGCGGAATCCCCTACTATATAGGGAGGGCAATCAAGGCAAACGCCCTTCAACTCTCCGGTAAAATTGTTGAGTAGGAAAACAGATTTTATTTCAAACAGATTTTTTATTGGATCAATAACAGACTTTAGCCCAAATTAACTTTTACCAGCAGTTCTTAAAGTAACTTCTTTCAGAGAGCAGCAGATGTTTTCTTATATAAGTTTCATATTATTGTATTTGAAGTACTTGCAATTAAAGCAATATTTTCATGTTTTGTTATAGGAACAGTACCAGATGTTCTAAGATTCGCATTTTATATATTTTTTGAGGGCATCGTTCTGCAAAAAATAATTTAAGTTTGTTAATATTTGGTCAATATTCTCACTAATAATCTACTATCCAACAACATATTCAAGCATCTAAACCCAGTAGTGATATTTGCTGGCATTGCTAGCATAATTTATATTTTTTGCAAACAGGAGTATAGATACATACAGAACACCCAGACTGGATACAAATATTTTAGAATTAACTTAACAAACATTTATGTCCTGTAAGGATCGAGCCCCCACTCAGGAGGAACCCAAGAGCATCGGTGGGCAAGAGTTCAGGACACCGGTCTTACAATCGTAAGAACCGAGTTCGATCGTCGCCATGTACCTACTAATGTGTTTTTACTAACTGCTTTTTCGTTAAAGGAATAACATCGCGATGAAACCCATATTCAAATTAAATTTGAATTTAGATGCTATTTGAATGTGGCCCGCCCGGCCCTCGGCGTAGAAGGCAGGGGTACTACTTATCTACTTATCCCGATAGCATAGTGAACCACTTCGGTGCTACACCATCGGACAATCTTCACAGCCAGTCAGTCAGTCCTATCATTATAAAATTTAGGACACATCATTGGTTACGGTTGCTTAGTTAGCAGTAGTAGCTTTTAGCCATACTAAAGATAAATTTTCACAATTTAGTTAATTTTTTTTTGTTTATGTTTTGATTTTTTAGACATTATGCAAGATGACAGCTCAATCAAAGACATCAACGTCAATCGTCCATAGATTTCGGTGACACGAAGTTACCTAAAAGTATAAGGAGGAAGTGTCTATGATTTAGCAGTCGTGTAAAAAGTTCTGTGGCCACGGTAGTGGCCCCGCCAAAGCGAGAAACGTGATAGTTTCCGATATACTAGACTGATCAAATTCTCGGGATATATTGCCAATAGTAATTTCATTAAACAGGCAAAGTTTCAGTTTTATAGCTCTTATCTTTTTATTATTTTAACGATGTCTAAAATGCGCCAATTTCGTCATTGACACACCGATGATCATAAAAATTTTTGGGTACTTCCTGAAGTACCAGAAAGCTGAAATTCGTTATCGATTAAACATCCCATAAACCCCCCACAACCTTCCAAATTGAGGTGTTAAAGTTTTTATGAAACTTTCTAGGATTTACATGCTAGAAGTTAGATATTTGGTATAAGGACATAATATAATACTTTTAGGGATCAGATGTAGGACTTTATTTAAAAAAATAATGCAATCATGAACAAATCTTTTATTTTTACAGAATTACAAAATAAATCCACTGAATTTACTGATTAAATAAAACACCAATTAATTATCAAAAAATGTGCAAAAACGAACCAACAAGTCGCGTCGAACACGATGTGAATCCTCCAAGCACCACGAGCAAAATGCGGTTGCAACATGGCGGAACCCTTTTATATTAACGCGAAAACGCGCCTAACCTAAACCGGTAGTGACGTAGTGTGGATGACGTCTCGAAAATCCTAACACGGCCTCTCCTGACTGGAGTCGTCCTCGACGACCTCTGACGGTGGTTGATGCTGCCCCTGTAACAGCGATGGCCCAGGCGCCAGTGACTGCGGTGGCCCAGGCGCTGGCAACAGCGATGGCCCGGGTGCCGGTGACCGCGATGGCCCAGGTGCGTCTCTCTGCGACTGAGCTGCGTCATCATCTGAACCATCACCTGAAAACACAAACAAAAAAGTTTGTAGCAATACATAAGCACTTCTAGTCACCTGTAAACATTCAGCCATCTGCACATCAAATCGAATGATTAACTGACTTCATCACTTAATTTTATTTTAAAAACATATCAAAGCAATTGGATGTAGAGGTGGCTGCACAAACAGAACAATAAAAATAAAAACAACCAAAATATTAACGTTTGGGCCCAGTTTCTTACTCATTAAAAGTTGGCTAGCTTTGAGGACAAACGTAGTCACTGTTGCCCAGCATCGGAACCTGTAGACAACAGACAGAAGGCGTCCCAACTGTCTGTATATCAGTCAGACGGAGGCATCGCTGAATCGCACGTCTGACACTCAGATGGAGGCATCTCTGAATCGCACATCTGATTCCAGATGGAGGCATCTCTGAATCGCACATCTGCACAGTAGGCTACATCCAACCAGAGAGCCCACTACATACTAGAGATTGAAGGTAGAGGGGTCTCTACATCATACATCTCATAGCAACAACATATAGGGTGAATAGTTAAGCTTGCCATGTCATTAAAAAAGGGACATAATGTACAAGTATAAGCAAAAATAGTCAGTCAGTCATGTACGTAATAAATAAATAAGTAAGTAAATAAAAACAAATAAGTCATGGGGTAATTAGCGTTTAAAGGACATAATTTAAAACTTAAATTAAAATTCACGACAAACACAACCACACTCTATATCAACTTATAAAATCAACTCACTTTCAAAGAAAGCTGCACATGTTTCAGGGCACCATTCTCCACGCCATGGAACCATGTACTGGGCTGCCGCTTGTGTCGTCTTGCCATAAGACCCAGCCAGTAACTTCAGTTCATAGCGGTCGCTTGGCAGGATCTTGACCACTCTATATGGTCCCCTCATCCCTGGATCTAATTTCCCTGTAGACTGGGAATATTTAATTACAAAAACCAAATCGCCATTGTTAAATTTTCGAGGTGACTTGCGCTGTTGATTAACAGAAGCATCTTGTTGCGACTGGTTTTTTCTTAACAGATCACTTGCCCGTGCTCGGCATATCTCACGCCACGCTTCTCTATTAGGGTTAGAGTTATCAATAGCCACGTCACGAATCAGCCTTCGTAAAACTGGAGTTGTGGCGTCCGTCCCCACAAGTAAGTTAAGAGCGGATACCTGGGTGGTCTTCTGCTTGCTCATGTTGAGGACCAGCTGAAGTCGCCACAGTTGCTCCGACCAAGAGGCACCCTTGTGATTCGCTTCAATCCGAATCATATTTAGCACGGTTCGAACATACCGCTCGACTTGGCCGTTAGCGTGATGCATCTCGGGCGTTATGTAGTGGATGTTACAACCGAGTTCGGAAATAAATCGAGTAAATTCAGCAGATTCGAACATGCGTCCGCGATCAGTGACTAACAATTTTGGAACGCCGAAAAGAGAAATAGCAGCAGTCATTGTTCGCTTGAGCTCGCCGACATCTTGCCTATATATTGGGTAAAGTAAGCAAAATTTCGTAAACGCATCTACCATAAGGAGAATAAATTTATACCCGTTTGACTCAGGTAAGGGGCCCAATGCATCTAAGTGTAGGGTATCAAAAGGAATATTGGGTTTTTCCCATGAAGTGATTGGCTGACGAGTAGCTCGTGGTACGTGTTTTTTGGAAATGCACACAAGACAGTGTGCTATATACTTAGTGACAAACTGACGTAGGGCGGGAAACCAAAAGTGCTTTAGTATTAAATCGATTGTTTTTTCGGCACCGATGTGCTCATGCTCATCGTGAAATATTCTTAGTAAACTCAAGCGGTGTCCTTTTGGAATATAACAAAGCAGTCTTGGTTGCTCGCCTACCGGTTGATAGCGATAGTAAAGCAAATCATTTTGGCAGACGTACCGGTGTGAATCTAACTCACCATCACGCAACCTTTGCAACAGGTCCTGCGTTTCGTCATCCGCGGATTGAGCGATTTGAGCCCAATTACGCGGCCTACTGATCAAATGAACTCGGGTGGACAAGTTGCGACTTAAATAGTCGGCATGTGACATCATAAGACCCTTCCTGTACTCAATGTCAAAATCAAAATCCTGGAGGTAGATCCACCATCTTGCGACGCGTGGAAGCAGATCCTTTTTCTTTTCCGTGGCCTTGAGAGCATTGCAATCAGTGATGACTTTAAATTTCAAACCAATCAAATAATGACGAAAATGTTCCAATGCCCTCACGACCGCAAGAGTTTCTAACTCATATGAATGGTATCTGCTTTCAGCGCCTTTACTGGATCTACTAAAATACCCCACCACATGCTTTTTACCGTCAACCCGAGTTTGCATCAGAACAGCGCCATAGCCAAGGCTGCTGGCGTCTGTATGAAGCTCTGTTGAAAGAGCTGCTGGGTCAAATACCGAGAGAATGGGCTCGTTAATGAGGCAGGTTATTATCTCCTGTCGTGCTTGTTCCTGCTCCGATCCCCAGACGAATTTAACGTCCTTCTTTGTTAATCGTGCAATGCAAGCCGTTTTAGTTGCATAGTCTTTGATATACCGTCTAAAATAGCCTGCCAAGCCTAAAAACTGCCTGACTTGCTTAACGTTACTGGGGATCGGGGCATTAACCAAAGCTTCGACCTTGCGAGGGCTCGGCTTTACCTGACCTTGGCTAACAACGCGACCGAGGTATTCTACTTCCGTGGCTAAAAAAGAGCATTTGTTCAGGTTTATCGAGAAGCCTGCAGTAGTCAACGTCGTTAAAACCTCGCGGAGAAGATCGATACCTTCTTGAACGCTGTTACTCATCAACAAAACGTCATCAACGTAAACCAGTACGTTCCCTGCCTCAATATGTTTGCGAAGTGTGTCGTTTATAATGCGCTGATAAACAATTGGCGCATTTGTCAAACCATAAGGCATTCGAAGGTATTCAAAGTGGCCCTCAGGAGTGACAAAGGCCGTTTTGTGGATTGACGTCTCATCGATCGGAATCTGGTGGAACCCCGTGGCCATGTCCAGACTTGAAAAATATTTAAAGTTACCTAAGCGATCGATGTGGTCGTCGATTAATGGTAAGGGGTACCGATCTTTTACCGTCAAACGGTTCAGCGCACGATAATCGACACACATACGGTCACTGCCATCCTTCTTTTTCACAAGGATGACAGGACTCGCATATTCCGAATTTGATTCACGAATTATGCCTTTTTCCTTGAGATCGTGCACTATATCACGGACTTTAAGTTTCTCTGGATGTGAAAGCCTATACGGTCGGTAAGCGACAGGCGTTTTATCCGCAACGTCTATACGCATTTTTCCTGTTTTTACTGTGGTGGTCGCGGTGCCTGATATCAAGTAATCGTCAAAATCCTTAATGACTTCCATTAATATTTCACGTTCTTTACCTATAAGGGGTGTATTAATTACAACCGGTTTCTCAGTCGCAACGGTATTAACATGGGCAATTATATCCTTATGCGTGATTATCTGCTTGTTTTTAGTTCGGATGAGTGTTATTCCGTCACGATTGAGAATATCGGTACCTATTATGATTGGAACTCCCATGCATGTGCCTGGAACGACAACAAAATCACTCTCAATCGAAATTTCTTCTAACTCGACCGTTAAAGTCACAAAGGATTGCGCTTCTACGGGGTTTTCGCCTACTCCTTTCAAAATAACTCGTGTCGGCTTTTTCTCATGTGCAAAATGCTTTAAAACGTCTGCTGAAATTAGAGAAACCCCTATGGCTCCACTATCGATGAGTGCATCCACAGGAACTCCCTGAATGACAGCTGTTACTAAATCGTTATTTTCGGAATCGCGAACTGAAAGCTCGGAGCAAAGGTTTACGTTCCTCCTGTTACGTGACTGTGACTTATCTTTTGCAAAGCAAGTATCTTCACTGTGACCGGGTTTTTTGCAAAAGGTACAAACGATTAAGTTGCCCGCGTTATTATTATTAGACGAGGTTGAATCCGAATTATGAGCTTTTTGGTTATGTTTGAACAGATGATGTTCAGTTTTAGGCTTTTTTGGGCATGTGCTTTTTTTATGGCCGTTTTGGCCACAATTAAAACATTTAACGGGATTGAGCCTATTCGGTGTTAGACGTTTTCTGTTAGCAAACGCAGGAGAATCATTTTTAGTGCGGGTAGGTTTCGAATAAATGGACAAAAACGATACCAAGTTTTCGCTAGTCAAATTAGCATTTGATGCCGCCGCACGGACTTGTGGCTCAACTATACCTCTTATAGTTATCAACACCATCAAATTTTCACTGAGTCCCTTTACTATACGTAGCCGTAACAAAGTTCTACGCGCGTACTCGGAATACGAACTGTACTTCTCTGACGTAGTGTTCATTACTTCGTAAAGAATGCTCGCGTAGTCAAGCTCTCGTGGACAAAGGGGTTTGAATTCACGAACGAAATTCGACCAAGTTCTATCATTTGTCACCCACTCGTTCAACCATGTACGTGCATCACCTTTCAGGCAACTAGATACGCGAGACAAACATTCTGAATCTTGCCAATTATTTGCGAGCCTAGCGCGGTCTACCTCCTCGCACCACGCATCGATATCATGGATAGCGGGGTCAAAGTTGGAAACAAAATAATTTTGGCTACGGGTAGAACGTAATGAGTTTATCGCGTCAGCTAATAATCGAGTATCACTTACGTTCGTCTCGCGATCGGACTGTGCCGAAGAAACATTTTCACTTGGTTTTGGCATACCTTGCGCCGTGCCCTCCGATACACACACACTTGGCACATCAGTGGAATGCAATTCATTCGGCACAGCCCGGTGCGCTGACTCATCGAGAAAAATGTTAGCGCTCGTGGCGGTAGGATTTGAACTTGAATAAACGGAACGAGTTCTATGACGTGATTTAGGGGGTGTTGTTTGACCATTGTTATCTGATTTTTGATTAGACGTAGCACAGTTATTTTCGAGTGTATTTAAACGTGTCAAAATCAGGTTTAACGTTTGTTGCATAAAATTACTACCACTTGGCAAGTCAGGTGTACGAGTACGTGAACGGTCACGCTGTCGAGACCGGCGCGAACGCGACCGATGACCGTCATCCCGTAATCGTGACCTACTGCGAGTATGGGACGTACGCACGCGCTCGTGTCGACGCGTCTTGCTGCGCGAAGTTCGTTGTCTACCCGACATTTTTGCCACACATTTAAATCACTTTGTACACACACAATAAAAAAATCACCACATTAGAAAAAATATAATGGAAAAAAAAGACTCAAAGGAATGGCAAAGAAAAGAAACTGGTGTTTTTTTTTTTATTCAACTAATTAAATTGAAAATGACAAAGTTAGAAAGGCCTGATGGGCTTGAGTCATCCCACTTCTGATTTTAGGGATCAGATGTAGGACTTTATTTAAAAAAATAATGCAATCATGAACAAATCTTTTATTTTTACAGAATTACAAAATAAATCCACTGAATTTACTGATTAAATAAAACACCAATTAATTATCAAAAAATGTGCAAAAACGAACCAACAAGTCGCGTCGAACACGATGTGAATCCTCCAAGCGCCACGAGCAAAATGCGGTTGCAACATGGCGGAACCCTTTTATATTAACGCGAAAACGCGCCTAACCTAAACCGGTAGTGACGTAGTGTGGATGACGTCTCGAAAATCCTAACAATACAGTACGCGACTCAGTATTTTATAAAATCACTCTACGCTCTACCCTCTAAGAAAAGGGGGGCGGAAGTGGTTCCCCTTCACTACAAAACCAATTCTTCTTTTCGTTTGGGACACCGAGTCGACCATCGACCCAGTGAACCCTAGTGTCAGAATTTTTCAACCGCCTTCTACAAGTAGCAGGCTTCTGACATGGTTGTGTTACGACCGCCGTCTAAGTAAACCAATGAAATCCGACCAAAAACATTTACATTTCAATTTCTTTTATAAACCCTACATATTGGTTAAATGTATGATTTGCTGTTTCAAAAGAATGAAAACAATAACAATTTGACTGGAGAAATAATACAAAATGCGCCTTTTCGAAGGAAGAAGTTTTTCTTCCGTTTGGCCAAGCCGTACATTTTAACTAAGATGTAGGTAAAGTTTGTAAGACAGTTGGTGTACTTAGGGCGCGTACATTGAGAAGCTTGGCTCTATTTGAGGTCTGATGTCTATTTGTTGCGCTTTGACTATATCTTGACATGAAAATGTTTTTGGTGGGATTGTTTTTCGTTATATCATAGGTTTGTTTAACGTTTAGCAACACGCCGGGACTGGAGGCCGTGTTTACCATGATGACTATATCGACGTATCTATCAAGATTCTGGAGTACCTGATTTAGACCATAAAGAAAGTCCACTCTAACAAAAATAAAACAAAAACATATATTTTGATATCGCAAAGGGTAACTGGAAGAGATCTCTTAATGGGATAAATCCGCCTTTGCGCTTCTTATGTTTTACAACACTTAAACTAATAGTATTAACAGGATTATCACCACGATTATGTTTGTTTTTACCTCGATATTTCGAATCGGTTACACGCTCCATGGTCACAAGTAGACTGTTTTGGCGAATACTGTCATCCTGCTAGGGGCAAACCTATCTGTCTACCCTCTTTCTGATACATCGACTGCGATCCGTTCGGTGGCTCGTACCACTACTATCTTATGTTTTACTAATTTTATTGCTACTTTTAACTTCTGTGGTACAAAAAAGTTATTACATTCTTCTACTGCTACAGCCACATCAGTCCATTGCTGGACATGAGCCATACTCACCGTGCTTGACAGTCGAATTGGTGAGCGCAGTGCAGGATTTTGTAGATATTCAGCGGAAACGCTGCTGCTCGTTCTTGGATTCATCCCTTAGTCGCCTTATACAACACCCACGGGCAGAAATGGGGTGATGCTATTCTAAGGCGACAGCCGATGCTATTCGAACTTATTACATACCTACATAATATAAAAATAGAAGCCGAAATCAGATTGTTGATCAACTAAACTATCCTACTCTTCTGCGGAGACTCAACATTCAAAGCTAAAGTTGTTCAACATAATGAGATGTTTTTGCAGATCCATAGCAAACGAGCATCGTGTTGTTTAAAGTCTGAGAGCTCATCACTTCATAGTATAAAGCAAAATTCGTTTTACGTGTCTGTTTATTTTAAAAGATAGAGTGATTCATGAGGAAGGTTTATATGTACAATATTGGCACAAAAACGACTACTTTCAGCGGGAAAACGAGTTACAGCGGGCGGAGGGACTAGGCGGGTGGCTTGTCTTACCTAGAGGTATCACTGCTGTGAATAGAATGTATAAAAATGTCTCAGTTCTGCGGAAAACGAGTAGAAGAAAACCGCCGCAAAATCCCTTACGTAGTTTTAAAGATCTCGTACAATGGAACCTTGGTAAATAAAAAGACATAGTTCCTACTCAAAGGTATTCTTGACGTACAAACAGCCACCACCAATTTTCAAGCAACACTATTTTTAGTTAAACATTGAACTTGGCTACCAACTTCTACATTTATGCTTATGGTGGGACTATCTTTGTTTCAAAAAAGCCTTACTAATAACAATTCTCCTTGTTCAGTCGATCTTTTTTGTAAAAAAAATTGCCCAACACTTCACCATATCGTTTTGTACCCCATCACTAAACGATATCGTTTTTTTGACATAAAATAGCTATTGAAGTGTATCTTATTTTGACGTAAGTTTATGCCAAAAACATGTCCTTATTCGGGTAAATCATTCAAAATTGAGTGAATGATATAAATTTTTTGACCTACGATTTCGAACACACACACATATGTAAAAAAAAAATTTGGTATACATAGACTGCTATTAACCTTATATATTTTTTGTTTACTACAAAACTATCAATGTACTGCTAATTCAGCGCGATTTGTCGTCAATTAGCCAGAAACTACCCATATGGTTTTCCATATCGTTTTTTGACATATCGTTTTTCACACAGATTCGACCCCTAGGTCATTGTTTTGAAAATTCACCCAGAAAAATATGACAGAGGAGAATATCAGTCATTAAAGAAATTGTGTACGCTTTAAAAGTTGTACGCTTAAAACTTTAGTACAAAAATACTACAGACTCCATTTTTAATTTTTCGAAATAAATCAAAATTTAAAATAATGTTTAAAATAATACATACATACATATATCACGCCATTATCCCTTGCGGGGTAGGCAGAGCGTTAACAGCCGTAAGAATACGGTCGCTATCGCCACGTCTGACATTTTTGAGTATTGTTTTCTAAGGTTGTTTCGGAAAACATGTGTATCACTAAAACTGTGTTTAAAATAATAAATCACTGTGTTTAAAATAATAAATTGTTTTTATGACGTCCGAGAATTTCTTTCATATAAATTTTAATTTTAGTCCTCTCTATCTCTATGTATATGTAGAAAATGTAATAATGTAGTTCTATGAATTCTATTGACATTTTGTGATGATTTTATTATTACCTACAGATTTTTATTTTTAATAGTTATTGACATTGAATTAGTTATATTTATTTTGATATTTTGACATTGAGCTTCTTCTTTTTTAATATTTAATTTATTGACAACAATTTTATTTGAAAGTATGACATTGTATAAAGATTAAATCAAAAATTCAATTATGTTTGCATGCCTGAAACAGGTGAAATATGTTAGGACAAATTTATATTTTTAGAATAAGATCTTTTGTACCATATTTCTTGCAAATAAATTATCATTCATTCATTCATTCATTCATTCATTCATTCATTCATTCAATGCACAGAAAAATAATATAAAAGTAAGTATTTTGACGCCATCCGTAATAGAGAGATACGACGTCGTCTCTCAGTATTTTCATACAAAATACTTATCGTTTTTAAAAGTAGCTCATTCTTCCGGCCAGTCATCATACCCTTTATTATTATTCCGATGGATGAGATTAGTCCACTTTAGAAAAGGCCTGTGCCTCGTTTTTCGAAACTACAATTTACAATTCTACAGGTGAAATTCGATGTACATTGCGTAGCGGGTCAAAAATCCTGGTTTTATAATGTCTCACCGGCTACGCAATGTACATCGAATTTCACCTGTAGAATTGTAGCTTGTAGCTTCGTTGCATGGGGCACTGGTTGCCCGTATTTTTTTTTATTGAGACTTTCCATACGCCGTATGATACCGGCTTAGAATAGCATCACCCCATATCCTTCCTGGGGGTATCGTCTGAGGCGACTAAGGGACTCTAGGGTTCCATGTGTATTGCAATTTTCGGCGACTGGCTGACAAACTGTCACTATAGTGATACACGAACCATCTGAACGGGCCCTCAATACTTGTCAGACGTGGCGATAACAACCGTAATTTTACGATCGCTAACGCTCTGGCTACCCCGCAAGGGGCAGAGGCGTCATTTGTGTATATGTAATATCAAAGAATATTATGACTGTTCTCTAACCCCAGTAAAAAAAACACGTGTTTTGTATCGTATTAGATTCGTAACTTGGTACTATATTATACAACAACAAAAACTAGATTGGAATTTCATTTTGCATACTATTGCAATTATTTAGTTAATTTATATCTATTCAAAAGGTTCTGTATCTTTTATATTTTTTTCTAATAATAACTCAGTGAGTTTATCACAAAATTATACGTAGGTATATATATTTTTTTTATACGGTAAGTATAATATGGGTTTTTTTTTTTTCTTCGGTTGGCGGGAAAAGAAGACAACGGAAAATTTTCGTTAATTAATTTTTATTACTGTTTTCAAGTTATTAGGCTAAGTACTTGTTTTAATTAGTGTACATATTGTAAATAATTTATCTTTCATCGGATAGGGTAAGTTTTTGTTACACATCTTAGCCGTTTTGGCGAAAATGGACCCCTCCATAGTGAGGGAGTCCGAAATTCCCATACAACCTCCAGACGAGTCTATGTCTCCAGCCCTGGATCTCTTAGTGGCAGCGGCAAAAAAGGTTGAAAACATTGATGAAAATAGCGGTCGTGGCTTATCAAGTTCATCTATAAAATCTTTTAAAAACAAAAAGCACAATAAAAAAGTTAAATATGTATTGCTAGACCCCAATCAATTAAAAGAAAAAAAGAACCTTCCCGTAGACCTTCCCATACAAAAACAGGCTGCTACTGATACTAGCATCCCAATGGACCAAGACCACCCCAAAAATGCTTCCCGGTTGGACCGTGTTTTTGATAAAAATTTACCACAGGACCAGATTCGTGACAAAGATACAAATTTTAAGAAAAGTGTTTTTAGGGAGCTTTATGATCCCAAAGACCCAGGCCCGTACATTGTTCATGTACAGTTTGAAGAAGAAGATGGTAAGAGGGGGCGTACTCTGCATCCTCTTGACTTTTCGTTCTTTTTGTACAAAAACGGAATGAAAAATATTTTAGAAAACGGGGTAAAAAGGATAGGACGCAATCGATTGGCTATTTCGTTTGGGTCTTGGAGAGAAGCAAATCTTTTTGTTTCAGACGAGGTTCTTGCTGGTCAAAAAAAGTACCATGCTTCAATTCCAACATTTAATTTGTGTCGCATGGGCATTGTTAAGGGTGTTCCAGAGAGCTGGACTCAGGAAGAGATAATGCAAAATATCAAAGTCCCTGAGGGGTACGGGGAAATTTTACGTTCTCGTCGTATGAATCGTAAAACGGTTTCTGCTTCAGGTGTTGTTGAATGGGTTCCTACACAAACAGTCACTTTGACTTTTGACGGACAACGACTTCCTTCCAGGGTTTACGCGTTTTATTCGGCTCTGCCTGTGCAAAAATACATCTTGCCAACAATACAGTGTCATCGCTGTTGCAGATTTGGGCATACACAAGACAAGTGTCGTAGTAAGCCCAGATGCTCAAAATGTGGTGAAGAACATGATGCTGGATCTTGCGTGGTGACAATATTTTCATATGTTAACTGCTCAGGAGATCACCAAGCCACTGCAAAAATTTGTCCAAAATTTTTGAGGCAAGCCGACATCAAAAAATACATGTCAGAGAACAATGAATCGTATCTTGAGGCTTCAAAAATAATTCCAAACTCAAAACCACTGTTTTCAGAAATTGTTGGCAGGGCCTCTTCTCCAAATTCTTCTGTTCCTGTGGAGTCCACTGAAAACAGAAAAGTCTGGAATAAGAAAACTGTCACAATTCCACCAAAAATAAAAAAATCAACACCCCAAGGCTATGACCACAAATCGCACAATGATTTAATTAATTCTTTCAATGCACCTACCCCAGCAAATGGATGTGGTTTCAGAACGACTGAAATCAATGATAAAGAAATTGACTCTCAGGCATATTCATTACAGGATTTATTATCTCAATTAGTTAATATTGTCCTTAACTCTTCTTTACCGTACAACGTTGCCCTATCACTTATTAACTCTATCTCTGTTGCCATTCTCAATTTAAATCATGGATTGTCTGATCCAGTGGAACCCCAGAAGCATTCGCTCTAAACAATCTGAACTATTTTTTCTAATAAACAAGTATAAACCGTCTATCCTGGCCATTTCTGAGACTTGGTTGGGACCGGGATCTCTGTATAGGGTTCCAGGTTTCAACATTCTCAGGACTGACCGGAGAGATGGATATGGAGGAACAGCTCTCCTCATAAAACAAAATTATTTTTTTAAACAAATTAATTTACCTGTTCATAACAATGATCATTTAGATGTAGTTGCTGCTGAAGTAGCAGGTGTCTCTTATGTGTCGGTGTATATATCTGAAAAAGATTTGACAGTTATTCCAACCTTAAAAAATATTGTTGGAGGGTTACAATCTCCTATTGTCATTTTGGGGGATCTAAATGCCCATCATTCTTCGTGGGGTGCACCCCGTGATGACGTTTTTGGAATTCGTATTGCTGATATGTTAGATGATTTAAATCTTGGAGTACTAAATACTGGGTGTCCTACTCGTCAACCTGTACCAGGTCAAGCTCGTAGTTATGTTGATCTTTCCATATGTTCTCCTAGTCAATTGTCAGTTATTACATGGGAAATTTTAAATTTGTCATATGGCAGTGATCACTATCCAATCATTTTGAGGTTTCCAAAATCGAACAAGAGTTGCGTACAACCTTTACCTCCCTTATTAAAATATAAATTACCTGATAAATGTAGTACTTTGTGGAATAGTTATTCTGCGTCGTTGGATGAAGAATTATGTGAGCTCTCGGCGATTTCTGTTACTAATACTAATGTTGTTGGTCATTATGACCATTTAACCTCAAATATCAAGAAGACAGCAGATGTCACTTTTGAATCAAAAAATGTTACCAGTAATAAAATTGTTTCTCCGCCATGGTGGGACAAGCAATGCACAGAAGCGGTAAAGAAAAGAAATGACATGGAGTTGCTGGTGCATGATAATGTTGATTTATTCACTTTCAATCAGTTTAGGAATTATGAAACGGCTACTAAACGTCTTTTGCAGAAAAAGAAGCGTAAGGGATGGAAGAGTTTTTGTGGATCTATCTCGCCGAGCACTCCTCTAACTGAAGTTTGGAGTAGTGTTCGTCGGTATAGAGGTTCCCTGAAGACTCGGTCTGTCTCTTCCTTCTCATTGGATTGGGTTACATCGTTTTTTCGTTCTCTAGCACCTGATTTTGTACCATCTTTACATCATATGCCTTTTACGTACACATCTTCAAATACAGGCTACTTAAATGGACCATTCAATTTGCAGGAATTAAATTGGGTCTTAAAAAGGGTATCGGATTCTGCGCCGGGGGTTGATGGTATCCCGTATTCTTTTATTGTCAATTCATCCGTTTCTACGAAACTGTTTTTCCTTGATATTGTTAACACAATAGTTGAGACTGGAGTAATTCCTTCATCCTGGAAACATCAACTAATAATCCCATTGTTGAAGCCAAATAAAGATCCTCAATTGCCATCTTCATACAGACCGGTTGCGTTGGCTTCCGCGTTAAGCAAGTTGGCAGAACATCTTATTAAAAATAGACTGGAGTGGCACTTAGAACATAATTCTTTATTATCCACTTCTCAATATGGGTTTCGAAAGGGGAAAAGTGTGATAGATAATCATTCAATTTTGACAACAGATGTACAGTTGGCATTCACAAAAAAGGAAATCGTTGCAGCGGCCTTTTTAGATGTTAGCTCTGCGTATGATAATGTGGATTTAATAATATTGCAACAAAAATTATCTGCAATTAATTTCCCTTTGAAGTTCGTTAACTTTCTGTTTAACTTATATATGGGCAGAACGCTCACGATTCGTCTGGCGGGTGTAGAAGAAGGTTTTAGGACAGTGTGGAAAGGTGTTCCTCAAGGCTCTGTTTTGAGCCCTTTACTATATGATGTGTACACTAGGGATTTAGACAGGGCAATCATTGGGAGTAATATATTGCAGTATGCAGATGATCTTCTTATATATTCAAGCAATAAATCTACCGATGAGGCGGTTGCTACTTTGCAATCGGATCTAGATCGTTTACAGCTATGGATGTTCAATCACAATTTATCTTTATCTCCACTTAAATGTTCAGTTATGGTCTTTACCCGTAAAAGAACAGTCCCTACAGTTAACGTAAAAATTAATGATATAGCTATTCCTACAGAAAATGAAGTTATGTTTTTGGGGAAAAAATTTGATTCCAAATTAAACGGTGTAGCTCATTGTAACTATATAGTGGGCAAATGTGAAAAACGTATTTCTGTTTTGAGAGCCTTGTCAGGAGTATGGTGGGGAGCCCACCCTTCATCTTTAAGATTAGTTTACAATGCTCTGATTAGAAGTATTCTAGACTACGGGACCTTTTTACTGGCTCCAGCGAATAAAGGGGCTTTAAAGAAGCTCGACTTGGTCCAGTCTAAAAGTCTCCGCTTGGTAATTGGTGCGATGAAGTCGTCGCCAATTAATGCAATGCAAGTAGAATGTTGTGATCCTCCGCTATATCTTAGAAGGCAATTCTTATCCGATAATTATATTTTTAAAATTAGCCAACTGACTGATCATCCCCTTATACCTAAAATTCAATTATTAAAAAATTACATAGAGTCCAATAATTGCTATTGGGCCCATAAAGAGGTTCCTCACATACTTAATAGCTACGAAAAATTATCAGAATATCAGGATTCATTAAAAACATTTCATTGTCATCCGTTGTTTCATGTAGATTACGATGTTGTCATATCGATGGGTGAAAACGAGAAGGTCGTAACCAGTAAAAAGGTCGTAACTAACTAAGGGCACGCCCCTGATCAGCTGATTTTTCTCTATCGAACGGTCCGGGTCTCGTTGCTCTACGACAAAATTTTTTTTCTAATTTGGGTTGAATTATGAAAAGTTTTCAGATTTTTTTTGTCGTAAGCCGGTCAAAAACCAGTGTTTTTGAGGCTTTTTGATTTACGCCAAATCAATGTTAGGTATTACCAATCTAGGTCTAGTTACACCCTTCTGGTGGTATGAAAATTTTACCCTACTTTTATTTACGCCGTTCTTACTTTTATTTACGCCGTTCATTGTTGTTGATTGCTTACCTGATACTGATGAGGAAGATTAGATTAGATAGAATAGATTTAAAATATACTGACATTTGATCTCGTTTTTAGGTTAGGCAGTAGTTAGTTGAATGACTTGGCAATCGCACTGAATGTATTAATTTTAATATGTATTACACGTTAACCTTCTGTTCTAGTGCGATGGCTAAGTCATTCAATTTATTGTAAACATTAAAATACATTGAAAATATTGATATGGTCACTATAAAATAATGCTTATTAACTAATTACGTAATTAATTAAGATAGATCTCTTAAGTGGGGAATGAACAAATCGATAGCCGACTTGGTTTCAAATGGATCTCATACCTTTTTACGGTTGAACAGCTCAGTTAGTCCATAATGTTTATTTATTTTATTTATTTATTTAACTGTTTATTGCACACAAGATAAAACACAGGACAATCACATTTAAGAGTTTAAACAATCACATTTATCATGTTCTAGAGTGAATAAAAAGTTCTAGAGTGCGAGAGTTAGTAATGTAAGATATTTCTTCGGAGACATGTCAAGAGTCCTTAGGTAATAAACATACTAAAACCCTGGGACACTAGGAGGAGCCCCAGAGTGGGGGGAGGGGGGAAAGGGTCCATTTTTTCAATTTTTGCTTAAATCTCAAAAACGGTACATGTTAGAGAAAAACGTTCAAGGAAAAGTTGAAAGGCCATAAAATTATCTACAAATTATACCCAAATCACTTTTTCCTATATCCTACCGTTTCTGAGTTACACGCATTAAAAATGATTTTGGCTCAAACAATTTTCCCATACTACATACCCATGTTTATGACATCAATCGATCAAAATATTTCTTTCTTCCATAAAACTCAAATGTGCAACTTGTGACCAGTACTGATAGATTGCTCTTGATTAGGTCTATCATTGGTAAAATAAACACATTCCTCCATGGAAGCCTTTAGGAGGAATCGATTGTCAAAATATTATATTAGGGTAGTTTTAGTTACTGAACTTGAACTATTTATTTTTTTCTTCCTAAAAATCTCAAAAGTGCAACTTGTGACCGGTACCGATAGATTGCTCATAATTAGGTCTATCATTGATAAAAATACTAGATTCCACCATGGATGCGTTTAGGGGAAATTGAATTTTATAAGGGTAGTTACGATACCTGAACATTTTTTTTTCCAAAAAGCTCAAAAGTGCAACTTGTGACCGGTACTGATAGATTGCTCTTGATTAGGTCTATCATTGGTAAAAAAAACACATTCCTCCATGGAAGCCTTTAGGAGGAATTGATTGTCAAAATATTATATTAGGGTAGTTACGCAACTTAACCATTTTATTATTTTTTTCTTCCATAAAGCTCAAAAGTGCAACTTGTGACCGGTACTGATAGATTGCTCTTGATTAGGTCTATCATTGGTAAAAAAAACACATTTCTCCATGGAAGCCTTTAGGAGGAATTGATTGTCAAAATTTCAAGCTTAGTAACTCACACTACCCTAATATAATATTTTGACAATCGATTCCTCCTAAAGGCTTCCATGGAGGAATGTGTTTTTTTTACCAATTATAAACCTAATTAAGAGCAATCTATCAGTACCGGTCACAAGTTGCACTTTTGAGCTTTATGGAAGAAAAAAATAATAAAATGGTTAAGTTGCGTAACTACCCTAATATAATATTTTGACAACCAATTCCTCCTAAAGGCTTCCATGGAGGAATGTGTTTATTTTACCAATGATAGACCTAATCAAGAGCAATCTATCAGTACCGGTCACAAGTTGCACTTTTGAGCTTTTTGGAAGAAAAAAACTAAAATCTTCAGGTATCGTAACTACCCTTATAAAATTCAATTTCCCCTAAACGCCTCCATGGTGGAATCTAGTATTTTTATCAATGATAGATCTAATTATGAGCAATCTATCGGTACCGGTCACAAGTTGCACTTTTGAGATTTTTAGGAAGAAAAAAATAAATAGTTCAAGTTCAGTAACTACAACTACCCTAATATAATATTTTGACAATCGATTCCTCCTAAAGGCTTCCATGGAGGAATGTGTTTATTTTACCAATGATAGACCTAATCAAGAGCAATCTATCAGTACTGGTCACAAGTTGCACATTTGAGTTTTATGGAAGAAAGAAATATTTTGATCGATTGATGTCATAAACATGGGTATGTAGTATGGGAAAATTGTTTGAGCCAAAATCATTTTTAATGCGTGTAACTCAGAAACGGTAGGATATAGGAAAAAGTGATTTAGGTATAATTTGTAGATAATTTTATGGCCTTTCAACTTTTCCTTGAACGTTTTTCTCTTACATGTGCCGTTTTTGAGATTTAAGCGAAAAATTAAAAAATTGACCCTTTCCCCCCCTCCCCCCACTCCGGGGCTCCTCCTAGTGTCCCGGGGTTTTAGTATGTTTATTACCTAAGGACTCTTGACATGTTTCCGAAGAAACATCTTACGTTACTAACTCACGCACTCTAGACCCCCTTTGGAGGTACTCATTCAATGGACTAAGTAGCGAGACTTGGTTTTTTTTTATATATTAATGTTTTTGAGGGTATAAAAGATACTACTTTTAAATACATAAATCGTAGTTTTATTTATAATACTTAATTATGCAACCATTCCTATGCAACTATACTTAACACTTGGACGACTTTGTCTAGGTTTCATTACTATTTAGAGACTAGCTGGTGCCCGCGAACTTCGTTTCGCCATAATATATCTTCCATCATTTATCAGCTATATATAGGACGACCACTGCTAAACATAGGCCTCTAAGAACCATAAAATAATATTAGCCAATATTAAATTGTTGGTAGGTAGGTACCAGAAAACTTGGTTTCTCAGACTATATGTAAGTAATTTAAAAAACTGTTAAATCGTAAAATTTCAATTTCCACATGCAAGAAAGAGTAAGAAAACGGTGGTTGGTTTATATTGTTTAGTCTTTTAGAATCCCTAAAGGTTCAGTTTCTTGAAGTCGTCTTTCCCTGCTACGATTTTTTAGCTTTCCAGTTCTCTTCCCTATATCTTCAACTTTCCGCCTCTTATGCCATTTTTAGCAGATTTTTTAAAACCGTGCAATATTTACTTCCAAGAGTATTAATTCCGTGAAGTAGACTGATGCCACATTTCTTGACATTGTGATGGAAGACTGAAGACCGAGTTCATGAGTGTGAATAAATAAAAACAAAAGCAAGTAATCATACTACTAATCCTATCCTATCCTACTTCCTACTAATAATATAAATAAAAAAGTTTATATGTTTGTTTGTTACTCCTTCACGCAAAAACTGTTTAACTGATATTCATGAAATTGAACACAGACATAAAGGAGGTAACTTGGATTAACGCATAGGAAAGTTTTCTTCGCAAAAAATGTTCCTGTGTGATGCATGACCGATTTCCACACGGGCGGAGCCGCGGCTAGGGTTACGTTTAATTAAGTACCTAAGGCTATTTAATTAAGGTCGTGTGCTGCCGGCAAAGTAGAATAGCACCTCTCTTCCCGTGGGAGTCGTAAGAATCAACCGAGGGAGAAACCTGACCAAGACCGGCGGCCCTGGAGAAGGACAACAGAATCTACATTTAAACCCGGAACGGAGTCTTTGTTAGACGCGTGTGACAGAGGTCTATCCTGCAGTCAATTTGGCTCCGCACGTATCGACTCGCAGTTCCTGTGGTGTCAGTCAGGGAGTCCGAGAGAGTGGCGCAGGTCTTGAGCAACCCTGCGTTTTCAAAAAACGTTGTCTGTGGAAAATCGGCTTATACCTATAGCCACGAAAAGTCTTTTCTCAGATACTGCTTTGATCGTCTGGCACAAACGTATAAAATATAACTTTCGTCAGGAAAATTTTACAGAAATATGGAAAAATGTATCTTCTATATAAAATGTACCAGCCGATTGAGTCACTTTGTGTGGGAAGTCCAATTTTTATTAGTATTTCCAAAGAATATTTCAGAAAAAAGTTGTCGCTCCCTGAAAATAATGTAGCTGTATTGTCGGCAAAACCTATAACATACTGCATGTACCAGACAAACATTGGCTAAATAGCCTTAACCAAATTAGCGAGAAAATTTAAAAACAAAAAAGATATTGCAATTTTCCCGCGTAGATTACGCACAAAGAAAACGATTCCTATTATGAAGTTTGTATCGTCTGGCCACGCAACTTGCACGTCTTGCACCACGGAACTTTTGTTTTCGAGGGTAATAATTATTGAATTATTAAAAGTGAAAATTAATCCAATATTAAAGAGATATTTTTGTAGTCGTCGACATATTCATAGATTTTAGTTTCCTTGTCGTAATCATGAGCAATAATTCGACAAACTCATTTGTTGAGGTTATAAAAATACAGATTAAAAATATAAATACGGCCTCATGTTTTTTTTCTTCCTGTACGCTTATTCAAAGCGACACAATACGTGCTGGCCAGTTCGAAATTTGAAATAATCTCAGGTCCAATTAACCCATACACATCCTTTTACTACGCGCCACTATGAAATTCTCATGACCTACAAACTTATTTTATGTGTAGCAGCCAACCCCCCTTTTAGGGGTATGTTTTTTTTAGCCTATAACCTGGTCGGTGAATTACTTGACATTTTGGTACAATTTGATTCAAAATCCGTTCGGTCGTTTTCGCGTGATGCTTCCGCATATACACAAACAAACACAAACATCGTACAAAACTCATTCATAGATGTCGCCACACATCTTTTAAAACGCGCTATCGTTGTGTTTTCTCAAAACTATATAGGATCACTGAACACTGACTTATTACTGTCTTATTATATGTATAGATAAGCAACAATTCCATCAGAACTTATTACAGAATATTTTGGAATGGTTCTTGTTTACGACAAATGTATAGCAAAAGTGATTATCTTTCTCACACTTACGTCCTCTAAGTCATGTATGTACTTTTCAGCCATCTTAGATACATCGTATAAAAAGTCTGTAAATGGATAGCTTATTCCGACTGCATACAAATGTGCGAACCATTTACGACCTTTTGTCGGTCAGTTAATTGAAAATCTTAGGGCGTAAGTAGTACAAAAACATACTTATCGTCACTTTAGATTAAAAATTATGTTTTCAAATAAAGGGTATTATTATAACAAAAACATGTTCTAAAAATCAGCTCTAAATTACGCATACTTTTTGAGTTATGAATTTTTTTGTGTTTTTTTTTTCGTTTTTTGGCTCTGGTGTAAAGTTGGCTATTTTTGGTTACGACCTTTTCGTTTTCACCCATCGATATATTCACCTAAAATTTGTTTAGACATTGGGGCTGCGAAGGATTCTATAGTTGCTAACTCTCTTGTGAATCAATTTATCCAATTAAACTTTTCTGATGCCGAGGTGTTTTACACGGATGCATCAAAAACGCTTCAGCCTGTCATGGGCGAAGGTGTTGGTGCTGCATTCGTGCATAACAACACGGGTTACTTCAAACTTTTCAAATACCCATCTGTGGTGACAAATTACACTGCTGAGGCTTTGGCTATACTGGAATGTATAAATTATATTATTTTGAAGGGGTACAACAATTCTTTGATTCTGTCTGATTCTTTAAGTTGTTTGAAGTCTGTCGCAAATCCTTTAATTAAAAACGGTGTCTCTCCTCTTACGCTGGAAATTAAGAGTAAGTTGCTAATTTGTGACAATCGAAATCTAAAGGTTACGTTAGCTTGGATCCCTGGCCACTCAGGAGTGCAAGGTAACGAAATCGCGGATAGGTTGGCCAAATTGGCAACTTCTCAAGGCAACAGCGACAATAATTCGGTTTATGTTCACGATTTACTCCCATCCACTAGAGCTTTTATGTATCAAAATTGGAATAATAAATGGGTAAACCCTGAAAAAGGTAAATTTTACAAAAACCTTCAGCCTATCATCCAAAGTCGTCCGTGGTTTTCGAAATATATTGTAAATAAAAAAATTGCGTCAGTCGTTTCTCGTATGAGGTTGGGCCATTGTTGCACCCCAGTGCATTTGGCCAAGTTGGGTATTTGCGACAATGGTGAATGTCAGTGTGGTTTGGGTAATGGCGACATTACCCATATTTTGTTTATATGTAGTAAATTTAATTCGTTAAGCCTGTATAATATTTTAATTGCGCACAAAGCGCCCCTACCTGTAAATACTTCTTGTATATTAAATTTAGCGAATAAGGTGTATATAAAGTGTCTTTGTATATATTTAAGTTTCCATGATATTTCCATTTGATTTCATTTTCATACTCATTTGATTTCATCCTCACTGGACGTTGGCAGGAATGTCCCCTGAAACTAGGGTTGACTATTGCCATACACAAAAAAAAAAAAAAAAAAAAAAGTATAATATGCAAATAAATTCAATATTTTATAATATTGTTTTGAAAATGCAATGTTATTATTTTTAAGAATTATATGTAAATAACTTATATTTTATTACATCGTTTTAAAAAGGCAATGGTATATTTGCATTTCAATTTCATACCACCAAGATTCAAGATTCAAGCATTTATTGGTAAAAATAATTTTACAAGTCAAATGTTCTTATTAATAAAATTAGGAGTATTAATATTAATAAATTATAAGTATTATTATTTCATTACATATTTAAAGTTATACCTAGGGTTCAGTTGATGACCCAATCTCATCAAAGAATTCCTGGAGATTGTAACACGCCATATTTTGAAGTTTTCTTTTGAGTTGCGAAATGAATACCTTATCACTGTCCACATTTTTTAGTTTATCGGGTAACGCATTATATATTTTGATACCTAATATATCGACAGACTTTCGAGATTTAGCAAATCTTTAACCCTTTAACCCTTTAACCCTTTAACCCTTTAACCCTTTAACCCTTTAACCCTTTAACCCTTTAACCCTTTAACCCTTTAACCCTTTAACCCTTTAACCCTTTAACCCTTTAACCCTTTAACCCTTTAACCCTTTAACCCTTTAACCCTTTAACCCTTTAACCCTTTAACCCTTTAACCACCTCTTTAACCCTTGTTAATTACATTTAGCAGGACTCACACTGATCATTCTCAAGTACTAGTGCCTCGTTTTTCGAAACTACAATTTACAATTCTACAGGTGAAATTCGATGTACATTGCGTAGCGGGTCAAAAACCCTGGTTTTATAATGTCTCACCGGCTACGCAATGTACATCGAATTTCACCTGTAGAATTGTTGCTTGTAGCTTCGTTGCATGGGGCACAGGGTGACTGAGCATCTACAATTCAGAGTGATTTTTGGAAAATAAAACCTAGCTAGATTTGTATATCATCCCCGAATCCCCCTATAAACGAATCTTCATGAAAATCGTTGAAGCCCTTTTCGAGACCCCATTGATTTGTAATTTTGATCCTACTCGCTCGATTCAAGGTATTAGATAGTTAAATAAGTATATAACTATTACCAGTATAACACAATTTTGTCATGACATGCCGTGCTTAGAATAGCTCCCTATTTCCTTACTGCGCGTATCGTAAGAAGCAAAAAAGAGACACGAATGTTTCATGTTTATTGCAAATGTTTTACGGCCATTAGCATTCTGCCTACCCCGCAAGAAATAAAAATGTGATATAATATGTATGTATGTACCTATATTATGTTGATATCTTGTATCCTACCTGGGTAGATCGACGTGCAGGCAATAGTACCTACTAGATCTGCTTTATTACTAAAAGTACGGAAGTGGTGACGGTAAATGCTCTTAAACAGCTTCTATTCAGCCTAATTATCTATAAGTAGCTATCATTACTGAACATTACCTCTTGCTTACGAGTATAAGCATTTTCTACTTAATCAGGAAAGTAACAATGTTATATATGAGAAAATAATGAGCGAAGCAGGATATATTTTCAAATATTATTAGGATCTACTTCCAGTCAATAAGGGTTGTTGGACGACTCGATGTCTCACATGAAAAGTCAATGAGCTGCGTAGTATGTAAAATTTGGGAAATCTTACTAATATTGTGATTTGTGACTGACACCATACAACCTATTTATTTATTTATACATTTAATGTACAGAATATAACACAAAGGACAGCCAGCCGAAATTCTGATGTGGAAACGTATGTCATGATATCCGATTCTTTACTGAGTAATTTTAAGCTATTGCGGTTGTTTACACTGTTGATAGTTATAGTTAAGCCAGCTACTTGTAGAAAGCCGCAAAAAAATTCTGACACTAGGGTTCATCGGCTCCTAGGACGACTCGGTGTCCTACACGAAAAAGAAGAATGTATGATTTTAACGGGTACTTACTGAAGAATTAATTTTGTTTTGAGTTTCCGATATTTCGACATTGTTGATTACGGGTAAACTGACGCAGATGCTTTCAACAGAGTTGCAACTACCCATGATAGAGACTACGCGAAAAATTACATGATTAAAAAAAAAATTACCAGCTGAGAATAGCATCACTCTAATTCTACCCATATGTGTCGTAAAAAGCGACTTACGGATAACACACACACACACACACACACACACATCTCTTGCGGATAATCATCAAGGAAATGTGCAGCAGCCTTCCCTGTCAATCCAACATCTTGCACTGCGCTCGCCAGTCCGCCTGCCAAGCGTGGTGTGTATGGCAATCCCCCAATAGGGAGAGGCCCATGTCCAGCAGTGGACTGTTGTGGCTGTCATAGTTATTGATTGATAATTTAGAGTCAACTATGGCAATTTTGTACGACCATGATATTTAATTCAGTAAAACAATAAAATGTCAAATTCTTAAAGCACTTTTTACTCGCATATATTTCTGACAACCTGTCATTGAAAAATTTCTCAGAAATACCTTTGAAACATGAAAATAATTTAAGAAAATGTTTTTTAATGTAATTTTAGATACAATATCTTAAGCAATAATGGTCAAAATTGCTTATCAAATATCTGTGACCTCTTTAAGACTATAAATCATCATTATTGTCAATGGAATGTCTTTTTAATGAATCAATTAGTTTCTTATAAAAAACGTAATTAACTAATTAAAAACGTTTAATTATAAAACCGTTTATAATATAACAATGAAACCTGTCACGCTACTGTACCATAAATTATTTTACATCCATTTCGGGTTTATTTAGAAGTTTGTTTAATCAAACAGAAAGTAATAGAGCAATGAATAGTTAAAAGTAATCTGTCATTGATAAAATTGCTGTAACATTCGTAGTACATAATTATCGGGTCATTGGACGACTTGGTGTCCCACACGAAAAGCAAGCATTATTGGAAATCATGTGACGAATGGATGAAAGGTGAAAAAACTCTCAGTCATTTATATTAGGTTAGTAGATGTACTACATATTTAGCAGTTTAACAATAAATAGAATATAATCTTGATTAAATGCTTTTCTTGTAAATAACAAAAAATAATTAACTTTTTGTTATAAATTATTATGTAGGTATGTATAAATTAGTTAGACAACGGAAGATTTTGGATTTAATAGACGCAATTATCCGCAATTTTAAAATATGATCATCACTTTTTCAAACGGCATTTTAAATTTTGGCTAGGATTCTATGGCGCATCGCACATTTAACGCACGACGGACCGCTAAAATATCACAGCGGCCTGTCAGATCCATACTAGAAACGTCACTCCCCATACTAAATCCGCACTCAATGGAAGACGCTGCGATAGCGCTGCGTCAACAGCGGTTAAGCGATTTTAGTATGGGGATTGACATTGACAGACCGCTGCGATATTTTAGCGGTCCGTCGTGCGTTAAGTGTGCGATACTCCTCTAACAAAAAAAGTGTTCTAATTTCTCTTAACGTTCATAACCGTTAGCGCCGTAAGAAATGACTCCAGCGCATGTTAATAAAGCGATCCCCATAGCAGATTAGTCTCAGTGCAGTCACGCGTTCAGCGATTATGCAGATTTCGATTATCTGAGCATAGAGGACCATTAGACCTAGTGGGTCTAGTTGAGAGTCAAAGATTCGAAAAGTTTTTTTTACAAGTAGACTAATAGAATCCTTTTAGAATGTAAGTATCTACAATAATGTTCAGTGGATAAATGGATTAGTTATTATATAAAAAAACGGGGTTCTTAATATTACCAATGTTTTTACAGTATTTTGGCCCAGTTGTATGGGACGTTTTGCGAGTGAGTACAACCCGTTATAATTTATTTTAATCAATGACAGATCAAGTATATAAAATGCATGTAACCATTCAGGGACGTCTTTAAACTGAGTGACATAAAATAGTTATAAAAAGAAAAAAAGGGTGTCTTAATGAATAATCCATATATCCAGCGAAAATATTATACTTGACATTCTAAAAGTGATTATTGTGAATCTAATTGGATTTCTTACAGTAAAGTTAGATGCATAATTAGACAGTGTTTTATTTATTTTTCCATACGATTTGACTTTTTCAAACGACGTACCAAACTTTAAAAAAAACACGGCTTTTGAATCTTTTGAATCTGAGATAGACCCACTAGGTCTATTCGGCAATGGGTCTAGCTCGTAAACGATGTCTGGGCATGGTAATAAAGTTGTTTGCAATACATCAAACGGTTTGTGCGTCGATTGTATCTACCCAGCTTCATGGAGGTTTATAGAACTTCCTTTTGTAATATAAATATGTATATTTTTTTACAGTGGCACCATCTATTAGGGGAAAAGGGTCATCATCATTGGCCTCACACGTCTGTGACAGACGATTTAATCAGTGTCTGAGGCAAGACTTTTCGTGGCTATATAAGCCAATGCGGGAGCGGCATGACTTTCCGCACGCTCTACAAGTGAAGGTGGTATTATAGACTGGAACATGCATGTTTAGGTGTCGTTTTTGCCTTTTGTTGGCGAGACCAGAGAACCAGGCGTCGTCGTGAGACTTACGCCCATCATATACACGCTTTCGCCATTCGTCCCTATCCTCAGCAAGCTTCTCCCAGCTTTGATGGTCGATGTCAAACGCAGCCATATCCCGCTTGGCGCAATCTTTGAAACGCAGCATGGGTCTTCCAACCCCTCTTTTGGCGTTAGCTACGGCACCAAGCAGGACACGCCGCGGTAGACGCGAAGGTTCCATTCGGTGCACATGCCCTAGCCACCGCAAGCGTCTCTGCTTGAGCAGAGCGGTAAAGCTAGGCAGCTGTGCAATTTCTAGAACTCGCTCGTTTGTGACTCTGTCCTGCCAGGTTATATGCAAGATGTTTCTTACGCAGCGCATATGAAACGAGTTAAGTCGACGCTCTTGTTTTGCATACGATGTCCAGGTATCAGCTCCGTACAAGAGTATGCTTAAAACGCAAGTTTGGTAAACCATAATCTTGGTTTTAGTGGTCAGATGTTTATTGTTCCATACTCTTGTACTCAGCTTACCAAACATGGTTGCCGCTTTGCCGATACGCGTATTGATCTCAACATCAAGTGTAAGATTGTTCGACACAGTCGACCCCAAGTAGCAAAACTGGTCGACAATGTCCAAGGGAACGCCACCGAGCATTATATGTGGAGCTTCTGCGCCTTGAGTTAGCACTACTGTTGTCTGCGCGGACAGCGCTGACCACGACGCGCGGGTTGAGGGAGGCGAGGGAACTGCATAAAACGCCGCTGCGCGCGCCCCTTTTGCTTCTTTACGGCACATCTCAAACGCCGAGCACACGCATTCACTTTTGTAACTTCAAAGTAATACAAGTTTTGTCAGAAGTATCTCATCTTTAATTTCTCTGCACCATAAAAATCATTGTTCATCCCGAACAACTGTTTTTTTGGCATTAATGGACATGGAGAACAGAGAACACGCGTGGGAAAACTTATCGATGATGTTTTGAAGCTCACTTTGAGAATTTGAAACGAAGGCTGCATCGTCAGCAAACAGAAGGCTATCGACAAATAAGTCATCGCGGTTACGCTTAGACTTTAGAAGCGAGATATTGTATAGCTTCCCATCAGCCCTTGTGCGTAGGTGGATACCCTGTTGGTCATCGCCGAAAGCAACTTTAAAAAGCAATGAAAAGAAAATACCAAACAGGGTAGGAGCTAACACGCAGCCTTGGCGAACACCTCTACGCATTTCGAACGGCTCAGATGTATTGCCATTAAAAACAACAGAACCTTTCATGTCCTCGTGGAAGGATTTAATGAGACTCAGGAGTTTTGGAGGGCACCCGATATTTAAAAGTGCAGTATAAAGTCCCTCTCTGCTAACGGTGTCGAAGGCTTTGTTAAGGTCTACGAACGCCACAAACAGAGGTGTTTTCTGCTCTCTACACTTTTCTTGCAGTTGGCGAAGTGTAAAGATCATATCTGTCGTGGAACGTTGGGCGCGGAACCCACATTGCGATTCGGGATATACACGATCAGCAAGTTTCTGGAGTCTTAGCAAGACTAACCGAGCAAATAATTTACCTACTATACTTAAAAGAGATATTCCACGGTAACAGTTACAGTCACCGCGGTCACCTTTGCCTTTGTATAGGGTAACGATGTTAGCATCACGCATATCCTGTGGTATATAACCCGCTTCCCAACATTTACATAACAGATTGTGCAAAATAGGTAATATGCACTTGAGCCTGATAAGTTCGGCGTGGGTACCGTCGTTTCCAGGAGATTTTCCAATCTTAAGCTGCTTAACAGCCTTGTGGTATTCCCTTATGGTAGGAAGATCATCTAACTCAGACCAGGTAGCTAGTTTCGGCATGCAATTCGCAGCTTCTGGCATTATATTTACTGGTTCTGAGTAGAGACCGATATAATGTTCTACCCATCGTTCGAGTTGGCGTTGAGCATCTGTTATAACAGTGCCGTCCGCTTCTTTAAGGGGGGCTGTTTTTTTAGGCAAAGGACCAAGGGCCTTTTTAATGCCAGCGTAGACACCACCAAAGTTTCCCACATCAGCGCACGATTGAATGCTTTTACAAAGTTCGGTCCAGTATGCATTAGCGAAGTACCGTGATGTGCGTTGTAAAGCTGACTTTGCGTTCGCTAGATCAATACGTGACTTTTCAGATGGGTTAAGGCGATGTCTTAGCGCAGCTTGTCGTTTGGACTCGAGCAGGGGTGTAATGTGTTCGAGATTTTCGACGAACCAATCCTGGTTTTTGACTTTCTGATAACCGAAAGCCGTACCAGCTACTTCTATTAGTAGCTTTTTGACTTTGCCCCATTCTTCCTCGATATTAGCGTCTACATCCCAGGTGGCAACTTCGTCCCGCACAAGCTCCTCAAATTTTCGGACCAACTCATCGTCTCTGGTTTTGTGAAGATCAAGCTTGGATCTTGAATGGATCTTTTTGTGAGCTATAGCAACATGTGAAGCCACCAAGGAGTGATCTGTGTCACAATCAGCGCTATGAAAGGTTCGCGTGTGCAGGGTCTCGCGGAGATTTTTCTTTTTGGTCAGGATAAGGTCCAGTTGATGCCAGTGGCCAGAACGCGGATGTTTCCAGGACACTTTGCGAGTTGCTTTGCCTTTGAAGTAGGTATTGGTAACACACAGTAGGTGTTTAGAGCATAACTCTAATAAACGCTGTCCGTTTTCGTTTAACTTCCCTATACCATGGTTACCTATACAATCTGGCCAAGCAACGTTGTCCTGTCCGACCCTAGCGTTAAAATCGCCCAGAACGTATAAGCGGTCAGATGACTTTATGCCGCGTAAAGTCTGGTCGAGCTGGTCATAGAACTGTGTTTTAGCTTCATCAGTTGAGGATAATGTTGGTGCGTAAGCAGATATTATTGTTACGTATCCATGATTCGTATTTAATCGCAGCAACATAATGCGTTCCGAGATGCCGCATGGAGCCTCTATAGATGTTACGAGGTCGTTGCGGATAGCCAACACCATGTTCGCGCACAGCGCTGCTGTCCTTTCCTTTCCAATAAAATGTATATTGTGTCTCACGCAAGGAACCCTCGTCAGGGAGTCTGGTCTCTTGTAAGGCACAAACAGCAATGTTCAATCTGTTTAGTTCGGCGTCGATAACGGCAGTTTTGCGCAGATCTTGTGCGTCAATAGAAGAGCCTCCACAGGTGTCAGGGAGGCCTGTCCTCATAGTACGGACATTCCATGTTGCAAATCGCATGGATAAGCGGAGTGGGTTTGTTTTATTTTTTTGCCTTTCAGTCGCAGGTGTACAATTTAACGGCGCCGATTGTCCAGTTGAGGCTGGTGCTCTCTACACCCTAAAAGAGCAAACCAGCACCGGGGCGGAACAGTACCTTATTGGTTGGGGGCTGCCCAACTTGGAGCGGGCGGTAACTGATCAGTGGGTCTACGATGGACCCTCCCACTGACGGAAGCGACCCCTGGCGCCTGCACTTACGCCCATATGTGCAGACTTATAACCGGTCACTGCCACTTCCCGTGTTGGTATCCGCATGACGCGGGTGAAGTTTCCTCTCCACAGACACTGCGTTGCCTGGGACGCAGTTATGGAAAGCGCAGGTTTGCCCAGGACCTGCGCCACCCTCTCGGCCTCCCTGGCTGATTCCACAGGAACGACGAGTCGATACGTGCGGAGCCAGGTCGGCTGCAGGAGTCTGCTGCGCGATAGACCTCTGTCACACGCGCCTGACGGAGACCCCGTTCCGGGTTTGATATGGAGTTGTCCTTCTCCAGGACCCTGGTCTGCTCGGGTCGGGTTTCTCCCTCGGTCGCTTCTTACGGCCCCCACGGGAGGAGATGGGGAGGTGCTATTCTACTCTGCCGGCACCACACGGCTAAAGGGAAAACAGGAAAAGGGTACTAAGTAAATAATGTAACGTATCCGAAAATGGAAAACTATATTCTTTACATCGATTTAATAGATCGGCTGTTTTATGGACAGATTCTTATAAGATAGAGTCATAATTAAGTAGGTACATTATTTTGTATTTCCATATTTTATTTGACTTTATATTCAATGGGTTTTTTTCAGTTTTACCATTTGAAATGATTTTAACAATGTACTTTAATAGCAGTGTCTTTCGTATAATTTTTCTTTTTGTATTTGTCCTATATCTGTTTTTGTGTGCATTAAATAGTTAAAACCTACAATACTTTTGATTTCCGAAAATGATACATCTTTCAGATGGCTGTCACACTGAACCCACGACGGAGCGCTATTTTAGCGCATCCGTAACGCAGGCTCCTGTCAGTTGTTAGGAAATTTCATATTTCCCATGCTTAAACTGACATTGACGCTGGTCCAACACATGAGCCTAAGTCAAGGTTTGCGTCTGTCAAACAAGGAAAGTCAACGCCAGTTTTTATAATAGTATGGGAAATTTGAAATTTCCCACATCTGACAGATGCATGTGTTAGACATGCGCCAAAAATGCGCAGCGTCATGCGCCAGATTGGGGGAATCACCGTAGACCGTAGGTAGTAATAAAAAATACAGGTACTTCTATGAAGCTTTTGCTATGCACATTATCACTTAGATACAGTTCGGCCCTTTTGTAATATAATAAGTCATTAATGATAATTAGTTGTTTGTTAATTATGCATACATTAGCCATAACTTAGTATGGGGTCGGTGAGGGCAAATGCAAATGTCTATAATTCCTGTCATAAAAACCACACAGCCTAGACGACTCTCTCTCGAAAGGCGTCGAGTCAAGTCATTAGTAGCTCAATAAAAAAAATGGTTGTCAGTTTACTGACGATAGTTGAATGTGACAAGGTCATAAGAAAATACGGATAGAATTGCATGGTTGCCGTTGTCACGTCAAAATATTTCTGAAATCATTTCACGCATGGAAGTCCGTCTCACTCTTATCACTATTACAACAAATATTTTTTTTTTTTTATGTCAGGAGTATGTAAACTTGTAAAGTTTATTAAATTTATTTGTTGGTCAATTTAAGTTCGAGACAGTTACAATATGAAATATACATAAACATGAATTCACTCGAGGTATAACTACAAATAAGTAAGCAATGCGTTATATGCCCGTAGCTTTGTGGAAGCGTGAATATAATAAGAAAAATAACATTCAATAATTCGAAAAGAAAAGAAAATTATGAACAGGTGAACAAAATATTTTACTTTCCTTTGTGTCAATTTAGCACCGACCTAAGATAGTTGTTGAAACCGTTATCCCTTGCGGGGTAGGCAGAGCGTTAACGGCCGTAAGAATACGGCCACTATCGCCACGTCTGACGTTTTAGAGGATTGTTTTCTAAGGTTGTTTCAGAAAACGTGTATCACTATAGTGACAGGTTGTCAGCATGTCGCCTAAAAATTGTAATACACCAACACTCTCGAGTCCCTTAGTCGCCTCTTACGACACCCGCGGGAAGGATGTGGGGTGATGCTATTCTAAGCCGGCATCACGCGGCAAACATCGTGACATCTATCAACGATAAATTGTTCTTTTTGCTACTTTAGTAAGGAGCAACAACTACTGACCGTGTCGTGACCGTCTCCGCCTTTTTATAGCACCCTGGTATTTTGTAAATTGAGATCAAAGTAATAAAATCTCTGTCAGCCACCAGAAAGGTCCGAAAGTTCAACATCTATAAATCGGTTTGAAAGTAATACAGAGAGTTTCCTTGTTATTCTTTTTTACCACAAAAATTAAATGGGGTAACATAACCATTCTCCTTACCTTATCCGGTCTATGTCGGGGTCGGCTACCTACTCGTAACCTAGGGGATTTGACGTGGAACCAAGTTTTTACACAGAGCTACTGCCATCTGACGTCTGCAACCCGAAGGCTATCCTGGCCCGAATCATACATAGGTTAAGTCACATTCAAATAACATCTGAATTCATACTTTATTTGAATGTGGTTTCATCACGATGTTTTACCTTCCCTGGAGCAGTCGGTAAATGTACGTGAGTAAAAACACATTGGTACATGGCGGGGATGGAACTCGGGTCTCACGATTGTAAGACCGGTGGTCTAACCACTTGGCTACCAACACTCCCATCAGATCTTCTTAACATATTTTTTTCAGTGCTTAAGCATTCCTAAACTACAAATTGATCCGCCAGCAGCCATAATGTAGAGGGTATGTAGGAAGCAAAGGTAGTGTCGTGATCGTGTACGCCTTCTGAAAACTGCTCTCGTTTTTATGACGCCTTGGTGTTTTGATGAATAGGTCACGAGAAAATCGGGTAGGAATATAAATCGTGTTGGCCATATATGGGTTAGTAAGTCAGTGTAAATTGTAATATCTATATATAAGTGTAGTATATCTGCCATTCTTATTGTGTGGATTAGTAAGTCTATAAACAACACGTTAAATGGTGGTGGAGAATTTGTAGATCAAATTTCAAATTATAGCTTGTTCAATTTAAAGCATCTAGACAAAACAAATTCTTGAGAGACATTTATCATAGAATTGTACTAATAAGCATCATCATGGCCATTTTATTCCCTATTAGTTTATATCTATCCAGTAGTGCCTGTTTATAATTCGTCAAAGTTCAAGAAACTGCAATAAACAGACTTTAAAGCCGTGCTAGCAACAAAAGCGCAGCGCGGACCGGCGCGTGCGCAGGGAACAATTTGCGCGATCTCATCGACATCGCGCTACCTGCTAAATTGGACTGACAGGGATATTCTACAACGTGAACTTTATGTTGGACTATTGAGACTTTGTGATACTTCTTCTACAACAGCCACAACAGTCCACTGGCGGACATGGGCCTCCTCTATTTGGGAGTATATGCCATACTCACCACGCTAAACAAGCAGATTTGCGAGCGCAGTGCAGGATATTGTAGATATTCACAGAACGCTACTGTCCGGTCAATGAATTCATCCCTTAGTCGCCTTTTACGACACCCACGGGCAGAAATGATGTGATAGTGTTCTAAGTTAACACTACTCAGCAATAAGAAGAAAAAGAAGTATAAACGGAACAGAAAGCTATAAATGATGATGGATATAAAAGTAATCCAACTGCAGTAAATCCAACTTAATACTAATCTTTCTAACTTAATCCTGTATAATATGATGACTTGATGATCTTGTAACTAAAAATCTGTAGCACAGGCTATTCTAGACTATTCTTAAAATTGACGTTACGTCTAGCATAAAACCTAAAGCCTACAACCGTGTAATGAGTTGCACTACCTTCGAGGTATCGCTTAATGGTATAAAACAATTTCAGCAGCTTTCAAATTCGTATCAGAAATAGACCTTACGTCGTAGCATTAACATGATTTTGACAGCTGCTTAATATGGCTTTTATAAACGGGGTGATACTCTAGATTAACATACATACATACATACATACGTATATCACGCCTTTATCCCTTGCGGGGTAAGCAGAGCGTTAACGGTCGTAAGAATACGGTCGCTATCGCCACGTCTGCCATTTTTGAGGATTGCTTTCTAAGGTTGTTTCAGAAAACATGTGTATCACTATAGCGACAGGTTGTCAGCCTGTCGCCTAAGAATTGTAATACACCAATACTCTCGAGTCCCTTAGTCGCCTCATACGACAGCCGCGGGAAGGATGTGGGGTGATGCTATTCTAAGCCGGCATCACACGGCAAACACTCTAGATTAAAGCAGTGCTATTTCTAATACTTGGTAGTAGAATAGCTTCATAGCTACCATAGCTACCCGGTAAATTGGACTAACAGTACCGTAAGCCAATATTTGTGAGATGCACTATCTTTTAATGTGGTCTTTTGAAAAATAATATGTTCTCCACGAGGTTATTATAATATTAGGTTGGTTGCTGAGATTGAAAATGTTGGCGATGCTATATCAAGTCAAAAATATTATTTTATTCTCTTATGATGGCCATCATAGGAGTAAAGTTAGTATTCTTTGGTATGTTTCAAAGAAGTCCAAAAGGAAGTCCCATTTATTAAGGGAAGATACTTTTGGTCAAGAAAATGAGCCATTAGAAAAATACATAGGTTATCTTCAAATTATTTACGCAGATAAATTTTTATTGTATTCTCGCTTGTTTTCTTGACGCACGACGGAGCGCTAAAACATCGCAGCTCCATCGTGCGTCAAATGTACGATCCGCCTTACTCATAAATGATCTGTAGAATATATTATTTTAGGAAGTATTATAGGTATTTTAACTTGAAACATATATTTTCATTCGTTGCAGCTCCCGTCGTCAATTAGTGGGAACGTGCTTTCATGAGCAATAATAACTGTATCTAGCCGTCTCTTTCAAAATACAGTCGGACTTTATCTAACAATTACAAATAGAATAAACTGTACTGTGGAAATTTACAAATTACTAATCAGGAACTTAAAGTACCACAATCTGGTCTGGAATCTCCCAAACAGCTGGGAGGCTGGGTGGCTGCTGTTCTCTTCAAACTATCATAAATATTTGCTCGCTGTGTGAAAAGGTATAACTGAGAAATTAAAATAAATTAAGTACCAAGGGATTTGAAGCGTGATGTTGGCTTAGAATAGGATCATCTTAATTATAATCGTGAGTGTCATTGAAAGCTACTAAGGTATGAATTCAAGGACTGGACAGCAGCTTATCTTTGTGAATTCATCTTGCACTGTGCTCGCCAATCCGCCTGTCCAGCATGGTGAGCATGGCAAATAGATACCTTCCAAATGAGGGAGATTAATTCCTATTAGTGGATTGTGGCTGTCGAAGAGAAAACTGAAGTGATTACGTTTTAAAGGTTACTGCTATAATATTTTAGATACCTCATATCATACAACGAAACACGATTTAAGTCATTATGTTGTTTGTATGGCGGGGTGGAAGATTACTATTTGTGTGACTAGAAATGTCACTCTCCATACAAAAACCGCTCTCGATGCAGACGCTGTGCTAGCTATGCGTTAATTTTGCGCTGAAGTGTGATACAGTCCTACGTCTATGAAACTCCTACAAATACAATTGAACTCAACTTACGCCCTTCACCCTTCTGACAAAGAGTATGGTCTTCGTGACAAACCCCCATTTGAGTATAACGAGCACTGGGACACTCGATCTAGGGCACTAAACTATTGCCTATCTGCGAGTGGGTTGCCAGTTGCCAGCTCTAGGGAAATACAAGGGGAAATAATTAGCGAACTGTAGTTCAGATGCTGATTTCGGTAGTTACTGCGGTGTTTTGTAGAAGATGGATTAGACGATTTGTTTATTTACGTCAGTTTTTTTTAGTATGGTTTAAAAACTCTGGTTTTCATGTTTATGGTATCTCATTTTGTTGTATTACTTGGGCTTAGTATAGCATCTTTCCCACAGGTGTCATACGAGTCGACTAAGGAATTCGAGGATTGCATGTGTGTTACAGCTTAAGGACACACGCGGACAATCTGTCACTATAGTGATACACAAATCATCTGAAAAAGACTCAATATTTGTCAGACTTAGCGATTTCGACTTATTTTTAGAGCGTATTTTTACAGTCGTTAACGCTCTACCTACACAAAAGCGTAATATGTGTATGTATGTATGACATGCAGGACGGATAATAAAGATCACTAATTCACCACACATTTTGCTTGTAGTTTTTTTAGTTTCATCGTTGTTAAGAAATAAGAAAAAAATCAGATCCTATAAGTATAGGTACTTCATTCGCTTACCTATACAATGTCATGACCAGCGTTACTGTCAGTACATGCGTGTATCGATCATTGAGGTCAAGTTACGCTGGTCGCGTCACTATCTAAGCGAATGAGCTATAATAGTAAACTTACCTTCTCTTTAAAGTAACAAACAGCGCAATTTATGTTCAATAAAACATGATGAATAACCGCAGACCTCTCATTTGCCTACAGATGCGCGCGCGCAAGATAACGCGCACTGCACGCGTAGATAGCGCGCTCTGCACGCGGCGTGTTCCTCGGAATCGCGCCATCGGACGCCCCGTGACGAATTGCTTCGACTGGGCTAAGGTAACTGTGGTTCCTTGTTCTAATGGGTATGCTGTCGTGTGATGCCGGCTAAGAATAGCATCACCCCATTTGTTCCCACGGGTGTTGTAAGAGGCAATTAAGGAACTCAAGGGTTTCATGTGTATTACAACTTTAGGCGACAGGCTGACAACTTATCACTACAGTCATACACGACTCATCTGAAAGGGCCCACAATACTTGTCAGACCCGGCGATGACGACCGTAATTTTACGATCCTTAATGCTCTGTCTAGCCCGCTAGGGGTAAAAGCGTGATTTGTATATGTATGTAATGGGTATGCTACTTTAAAGTGTATTATTAGGTAAAAGCCATGTTATCATTCAACATGTAGCGACCTCTGGTGGCTACAACATGAAGCTCACTCAAGTGGTTCACAAGCACACAAGACGCAACAGGAGTTCTCAACATATCGGAGAGATGGCGCCACGTGACAGAACAATGGGCCTGAAACGCGGTATCGAAGTGTTCACCGCGCAACGCATATATACAACTTCTAATCCAAACCAGGTGGACCCGTCGGTCCCCTGGCCACAACACCCGGCCAGGCGGGTAGCTACCCTTTTCCCGACACCACCTGGATTCATCCTGTCACCCGCCATATTGGTGACCCCTACCATGGACTTCGCAGCCTTCAACCACGCATCAACCACTACAGCACGGAGCTGTCTTCTACGTCATCAGCAACTACCACAGTCACAGCACCGGCGGCTTCACTGGTCTTCCTCATCATCCCGACTCACCGTGGACATTGGAACCAGGACGGCAGCTTCATTGGTCTTCCATCATCATCCCGACTCACCGTTGACATTTGGAACCTACACTGCATCGCCAAGCCAGACTGCATCATCACGCTACAATGACGTCATCAGCCCCACTACGCTCGCTTACGGTATCGACCTCCGGTCTTGAGGAGGAGTACTGTAGCGACCTCTGGTGGCTACAACATGAAGCTCACTCAAATGGTTCACAAGCATACAAGACGCAACAGGAGTTCTCAACATATCAGAGAGATGGCGCCACGTGACAGAACAATGGGCCTGAAACGCGGTATCGAAGTGTTCACCGCGCAACGCATATATACAACTTCTAATCCAAACCAGGTGGACCCGTCGGTCCCCTGGCCACAACACCTGGCCAGGCGGGTAGCTACCCTTTTCCCGACACCACCTGGATTCTTCCTGTCACCCGCCATAAACACGTACGTATACGTATATTTTTAATTACTGTTACGTATATTATTTACTGAATTCTATATGAAAATACCTATTTTATACAGAGTGTAAACCACAAAACAGGGTCAATTATTTTTCGGGGAAAGTTGTTTAGCGTTATGGGGAAGTTTGATTCGTGCAATATTTGCCTCTATTGACGGCTACACACTTTTTTTCTCTAAATATCGAAAATTCAGTCTGCTTTTAATAAGTAATCTAACGACATTTCCATCCAAAAGTTGCAAAACTTTGGATATGGGCCGTTTTATATTATTTTATACTTAGAGCTTATTTTACTAAAATAACTCCTTTTAACTATAGATCATTTTTAGTCTGGATGACCCAATCACTTCACAACGATCCATTGTTGAAACCTAGCCCACGGGCAAAGACCAATCCCACATCTAAAGCACGACGCTGCGCATTTTTAGCGCATGCATCTGTCAGATGTAAGGAAAAATCAAACTCCACTTCTTCTTTTCGTGTGGGACACCGAGTCGTCCTACGACCCACTGACATTGAAAGAGCACTAACGGATGAACTTGTATTGACAGATGCATCCATTGATGCGTTGGATTTGCGTCGATATCAGTTAGTAGGTATATGAAAGAAATTTCGTTGCATTTGGCAAACGCATACGTTACGGATGGGCTAAAACAGCGCTCCGTTGTGCGTTAAGTGTGGTTTACTCCTATTATTACCCACTGGTTAATTTCTAAACACTCAAATGCCAATATCGTTTCGAAAACGAGGAGCTCAAATGCCAGCTGATTGGGCTGTTCTTACGAACTACGCAATTCATTGCACTAACTATAGTGTTTTTTTAAGGAAAAATACACTATTCGGTATAAGGTAAACTGTAAACTTCTTTATCTAGAGGGCGTTCGTGTTACCACCCTTCGTAGCTTTTTCGTAGGTGTTTAATAAAAATAGAAAACTTTTACTAACGGCGAAAACCTCTTCTAGGCCTTATAAACCGCTCTCAACTCTAAGATCGATCTTGAGTGCGGCTTTGAGATGCTGTTAGTATTGACTGACATTTGTCAAAGCCGCTTTCCAGAGATCCATCTCAGACTTGAGTGCCATTTATAAATACTGAGCCGCGTTTACACTGCATACATAAACATACATATATCACGCCTTTATCCCTTATGGGGTAGGCAGAGCGTTAACGGCCGTAAAAATACGGTTGCTATCGCCACGTCTGACAAATATATACGTAGAGGGCCGTTTGAGATGATTTGTGTATAGTGACACGTTGTCAGCCTGTCGCCTAAAAGTTGTAATACACCTGAAACCTTCAAGTCCCTCAGTCGCCTCTTACGACACCCACGGGTAGGAAATGGGGTGATGCTATTTTAAGCCGGCATCACACGGCATTTAGACTAGGCTCATAAAATTGTAGTAAGAAATAGAAAAATGTACTTATCCTACATTTTTCACCTTTTTACAATGACTAATACTTGACCTGGAGTGTAGCACTTATGGAAGCGAGACGTGGACTATGACCCAGAGGGATAGAGAGAGGCTCGAAGCATTCGAGATGTGGTGTTGGAGGAGGATGCAGAAAATAAGCTGGACTGATAGGAAGACGAACGAAGACGTCCTTAAGACAGTAGATGAAAAGAGAAGTTTGTTAAGAACCATAGAAGACAGAAGAGGAAAGATGATGGGACACCTGATACGACACGATAATTTCCTGAAGAACATCATTGAAGGGAAAGTAGAAGGCAGAAGAGGCTGAGGTCGACCAAGGCGAAATTACTCCGACCAAATAAAAGAAAAAGTTAATGTCGTGTCGTATCAGGAGGTCAAATCACTGGCGGAGAGACGAATAGAATGGCGGTTACTCCACCGACAAGAGCTGGGCTCTTAAATCTAAGAAGAATACTTGACCATTAAAAAGATACACACACATACACAAAAAACGCCTTCATCCCTTTGCGGGGTAGGCAGAGCGTTAACGAACGCAAAATTACGTCTAACACACCATACATACTAATACACCACGTCTGACAAGTATTGAGGGCCTTTTTAGATGATTCGTGTATCACTGTAGTGACAGGCTGTCAGCCTGTCGCCTAAAATTGTAATACACACGAGACCCTCGAGTCCCTTAGTTGCCTTTTACAACACCCACGGGAAGAAATGAGATGATGCTATTCTAACCCGGCTTCACACGGCATAGCCGGCATCACATGGCAAAAGATAAATGTAAAATTTACTACTTTGAATGAATAATTTTGAGTTTTGAGTTGAGTTCCTACGGACGCACTCATGAAGGCATCCCTACACTCATTTCATACATACATACATACAATATACATATATCAGGCCTATATCCCTTGCGGGGTAGGCAGAGCGTTTACGGCCGCAAGAATACGGTCGCTATCGCCACATCCGACATTTTTGAGGATTGTTTTTCAAGGTTGTTTCAGAAAACATGTGTATCACTATAGTGACAGGTTGTCAGCCTGTCGCCTAAAAATTGTAATACACCAATACTCTCGAGTCCCTTAGTCGCCTCTTACGACACCCGCGGGAAGGATGTGGGGTGATGCTATTCTAAGCCGGCATCACACTCATTTCATACCTAACATAATGTTCTAGTTACAATTTTATTTGAAAACCGTTGTATAAAGAGCTATGCTTTTTATTACTTAGATTCATTATGGTTTAATTTTCCAACATAATGAAGAAATAAAACGAATTTGGTACTGAAATTGTTGTATAAATTTGAAATCGAACATTATGGAATTTATGAGTAGATAAAATAGTGTATGCAACTGCTTATAATTAGGCACTAGAATGTGCATTAAAATAATATAAATGAGTATTGTAAATACATTTCTCCTTTATAGTATGTGATTACAGTAGCATAAACTAATTAAATAGTAATAATATAAACGTAAACGTTTTATTCAACATAAATATAAGATGCAATTATAAGGGCAGTGAAAATACCTATGTTCGGTATCTAGTTCTAGTAGTCACTCCTATTAGAAGACGATGGAGGCGGATCGCACACTTAACGCACGATGGAGCGCTAAAATACCGCAGCGGTCTGTCAGATCCATACTAGAAACGTCACTCCCCATACTAAAACCACACTCGACGGACGACGCTGCGACAGCGCTGCATCGACAGCTGTTAAGCGGTTTTAGTATGTGGACAGACATTTCTAGTATGGATCTGACAGACCGCTGCGATGTTTTAGCGCTCCATCTTTCGTTAAGTGTGCGATCGGCGTAAGTCGAAAAAAAATCCTATTAGAAGACGTTGTCACGTCAAACATCTAACAAAATATATGACGTGTACCTATTATATAGAGCGTCGGTGGCCTAGTGGTTAGGACCCTTTGAGCCGGGTATACCTAAAGCGTACTGTGACTATGTCTCGTTATGCCTAAATGTACACCGGTCATACAATTCGTGAGACCCGAGTTCGATCCCGCCATGTACCAATGTGTTTAAACCTACTCATGTACATTTACCGACTGCTCTTACGGTGAAGGAGACACATCAAATAAAATTTGAATTCAGAAGATGTTTGAATGCGACTTAACCTAGGATTCGGGCCTGGTTAGCCTTCGGGTTGCAGAGGTCAGATGGCAGTCGTTCTGTGTAAAAACTTGGTTCCACGTCAAATCCCCTAGGTTAGGTAGCCGACCCCGACAGAGAACGGGATAAGGCAAGGAGAATAATTATGACCTATTATATATAGAAGGATGTCAGGAACATAATCGAATTATTTAATCGAGTTTAAAGGTATATCACTTTTTTAGAGTGCTCGCACCGCCACCTAACTGCCATTTTTTTTTACGACACGACCGTAGAAATAGCATAGATGGTCTATTTTAAGCGGGCACCATACAATGTTGGCAAACATTTTATCTTAACTTACAAATTAAATCTTTCGTATTTGTCTAGCTGATAATCTGTGGTAATTATTATTAAGGCGACTATCGCGCCATCTGAAGGATTTGTATTAAGTCGTGGCGATGAATTCCTAATCAGTGTATAGCATATTACATTGGTATCAATTCTGGATGGCATTTTATAGAGCCTAATATGATTATACTTTGATTATTCTGTTCTGATACAATGATGTTATTGCTAAATAAACCAATCGTTGTTTTGTTTATGTTTTTCTGTTATGTGCAATAAAGTATATTTCCCTAAATTGAATTTTCGGAGGAATTAAAAACAAAAAAGTTTATTTTTATATTAGATTTTACAGACAAGAAAGTTATTAATTGTTATAAATTTTTCCATAGTTTGATTGAGTCTTGGTAATTATTTCAAGTTGGAATATCACACACACACACACAAATCACGCCTTTATCCCTCGCGGGGTAGGCAGAGCGTTAACGATCGTAAAATTACGGTCATTATCGCCACGTTTGACAAAGTATTGAGGGCCCTTTCAGATGATTCGTGTATCACTGTAGTGACAGGTTGTCAGCCTGTCGCCTAAAATTGTAACACACATGAAACCCTCGAGTCCCATAGTTGCCTTTTACAACACCCGCGGGAAGAAAAGGGGTGATGCTATTCTAAGCCGGCATCACACGGCATATAGACAGATAAAAAATCCCCGATTTTATTGTAGAGTTCAGCACAGCATAGCAAACTATCATTATTCTGTCTTTTCCTAATGTTTGTCATTTGACAAAGCATTAAAAGCCAACCAAATTTGACTTTCAGAAACTGGCATCTGAAATTGAGTCCAGTATCGGTGGTTCAGTAGGAATAGACTATGCAGGTAATTGCTGATGGGATCTTGTCGCTAATAGACTGTTAGGGCTATTACCAAGACGCAGATTGGTTGGAATTTGTTCATTTTCAAGAGTATAGGACCTATAGACCACAACCATGCCAGAAGCCTGCTACTTGTAGAAGGCGGTTGAAAAATTCTGACACTAGGGTTCATCGGGTCGTTGAACGACTTGGTATCCCACACGAAAAGAAGAAGAAGAATAGAGGTATCGACTACTACTACTGCTACTATGTGTACAGCCACAACAGTCTACTGCTATTTATGGGCCTCCCCCAATTGAGAGGTATTGCCATTCTTACAACGCTTACCAGGCGGATTGGCGAGCGCAGCGCAAGGTGTTATAGATATTCACAGGGAACGCTGCTGCCTTGGACGAAATAACCACTGGACGCGAAACGTATCGAATTTGTTTGAAAACTCATTCAACCAATATTGGGGGGGAGGGAGGAAAGGACAAATATTATTCTTCCAAATTGAAATGTACACGTATTACATAATCATCTCTTTACTTTTGACAGTTTTGATTTTTTCCGGTTTATGAAGTAAGTCAAAGACAGTGCTGTACCATAGTCGATAATCGACAACGAATGAATGATTGAATGAAGTTTTTGATCAACTTATTCCTAAAAAAACATATAACAGGTAAACTTACATGTAAAACGGTGTTATAAAAATGGACCTTTAATACTGTGATGTCAGTTTAAAATAGAAACACTTTCATGCCGGATAAAATAGTACGTTATGACAATAGACAAAAATGGATAAATTTCTGGTCGAGTAATATTGGAAGGATGAGATGAAGTCAAGGCCTTCCCAAGTTTCTTTCTGTCTTCGTGTGGGTCACCGAGTCGTCCAACGACCCAATGAACCTTAGTGTCAGAATTTTTCAACCGCCTTTTACAAGTACCAGGCTTCAGACACGGTTGTGTAACGACCGCCATTTATAGATAGCAACCGGGACCTGCGGCCTAACCTAACGTGATATACGAAATACATAACCATATTTCTTGCGGACAATCAAGTGGTTCAGTCCGCAAGGTCCTAACTAGACTGGGAATAAATTTAGAAAGTGACAAATATCAACTTTGTGAGTGACCTACCGGGAATCGAACCCGGAACCTGCTGCGTTGCATGCAGTCGCACTACCACTGTGCTACGTCGTAGTTCCGTTCTCATGTGGACGGAAAGAGACCAGAAATTGCCATTTTGGCTAAGGCTGTATAAGTAATGCTTTTCTTCCATTTGCGAGAAAACATTATAAATCCACATTTTAATTGTAATAAATTTTGGAATACGCTAGCAGCATGACATAGGGCTAAAAATGCGTTCAGTTTCATGGGCTGATTCATCCCTTAAAATATTTGCAGCTAATTTTCTTACACCTTTTTTAAATAAGTAGTGATACAAGCTGCATTACGCAGGCCGGTGTGCTCTGCCCTTTTATCTGGAGCGCCGTATGCGCGACGTTGCCAGATGGGCCATTGCGCGCGCGGCGCGGCGCGGGGATGATGCGATGTTGCCGTTCTTATGTTAGCAAACAAGTGTAAGCTCGCCGCCGGCCGGCTCTGAGAGTTTTCGCGGTTTTTCGTACTAATAAATATTAATAAATAATTTGTGCGTGATATTTATTGTTTAAAATGGAACGATACACTGTATCTAGTGTTCTGTTTCTGTAGAATGTGAAAAGACTTTTGAAATGCGCCTGGAAAGTAGCCACCACGTCACAAAATTGCACTTACTCAAAAATGTAGTGCGTAAACAAATACATTTACGCGTGTTTTTAAATTTTTCAAACAATTTTCTTCGTCTAGTGTTTGGATCTGTCGCCAGCAGTAGGATAGGTACATAAGGCGCTTGATTCTGCGTATCAGAAATCTAAGCGAGAGAACGCGTCGATGATGGTAAGCTATATAATTTTTTTTATTATGAACACCCATAAGAAAGCGAAATGTGTACCTACATACGGTTTCAATGAAATAAGGCAAAATCTATCGACGAGGTTATAGCAAATGGTTTGTTTACATTTAAGGTCACTTTTAAATAAAATAGACTTGACTATTATTTTTATCGATATCCTTCATCGAAAGTTGAATAGCACTAGACTGAATGTAATTGTTGAACGAATGAAAAAATGACTGATAATAACCGACTAATTAGAGTACGATCAAATATTGGTTGAAATGTTCTATAAAATATGACCTTTTTTATTGTGTCGTATTATACGATCCAGTCTTGCATATTTTATTAATTTTCTACGTAAATAACACAAAATACAGGACAAAAATATACTTACGAGTGAAAAGAAATATTGCTTGTACGATGGCTATAGTTTTTACAAAGCAATACAGCACATTTCACCATGTTTAAAGCGATGTTTTCTCTCGTAGCACTGAAGCGACACTGACGGTTGCGGTTAGATAACTTTGGCAAAATTTCAGGGCTTGTGGCTAGAGGGGTAAAGGGTGAAATGACATCGTTTCGCGTCCAGTGGTTATTTCGTCCAAGGCTGCTGCCCATCCCCTGGATTCATCCCGTAGTTTTACGGTACCTGGAGGTTAAAATGGATTGACGCTATTCTGCCGCATCACACACAGCTATCTACACTGATATCTTAAAGAGGAAAGATTTGTTTTTTTATATGAAATCAATGAATTAGGCTACTTTTTACGACCAAAATTCATCTCATTCCTAGGGAAACCGGCGGTTGAAACCGTTAGGTAAGGTTAGGTTAAGTTACACGCAATCGATGTATGTAAGTTAACGTTGGGTTAGATAAAAATATTTGAACATCTGAAAAAAATAACTCTATTGCTTCCTTGCTTCATTTTGTCTATGGTATGGGAGGTCCAAACTGGTTTGCCACGTTTAAACCCGCGTCTTTTGGGGAAAGTTGTTAAGTTTCTTCGTCTAGTTTATTTTTGGAAATATTTTCAGCTTTGTAGCATTTTGTTTTGTATTTGCCTTGCTTTCTGTCTTCCATTTCCTTGCAGCTATCACAAAATCCGCCATCTTACAATTCCGGTTGTACAGTAGTTACAGCGATAGTGGACAGTAAATTACGTCTAAAAATCAGATAAACTACATTAAGGGGCCGTGTTGGGACTACCGAGGACCAGCCTTCCAGTGGGAGTTGGAAATAGCCATGTATAACATACAAACTTGAATAAAATTGACTAGTTTTATTTACACCTCAATAGATGGCGCTGTTAGTTAATTAAATCAGATAAACTACATTAAGGGACCGTGTTGGGACTACCGAGGACTAGCCATCCAGTGGGAGTTGGGAATAGCCATGTTAAACATACAAACTTTAGTAAAATTGACTAGTTTTATTTACACCTCAATAGATAGCGCTGTTAGTTAATAAAATCAGATAAACTACATTAAGGGCCCGTGTTGGGACTACCGAGGAATAGCCATCCAGTGGGAGTTGGAAATAGCCATGTTAAACATACAAACTTGAATAAAATTGACTAGTTTTATCTACACCTCAATAGGTGGCGCTGTTAGTGAATTATATAAGATACGTGTTGGGACATGGTTGGGACTACCGAGGAGTAGTTTTATATTCCTAGCCTAGTACAAATAAAAGAGGCATGGAAAAAATAAAAATTAAGACACTGCCTCGGGACTAGCCATGTTAAATATGCAAACTTGAAGAAAATTAACTACTTAATTCTTTTTACGCCTCAATAGATGTCGCTGTCAGTTAATAAAATCAGATAAACTACATTAAAGGGCCGTGTTGGGACTACCAAGGACTAGCCATCCAGTGGGAGTTGGAAATAGCCATGTTAAACATACAAACTTGAATAAAATTAACTAGTTTTATCTACACCTCAATAGATGGCGCTGTTAGTTTATAATATCAGATTCGTGTTGGGACATGGTTAAGACTAGCGAGTTGTAATTAAAATACTAATTTTATTTCCAAGTAGGTTCACAAGGAATACTTTTAGAAGGCCAAATACAATATTTTCACTGGATAAATAAATTAGTCATTGTAAAAAATTGTGTCTTTTTTGCTTAATTTTATGTTCCTAGCCTAGTATAAATAAACGCGGCACCGGTGGGATAATAAAATTAAAATAAAGGCACTGCCTCTGAATTGGCCAGGATAAAAAGCCATCATCAAGAAAACTAACTAATTATTTTTACGTCTCAATAGATGTCGCTGTAAGTTAATAAAATCAGATAAACTACATTAAAGGCCTTATTAGAACTACTGAAGACAGGCCATTTGGTGGGAGTTGTGAATAGCCATGTTTAACATGTAAACTTGAATAAAATTAACTACCTAATTCTTTAACGTCTCAATAGATGGTGCTGTTAGTGTTGTGTTGGGAGTACAAGCATCATACAGTTATAAACAGTACCTTCTTTCTTCTTTTTCGAGTGGGACACCGAGTCGTCCAACAACCCAATCAACCAATGTAATAGTCCATACTAACTATAGAGTAGCTAGTTGCTGTAATACTAATGAAACACAAAAATTAAAAATTAGTCAGATAGGTGATTGGTGATTCTAAATCAGGAGCTGTTTTTTTTACCAATATCGGTGTTAATATACTTGATATTACTTATTATTCTGTATTTCTTTGATACAATATCTTATAAAACTGACTATTTTTCCGCCATTATATCATCCTCCAGGAGCTCTCAATAAACCAGTCTCTATTAGCGGTCTAATGCCCTCCGATAGGGACTAAACTGTTCTAAACTGGACTAAACGATAGGGACTAAACTGGACTAAACGACCACCGCAAGGGAAAACCCTAATGCGGGCGTAAATGACAGATGGGTCGTTGGACAACTCGGTGTCCCACACGAAGAGAGAGATGACAGATTTCACTAAACAACCATAGCAGTCAATTGCAGGCCACCCCCATTTGGGGGGTATTTACCATATACGCACCACGCTTGGCAGGCAGACGCTTGAGCACAAGGTGTTGTATTTGTTGCAGGGATATTAAAAAAACTGTGACATTTAAATTTCACGAGTGCCATTATAATTGCACTGATTTATTGTCAATCGTTTGCATTACTTACAATTTAACGGGCTAGTTTCAGTGACCGATACAGTGAAATTGTAAGGCAGTGAGAAAGCAGTTAGATTATCAGACCGATAGCTGATTGTTCCGCTTTCGTTACCAACTGAGCTACAAATATTAAGCAAAAAGGGCAGGTTTTAGATACTTTTTTTTTACTTCTTTATAGTTACTACCTATACTGTAAAATATATAAGAAATAAAATGGGCTCCAACTACCAACATAACTCATAATCAAACTTCTACAGCCATAACAGTCCACTGCTGTACATGGGCCTCCCCCAAATTGGGGGGTATTACTCATAATCATAATAAACCTAAATTTATTGTAATATCACTTTTGCCGTTAAGTGAAATTACAATATCACTGAAATAAGCCCGTGAAATTATACGAATCTGTTGTTATTGACAAAAATCAGTATAATTAAAATTTTACTAGTGAAATTATAATATAACGTCTTTGACTAAATCCCTGCGACATATTCACAGGGAACGCTACTGCCCATTCCCTGCATTCATTCCTTAGTCGCTTTTATACCCACGGGTAGAAGTGGGGTGATGCTATTTTACGCCGGCACAAGCCATAAACCAGCCTCTATTAGCGATGTAATGTCTCCCGATAAGGACTAAACGGTTCTATAAACGACCACCGCAAGGGAAACTCTAATGCGGGCGTAAATGACAGATTTAATGCCCGCTAATTAAGTGATTTGAGATATTCAAGATAGGCAGACCGGTAGTTTACGCGTATCGAAATGGCGGTTGAAGATTCCGAGATTTTAGTATTATTAAGGAGCTTTGCTGTGTGATACCGGCTTAAAACAGCATCAACCCATCTCTTTTCTGCGTTGTAGAAGCCGATTAAGGGACTCAAGGGTTTCATGTATACAGCAGTTTTAGGCGACAGGCTGAGAACCTGTCACTACATATAGTGATACACGACTTACCTGAAACGACTCTCAAAAAATTGTCAGACGTGGCGATAAAATGCTCTGCCTTCCCCGCCAGGGATAAAGGCGCGATTTACATGTGTATCTGTGTGTGTATGTGTATCGTAGATTTTCGAGTCAGTGTAAGAAAAAAAACACTATCTAGACCACGTTGATGTCTTTTATATGGCAATATATTAAAACTCATACCATCATTATAGTCTGGATTATTATAATCTATTAATCTACTTTTACAGCCACATACCTCCACGATCATAAATTCCTTAATTAATAGAGATTTTACACACTTGCAGTACTAAAGTTAACTACTCCAGCTGCACATCTAAATTTTCTTTGAAGATAGAATCTAGTTATACTTACTTCATTCGCTTACATAGTGTCACCAGCGTAACTGTCACTACGCGCCCGTACGAGCGTGTATGGAGCATTGAGGTCAAGTAACGCTGGTCGCGACACTATCTAAGCGAATGAGTTATAATTCATAAAATTGCTAACTTCCACTTACGCTTAGATTTAGATTCTCACTTATTACTGTCTCTATGTATCAAGTGCGTGAAATTATATAGCTTCTGTAAGTAAAAGGAGAATAAAGGTTGTGGTACACTAAGCCAAATGGAAGTTGATGAAAAAAACCATTGATTTTAGACCCGTTTCTTTATATTTCGCGAAAAAATATTTGCATTACATCTTTGCATTTGCGTTATTTAATGACAAAGTAATTGAATTCAATGAAATGAAAGAAAATAGAGGAAGGTTTTATTTTATATTGCTGTTGCAAGAAATTAATAGCATGCTTTAAACTTACTCACACGAAAATATAAGTTTTAGTATTTGTGTGATGCCGGCTTGGAATAGCATCACCTCATTTCTAACTCGCGGTTATCGCAAAACTAAGGGATCTGACAACCTGTCACTATAGTGCTGTCGTGAATAATTTTCTGAAACTACCCTTAAAATATTTGTCCAAACATAGGCGATAGCGACCGTATTTTTGCGCCCGTTTTTTTAGGACGTGGACCAGCTACAATTGCTTTATTACATGTAGCGTGGTGTGCCTCAAACTTTACCCATGTTTACCCTTAAGGGTCCACGATATTTATAACTCCCGCATTACTGTACGGTCGGTAGCCATTATTGTTTTGCTATCTCGATTTGACCAGTGGTTTGTCTCGTTCATCTGCAGATAACATCTGGATGGTTACCGTGGTAAAATGTGGGGCGATAATTTACTACTAGCTTTGTAATGAACAGGTACTAAACTACCAGGGTACTAAGTAAACGTTGTAAGTAATAGTAAAGTGTAAGAACAGAATAATCTTTTTTTCCGTGGTTTGAACTAAGGCTTAAGTTGGTAAACGATAAGAAAATGTTCTACCACATGGCCCGATAATTATCAAAACTTTTCATACCTAAATCACGCTTCTTTCCCGTCGCTTCTACTACATTTATCAGTCTTTTCATACACGTTCATCAATTCAGGGTACTTCTGACCTGACTTTTCTTCAAAACTCACATCTTATCAAAAGTCACACCTTAGGATATAACTTTTCCATTTATGTAAATAAATTCCAATGAGGTTATAAGCTCAAAAAGTAGGTACTTTTTGAGCTTATTATTAATTTCACCCTAATTTTTTTGGCGGACAGTCGTGTAAAAACCGTCGCTCTCGCGACTACTTATGTCTTTTTTCTGTGATTGGAAAAAAAATTGTCAATTCTAAAGTTCGTCGGATTTTTCTAGGTTTTCCTTTCCACTGGGTAGCATATTTATTGTAAGGAGTAATTTTGCATCAAGTTTGAATTTAATGCATAATTTTTAATTATCCAAATAAATGTTCTACGACACAAATCCGTAAAGTTGAGATACATTGAAAGCGAACGACATGTGGTAAAAGCAATTAGATCACTTGTAGCAGTATTTCACATTTCTACTGGTTCAAAAATACACATCCAGGAAGTCATCAAAGACGCAATAAATACCTTCATCAGCTCTGATACGTCAGGTCCTTGTCGTTAATTTATACATTGGCATAGATAAACTTCAATTTCGTATTTATATTATAATTTATGACAACATAAATACCTACCGGACGCCATGCTGTAAAACTGTACATAATTCAATTCCATTTAACGACCCCATTCAAACTGATCGTGTGTAGGCATAGACTAACCTTTAACTGTTTCCTATGGGCTTATATAACCATCCATAACCAACGTAGCATTCTGAAAAATCTTCTTCTTCTTCTTATATTTAAGCTTCTTTCCTCCGCCTTCTCCTTGACCTCCCTATACGTCATGGCCATTGTTGTTTCCTTCACTTGACTTAACTTAACTTGTTAACTTCTTCTTGGCCTGCCTCTCCCTCTCTTTCCTTCGATCTTTCCTTCAATAATTGTTTTGAATAGCTGGTCATGTCGTATCAGGTGTCCCAACATCTTTCCCCTTCTGATTTCAATAGTGCTAAGCAATGACGAAATTCTGAGAAATGACGTCGCAGAAAGAAATTTTCCTGAGACAATGGATATCTAACATAGAGCATCGTTTAAGGAGATCGGAAGACAACATTTCAGAAATAGCGCTGGACTGGAACTCTACAATTTGCCGTAGAAAGTAAAGCCGGCCTGCAATTACCTGGAGAAGATCTATCCTGTCCGAGTTAAAATCTGCCGAAACAACTTGGGCAGAAGCTAAAGAAAAAGCCCAAAATAAAAATGTCTGGAAGAAATTTGTTGAGGCTCTATGCTTCACAAGGAGTTAAAGGATCAATCATCATGCGTTTATACAAGGTGTAAAAATATTTATTTATTTATTTTTAGGCGACAGGCTGACAACCTGTCACTATAGTGATACACAAATTGTCTCACTATATGGTAGTTAACGCTCTGCCTACCCCGCAAGGGATAAAGGCGTAATATATGTATGTTTGTAAAAATATTTTAAGTGGTGAACCAGACCATGACAATGAACACCTTTCCCCAAGAAACATATTTCCAGATTTTTGGTTTACACTCGAGTTGTTGGGAGATAGGTCGCAATATGAGAAAATTATTTGGACTTCCCATACAAATTCACTTAATCGGTCAGTGCGCATCAGCCGATGCAGGATTGGAAAAACTTTCTGCACGCTCTACAGGTGAAGGTGGAATTCTGAAGAAACTTTTTTCAGGTTTTGCGCATTTAAAGTTACACTTAGTATATCATACACAGCAAACGTGACTGACGGCTTGACTCACTTGATTTTCGCAATTTTTCGTAGGTACGAACAATAAAATAGCAAGTTAACCAGACTGGGCTTTTTTTAAAGTGATATATATTAAAGTAGATTGAATAAGTCACAATTTACAACATGCTCTCAACACAACACTTTCTAATCAGAACACTACACTCAAAACTACACACAATACAATACTATAATATTATAAGGTGTAAAAATATTAGCTGCAAATATTTTAAGGGATGAATCAGCCCATGAAAGTAAACAAGTTTCCCTAAGGAACATAGGTCAAAATATGCAAATTTTTGAACTACATACTATGTAGTAAATTGACTTGGCTGGTCTGTAATTTTATTCCCATACAAAATTCTTCTTCATATTCCGACCTATGTTCCTTGGAGAAAGTTGTCCAGTTTCATGGGCTGGTTCACCTTCTAAAATATTGCAGCAATTTTTTTACACCTTGTATGTTTCTTTGTAGTCCAATGATAATTAACACCCATAAACTTCCCAGATGGTCATCAGATGGTCTATAAATGCAATTGTTTCATTGGAAAGCCGTATAAATAAGTGCACGCGTTTGTTTACAATATATGAATACTTGACAGTACAGCCGAAGTCAAGAGTTTATTTTGCGCCATTTCGATGTATGGATTTATTTCATCATGTCAAGTGCACGCGACAACCAATCGACGCAAACATTTTCCACACAGCACGGCATAATTTTAGGTGTGAACATTTTGAAATAGCCCAATCAGAAGTGGCACAAAGTGTACATACATACATACATACATATATCACGCCTTTATCCCTTGCGGGGTAGGCAGAGCGCTAACGGCCGTAAGAATACGGTCGCTATTGCCACGTCTGACATTTTTGAGGATTGTTTTCCAAGGTTGTTTCAGAAAACATGTGTATTACTATAGTGACAGGTTGTCAGCCTGACGCCTAAAAATTGTAATACATCAATAACCTCGAGTCCCTTAGTCGCCTCTTACGACACCCGCGGGAAGGATGTGGGGTGATGCTATTCTAAGCCGGCATCACACGGAATAAAGTGGCACAAAGTGTGCTGCTAGTAATTGAACTTACAGCTTATTATAAAAACTTCTATAACTTTTTAAGGTCTCGCGGTTGTTTTCATACATTTTTATTTTTTATGGTAATATAAATGAAATCACCTTTGGCCCGACCTTTCAGCTGAGTAACGTCAGCTGTGGTCGGGGGTAGACTTAAGTACCAGCGAGTTATTGTCATCTAGGCGGTGGGCGACTAGGTCTTCTGCTACCCACATATTGTTTTAATATTTTTTATGGATGGTTAACCATAAAAATGTATAAAAACTTCTGTCCACAACAGTACATGAGACATTCTCGCGGCAACACTGTGATACCAAATCCGGAGAGATTGATACGCAGAATTAATCGAATCCATCTTGAATTACCCGCCTGCATTTGTGTATCTGTGTACTACACAAGCCTATGGACTTCAGTAAACATAGGAACAACAGTAGAAAAACCCAAGCAAAGGAAACAGTACAACACAGCGGCCTTAACGCTAGGTTGTATTACCAGGCAACCTTCATCAAATAAGAACAAAATAATATCTTTGCTAGCCTGGTAGCTCAGTATAGCATACTACTCTGCAAGTGCTATAAACTTGTCGAGTTGTCGACTGCCTTCCGATCGCGGCATGCCAGTGTCCCGGCAACTAGCATGCCAGTGCCTCGGCTGCTGGCATGCCAGTTGTCCATCTCCGCGCGACACATGCCACGGTGGTCTAGTTTCTAGGTATAAGTCAATAAAACTTTTGCGCCATTCCGATTGGATGGTAATTGAGATTTTTCTGCTTAAAATGATTTTTGAAAGCAAAGAGAGGCGTTAATTTGTTGTGGTAGAGTTGCCAGTTTGAAATTATGACGTCAATATTTGCTCGGAGTAAAATATAATAAAATGCATATGAATCGTTGCCTCAAAATAAACCATTTTCTTTGCGTAGGTTACTATACCAAGGACTATTTTCTTAAGCGCAGTCTTCATTTTGAATTTGAACCAAAGTGCACAATAAAAATTACGCGACTGTATGTTATATTTATACAAGTTTAAAATTACGCAATTACATAATTTTCTGCAGATCATAATATTTTTTTTTTTATATGTAATAGGCCCGCATTTGTCTGCCATCTCACCTGGTGGTAAGTGGAGATGCAGACGAAGATGGTACATGCTTGCCTAGATAATGCCTATTCACTCTTGCCTTAAAAAGGCCCAAGTTATATTGTTCCGGAAAAAGATCCGCCGGCAGGGAATTCCACTCTTTAGCCGTACGCATGATAAAAGTTGAAGTGAAACGCTTAGTGCGGATCAGAGGTATATCTACAACATAAGGGTGGAACCCCAGTCGGCGCCTCGATCCTCGGAGATGGAATGGGGGAGGGGGTATCAGGTCGTGGAGTGATTGAGCACACTCTCCGAAATGTATCCTATAGAATACCGACATGCATGCTACTTTACGACGGTGTTCAAGGCTCTGCAACTTAGTCTCAACCAGTGCTTCGTCTGCTATGAGCTTCTTGGCGCGTTTTTCAATGGAGTCTAAGGCGGCCAGTTGGTATTTGGCAGATCCATCCCAAAGGTGGCAGCAATACTCCATACAAGATCGAACTTGAGCTTGATAGAGTTGTAGAAGCTGTTCTGGTGCAAAGTAGCGCCTAAACTTTGAGAGGATACCAAGCTTTTTTGCTGCAGTCGTAGCCAAAGATTCTATGTAGCGTCCAAAGTTCAGGTCTGACGTAAGAGTCATGCCAAGAAGATCAAGGTGGTCAGAAATCGGTATGGATACATCTCGGAAAGTCGGAGTAAGTGTGAAGGGACTGTATATTTCTTTAGTTCGTACATTAAATAATACCTTTTTACATGAGGTGAAGTAGAAACTCATTTAAAACAGACAGACAGAAACAGTTTATTGCTCACATAACAAACACCACTTAGACAATTAGACATACATAACACCTTAGGCGAATGGGGATTGACATTTCTAGTATGGATCTGACAGACCGCTGCGATATTTTTGCGCTCCGTCAGCAATCAAATATGCGTTTAAAATAATTGTGCAATTTTTAAAACAAACATGGGTTAACATCGCAAGACATTAATTTTAATTAAAATATTTCGTCGGCCAATCATTTTCAATTTTATCTTTCGTCGTTTATTTTAAAGACCCAGATATCATGACATTTCGAGATGACATTTTGACACAACGATTAATTCATTTTGCTGATAGAGTATTTTGCTATATCGTGTCTTCCTGTTTAAAAAATATTTTGATGTATCAACACGAATCATGCATAATTTACGAGGCAAAATTACTTCTCTCATATTTTTAAGTTTTGAAATGCATCTGCCCTTTATAAGAGCACATTCTTTTAAAAAATTGCCCGAAAGGTAGTAGTTAACCAAAATAATCATTAATTGTGATTAATTAATATTTAGTTTGTCGTGCTATGCCGGCTTCGATTAGCATCATCCTAATTCTACCCGAAGGTTTCGAAAAAAAATCGCTAATAGTAAATTCAGGGAATGGGCAGCAGCGTTCTCTGTTAATCAAAACATTTTGCACTGCGCTCACCAATCCGCTTATGTATGCCAATGCCCTCCAATACGGGGAGGCCCATGCCCATGTAAATAGAGTTTATCCCAAGACTTTAGCTGAAAGAAGCAACTTTCAGCTAAAATATCGGAAATTTCCTAGCACCATCCATGCAACGAAAAAGTCAAATGTCATTTACATTTTAGAGCCGGTCTAAAAGTTTCATATATAACCAAAATTCAGTCAAATTGAATGTTTTGCGTAAAATAATAATACAGATAATTTAGGCATGTAAATATTTTTGTCAACACGACACTTAAAGATCAAACTCACTCGATAAACTGATGAATGATGATCGATAACATACACATAATTCGTTTAGATACGAATCTCAATTATGGCGGATCGCACACTTAACGCACGATGGAGAGCTAAAATATCGCAGCGGTATGTGAGATCCACACTAAAAACGTCACTCCCCATACTACAACCCCACTCGACGGACGACCCTGCGCTAGCGCTGCATCGACAGCGGTTGACCGGTTTTAGTATGGGGATTGATATTTCTAGTATGGATCTGACAGACCGCTGTGATGTTTTAGCGCTCCGTCGTTCGTTAAATGTGCGAACCGCCTATATTTACATTCATTACCCGATGTCGCAAAGGGCGGTAGATAAAATCATTTAAAAACACGTGTTATCGCTTCTTTTAACCTTTGCTTAAAAGAAAAAAATATTGATTGAATCGATAAATACTGCCTAAGGCTTTTCGTCTAACTTTAGCCTTCTCTACTATTAGTATCTTAAATAAAAACTAGATATTTAAGGGGTTAAATTACTCTGGTTATTCTTCACAATTCTATGAAAAACCAATAGAATTGGAGCTCTTAAACTCGAAGTGATGACACGCCTATCTAGTTGCATATCTATTATCTTCTGCATACGATAAGAATAATGATTGCAATTTATTGATTACACTTAGATAATAGTACCGTAAGAAACAACTTATCTACTTACGTTTTCTGCTAGAGCATTCATGCCTTTGGTCTCTTTACATGGACAAGTTATAAAAATGTAATAAAAGGTACCTTAACTTCTTAGCTTATCTACTTATTAAAAATTGTTCAAAAGTTTCCTTGATGTCTGAAATATATTGTGAAGAGGAATGCGGGTATGATCCTTTGAAATGTAGCTAAAGCAATAAGATAATATTTGTGAATTTTTCCATTATCTTTATTACTTTTTTATCTTTTAACCTTTCCATTGTCACCAAATACATTCCTTACGGAAAAGAATACGGTCGCTATCGCCACGTCTGACATTTTTGAGGATTGTTGTCCAAAGTACATATACGTATATTACGCCTTTATCCCTTAGAGGGTAGACGGAGCGTTAACAAACGTAGAAATACGGTCGCTATCACCATGTTAGACAAAGATTGAAGGCCGATTCAGATAATTCGTATGTCACTATAGTAACAAGTTTTGAGCCTGTCGCCTAAAAACTGTAATACACATGAAACTCTTGAGTCCCTTTAGCCCCTTACGACTCCCGCGGCATACAATGGGGTGATATATATATAAGCCAGTGTCATACGGCATAGCTATTAGCCCTGCGTTTTCCATAACTGCTTCCCAGGCAACGCTATGCCTTTGGAGAGGAAACTTCACCCACGCGGATAAGTTATGCCCAGACACTGATTAAATCGTCTGTCATCGACGTATGAAGCCAATGATCATAACTATTATAACATCAAATAATATTACCGACTACGCAATGTACTGAAAATTTACTCTCTAGACTTTTAGCCCGTAATTTTATAATGTGGGACACTGCTACCTTGCAATTGAGCCATAAAATTCGAAGATAATATGAATGAGATAATCGGTGCGCAGAAGCCACAGTTTTATTGGCCAATTGGGTTAATGTGGTAATGGTTACAGGTGTTAATACGTTACAACATTATACATTTTACCTTAAGAGGTTTTTGAAATTACGAACAACGATCATGTTTTTTTACTTATTTATGGCGTCACATCTCTTGAGTCGAGACGTATTTTGCCAATGTCAGAGTGAACAAAATAAAAGTGATCATTGTGACTTTACCAAAAATATGAATATTTTTTTTTGTGCTGGTTGTCAAAATCATGTTTTGGCAAAACTTCTTTGATATATAGTTTGGTTGGGTGGGTAATTTTGTATAACTTTTACATAATCTCATTGATACCAATAATCTTTCACCTGAAAATATTTGCAATAATTCTACATATTTTTAGTTCTATTATTATTATTATATTTTTTTAGCTATAGTTTGTAACAGTTAGTGAGTATTTTTTAATAGGTAAATTGTAGATACAAACGCAGAAATTTTTAATAAATATGCAAATTTAGCGTTTTATACCTTAACGTTTTTTAAATTTAGCTCGTTCGTTTTAGGTGCTGATAAGATACACAAAAAGGATTATGACAGAGTGTGTAATTTTATTATTTGCACTTTATATTTCATGTCTATCATAAAAAACCTTAAAGATATAATGTCTTTATTACTAACTTTAAGGCTTTTTTATGATAGACATGAAATGTAAAGTGGGAAAGTTGTTTCGTTTCAAGGGCTACATGTTTTCTAACGTTCGTTTTTGTTTCATGCAAAAATTTGCTACTAAATATGCTCGAACCACGCCATCTTAAAGTTACTCGATGTTTCTATAGCCAAGGGTATGTGTAAATTTACTACGGTTTGTGGGAATCGATAAGTAAAGTTAGATATGTTACAAGTGGCAGACTTTCGGTGAAACAGCCCATGAGACTGAACAACTTTCCCCAAGGAACATAGGTCGGAATATGTAATTAAGTATGGGAATTTTGTATGGGAGGTCCAAAAATTTTTTTTTCATATTTCGACCTATGTATCTTTTAACACGCTATATAGAAAAAGAAAAATGCTTTGCTTTCCGTTCCATGATTATTTAAAGAAAAAATGATAAAGGCATGCAATCATTAAGGCGTATATTAATAAAAAGTAATTATAGTTCTAAAGGCTTTACTCAGCAAGAAAACAGGGATTCGTTTGTATGAAAACGCCGAAAACCCGGAGCTCTACGGTATGCTCTTAACAAGACTTTGACTTTGACTGTCCCGATGGCGTAGCGGATAGTATGCCTGCCTTCTACGCCGAGGGTCGTGGGTTCGATCCCCACCGGACGCAAATATTTGTTAAGTCAATTTTCAAATATTTGTGTTGAGTCGGGGTGTTTTCTATGTATAATATGTATTTATTTACAAAAAAAAAAAGTATATATGTATTAGAATCGGCTATCTAGTTCCCATAGTACAAGCTTTGCTTAGTTTGGGCCTAGATGGCGCTGTGTGAATTGTCCAGGATATTTATTTATTTATTTATTTATCATTCTCCTTGCCTTATCCTGTATCTCTGTCGGGATCGGCTAACTGGAGTATGTGCGGTGTACCAACTTGCGCCCTAACCTATATACCTAAACCCCATAGGGTTTGACGTGGAACCAAGTTTTTACACACAGCGACTGCCATCTGACTTCTGCAACCCGAAGGCTAAACTGGCCCGAATCTTTATTTTAACTCACATTAAAATACCATCTGAACTTTATCACGGTGTTTTTCCTTCACTGTAAGAGCAGTCGGTAAATGTACGTGCGTAACCGTATGCTCTTAAAAACAATGTATTGTAAAATGTCAAAACCGACGACATCGCACGTCACAATGATTATCCGTTTATAAGCCTATGATTTGTACATACATACATACATACATATATCACGCCTTTATCCCTTGCGGGGTAGGCAGAGCGTTAACAGCCGTAAGAATACGGTTGCTATCGCCACGTCTGACATTTTTGAGTATTGTTTTCCTAGGTGGTTGCAGAAAACATGTGTATCACTATAGTGACAGGTTGTCAGCCTGTCGCCTAAAATTGTAATACACCAGTACTCTAGAGTCCCTTAGTCGCCTCTTACGACACCCGCGGGTAGGATATGGGGTGATGCTATTCTAAGCTGGCATCACACGGCTATATATATGATTTGTATATTTTCAAATTATCTTGTGGTCTCCAATAAGTGCTTTTTATGTTATAAACTTTTATGATACTGGTTAACAACACCGACTTTTGTCATTAAGAACTTTTTTGTTGGACACGTACCTTATTACCTAAATACCAACTACTTTTACTTCCAAACATCTTTATTAGTACCACATTCACCTATTTTTATCCGTCGTTTGAAAATCGACGACCGATGTGGTGCAGTGGTATTGCGATGCAGAAGGTTCCGGGTTCGATTTTCGGTGAGCCATGCATTCACAAGTTGATATTTATCATATCCCTTTGTAATTTGTTCCCCGTCTGATTAGGATATTGCGGGCTGAACCATTTATTTGTCTGTAAGCAAGATGGTTCCGTGTTTCGGATAGCACATTGGCAACCATGTCAGAAGCCTGCTTCTTGTAGAATGCGCTTGAAATATTCTAACACTAGTGTCCATTGGGTCATAAGGCGACTCTCCCACACAAAGAGATAGAAAATTACTAAAATTTACGTTATTTATTGTACGTGCCTATTCCACAATGGATTAAATCTTCCAATTAAACTGAAGTAGCAATGTGATTGTACGAACAAATTGCCTCATTTATTAAACAACATTATCAAGATTTACGAACAGAAATGTCCCGACAAAATATTGGACCACATTCGCAGAATACCCCGGCAAACGGTAGCTAAATGGACTAAGAGTTCGTACCACTATTTATTGTGAAAGAGAAAGGACAGTGAGGGACCCCCTCTCAGAAGGGGAATAATAATTTCACGGCGTATGAAAATGAACAAAATACTAAGCCACATTCGCAGAACACCCCGGCCCAAAATAGTTTTAAAATAGACAAAGATTAGTACAGCTATTGTGAATTTGTGATAGAGAAGAGAAAGTAAAGGTTATTGCATTAATTTTCTTCAAGAAAGCACGGAGTAAACAAATGTACAAAATGTTGGAACCCATTCGTAGAATATCCCGGCAAACGTTAGCCCAAAATGGCTAAAAGCAAGGATGGCTCTTGTGACAGAAAAAGGACAGTGAACCCAGACAACTGTCTGTAGTACATAATGATCCTAGAGTTTGTTTGGCTATTGTTATCAAGCATTACTGGAAAGTTCAAGTTTTAGGCTCCGAAAAAATATTTTTTATTTATTAATTATTATTTAATTACCAGCCTGAATTTGATATTCATAAAAAAATCAACTATCTTTTGGACTACCATGTATACACTTAGACGTTGTGAATCGACGGCGTTATAATAAAATTGCTTCTCATCCTTACTCTATGCAAGCTCTTGGTCTAGAACGGTAGCGCAAATCTGAAATCACGATATTTGACAAACGGACGCATTGCCGACTGATGACTCAGCTCAGAAAATCATTAGTTTGTTCTAATAGCCATCATAAATCTACCATTAGGTACTTATTATTTACGCAAGCCACAGAGTAGATCTAAGCACGCCTCGCAGATGAAAATCTCTCCAAGATTATGGATTAAAAGGAGTAAGGTGGATCACACACTTAACGCGCTACGGAGCGCTGAAATATCGCAGCGGTCTGTCAGATCCATGTCAATCTTCATACTAAAACCGCTCTCAACGGACGATGCTGTGCTAGCGCTGAGTCGACATTTAAGCGGTTTTAATATGGGAAGTGACGTTTCTTGTATGGATCTGTCTGACAGCCCGCTGCGATATTTTAGCGCTCCGTTGTGAGTTAAGTGTGGGAAACGCCTTAGTTTGTGTCCATCAGATGGTTGGTATGTTAATTTTTCTATTTTTTCTTGGGGGTAAGCGATTCTTTCCATTGCATGTCTCCCTTTATGGGCTTTTTTATATGATTCGTGTAACACTGCGATGACAAGTTGTCAAACTGTCACCTAAAATTATAATAAACATTTAGTCACCTTTACGATATAAAGTTTAATTCAGATATATTATCAAATGGATTTCAATTAGTCATTCCTTTTCTGTCAATCAGCAGCTAGATTCCTAAACGATATTTATTTATTGTAATTATAACCTCAATTGATTTGGTTCGTGACTAAATTTATTGACAAATTATTTAAATCAGATATCATGATTCATGTTCAATTACAATGTGACTTAGGTATTTAAATGATAAAGAATGTTTGGTGTTTTTTGATGTTACCAGTCATCATCATTCTCCTTGCTTCATCCTGTTTCTCTGTCGGGGTCGGCTACCTAACCTTTGCCGAAGGACCAAATTTTACATAGAACGACTGCCATCTGACCTCTGCAACCCGAAGGCTAACCTGGCCCGAATCCTAGGTTAAGTCACATTCTAATATCATCTGAATTCAAATTGATTTCAATGTCGGTTTCATCACGATGTTTTGCCTTCTCCTTAACTTCTTCTTCTTATATTTAAGAGCAGTAACAGCAGTCGGTAAATGTACGTGAGTAAGTAATTTTCTTATGAAAAAAACAACCCTTCCATCAGTATTTTCATTTGACGTTGTCACGTTCCACTATCGTCAGTAAACCGACTTTAAAGACAATCTTTTTTTTATTAGTGGCATTTCCTTTCATTGTACGTTTGCACTCAATAACTCTCACATAATGACGATTGCATGCTAACCTTTCAAACATTAACATTGAATTAAAGACCTCACGAAGGCGAATTTAAGCGAGGTATAATTTCGTTTAAAATTGATATTCTATGATGCAATGAAATGTGAAAGACAATGATTGGAATGCACACCGTGCTACGACTCTTATACTTGGAATGTACCTATCTATATTTATATTTCTTTGTGAAATAAAAATGAAAATACATTTGTAAAGGAAATGTGTTTTTATGTAAAATTACTTATGAAGTTATAATATGAAGTTGCTTTACTCATCATTAAGCCGTAGGTCCCGGTTGCTGTCTATGATCACTTAGACGGCGGTGGTTACACAACCATGTCAGAAGCCTGCTACTTGTGGAAGGCGATTGAAAAATTCTGACACTAGGGTACATCGGGTCGTTGGACGACTTGATGCCCCACACGAAAAGAAGAAGAAGACTCATCATCATCATTGTGTTTCATAATCTATGTGGCTATACCCAGCTCATAGTCTGTCATAATGATCTGGATATTTTAATGATTTCTTTGCTACTATAATATGCTATGCCTGCGCTTTCCTCCACGCTTTGCGCAAATAATATTATTATTTTGCAGAGAACTTATTTTTTTTGAGTTTTAAAAACTAACAGCGACATCTCTCGGTGAGAGGCTTAAAACATTCATAAGTGGTCAGAAGCCGGAGCTTCTGATGAAATGCTGGATGACAGCATCTACAAGTATCATGACAAGTATTGATTGGCGTCGGTTAGCCTCCGATCTCGGTCCAGCTGATCACCACCCTGTCAATGTGACGTATTGACGTAAATTACTCCCTTGTATGACGTCAGATTGACGGATCTGACTGACACCGTAATATGAAAGCAAAAAGATCTTGAAAGCAAGCCGTAGGATTATATTTATTGTACTTAAACTTTTCTAGCTATTATCTGAAATAGATTTATTTTATTTTAGTGTATGGGAGAACAAACATACAGAAACTTAGTTTAATTAACTACATCGGTACAGCTAAAATATGGAAAAAAGTTTTCATTTTTCAGTATTCTCACTAGGATCCTGTCAATATGTTAATTGACGGATCTGGTTGATACCATCATAAAGGGGAACAAATATCTCAAAAGTAAGGATTCTATTTATTGTAATGTTTTCTAGATATTTTTTGCAATAATTAAAGACGGGTAATTTTCAATGTAAAGTAAACTGTTAAACCGGTTAAATCTATACCACGTACTCTGAAATCCAAAGCAATAAATAATCACCAATTACAAAACGCCGTATATATTACTAAACTTACAAAACTACAAGATAACAGCCTAATAGCTATGTTAGTGTTGTTTAATGCAATAATTAACTGAATTACTTGGCCCGCGTTTTCAATTAAATTGCACTTCACTAAATTGTAGGATGGGGGATTTATGTGTATTGGAGTCGGGCTGTTTGCCTGCGCAGACGCAGGACGGAGTTATGTTCTGGTCTGCTAGGCTCTGGTTTCTAAATTACTCTGGTCTGAAGCGGTTTTTGCGATGCTAGAAAAGACGGGAAAAGTCTATACATTTCTTTTACAACGCCTGTCCTGTTAAGAAAGGTTAGGTTTATTTCAGTTTTTAATATTGGCTTATCATGTATGCGCTTTATTATTTATAGTAGGCACTTGATTGACCGTACACCGAGCTTGATCGATTTATCGCCCGCGAATCTCCCTATATACGAATTTTCATGAAAGTCATTGGAGACGTTTCCGACATCCCTATTCTCAATCCATACTATACTATAATATATACTATATACTATATACTATATACTATATACTATATACTATAATATACTATATACTATAATATTATAAATTCGAAAGTAACTCTGTCTGTCTGCTACGCTTTCACGGCCAAACCACTGAACCGATCATCATGAAATTTCACACAGAGATTAGTAATATACCGAGAACGGACATAGGCTACTTTTTTTCACCACTCGAGGGTCTGAAGTACCTTCAGTAGACCATCAGGTACACCACCAGGAGCCCGCCTAAACTATAGGAGATACAGACATGGCACCAAGCAAAAAATGTTTAACTTGATGGGTAGCTTCTGGTGGCATATAGACTTTGAAGGTTTGGAGTACCTGATGTAGACCACCAGGTGCACAACCAGGAGCCTACCTAAACTATACGAGATAAAGATATGGCATGAAAGCAAAAGTTGTTCTGCTTGATGGGTAGTTTCTGCTGGCATATAGACTTCGAAGGTTTGGTGTTCCTGACGTAGTCCACAAGGAGCACTAATAGGGGCCCAGATTAGCATGTATAATTTAGGACGTTAGTGAAGGAAACAAGGTTATTTTATCATCTAAAATACTAAGTCAGCGAAACGAAGTCGCGGGTACCAGCTAGTTGTATATAAATAACGACACAGTCATGAAATCTCGAAAGATGTGTCATTTTTCATTATCTCTTTCCTCATGCGTCTTCTATCCAAAAGTTAGCTAGTAGAGTTGGCTATCGGCTATATTTCCGTTACTCATTTTATACTTTAAGTTTTACTGCTTTGTGTCTTTGTATTAATTATTTTCCTTGTCTTATCGCGTTCTCTGTCGAAGTGGGCTACCTAACCTAGAGGATTTGACGTGGAACCAAGTTGCGACGACACACAAAGCGACTGCATCCGTGTATTATGTATGCAATAAAATGTTTATACTTTTCACTTCTACTACCTATTCAATGGAGAAAACAGTCATTTTATTAAGTGATGGTGAGAAAATATATAGGGTGTAAAATTATTAGCTGCAAATATTTTAGGGGTAAATCAGCCCATGAAACTGAACAACTTTTCCCGAGGTCGAAATATGAAAAAAAAATCCATGCAGTTGACTCGCTCTGCATTGCACTGCTGCATTTTGTATAGGAGGGAGGTATTAAATAAAATTTCTTCTTAATTTTTTGACATCCTGTATAGCATATGACACAAGAAATACACATGAATAGGTATAAATGAAAAGTTCTAATGTACAGAATCACAAGTTAGAATCATGATGGAAGGATTTCCACCAGCTTGAAGTTTTAATAAGCGCACGTCAGACGAAGATTGGATGTTGAGATATGTTAATCTGTTAATCTACCAGTTACTTACAAAGTAGCCGAACTACTTACTTATCGATTGAGAATTTAAATGCCTACAATCTTTGAAGAAGTGATTTCAAATAACGTCAACTGATTTAAAACTAGTTTATAGGTAAACCCATCGGCGGTAATTTCAGAGGTATATTAAGTCTTTATTTCTATCGATTATTGTCCGTAAGAAAAATGGTACAGAGTTTCGCAGGGTTCGTTAAGCTGTAGGTCTCGGTTGATGTCCATGATATCTTAGACGGAGAAAAGTAAGAGAAAAGAGAGAAAGTGACATTGATTATTTTTTAACTGTTTTCCGACCCATGAAAAATATGTACTTATTGAATTACTTTCTACTTTTTTCGTGTGAAGCACCGACTTATCCATGAAAATGGAAGAAAGAATCACGAGAATGTAATTTTTTTTTAATTTCCTTGTAACCTATCTGACTGTCTAAAGAAAATCCATAAAAATACATACTCAGTAAGTAGGTTTAGGTTTGTACTTATATTGGAAACAAAAAATATGTGAAACTATTAACCTAAGCGAACATCGATACCATCACGGACTACCGCTAGTTAACCATATAAGTGGGTAGTTCGATGGTTATTTCTAAAGTTAAATTAGCAATACCGTAAAGAGATCCAATCTGCCGCCTCTCAATTAACCTGCTCATTTGATGCAACGATTTTGTATTAACCTATTTCAATAATGAGGATCTGTTTAACGCCGTGGTAATGTGTATTACCAATATTGAAAAATAAAAAAATACTTTTGTTGAATAAAAATTCAATAAAATGTTAATTTTGTTAAATTTGCTGGCACATATACACATAATATCATGATCTAATCCCTTGCGGGATAGGCAGAGGGTCACCGGCAGTAAAAATACGGACGCTATCATCACGCCTAAAAATATTTAGGGCTCTTTCAGACGATTCGTGTATAACTTTAGTGACAGGTTGTTATCCTGTCGCCCAAAGTTCTAATACACAAATGAAACCCTCTTGTTTTTTAGTCGGCTCTTACGACACCCTTGGGAAATTTTTCACTAAAAGCTTAAACCAACTTTTTTTATCAAATGCCAATCCATGTCAGTTTACAAAAATACTGCAAAATTAATACATTCAATATTTGTCTGTGATGTACTACAATGTTTATCTATCCTACTTGTAGCAAAAGCAATTTTGTGTTGCATGTATGGCCGTGATAATATTACATGTAATATGGATAAACATGGAATCTGTTATACAACCTTAACCTTAATAGTCACAACAGTCCACTGCATGACTGTTGACATGGGCCTCCCAGCATCACGCTTGGCAGGCGGGTTGGTGAGTGCAGTACAACATGTTAAATTCGCAGGAAACGCTGCTGCCCATTCCCTGGATGGTTATCTATTAGTCGTTTTTTACGACACCCATGTGTAGGTTTGGGGTTATGGTTTTTTAAACCGGCATCACAAGGTAATCTGTTGTAAACTCGGCAGCAATACTCCGGAGTAAGTTATTTCAGATCAATAATTTAACAAAAAGTGTCGTGTGATGCCAGCTTAGAATAGCATCACCCCATTCTTCCCGCTGCTGTCTAAGAGGCGAATGACGGACTCGAGGGTTTCATGTGTACTACAACTGTAGGCGACAGGCTGTCACTACGTGATACACGAATCATCTGAAAGAGCTTTCAATATTTGTCAGACGTGGCAATATCGACTGTATTTTACGGCCGTTAGCGTTTTACCTACCCCGCAAGGGATAAAGGCACGATTTGTGTGTAATAATTCAACAAAATTCCTTCCATTTCAATTACAATCCCTTTAAGTCCAATTATAGATGTGATTGTTCCAGCCGGCTTGCTTTATAATTAAATTAATAATTAGAATGTCAAACAAGGTAGTTATCTAGAATGAGATCGATTTCTAATGGGCAGAAGATTAGGAAACGAATGGTGTGCTGCTAGGAGAATGGACCAACATTTCGGACTTAGAATTAAGCATAACAGACCAAGAAAATGTATTATGGTAATTGTATTTTCAAATTTACCCCGCTAGAGATATAGGCGTGATTTATGTATGTATGTATTTTTAAATACGAAATCAATTCAGAACTGTCTTTACGTGCGTCTCACTTCTTTTTGTCTCATTTGCTTACTTTTCTTTTAACCGTAGCTTCAAATTAAATTTTCTAAACTAGAAGTGGCGGGACCACATCGGATGGTATTTATTATTTGTATTTTTATATATTTAGAATTTTAAGTTAAGATATTAGTATTATTATTTTTATTATTATTATTTATTTTTAAGATATTGTATTATATATTTGTTTTTGTGTATTTTTTTTATATAGTGGCCAATCATCTCTTTAAGTTTCAATGAAAATTAAACCTCTAGTAGGTAATAATGTACATAATACAGGTAGGTTTATACATAATGCAAATTTTAAATCGTAACCACCTGTAGTTCCGCATAAGCTATCATTTATCTACCCACAGCAATAATTCGATAGCTATCAACAACAGCTCATTTTCATGCTAATTTATTATTACACTATCTTGAATAATAATCTTTTAGGGCACTTCAATCATTTTTGTGTACCTACTACGCTTATGCCGTGTGATGCCGGCATAGAATAGCATCACCCCAATTCTTCCCGCGGGTTGTAAGAGGCAAGAGCTATTGTCAAAGTAGCGCAATGTTGAAATTTAGTTATGTCGAACATGTGTTTTTCCGGAGTAGCGTATATCGAAGGTTTAGCCATAGCGGAACACCTAGTGTGTCATGAGAAATTAGTGAGTGACAATAGTAGTGGTACGAGCAACCAAACGGTTCGCAGTCGACGAATCAGAAAGAGGGTAGACAGATATGTTTGCCCTTAGCAAGATGACAACATGCGCCAAAACAGTCTACTCGTGACCATGGAGCGTGCAACTGCTTCGAAACATCGAGGTAAAAATAAACATAATCGTGGTGATAATCCCGTAAATACTAATAATTGAAGTGTTGTGAACAACCGCGAAAATCTCAAAACATAGATTTTATTCTAAGCTGGCACCACACTGCATAGAAGCCTTGAACAATTTTATTAATAAGTACCTAATGAAAGATTGAAAGATTATTTAGTCAGTAGCCCATAAAATTGCCTTATCAATATTATGGCTTATTCAATTCATGGACTAGGTTGAATGGAACCCTCGGGCTCATAAAGAAATCCCAGTAGTCCGTTATTTCTAAAAACTTTACTTAGTATGCGGATCGCACATTTGACGCACGACGGAGCGCAAAAATATCGCAGCACTCTGTCAGATCCATACTAGAAATGTCAATACCCATACTAAAACTACTCAACTGCTGTCGACGTAGCGCTATCGCAGCGTTATCCGTCGAGTGCGGGTTTAGTATGGGGAGTGACCGACCGCTGCGATATTTTAGCGCTCCGTCGGAAGCGCCTTAGCAGTAGGTTTTTAGAAATCAAATAAAAATTAGTTTTATTGCCAAATTATAATTGTTATTTTCTAACACGCCAAAGTATTTCGAAATTGTATTCTAAAAAACCTTTATTATTAAACGTAGATACGTAGAAACGGACATTTTTCTTTAATTTTTTTTCTCTATGTTCACGTGAGATCACATCAGCTCAAAAAAATCGACGATTAATTTTACTCTATTTAAAGGTAACTAGCCTTAAACGGAAAAATGTAATTTAAGTACCAGTCCAAGATTAAGATTAAATATATCGATGTTATTAAAACAAATTAATAAACTCGAATTTCTAGAATATCGGCAGCAATTAGAGCAAATTTAAGTTTTTTGCTAAATATTATGGGTCGAATTATACTGATTATCCGGTATAGTAATTAATGGGTTCCATTACAAAACGATAACATTTAAAGATAATATTTCAATACATTTGTAGCTTTTCGTTGGTATTTAAGATAATGATGAAAGTATGAAAAAAAGATGAAAGTGTGGCAGAAGTTCAAGGACTTTTATGCTTAACATGGTAAAAATATCTTAATTTATGATCGAATACCATAGCGATTTAGCAATATACAAACAAAAGTAAGGCCCTTCTCTTACTTATGCACAACGCTGCGCTAAAATAACGCTGCGCTAACATAACGCTGCGCTAAAATAACGCTGCGTACAACGCATTCGTCTATCAAATTTATACTATAAACATCATTCCCCATACGAAAACCGCTGTTGACGCAAGTTCAACGCACTACAGCTATCGTACGTTGGACCTGCTGCGTCGACAGTGGTTTTAGTATGGAGATTGACGTTTCTAGTAGGTATGGGTCTGACAGACGCATGCGTTACCAAACCTTATTTTAGCGCTGCGTTGTGCGTTAAGTTTAAGAACGGTCTAAGTGGTTGGTTGAGATCGCTTGGTATTTTGGGCCTCTACTGATGGCGTTGCCATAAAAATTTAGAAAAGAAGTCATATATTATACATTGTTCAATTACCTACTAGTATAGCTGATGGATATTGTTAAAACAATGTTTATAAACTGAACAACACTTATGCTTGTTTTACAAATTAGTCTAACAAGTTTACAACTTTATACTTTTACCTTACAAGTGCCTTTACAACATTTAAAAATCGACTTTTTCACAGAAGCCTACAATATCATTAGCCCTTCTATTGCCCTATTAAGTGGTATTAGTAAACATCAAAAAATGCCATAAAAGTGAACAAATATGGCGGGGTAATGGGCCGAATATGAACATCAGTACACATTAAAATACCTCTGTATGGGTGTTTTGCATTTCTGATAGGATAGGTGGTTCTCACGCGCATCGCTTGATTTTGCGGTACAACAGATGAAATGAAAAAATAAAGAAGTTTTATTTCAGAAAAATTAAAAACAACTTACAAGACTGACAAACACAATTTTATTTTTAACATTGCTGAGAGTCTTTTTCCGGTCATACTAGTTTCGGCGATCTTTACACTAGGCAAGCCTGTACCGTCATAAAGACCAACTAAATATAAGGTAGGGTTGATGAAAAAATTTAAACATTTATATGACATCTTAGTGTAGAATCATAAAACTGAAACCATATAAACACTGTATCTGACATTCTTCACTACATTGTATAAAGCAAAGAAGCTTCCATATGTCTGTGTATGCTTTGAAAACTATACAGATTGATACATTTTGATTTTGATTCAGTTTTTTAATAGACACATTTTAAATAGGAAGGTTTACATGTAATTCATGCCGGGAAAATGTATCATTCCCACGGGGAAAAAATTAGCAAGGGGTGCAATCGCCGGGTGGGGCTTTTATATTCTTTTTATCTCACGAGCGCGGGTAAGCCATACTTGTGTGTGTTATCTCTATATCTTTTCGTTGGACGACTCGGTGTCCACAACGTCTGTACTCGTTCATAGTCGAAACCCGCAATACTGTGGGACACGTGTATGATACATCAGTTCTATCATAAGTACATTTAGTATAATTGATGTATTCTTTTCCTTACAATGTAGGACAAAAAATTATGAACGCATTTGAGTAGTAAAAGCATCCCGAGCGCTATAACATCTTTTGTGAAAAAGTTTAAACAAATAGTCATAAATTCTAGAACTAACTAACGTGTATGATAATGGATTCTCTGTAACTGAACTCTACCCATTACAACTCTGCATTTGACAGGTGTAGAATTGTTGGCCGACATAACTTTGATATGCGTATTTTATACATATTTTTTTTTACTATAAAATTGATCCTAAATAATAAATACCGAGGGTGATTTGGAAATCTTTTAATCATAAATATTATTATTTTGAAGTCAAAAATATATTACCAAAATGGACCGAAATAATTCAATAGTTTATTCTATAAAATAATCGTTAGATCGGATATTTTAATTCCTGTGATAAAGTTAATAGATGGCAGTAGAGTATTTAAAAATCAAGATTTTCCATAGCATATGAGGAGTAAATTATTTTTCGTGAACCAGTTCATAAAACTGAATAAGTCTTCTCCAAGGAACATCAGTCGAAATATGAAAAAAAAAAATACCTCACGTGGCGGGCTGGAACAGTTTTTATGGAAAGGCCAAACGTTTTTTTTCATGCTTGACCGCTTGAAAAGTATGCATGTATATAATCTATTATATCCCTTATACACTCCAGTATTTCAACCAAATCTATCCACATCCAATATAATCACAACACTCATTTTCTGACTTGACAGAAATTTTCAACCATGACTAATACCTGTCTTGTTCATAAAAGGAGTTAAGCCATTACCAGATAGCAAATCAAATTTGATAATTACAGCGAGACGCCTAGACTAGACACAGGTCTCCCAAATCACCCATGTCTAATTTCAGGTCTCAAGTCTTAAGTCAAAACGCAATTTGGTACGAAATTTGCGCCTGGAGGGTAACAGAGACAGAGTTGGTAATAGATCTGTTTTATCTTATTTATATGCATTGCTACATGGGTCTTAAAATATCGCAGACTAAGTTATATATTATCATAACCTACAATAAGAGTATATATCTAAATAACGGTTCCGTCAACCACAATAACTTTCAATACTTTAAAGTTTTGATATTATATTTTATTATAGTTAACGACCTGGATTTGTTTAAATACGAATCAAGTTAAAATGGAAACCTTTGGTAATCTCTTTATAGTCATGTAAAAAAACTTATCATCTTAGGTTCATGTATATTGTATGAGTAATGAGAATGTTTGCATATTTATTCTTAAAAGCTCTGTACTAGATATTTATCTAATTAGATAAACCAATTTCAATAAATTTTATCAAAATTAATCTGTTTATGATTTTTCAAAATACGAAGTAAATGTTCTGTTCTATGAAATAGCGATGGTATAATATTTATCAAATAATTTCTTCTCCCTTCTCTAAGTCACACACAATTGTGATGTATTTAATGCAGGCCCTATTAACATTGCCTTGGGATATTTACCATTAAGTAGTTCATATTACCATTAATATAGAAAAATACTGTGAATATCAAAGCATAGATAAATTACGTCATCTTCTGTGGAAAGCGACTAATGTTTTCCCTGAGGTGGTTTCCACATTTGCCCCTCGATGTTGCGGTATTTGACAGCCAGTAAGCAAATGGAAATGAAGCAATATATACAATTGTTAAGTTAATTTACGTTATTTTATTACGTTATTATTTTATTTATATTAAGATTTGACTACGGTTATTTGAGTTATTAAGTTCCTGTTTAATCAAACACAACTAATATAGAATGTAAAAAATCAAGTTCAAATATGTTACGGAGTGAACCGGTCCAAACTGAACAACATGAATTTATACCTTGAATTGTTCATGAATAATTATCTATTGAATCTATTGAAAGCTGATAGATGCATAGCGATGTGCGTCGTTTTGCTTCTACATTTTTGGTCATTTCATTAGGCTTGATCCGGTAAAACACCGCAACGTTATCAAGCGGCAAATGTAAGAACCGCCTTACAATTCGCCCGCAGCGCCACCTGAGTTCAGCCCTGATAGTTACAAATTATATTTGCCTTAGATCACGTGCATTAATCGATTATGAATTTCAAATCAAGCCAACATCCTTTATGGTGCGGACAGATCTTTTACATAGCTGCCGGATGAAGTTATTTGTTTGAGAAGTGAAGATAATTTTATGCAATATTTTTCACGTCAACCATAATTTGTCATCTCTGACAAGTAATCGAAATACATCATCATTAAGGCAAAGACCTTATCCTGTTCTCTGTCGGGGTCGGCTACCTAACCTAGGGGATTTGACATAGTTTGATTTTTAAATATACATACATACATACATAATTCACGCCTTTATCCCTTGCGGGGTAGGCAGAGCGTTAACGATCGCAAAATTACGGTTGTTATCGCCGCGTCTGACAAGTATTGAGGACCTTTTTAGATGATCCGTGTATCACTGTAGTGACAGGTTGTCAACCTGGAAAGTTTAGCACCACCCATAGTCCAACATGCAGCCAAAAGTCTCAATTTAGTTTGCATGGGACGCCTATTTTTTTCATATTTCGATCTATTGTTGCTTAGGTACAGTTGTTTAGTTTGACCTCGTTTGTAACATTTTTTTTACTCTTTGTAGATACTTCGTTAAATTGTTATCTAGTTGAGAGTTAATTTATACTGGTTTTTCATATTAAATGTACAAAATAACAGTAAAAGTTGATCTCTAGTAATAAAACTAACTTAAGGTGCTGATGATAGTTTTTTTAAACAGATTAATTACATAATGACCCTAATATTTTACAAACCACTTATAATTACTGTTTTTAATGGTTTTCTATAAATATGCTCCATACTTCTAGCCTCGGGACTTAGCTTAAACACTTTACAGCAATTACGGAGGCTCGTTAAAACCGACACTAGGGTACATTTTTCATGCTGTAACTAGATTTACTTAGAAAAACTACCTAGTAGCATTACTACATGGCAATACTTTATCTTACCTAAGACCCAATTTTTAAGGTGGTTCACATATCTGACGTACGATGCTGCGCATTTTAGGTGCATCATCTGTCAAATGCAAAGAAAAACAAATTTTACAGGTCCAACGCATGAAATGGCGGCAAGTGATGGGTTTAATAAAGAACACAAGTTCATTCATTGGTGCTGCGTCAACGTCAGTTTTAGTATGCGGAATTTGAAATATCCTTACATCTGACATACGCATGCGTTACGGATGCACTGAAACAAACACAAAATTGCGCAGCGTCGTGGATTAGATGTAGGATTCGCCTAACACCTCATTTCTTAAGGTTCCAGGTTGATGGGCAGGTTGGGTGGTAAGCTGAGACACTGTCTGGCCAGACTGAGGAAAAATTGCAAAATGATAAAAACATATCCTCTTTATGTTATGAGTGCCGCACTGAGAATCCAACCCGGATCCTTTGTGCCACAGGTAGTCACACCCGCTAAAACGATATTACACGAAACCAAAATATTTAGTACTTACCAAAAGAAAAGAATATTCTCAAAATTGCAACCGACATTCGGGCTGGTATATGATTTTTTTTCAGCACTTAATATTTGTACCTAACTAAAGTCTAGAAGTGAAAATTGTCTCATAAGACTAATAGCAACAAATTGTCGAGATATCATAATGATACAAATTGAAGGATTTCACTAAATTACACTTTCTCATTGATTCCAATCCTCATACTTACAATATAAGTATTACTATTAAACTTGCCTGTAGGACATCATTACAAACCCGAGGGGAATCTCCGGTTAGACTTTGTTGAACATCAGTTTATAGGTACACAAAGCAGTAACAAATATTACTACTTATATGTAAACATCTTTTATATGAACTCACCATTTCTACAGATTTAGGTAAATCCAATCCCAAAACTATGACATTCAAAAATAATTATAAGGTTTGTAAAATATTTCCATTTTTAATGGCGTCTAGATTTGAGAATAACAATGGATTCTGACTTATCTTTAAAAACGAATGCTACTGATATTATAAATGCGGAAGTTTGTATGTTTGTTACTTCTTCACGCAGAAACTGCTGAACCGGTTTACATGAAATTTTGCACGAATATAAGGTAGGTAACTTGAATTGGTATTAGTTGACAATTTCTTTTATCTGTGATGCCGTGTGATGCCGGCTCCGCCGTGTGATGCCGGCTTAGAATAGCATCACCCCACATCCTTCCCGTGGGTGTCGTAAGAGGCGACTAAGGGACTCGAGAGTATTAGTGTATTACAATTTTTAGGCGACAGGCTGACAACCTGTCACTATAGTGATACACATGTTTTCTGAAACTACCCTGGAAAACAATCCTCAAAAATGTCAGACGTGACGATAGCGACCGTATTCTTACGGCTGTTAACGCTCTGCCTACCCCGCAAGGGATAAAGGCGTGATATATGTATGTATGTATGTTTTTTTTCTGTTCTGAATTTCTTTTCGACTTATTCTAATACATTTGTCGACGCATGTACCATCGGCATTACGAAAGCGGGCACAATTTCTAAGAATCACAAATAGCTCCTGTTATTATTACGCAGAATTCGTCTTGTTGCAGAAAGTTATAGTAATTTGGAGCCATTTTATAGTAAACTGCGTTCTAGGTGCTTATTTTCCAGCAATTTGCTGTTTCATTACAAGATATCAAATTTTTCTTACCTTCATTGCCCTCAGGACTATGTAGTTGAGCCACGGAGGACAGTAACCAGTGGAGAACGCGTCGGTACGATTTTGTTCAAAACCAAGCTCACTGGTTTTTGCGGGGGGAGAGGTAATTATCGCTAGACGCAATTGGCTTTCGCAATGACCGCATATTTTGTAGAGATGGGAAAAATAAATATGTAAAATTATATCGATATTTTATATCACCGTTCAATAAGTTTACTCATATTATGTGATTGAAATTTATTGAAACATGTGCATGCTAATATTAATATAGCGATATATGTATATAAAAAAATAATAAGTACCTACTTACATTGTAATTTTAGGGTGTGTATTGAAATAATTGTACCGAATTGGAAACGACCTGTTACGATCATTTCATCTGCCGAAACAAAGGTCGCCGCGTGCGCGTACACCTGCACTTGATTTCGATTTTCGTTCCGGGTGGCGCGGGGGGAATGCGTCCGCGCCACTCCATGTACCCCGAATGCATTCATTCATATAATATACATTGTATGTAAGTTGTTAAGTACGTACATTAACATAATTATTTTATGACGATCCCAGAATTATCGATAAAATCATTCTATACTTCTGAGAACAGTGGTATAGCACTAATCCGAAGAAAGAGCCAGCCTACATATGGACACACCCGTGCGTTAGAAAGGGATAGCAATGAAAGACATCAACGGGAGCGCATCAGAAATTATAAATATGGAATTATTTTTCATTAAAATGAAATTTTGAAAGAATCAAGCATAAAAATGTTTACCTATGAAATGTTATCCCGTCTTTTGCGGAACTTGATGTTTTACTACACTTTCCACACCATTTCACTGCACAGGAAGGCATTCTTGTTTACGTTTATACACCAAAAAACGAAGCGCGGAACGTCCGTTCTTTCGCACAGTCTCAACCCGACTAATCAAAATTTTGATGCGTCTGCTTAATATAGCAGACATCAAGTGAGTGCGGTCGCCCCCGCATGCGTTCTCCACTGGTTACTGTCCTCCGTGAGTTGAGCCAATCGGTTTATAATACTTGACATTTGACATAAAATAAATTTATTTCGTACAGATTTGACATTAAAGAAACAAGAGTTTATATAACATACAAAAAATCTTTATTTGACAGATGCTCATTATTACAATGCAATCTTTCAACTCCAATCCAATGCGAATAGTTTCATTATATTTTTATCTTTTGTACTAAAATCAATACACTATCAAAACACAATAAACTGTGTAATATTCTCGTAAATCTTGATAGGTAGGTATTTTAGGTAGAATTATTGGTCTAATACTAGTGTTTTATTGATAACCACTCACTGCTATTACAAAGAAATAATTATTTTTAATCTCTAAATTATATACCTACTTAATCTCTAAAATAAGTTTCTTGAACAAAATTAAACTCAACACATACAATATTACATACCTTTCAACTAATCTGTCATCAACAAGAAATAACCACAAATCTGGGCTCGTGCCAAGCGGGTACAAGTTACAATTAACCATCCACCGGCAACTATTAGCCAATTACACAATTTTACAATTACAAAAGCATCAAGTGTGTTTACCGTACCGGTAGTACGTAGTACTACTGTACAGTCCGTCACGTTTAGAACTTGCTTTGCACCTTAGGCGTGTGGTTTCATAACAAAAGATATAACCTAAAGGTGAAAACCTTACGGCACGGCTTAGGTATCTAAAACGACCCTCAAACACATTTGTCAGACGTGGCGATAACATACATACATACATACATACATATATCACGCCTTTAACCCTTGCGGGGTAGTCAGAGTGTTAATAACCGTAAGAATACGGTCGCTATCGCCACGTCTGACATTTTTGAGGATTGTTTTCCAAGATTGTTTCAGAAAACATGTGTATCACTAAAGTGACAGGTTGTCGGCCTGTCGCCTAAAAATTGTAATACACCAATACTCTCGAGTCTCTTAGTCGCCTCTTACGACACCCACGGGAAGGATGTGGGGTGATGCTATTCTAAGCCGGCATCACACGGCATCAAACGACGACAACAAACATACTTTTACCTGTAATCTGTACTTTTGCATTCGTAGGCGTGATATCTGTATGTACTTATGTAAAATATAATACTTCGAATAATAAAAATTAATCTAAAAACGATAATCAATTAATTCATATAAAATACAAACTGTCATGTCAAAATAAAAATAAAATACAAAAATTGATCTTGGCTTTAAGATAAAAACAATTTTACATCTAAGACCTCTCTGATTCTGTTACAGAAAATAGTCAAACAAGTTAATTCTTTAATAAGATTCATGGTGTGGCTTTATCTCATACTTTTGCACTGAATATTGAAATTATAAAAACTTAAACTTTATGATAATATAAGTAGGTAATATAAGTTTTTAAAATAAAAATATCACTGACAAACCTTGTGTGGGAGATTGAATATTTTTTCTCGTTTTTTTGCATTGGTCTCATTGTAAAAATTGTGCAGTACGTTGCCCTAAATTTAATGCATTTCCTTTGAAACACAGTGTATGTATACAATATCAATGGTAGGCGACTGTATTCACAACAATTTAGCACAAGTGGTACCAATTTCCCCGTCAACAGTAGTAAGTAATTAAATCAATATCTACAGTGGATTGGGTGTGGTAATGTTGATATTTGAAACTATCACTTGTTAGTAGAAAGCCCTAGTATTAGTTGCTGAAGTTATAATTGATGCGAATTATGTATTTAAGCTGTATTTCAATAATCTAAATAATGATACAAGTTGCAATTTAATAATTATATTTACCGATATATTGGTATCATTTTATTAAGTACAAATATTGTAAGTGTCTACTAAAACTGAATAACTTTCGCCCGAAAAAAATTTTCGAAATAATAACAAAATATTTTGAGTTCCATACAAAGTGACTTGGTCATTTTAAATGGATGGTCCACATTTTATTTCATTTGTTATTATATTATCCTATCGTCCCACTGCAGGACAAAGAGCTCCATCCCCGTTCTCCATTCTTCCCTATCCTTCCGAAAACTACCGCGTATTCATATTTCGAATAAATGTTTTAGACGATAGTTATTTCATTTCATGAGTAAAACAGAGCCTTAAAATATTTGTATTTTTAGTAAATGTAACTCTATTTTGACAACTAACTAGGTATGCAACCGAAGTTGATGAACCATTTTTTAATGTGTTCGATAATGTTTGTATTTTATATTTATAACATTTTTGCATTTTTACTTTGGCATTATAACAAACTATGATTCGTTACATAGAACAACCAAATCTTCACTAGCCTAGGCTCACCTACCTTATCAAACAGGACATTAATCTTCTCCGCTCCGTTCCTCTAAGCTATGACACTCATCTTCACGTGCCCATATTTAGCTGGTCCGGGACTCGAACCTGCATTAATCTCCTCGCAGTGCCCGGAGCACTAACTGCGCGCATAAATCTGCGCACGAGCAGAACGGGGTCGACAAAGAGGGGTGCGAAGTCGCTAGATGACTGGGTCATTACAATACAAAAGCTGTACGCTTGTATTGTCCAAAAATACTATAGTTTCTATTGATAGTTTTTAGAAATACTGAAAGTTTGAATTAATAAACAGAAAAATAATATAATAGTAAATGTTTTGACTTCATATAAAATTACGCAATATGACGTCATACATTTAGCATTTGCAAACAAATTATAATTTTTGATTGTTTTTTGCCGTGTGATGCCGGATTAGAATAGCATCACCCCATTTCCTACCCATGGGTGTCGTAAGATACGACTGGGGGAATTAAGGGTTTCAGGTGTGTATTACAACTTTTAGGCGACAGGCTGACAACCTGTCACTATAGTGAGTGATACACAAATTATCTCAAACTGCCCTCTATATTTGTCAGACGTGGCGATGGCGACCGTATTTTTACGACCGTTAACGCTCTGCCTACCCCATAAGATGTATGTATGTTTTAAAAAGTAGTCCATATGACCTGTCAGTCCCGTAAGCCCATTGTAGTGAACGGTGGTTGGTGTTCCACTACAACTACAGCCACAACAGTCCACTGTTGGACATCGGCCTTCACTAGACATGGGAAATCACTGCTGAACTTTCCCGTCATTCTCACGAACGCCACCTATGTCTTGCGCCTTTGGAGTATATTCTAAGGCGAGGAACACACTTGACGCACGACGGAGCGCAAAAATATCGCAGCGGTCTGTCAGATCCGTACTAGAAATGTCAATCCCCATACTAGAACCGCCCAACCGCTGTCGACGCAGCGCTATCGCAGTGTCATCCATCGAGTGCGGTTTTAGTATGGGGAGTGACGTTTCCAATATGGATCTGAGAGACTGCTGCGATATTTTTGCGCTCCGTCGTGCGTCAAGTGTGTTCCTCGCCTAAGTCTATGGAAATTCCACAGACCTGAGATGTCATGAGCGGGTGACATTAATGACATTTTTGCTCTGGGGGAAATGGCCAAGTCAATACCACAATTGTCTGACAGCAATGGACGTCAAACGTTGAGACGTCATTTCCTCATCAACCAGCGTCATTGCTCAGTTCTAATTGTTCAATGGTAGTTAATAATGGTAATGACATACATACATATATCACGCCTTTATCCCTTGCGGGGTAGGCAGAGCGATAGCGGCCGTAAGCATACAGCCACTATCGCCACGTCTGACATTTTTGAGGATTGTTTTCCAAGGTAGTTTCAGAAAACATGTGTATTACTATAGTGACAGGTTGTCAGCCTGTCGCCTAAAACTTGTAATACACCAATACTCTCGAGTCCCTTAGTCGCCTCTTACGACACCCGCGGGAAGGATGTGGGGTGATGCTATTCTAAGCCGGCATCACACGGCATGGTAATGACAAACACGATTAATAGCTACAAGATATGTTCTTCCTCTTTTCGTGTGCTTATTATAGAAAGTGACAAGAATGCATTCCCTGTCTATGTCAATAGACTTCAATGTTCAGGCAGATCGCACACTTGACGCACGACGGTGCGCTAAGACATCGCAGCGGTCTGTCAGGATATTCATACTAGGAATATCAATCCCCATACTGAAACCGCTCAACCGCTGTCGACGCAGCGCTATTGCAGTGTCGTCCGTCGAGTATGGTTTTAGTATGGGGAGTAACATTTCTAGTATTGATCCGACAGACAGCTGCGATATTTTAGCGGCCCGTCGTGCGTCAAGTGTGTTCCTCGCCTAAGTCTATGGAAATTCCACAGACCTGAGATGTCATGAACGGGTGACACTAATGACATTTTTGCTCTGGGGGAAATGGCCAAGTCAATACCACAATTGTCTGACAGCAATGGACGTCAAACGTTGAGACGTCATTTCCCCATCAACCAGCGTCATTGCTCAGTTCTAATTGTTCAATGGTAGTTGATAATGGTAATGACAAACGCGATTTATAGCTACAAGATATGTTCTTCCTCTTTTCGTGTGCTTATTATAGAAAGTGACAAGAATGCATTCCCTCTCTATGTCAATAGACTTCAATGTTCAGGCAGATCGCACACTTGACGCACCACGGAGCGCTAAGACATCGCAGCGGTCTGTCACATTCATACTAGGAATATCAATCCCCATACTGAAACCGCTCAACCGCTGTCGACGCAGCGCTATTGCAGTGTCAGTCGAGTATGGTTTTAGTATGGGGAGTAACATTTCTAGTATTGATCCGACAGACAGATGCGATATTTTAGCGGTCCGTCGTGCGTTAAGTGTGCGATGCGCGTAGTTGTTGAATGGTAGTTGGTAATAGTAATGACAAACACAATTTATAGCTACAAAACGTATGATATGTTCTTCCTTTCTCCATGAGCTTATTACAGAAAGTGACGAGAATGCATTCCCTGTCTATGTCAATAGACTTCAAATGGTCAGTCGCCATTTCCGCCGGATTGAATGTCAACCGTTTCTTAGTACTAATTGTAAGGGTAGTAAACATGACGTATGCGAAATGAGGCAAAGGTAATGAATGGACCTGGGAACTCTTTAGCAGCACTTCAAGTTACTTTAAAAGATGATGATTGACTAGGTTTTCTAGTTATCCTAACCTAACTCGTTCAAAAGATGATTTACTTGATTTTCTAGTTATTATATTATAAGGTTACAGATAATACAATAAACTGACTGATAGTTAGTTAATAGGCAATCCGGGTTTTAACTTTGTCAGTTGTTATTCCGAAAATTTTTCCTGTGGGATGCTACGGGATCAAACCCGACCTCCACGCGGGCGTCCGCTAGTGTATTTATAGAAGTATTTTACGCGGTTAAAACAACAGGGTTCGTCGGGTAGTTGGGCGACTCGGTGTCCCACTCGAAACAAGAAAGATATATAGAAAAATTGGTACCACACAGTGACAACGCATTTCTGTTGTCCGGTGGCTGAGTGAGGTTTGCGTAACAACGGATATAGAAAAAGAAGCAGAAAAGGTGAAAAGAATGGAACTGACTGAAAGGAGACGAGAACGATAACTGGTCCAAATCATTTATTATATATTATTGTATTCAGCAGTACTGTTACTTACTCTTTACAATGCAACTTATATCAGTATACCGGACGAGCAAACACGAGGGCGGGTGTCAGATATATAATGTATAGTCCCCGTATACTCCGCCCACGTGCGCATGCGCCGGTGAGCGGCCTTGCGGACACTGAGGTCAGCAGGGATCGTATCCATGTGATACATTGTTAGCCTACTCTGCTAGGGACAGCGGTATATGAGGTATTCTTCTATAGTTTTTTATAGGTATACAGAGTGTAAGAGATGGTGTAATGAAAACTTTGCAGGCGTGATCAGACCATGAAACTTTTACTATGGGGGCTATAGTGGGAAACGAAATATTTTTTCGAGTTCCCATACAAAGTCAATCAGCTGATCGGGCATTTTGTATGGCAAGTCAAAAAAAAATTCACGTTTCCCACCATAGTCCCCATAGTAAAAGTTGTTCAGTTTCATGGTCTGATCACGCCTGCAAAGTTTTCATTACACCCTGTATATGAGGTATTAGTTCGTCTTAAAGCTGGCTTAAAGACCTTGCTATAGACATCCGATCCAAGCAGGGATTGCCACACGATATGATGATGTGCGTCTTATTTATAAGACCATCATAATACAGAGTGTAAAAAAAAATACTGCAAATATTTTAAGGGGTAAATCAGTCCATGAAACTGAACAACTTTCCCCACGGTGCATAGGTCGAAATATGAAAAAAAAAGAAACTTCCATACAGTTGACTCGGTACGTCTCGGCCGTCGGCTGCTACATTTTGTATGGGAAGTCCAAAAATTTCTTTCATGTTTCGACCTATGTTTCTTGGGGAAAGATGTTCAGTTTCATGGGCTGATTCACCCCTTAAAATATTTACAGCTAATATTTTCACACCTTATAGAACAAAAGACAACAATCGTTCAGTCAGAGATAAAATTGGGACATATTTCCACGACTATATGAATTATTACAATGAGACGTAAAAAAACAAAATACCGAGTGAGATCGGTCCACTAACTTCTCTGGCTCAGTGACACGAAATGAATCTTGGTCTCCAGTTCACTAGCTGGTAAAAATATTGATTTGGCATTTTTCCTCTTTGATCAATTTATTGAAGGTAAATCTTATTTTTTATAAAGGTGTTTACTTAAGCATCAACAGAGATATCTACATTACAAACTTTTTCGCTAGGAACTTGAGCTCTATTCAACACCGTTAGGCGTCTTGTATAACCTCTGTTTTAAAATGCATTATCGAATGCTTCGTGCTGGTGGGAACGTTGGACAGAACAAGTTGTCTACTCCGGTATACTGGGTGCGTCCTGACGTGTCACAAAGTGATTGATTGGACTGATTCAGAGTGCGTGCGCGGGCGCCGACATGCTACTAGCAGGGGTAGCAAACCTTTTATCTTATGTCACATTTAAGCTGACCCGTGCCTTATAGTTATCAACTGTAAGCTACACTTAAAGAATGTATGATTCAATCAAGCCCTTGTTTTAATACGAGTGCATCAAGTGATTTGTTTGAATTTACCAAAAATCTTATTTGATCTATCAAGCGCTTGATAAGATCGGTCAAGTGATTGTTTTCTTTTACTAGGATACATAGATGCAGCAAACAAAGTACTTGATGCTCTCGTATGAAAACAAGGGCTTTTTTTGAATTTTTTTGCTCTTTTGAATCACTTTTTCATTTTTAGATATACATCTTTTTTTTTTCATTCGATAACATTGAGCACTGAAGATTACCGCAGATAGAGGTTTGTTTTATATTCATGTGATTTACTAAAAGAAGATTTTCTTTTTTGTTATAGTACTTATTTTTTATTCGAGTAACTTGTTAACTATATATTGACCCTCTAATTGCTCTATGGCTGCTTGTGATTTTTGAAAACTATTGTAAAGAATTAACAAAATGAAGAATTCCATGCCTCTATGATAATTTTGTTGGAATTTAAGGTTGATTACCTCTGCATAGTGCGTGTCACTTGTCATCAAAATGATGCATCTGACATAGGCCGAGTTTTTGAGACAACATATTCGATGTTTTTGGTTGTGATGCTCCCAAAGAACAAATAAAAAACAAATATGTTGATCTTTTTCATTTTAGTAGGTACCATTATTTAGTATGATAAAAAGCTGTATTACTTTTTATTCAGCATAAAACCAACAATTCCTTCCAATTATCGCTGTATTCGAAAAAATTTTTTGACTGTCTCTGTGTTGGATTTTTTGCAAGTGCAAGTTTTTAACAGTTCTTTTAAACAACACCAAATTGGATGATCTGTTTTTGTTGACATTTTTATAGGAGACCAAAGTCCAGTCGTATAAACAACAAAAAACAATACAAAGAAACAAAAAGGACTCGTGGCCATATTAGAACTCAAAAATGCGTAGGCAGGTACTGTTTTTTTCTTTTTAATTTGCAAAACTCATTGCAAATAATTTAAACAAATGTTGTTACAAATAAACAAATGCAAGCAAATATACATCCTAGAACACTTTTTTATAATTTAATATGACAACGCTATGGTTTATTTTGTAATTTGATTTTGTTAGAATAAACGACGTGTTTTGTTGACTTCGCTCTTGCATTGTTTGTCAGGAATATCATAATATTTCACATTATTCGACTCTATACAATAATGCGGCTACTCCAATTAATTCCATTGACAGTTCCACAAGATCTTACGAGTACTTTTTAAATTGTCCAAACTCATGCACGCTCCAAGACCTCCAGGAAGCAAGCTCTAGAGGCATTTCCGTGCCCAAGCAACTGGAAAACGGTTATTTAAGTTGTTACCATTGACTTGATGAAGGAGAAAAAGAATTTTAAAATTTTTATTCATGTCATTGCGGTTCCAAAAAAAAATTTGTTTAAAATCCTCTTCAGTGAACGGTAGCAGTTGCTGATTACTCTTTTTAAGTATTAGCATGTATCACCTCTTTTTAAGTATAGCATGTATCGCCACAAACTCTATCATTATACAAAACTCTACCAAATCTCTCGAAATTGCACTTTGTATCACGTATTCAATATTTTAAAATTCAAGCAACTTAATAAGGTCCTTCACTTAAGATGCTTCCAGAGCAGTATTCATATTTAATTTTCTCCCAATAAATTACAAATTGCATGCGCCTGTCAAACTTTTTGAAACAAGTTTGTAAGTCTCATACAATCCAAACACAGAGAAATGGGTTCGAATCCAATAGGTGGCGTGATGTTTTTACTCTTGTTTCGTTTGTATTAACTTTTCTTTGTAATAAAAAGTTAATTTAAAATCACGTTTTAAAAAAAGGTCAGGTCAGAAGTACCCTAAATCGACGGGCGTGCATGAAAAGACTGATGAATATAGAAGAAGCGAAAGAACTTTGCCAGGATCGTAGCAAGTGGAAGGAAATAGTCTCTGCCTACCCCAAAGGGAAAGATGCGTGATTTATAAATGCATGTATATAAATGAAGAAAATATTTTCAAAAGTCGTTATTTTCTAAGCTTTTTAGTATCTTCAAATACTATGTGCCGAAAAATGACTTTTCTTTTTTTTTCACAATATCCATAGATAATTTATATCAACTCACAGGTTTGGGTGCCATTGTATTTTTCGTATAAGAAACCCTGAAATTAGTTCAAACCCGTCTTTTTCATAATATGTCCCTCAATCGAACGTTAATTTCAGAGGAATGTTAATACCCAGGCCACGCATCATAAGCAGCGTTTTGATTAAAATGCAAATTATCCTTGTAAGTCGTATTAGTAATTTGAAGAAATTATACATGAAGCTTGTAGGTAGCCGTCATTAAAATAATCTTGATTTTTGAGTTGAGTATCTTTAGCTGGCCATCAACAATTTGACACTTAAAACGATTAAGTAAATCAGATAACTATTAAAAGTACATCATCATCGTGATATTAAAATTGGTGGTGGAATAATCATCACATTTTAACCATTTCTTTGAAGCTACGTATCATTCTCCTGTTAAAATTGGCGCTGCAGTAATCATCAGCGCTTTTGAGCTTTTATTTGACTCAACAATTAAATTAAAATGTGGTACATATACCTCCAATCAAATACTAAGTATTCGGTAGCTTAAAATAACAGACTATGTTTTTTTTTAGTTTCGTCTTTCAGTTTGAACTGTTGATAGCGGTCTCATATTATGCTTTTCTTTTATTATTCAGCACCACGCTACGCTCGTAAGTGGCAATAGTTATTCCCAATCAATTTACCTACTTTATTGTAGAATATTTAAAGAATCTAACGGACATGTTCTATTTTTGTCAAAAATTTTAAATTTACCAATGATTTTTTTTTTAAAAAAAGCTTGTGAACGCGTTGATGTCTTTTGTAAAAGGCTATGGAGACTGTACGTACAGTAAATTCCAAGTCTATTATGGCTACTAGGTATTTATACAAGCTTATTTTCAGAAACGCAGTGTTGTGTGAAAATTCAGACAATGACGTAATAAGCCTGTATAAAGGATGGAGTTAAAATTTTTGAGTTGTTGTAACGTTTTTTCATTCTAAATATTATTCTTTATTGAATAAATATTAATAAAAATAGTAATATTTTTGAACAGTAATACTTTTTCTATTTCATGACATACTTTAAGACCCTTTTTACGGCCCTTTTATTTTTATCTTAATCTTTTTATGATTACTAGGTAAGTCCATAATTTGTATCACTACGACAAACCCGTCTTACAACACGTTAACAAACTCAAGAGTTCCCTACTAAACTCCCCTTCAATACCATAAAGCCACCAGGATGTATGGGCTCATGCAAATTGCTATGTAAATGTTTATTTTACAGATGAATATCGTTGCGACGCCCCTGACAAGTGACAGTGCCACAAAAACCTAGAGCCCGCGCCACGAAAGGAATCCTTAAGTAAAATAAAGTAAAAGCTATTGAATTTTGTTATACATGTACCCTGTTAGCCTTTTTCGACGGAGCGCTAAAACATCGCAGCAGTCTGTCAGATCCATACTAGAAATGTCAATATTCATACTAAAACCGCTCAACCCCTGTGGACGCAACGCCATCGCAGCGTCATCCATCGTGTGCAGTTTTAGTATGGGGAGTAATTTTAGCGCTAACTGCTATATTTTAGCGCTCCGTCGTGCGTTGAATGTACGATCCGCCATACTTAACGCACAACGCAGGGCTAAAATAACACAGCGGTCTGTCAGATCCATACTAGAAATATATATTTTTATAATTATAATCCCTATACTAAAACCACTGAATCATAGTCAAAATAACGTAGATTATACATATGTAATACACATGAAACCCTCGAGTCCCTTAGTCGCCTCTTACGACACCCACGGGAAAGAAATAGGTAGCTGCTATTCTAAGCCAGCATAACACGGCATTGCGAGGCACGTTGTGAATCTACTTGGATATAAACAAATTGAAATTTTGAGATCTCGAAAGAACTACACATCTTCTCATAAATGACATCTTCTCATGATTTCCATATAATATTAGTCATATTCGTAGCGCGGTGTCTAGACGAGACGATGACGGTTGCGTAGGCGCAAGTATTTTGAATAAAATACTGTCAAGTGGTAGTGTGGCGTGAGGACCGTATTGAAGGTTCTGCATTTATAAGCACGTATCATTGCCATAGCTATACCATTCTGTAGATAAAAAAAGTCTAGCATTTAAGTTGCTTACAGGAAAAGATATTTTGAACAGACTAATAACAAATAGGTATCTTTATTTGTTCTATTTATATGATCTCACAAAAGGCAATTAAAACACTGACTACTTATGAGCAGTGATTATGACTTTTCTTGGGCAATGACTAGGATCTAGCCATAAGTAACAAAATAGAAAAAAATAACGTAAGAAAATATGTGCAAATCAAGTGTAGTTCTAATTAGAGCGTCGGTGGCCTAGTGGTTAGGACACCGGTCTAACAATTGTGAGACCCGAGTTCAAACAATGTGTTTTTACTCACGTAAATTTATCGACTGCTCTTAAAGTGAAGGAAAAACATCGTGATGGAACCCACAGTCAAATAAAATTTGATTTCAAATTATACTTGAATGTGACTTAATATAGGATTCGGGCCAGCTAAGACGTTTCTTAATATTCGTCAGACGTGGCTATAGCGACAGCATTTTATGGCTGTTAACGCTCTGCCTACCCGCAAGGAACAAATCGTTATATATGTGTATGTATGTATGTATAAAGTAGAATTCACGTTCCGTTCTACGATTTACGCAGTTCAATATTTTGTAACTACGGCTATAGATGCATACAGCAACAATGCATTCCACCCAGCGCGTCATACATTTCAATTTAGTCGACACCTGCAGGACTTAGCGATGTTGTTTACAACTGGACGTCTCGACAGGACCACCCTGTCTTGGATACTTGCTATGTAAACAATAGAATATTGTAAGCTGGCATTCTCGTAAATTTTATTTGTAAATATATGACAACTTACCTATGTGAAAAATGTTTGATGTCACATGCAAACGTGAGGAGGAATATAAAAAAGCTCGTTTATTGGTTTTTTTGTTAATAGTAGAAGATTCCGCCATACAACACGACCTTTACCGAGCTGTGTAATTAATAAATAATTTATGAAATAGGTACATATGCCAATAAATATATTGCGAATGGGCTGCCTAAAAACTTTTGCCCCGAGTATGATTAAAAAAAGCTTTTTACGAATGGTGTAAATTGTAAAAAATATATATTAGCCGCAAAAATTTTAAGAGGTGAATCAGCCCATGAAATTAAACAACTTTTCGCAAGGAATATGGGACAAAATATGAAAAAATGTTTTGGACTTTCCATACAAAATGTACAGTCAATTTGAATGGAATACAAAAATATCTTTCATAGTTCGCAACGCAGCAAGTCCTACTTATACAGCGCGATGAATAAACCCTAGCGCACAATGTAGCTGATATTCAATGATCCAGAGCCTGAATGATCCAATGAATACGCTTGTTAGCCAGTCAGCGCGCTACAATGCGACGTGACTCGACGCGCCGAGATTCACTCGGCTTAGGCTGCTTACAGACGAACTGAGTCGCGAGTTGCCGCCGACTCTTTGACGGCTGTCGCCAAAATGTTGGCCGAAGCAGACGCTAACATCTGTCAGCGACAGCCGTCAACGAGTCGATGGCACAAGTTGATAGATGATGAAGATTGCGACAGAATAGTAGCAAATGTTGTTGGCTCGGCACGCAGCAGTAAAGACCTGCCACGTCTTTAAGATTCTACAGGGATGTGTGGCTCCCGCTGACAGATTTTGACGGCTGCTGACAGAAATTTAATGTAGTCTGTCTGTGAATAAAACTGAATAAACCAACACAATGTAGCTGGATTCAATCTCGCAACTTTAAAAAAAGTCCCTCGTCAACTTCTGCTATCGACTCGTTGAGGGCTGCCGCTGACAGATGTTGACGGTTGCTGTCGACTCTGTGCCGTCCGTCTGTACTAGCGCCTTACTCAAGATGAGTCCTTAAATAACATAGTATTGGTATTATTTAACATTTGATTTTAAGGTTCCGTAGTTATCGTCGAAGAGTAATTCAAGAAAAAGGTTTGAATATATAATACTTGTCGGGGAAAACTTACTCCCGCTGAAAAATGAGTTACAGCGGGTGTAACTGGGAAGAACGCTGCTAAGAAATATATTCACATTTACAGATAAGTTCATCTCACATCAATCATGCACTTACGCATACATTAGTGCTAATCAATGGAGGATACCTAACTCGGAGTCAGGAATCCCATCCACAAAAACGTGTTTAACAAATCGTCATTACCATCCTGCCTATAATTATCTACTGCATACTCTCACCATACGTCCCAGGAGTAAATAATGTTTCAGAAGGAACTCTACGAGTAACTGAAATGAGGCATCTGACAACATGAACGCTAAAACCAAAAATACACTATCTATACCTACAAACACAATATTAGGGAATTGCGGTAAATTCCGGGATATCATGACAGTATTTTATTGAGTTTCTACAAAACTTCCTTATTTTTCCATCCCCATGAAACAAAGTTAAGATAGTGCTTAAAAATAACCTTTTTTAACCACTAAATTAATTATTTTCAATTGGAGCATTTATGTTTTGTGTTTTCAAGCATTTTGTGACTGCGACAGACATGTGACCAATGCTACATTCAGTGGCCTATGCAACGAAACTACAGGCTACAAAGCTACAGGTGAAATTCGACGTACATTGCGTAGCCGGTAGAACATTATAAAACCAGGATTTTTGACTCTCTACGCAACGTACATCGAATTTTACCTGTAGAATTGTAGCCTGTAGTTTCGAAAAACGAGGCACTGGTCGTCCGTACAGCTTTATCTATATAATTTTCATTTTACATCTATGCATCAATAAATAGCTATAATAATCATGGTACAAGATAAGTCTGATCACAATGTTTTAGGGCCCTATTTCAGGTTTTCTTTTTCCTCTAAAACACTCTGTGTCTTGCAAATCCTCTCCACCCGTATGCAACAGACCGGGAATGACTACATCACATAATGAGATGAGTCTGATTGCGATGTTTTTATGCCCCCTATTCCACTTTTTCCGTTCCCTCTGGAACACTTCTTAGGCCTGAGTCTTGCATATCCCTCCATCTATATGCATGCATCTGGGAATGACTACATCACGGTAACGAGGGCTATCGTGGTGCCATCTATCTACTTTATCTCAGCATCTAGCCTTACGGGGGCGGCGTAGAAAAAGTTGACAAGCGCGTGTTTGCAATCGGTAGGTAAGTGCAGTAAAAGGCTCTAAATAATATCAACGTACAATGTAGCAATAGTATATAGTACTCAAGGAAAAAAGGGACTACTTACATTTGTAATTTGAGAACTGAACCAAATGTTTTACTCTTAGTGCAATTCTTATTCAATTCCCACTAGTTTAACTCTATCCCATCAAGTCAGAGGCGATAAGCCCTCATTTTAGAAAAGCGCCCTCGGCAAGTATTTCTTCTTCTATTTAAGAGCATTACCCTTGTCGATGGAGTGTATCTATCAGCCCAAATATCCTAATTGAGAAAAAACTACAAATTGAATACCTCTATCTACGGACCTCTAATAATTCAATCTCTCAACAATATTGAAAGGCTATGGACATTGTTAAAATGCCTGTCATAACTGTCAGCAAAAAGTCGTCAAATTCTCGCATTCAATTATCTGTGCATGATTACGCAAAGCGATGGCTGTGACACGTTTTTGCGACTACCCACAATCTAGCCTTTTAAGTTTAGAGACCAAACTACACTGGTTGTTCTAAGTAACTGTAAGAAAGACCAGCATAACCTGATCCCTTGAAGAGGTAGGTTCAAGTGTTGCTAATGCTAAAATCTAGCGTCGTATGCAACGCACGTTGTGTCTCTGCGTCTAATTATTACGACTGAAACAGAGATTATTATCATCGTGACTAGAAGTATTCGACTACATTAATATCTCATAAGCGTATTTTTTACTTTATATCTTTAGTAATCTTTGAAACAAAAGCTGATTCCTATCCTTCCCGATAATAATTGGCATGTCTATTATCTATCTTATTATGTATCGCATATTGTTGCCCTGCGTCTACTCGTATTTAGGTCCTTAGACTAAAAAAGATATTATTATCATCAAGTTATTCTGACTTATCCTGCTCAATCGCGACATTTTAAAGGTATTTAGGCAAATTCAATCAAATCAAATTTCAATCGTTTATTTCCAAGTAGATTCACAACGAATACTTTCAGAAAGTCAAAAATTTACAATACAATACTGTCACAAAAAAATAAATTAGTCATTGTAAAAAAGAGAAAATTGTCAGACACAATCTTCTTTTTTTTTATAACAATTTTATATTCCTAGTAGAAACGCGGCACGAATGGGATAAAAAAGGCACTGCCTCGGGGCCGGCCAGGCTGACCACACAGCACGTAACTTACGCCACCACCGTCAATGTACGAAGTCAACCAATTAAAGTGAATATTTTAATAAAATATATTTACATGTGACATGTAAATCAGCCGGACCTGCTCAAAAGTGCTCCTATTCTCAACTAACAATTTGTACCATAGGACCTAAGCTAACCTAGCTAAGTTCTAAAATATATTAATAGCCCAAAAGACGGCTACGCTTAAATAAAATAAAAGCATTAATACACCGTGGTTAAGCTTGAATTGGAGACGTTATTTAGGGCATCCTACTGAACACTTTCCCTATGGGACCAATGCTGGATAGAAAAAACATTTCGAATGACATTGCCATTTTGTATGTGGTTGTCAAGTCGTTGTAAAATTATCGTTGTGTGCTGTACGTGTTTACCTCCCCTCCGCAAAAAGTGTCAGAAAAAATTGTTTGAATTCACTGTTTACCAGGGACCAGCATAGCTAACATGCGTGCCACGATAAAATTTTGTCACCGCAATATGTCTTCTGCGGCTAACTTCACTGCGAATAAGTTACACATTCTTCCGTAGTGACATTGTGCGCATATGAAACGACAAAATATGTCGTGGCACGCATGTTAGCCAGGCAGGACAAATGCAAAAAGCGACTCCATTTTATACAGTGTATATAAGGTGTAAATATATTAGCTGCAAATATTTTAAGGGGTGAATCAGTCTATGAAACTGAACAACTTTCCCCAAGAAACATAGGCCATAATATGAGAATTTTTTTGGACCTCCCATACAAATTGACTAGGTCGGTCGGTAATTTTTTATGGGAGGTCCAGAATGTTTTTCATATTTCGATCTATGTTTCTTGGGGAAAGTTGTTCAGTTCCATGGGATAAGTTCACCCCTTAAAATATTTGCAGCTAATTTTTTACACTCTGTATATTTGCTTCTACAGAAATTCCGACTCGGGGCATGTCAACGAGCAATGGAGCGGAGCATACTAGGTGTCAAAAGGACAGATCGCGTCAGAAACACAACCCTTCGCTCCACGACTCGTATTACTGACGTCGGAAAGAAAGCTGCCAAGCTCAAGTGGGATTGGGCTGGACATGTGTGCCGAATGCACTCGGAAAGATGGGACAAAATAGCCCGGTGGCTATTTTATACTCCAGAAGATTATACTCCAGAAGAGCGTCGCCGCAGAGGAAGACCTAAAAAGCGCTGGCGGGATGACTTGGTCGAATATGATCCGAACTGGTCCGAAACAGCCGCAGACCGGAGAGCCTGGAAAGAGAGAGGGGAGGCCTTTGCCCAGCAGTGGGACACTATAGGCTAATATAATAATAATAATAATAGTGGGCCCGAGATTCTATAAGATACCAACATAATAATATTTGCTTCTATACGCGGAAGAAACGCAGCTTAGACATGGAACTTACAACCGCCAGAAGGAAGACCCTCGTACAATAACTATTTCGCATTCACTCGAGTGTAATTATCCGAACTGGACTTATTGTCCAACCCGCGGGCAGGGACGGCTTTCTCACTTAACTTACACCAAGTTATGCACAGGTGCTTGAGTTACAAGTTATGCTGACGCGTAGAAAAAGCTTTTCGCTTCCGGCTTAGACAAAAAAAACATCACTCCATTTTTACCTGTGAGTGTAAGGGATGAATTCAGGGAGTAGGCAGCAGCGTTCTCTGTGAATACAACATCTTGTACTGCGCTCGCCAATCCCCCATTTTGGCGAGGAAGCAAAGATGCAACTGTCAAAGTTACGTAAAACGGAACGTAAATCTAATATATTTTTGCGGGAAAAATTGAAGCCTTGGCTAAATGGAATTATTTCTTTTGGTTTTTACAATACCTATTAATAAAAAAAATTAAGTTTATTGAATTGTTATTCTATTATTCCTGCTTTTTTTAATTCTTGCATGTAGTATGTATATAGCACTGTGTATCACTCGAAAAAAAGTCCGATTTTAAACTCGTGTGTATTGATGCCCTCAGCTGCGCTTCTGGCCTCAAACTACACCCCAGTTCCTTTCATAACACATGATCAATGTACTATTAAAATTGTTTAGATAATGTGAACAACCGCGATAGTACAAAATTTTGTATTTGTCACATCTAAAATTGCTATACAATAAACTTTTCTTGAGTTATTTATGGAATTAGCCAGTTATCCAAAACTTATAGGCAGTCTGTACCATCAATTAATTTATCTCAAGCTCGCGCCGCGGAACGCCTCGGGAACCAAAACGGTAATATTAAAACCTTTGTTTATGAAACTTACAGAATTTATTGGGTGAACTAATGGTCGAATTACTGCATTTATATTGTTTATGCAACTTACTGCGTTTGTTATTTATGTATCAGCGGTAATACCTTGGGGATAGTTCTATTTCTTAGAGCGGCTAAAGTTTATTGTATTCGGAGAGGTAGAAGGAAGATTTAATTGTTGAAATATGATACTCATGGCAGTAGCCAAAAATGGACCCATTTCTGATCGAGTAATATGTGAACGAGACAAGAAATTGGTATTTCGCGGCCGGAGCCGGCGGCGCCGACGCGGCCCGCGCTGGTGAGTGACAACGATGCGTCTTTGTCACACACACGCGATAAAGAACAGTGTGAGATTGTTATGTTTAGTGATGAACTTGGTAAAAATATGGGTTTACAACTTGGTCATTACATGGGTCAGGCAGTAATTAATCATTGCATGCCTGGCGCCGATTATTCTAAAATTCTAAACACAGTGTTGGCATCTCAATTTAATAAAAATACTATTGTTATTATATTTAGTGGCAGAAGGGGAAACGCGACAAGAAATGACTTTGCTTCATATTCAAACAAACTGTATTCAATGACTAATGTAAAACAAGTGATTTTGTTTGCTTTTCCCTACAGCCAAAAATTTACTAACTTAGAAAATAATACTCGACATTGGTGTAATAAGTACTTACATACTTTGACATGTCGCAATCATGACAAATTTCATTTTATTGACACAAATATTTTCATTGGAAAACATTTTTATGTAACAAAAGATAGATATTATCTATCTAAAGTTTATAAACGACAGATAGCAGAGTTACTATCTTATTATTTAACAAATTCAGCCAATTTGTTGGCTAACAGGACAACTGCTTCTATTGAGCAGAATAGAAATAGAAACCTCATAACCTTGGAATTGGTTCCAAGTAATTTTAATTTTAATTTAAACTAGTACCTGTGACAACAGAGAGTAACTCTGGCAATACGTCGATGTCTACTTCTCCCACTAACTTGAGCCTTAGTATCTTGCCAAAACTATCTTTAAAAAATAATAATAAAAATTGTTCGAATAATACTAAAAATCTAAACAGCTTTGTTTTAAGTATAGTACACCAAAATATTGAGGGCATGTTAAGCAAGGAATTAGAAATCGAACTTTTCATGAATTGTAATAATATTGATATTTTATGTATAACTGAGCATTGGTTAAGAGATTACCAGTTAATGTTCAGTTTTAATAATCACCAGGTTGCAAGTTCGTTCAACAGATCAATAGCAATACGCGGCGGCTCATTAATACTACTTAAAAATGAGTTTAAATACAAAGAACGCACTGACATCGTGAACCTGTCCGTTGAGCGAACTATTGAAATAGCCTGCGTAGAACTTGATCATCTTGTAGTAATGAGCGTATACAGCCCACCCGATGCCAAATATGATTCCTTCGAAAAAGTTATGGAGGCAGCCTTAGATAAAGCAACAAAATCTAATAAAGGAATTATTGTTTGTGGAGATTTCAATGTAAATATTCTTGAAAACTCGAGTATCAGTAAAAGGTTACAATCACTATTTTTAAGTTACAACCTCGTGAATCTTATTTCGGTGCCCACGCGAATCACGGCTACTTCAGCCAGATGCATAGATAATATTTTCACAAATATTAAACACGAAGACGCGTCTGTCATAAATAAACTAAGCTCCGACCACACTGGTCAGCTAGCTACTTTCAAAATTAACATTGAGAGGGCACTTAAACAAGATATTACGTGTGTGCCGGTAAACGAAAGTAGACTAAATCGTTATAGACAAAATATCATACAAAAATTACCTGAATTGTCATATCATCAAAATCCAAATCAATTATATAACTCAGTATTTAGTCTTGCTAAAACAGAATATGACAATGTATTTAAATCTAAAAAAATTAAAGTTAGCGCTAAATTATTGTTTAGTGATTGGGCAACCGTAGGAATTCATAGGAGCAGGGAAAAATTGTACGATCTTTATGATGAAAGGTCATATAATAAATCAAAATCTTTTGATGATTATGTTAAACGATATTCTAAAACTTTTAGACAGGTTTGTAGAGAAGCTAAGTCTAAATTCATTAAAAATAATATTAAAAACAGTACCAACATAACAAAAACTACTTGGAAATTTGTAAACAACGAAACTGGGAAATCTAAACATCGAAACGAAAATTTTAAATTAATGATAAATGATGAAATTAAAAACACAAATTTAGAAGTAGCTCAGGCTTTTGATAACTTTTTCACTGATATTCCAGTTTCGACTACTAAATCGTTAAACTCTTGCCCTATTCTTGCTGAATCAATTCTAAGAGGAAATGTAAAACGTAGTGATAATGTTTTTAAATTTAGGCACGTTAGTAATATTGAAATCATAAAAGTATTTAAAACTTTACAATTGAAAAAGACTTCAGACATACATGGCCTCTCAGTTAAAATAATAAGTTCCATAATCGATTGTATTGCTCCATGTCTAGCATGTATTTTTAATCAATGTGTTGATCTTGGCGTGTTTCCTGACTTGATGAAGCATAGTAAAGTTATTCCACTGTTCAAAACCGGTAATACTACTGACCCCACTAATTTTAGACCTATATCAATACTGCCCACACTTAGTAAAATCTTTGAAAAAGCTATTTTAAATCAATTGCAAGGACATTTTTATCGTAATAACTTAATGCACTCACAGCAATTTGGTTTCACAAGGGGTCGTTCTACTACTCATGCAGGCGTTGACCTAATTAATCATATAATCGATGCCTGGGAACAATCTCATGATGCAATAGGTGTATTTTGTGATTTGTCCAAAGCGTTTGATTGTGTTCATCACGAAACTCTTGTCAGGAAGCTAAGTCATTACGGCGTAAAAGACCAGGCTCTTAGCCTCTTGGAATCTTATCTGAACAACAGAATCCAAAAGGTTGATGTCAATGGTGAAAGATCATCTGGATCTATAATAAACATGGGCGTTCCGCAGGGCTCGATTCTTGGTCCTTTCCTATTTCTTGTTTATATTAATGATTTACCATATCTAGTGAAAGAAAAACATGATATAGTTTTGTTCGCCGATGTTCAGTCCAAACACAGATTTTTTTTATTTCAAAATTTATTTATTGTCCAAAAATAGTCTAGTCCATCCTTTGGTCGTCAAAGTCATGTCCTTGTCTGTCTATCTTGTCAAAGTCCACCTAAAAGGCCAGTAGCAGGAAGCCGCAGAAAGGAGTCTGCAACATCCTCACCCCCAGTATTGGAAACCAATACTCAGGGTTTGGCACTGACGTCCAGTCTGCAGAGCCTCGCCACCGGCCGTCGGTACTGTCCTTGTCCTGTCCTAACGTCTGCTACTCTAATAAGTCCGTCACGTCCAGGGTATGTTTTGGTCACGACACCACGTAGCCAAAGGTTACGAGGTGCCTGGTCGTCAGCAATTACTACAACGTCACCTACCGTCAAGGGTCTTGTCGGTCCGAACCATTTGTCACGTCTAGTTAGAGTCGGCAAATACTCTTTGATCCATCTCTTCCAGATCAGGTCAGAAAGGATCTGCGATTCCCTCCAGTTCCGTTTTATTAGGTCAGTATCAGTAAATTGTCCAAACGGTACGTCCACGTCGTCAGTCTTCATAAGTAGGAAGTCATTCGGAGTTAAAGGTGAATCATCAGCGTGGTCTATCGGAACATGGGTCAATGGTCTGCTATTTACAATCATCTCAGCCTCTGTCATTATTGTCAGTAGGGTCTGGTCGTTTGGAAAACGTTCCTTTAAGGTGACATTAAGAGCTGTTTTGACGGACCTGACAAGCCTCTCCCAACATCCTCCCATATGTGGAGAGTTGGGTGCAATAAAGTGCCAGTCAAAATGCTTCAGAGAAGCAAAGCGTAGAAATTCGTCACTCTCGAGGGCTTGCACAGAACGACGCAACTCCATGTCTGCCCCTTTGAAAGTCGTTGCATTATCTGACCATACCTCGGCCGGACGGCCTCGTCTATTGATGAAACGTCTCATAGCCATAATCACGCTGCTTGATGTCAAGTCATGAACAATCTCTATGTGTACGGCTCTTACCGTTAAACAGGTGAAGAGAGCACCATATCTCTTTTCGTGTCTTCGTCCTACCCTTACCGTGATTGGCCCGAAGTAATCCAGTCCAGTGAACTTGAAAGCTCGTCCTCCAGGCTGAACTCTTACCTCAGGAAGCTGACCCATCACAGGGGGCTCAGGTCTCGCGCGATTGTTTCTACACGCTTGGCAGTCGTGCCACGCAGCTTTCACGGCTGCTCTCCCTCGGAGCACCCAGTAGCGTTGTCTTAGATTATTTAAGACTGTTTCTTTCCCCATGTGTCCAGCATCGGCGTGATATTGCTGAACCAGAAGTCTCGTAAATTTGTCTTTCGGGTGGAGTATAATTGGATGCTTTGACTCATGATCTATCAAAGCGGCCTGCAGTCGGCCCCCTACTCGGAGAATGCCTTCCGGGTCAAGATACGGCACCAGCTGACGGATAGCGCTAGACTTTGGCACGAACCGGGTCTTTTGTAAAGAGAGTATCTCTTCGGGAAAAGTTCTCTTCTGACTTTCCTTGATCCATAGATGCTCAGCTCTCTTTAGTTCGGTGCTTGTCAACTCGCCATTTTGCCTGTCCGGCTTTTTATTTCTCAAGTTTTCCAGAAATCGCAACATCCATGCCGTACTTCGAACCAGTCTCCAGAACTTTGAGAAGCGGCTATCTGATGGCAGTGCGGAGTCCATCTCGGTAGTCAAGAGCGCCATGAACTTAACTTCGGCGTCGTTTGGGTCTAAGGCTAGATCAGCTGTGTTATCTTCAGGCCAGGCCGCTTCGGGCTGCTGAAGAAAGTTAGGCCCCTGCAGCCATCTCTGACTGTCATTCACGACAATGTTTCTGGTTGCGTCATCTGCGGCGTTCAGTTCCGAGGGAATCCACCTCCAGTCTGAGATATTTGTCAATTCTGCGATCTCACTCACCCTGTGTGCTACGAATGGCTTAAAGCGGCCTGTATCGGAACGCAGCCAACTCAAAACCGTCTTCGAGTCTGACCACAGGGTCGTTTTAATGATCGGCGGAGTGTTTAAACATTGTTTCAATCGATGAGCAAGACGAGCACCCATCAGCGCGGCCTGAAGTTCAAGACGTGGAATGCTCAAAATTTTGACGGGCGCGACCCTAGCTCGTGCCATCAGGAGTGCAACATGCCACGTACTTGCCTGTGTCTTCTGTCGTAGATAAGCGACGCTAGCAAAGGCTCTCGAACTGGCGTCGCAAAAAACGTGGAGCTCAGCTAGGCAACGTTCATCAGCGGTGCACATGAGCCAGCGAGGTATTTTGATGGCCGTTACCTTGTGTAGTTCTGTCAGCCAGTCCCTCCACTTTTCGAAATGAGAAGACTCAACTTCGTCATCCCATCCTATTTTGGACCTCCAAATGTCTTGAAATAAGATACGCCCCTTAACAATGACGTACAAGAGAAAACCTAGAGGATCAAAACCAGACATAATAAGTCTCAAGACGTCACGTTTGGTAGGTCGCTTTATGCCAGACTTTATATCTTCGTTCACCCTGAAAAGATTTAGCTGGAACACAAACATGTCCGTAACAGGATCCCATCGCACCCCTAGCACGCGCTCCGCATGGGTTTCCTTGTCAGTCAGAACGTTGACCCCGTTTGTTCCCAATTTATCCTCAGGTATAGTTTGTAAAAGCTCCTTTGAATTGGAAACAAAGTTCCTCATGTTAAACCCCCCTGCAGCGTGAATATCTATAACACCATTCACTACGCGTATCGCATCGCTGATCGATCTAAAGGAGTGAATATAGTCGTCGACGTAATGGTGGTCAATGATTGCTTTAACGGCCTCAGGGTGCGAGGTTTCGAACCTCTGAGCATTCGTGTTCTTGACATATTGAGCTGAAGCTGGAGAGCATGCGGCGCCAAATGTCATAACGTTCATTACGTACTCATCTTTGTCCCACAGTAGTCGCTGAGCTTGCAGGTCATCCTCACGGATGAGCACACGATTAAACATTTCCTGTATGTCGCCCATGATAGCTATAGGTCCCAAACGAAAGCCAATTAGAACGTGCGGCAATGACGTCAGAAGATCGGGTCCAGTAAGTAAAAAGTCATTTAAGGACTTACCAGCCGATTTTGCGGCGAAGTCCAGCACCATTCTGAGTTTAGGCTTATTGGGGTTAATAACACCAAAATGCGGCAGGTACCAAGTCTTGTCTGTTTTTCTTACCTTGGCATCTTGACTGAGCTTTGAGATGTATCCCTTTTGCAGGTTTTCGTCTATCTTTCCCTGATACTGTAATGCAAAATCGGGTACCTTTTCCATCTTCCTTTGTATGCCCTTAAGACGTTTATAAGCAACAGGAAAGCTGTTCGGGAGCTGCGGATCGTCATCTCGCCAGAGCAAGCCGGTCTCCCACCTATTAAGGCCCTCGATGAACTTGGTAGTGTCCCTCAGAATGTCTAGAGCCCTCATGTCTTCGCGAGAACGGATTGAGTCATCGTCTGGCTTTATGCCGAATGAATCTGTAGAAAAAGTTTGTTTTACAAGTTCATTTAGTTCCGTACAAGGGCACAAGTGATAAATGTCGGCGTCGCTCGGCGTAGTTGTTGAAAGTTTTCCATGTAATATACGTCCCAGTTTAGTGTCCGATACTACTAGGGATTCGTCATGTACCTCAATAGCCCTACGAGTCACTATTAGGTGAAGATGGTCGAGTCCAATAAGAAGTAGAGGTCGTCTGTTGTTTAATGTAGTGTCAATGTCTTTTACAAATTTATGTAAGTCGGGGTATTTTTTTACAATATTATCAAGCTTTACAGAATGCACAGGCAGCATAAGATTATTCACTGAACGAACACCACGTAGCTTATAAACAGTATTATCTTGCCGGGCGCGAATGTTCATAGAAACCACTTGAGAAGATTTGTCTGTCCTGGTCATTCCCATGGCTCCTCGCAGCGTCAAAGGAGAGATAGGACCCTTAACTCCGATCTTTTCTAGAAGTGACGTGTCTATCAACGATAAGGCGGCACCCTCATCTAGTAGTGCTAGAACCTCAACATCACCGTCGGGGCCACTAATCACGACGGGCGCGACCTTCATTAACCGGTCGGGCTCGCCTTCGCAGTGGTTAATCGACGCGGTAGTACCAGCTTCAGCGGTAGGTCCGTCGTGCGTCGTTATTGTGACCTGGGCAGCTGCGCTGTCATTGGGCTCCGCGTGCAGAAGCGGGTGATGAATGCGAGTACAGTCAGCTTTAGAACATTTTATCTTTTTGTTGCACTGCCATAGGTGATGCTGACGTGACAAACATGAGAAGCACAGATTCGCCTTTGTAACGTACTCCCAACGTTCGTCTACAGTTGCCCGCTTAAATACAGAGCAAGTTTCCAATTTATGGTCGCCGTGGCACGCAACGCAGTCTCTCGTGCGCGTCGTCATAAGAACGGTTCTTTTGTCCCTATCAAACCGTTGGTTGGGATGCGTGGCGTACTGGCTTGGAAGTGGTGCAACCGCGACTGCTGCATATGCTACATTCATGAGCCAGTCTGATATATGTTCTAGCGTTACTGGTTTTACGTTCAACGAAGCAAGATGAAAGCTCCATTTGAATTTTAGGTTTGATGGTAGCTTACCTACAATTTCTCTGAGTAATGTCGTGTTAGATAGATTTCCCACCTCGTCCATTGCCTTCATTGTAGCCACAGCGTTCTGTACAGCCGTCGCAAACTCGATGACCGCGTTGAAATCGTCGTGCCGTATCGGACGCGTAGCCTTGATCTTATTCAGCATCACATCAATTAAGTAATCTGGTCGTCCAAAACGTAGTTTCAGAGTACTTATAATTTTGTCTAAGTTTGTCCCGCTCACGAGCAACGCGCTTACCGAGTCTCGTGCGCGCCCTCTCAAGCACTTGGCGAGTCGGGCAATATTTTCTTGTTCTGAGTACTCACAAAGTCGCGTAGTTGTCATAAATTGGCTGTAAAAAAGAGGCCATTCTTCTGGCTCGCCGGAGAACTGCGGGAGGTCCTTGGTCGTGGTCTGTCTAGCAAGAAAGCGGTTCAGATCCGTGCAGTGCGCACCCGCGCGCCCATGCGGAATAGGGACATCGTCGTAATGTGAGGCGTAAGCTGCGGTCGGCGGGTATGCGGTGGGCGCAGCAGGTACAGTAGCATGAGGAACATCGTACTGGGAAGCGTAAGCTGCAGCCTGTTGGCAAGGAGTGGGTGCAACTCGAGGGTACGGCGCGGTAGGGCCTGTCATGCTTTCTGCGGCGGTCGGTGCAGGGGCCGCGCGCGCGTCATTCCCTGTCTCTTGATACATTCTTTCCACGGCGCATCTTAAATCTATTATTGAAGCGGTACGTGAGCTTCGCCTTGATGTCCGCCGCGAATTGGCTTTACTGGCCTCAAGTTCAAGCTCAAGCTGCTCGTCTAATAATTTCTTATTTATGTGCGCTTCCGCTTCACTTCTTAGAAATTGAAGCCTCTTTTCCATGAGGTCTCGTTCAATTTCTGCTCGTCGTTGGGATGCCTCCATACGAAGGGCAATTTGATGTCTCACGACCGACGACGATACACTTCTAACCGTATGACACACGGAGTCGTCGTCGGCCACGTCGGTCAGACTGCGTCGGTCGTCGTCTTGGCTCAGGGTCGGGGGGTCCACATTTGCGGCGGCGCTAGTCTCTGCTGCGCTACTGAAGTCCGCGGGAACGCCGCTGTCGGCGGCGCCTCCGCTGTTTGGGTCATCACCAACACCATGTAATGTCGTCACATTGGCACTGGTGGCGGCCGCGTTGTTTTCTTTCGCCTTCGATACGCTCCGTGTATTAACCATATTCTGGTTCTTTTTCTTCGTAAGGACCAACTTGTTCAGTCCAAACACAGATTTTTTTTATTTCAAAATTTATTTATTGTCCAAAAATAGTCTAGTCCATCCTTTGGTCGTCAAAGTCATGTCCTTGTCTGTCTATCTTGTCAAAGTCCACCTAAAAGGCCAGTAGCAGGAAGCCGCAGAAAGGAGTCTGCAACAGCCGACGATACCTCATTACTTTTCAAAGTAAAGAGACAACAACTCGATTATGACGACGTGAACAACGCTATATCTGAAATAGTAAAATGGTTTACTGTAAATAACCTCTTATTGAATGAAAAGAAAACTAAATGTGTAAAATTTGTTTTACCAAATGTTAAACCGAGTACCACAATTGTTAAGGTAAAGGATGAAAAGTTGAGCCTTGCTGACTCAACTACATTTTTAGGCATAACTTTGGACGCCACGCTCCAATGGGGGCCACATATTGAAAAATTGTCGAAGAGACTGAGTTTAGCAGCATACGCAGTTAAAAAGATAAGATACCTCACTGATGTGGACACTGCTAGACTAGTTTACTTTAGTTACTTTCATAGCCTAATGAGTTATGGCTTATTATTATGGGGCCATGCTGCGGATGTGAATAACATTTTTGTTTTGCAGAAACGGGCTGTTCGATCAATTTATAAATTAGGGCCAATGGTCTCCTTAAGGCAAAAATTTAAAGAGATTAACATATTAACATTTGTGTCTCCCTTTTTGTCAACCTTTTTTTCGGGCCTACGATAGCGAACGTATTTTTACGGCTGTTAACGTTCTGTCTACCTCGCAAGAGCTAATGGCATGATATGTATATAATGTAATCTATAGAAAACTTGCTTGTAAGGCATAAGGCCTCATTCGAAAACGTCCATTATTACTTACTTTTCTTAAAATGTCAAATTTCTGCATTAATTTGTACAATAAACATTTAGCTAACTTACTACTTAAAATATTCTAATAAGGGCCATATCTATAAAATGTTTACACCCTGCTTTATCGACATCACGCGAAATTATCAAAGTACCAACATTACAAGTCCAGCAAGGGCATAAAAAATCATGGCGCATATTAGCATAACACGAGCTAATTAGTATTTAAATCAGCTGTTCCGACCGACGTGGCGCAGTGGTAGTGTGGGGTTCGATTCTCGATGGGTCACTCACAAGTTGATATTTATTACTTTGTGAATTTGTTCTCAGTCTGATTAGGACATTGCGGGCTGACCCATCCGATTGTCCGTAAGTAAGGTGGTTCCGTGTTTCTCATGGCACGTTAAGCCGTAGGTCCCGGTTGCTGTTTATGATTACTTAGACGGTGATCGTTAAGCAACCTTGTCAGAAGCCTGCTAGTTATAGAAGGCGGTTGATAAATTCTGACACTAGAGTTCATTTGGTCGTTGGACAACTCAGTGTACCACATGAAAAGAGAGAGAAAGTAGTCACAGTGCTATGTTAATCTCATGAAGGAAAACAAGAAATAAACTCCGCTTGTGATTGTTTTAATTTCTTATTTTTACAAATGTATAGGCACTCCTTGTTATAAGTAAAAGTAAGTAAAAACACTATAATGCACATAAATTACAAGTACGTATAATAAACACAAGAAAATTTAAATTTAGTATGTGCAAAGGCGGCCTTATCACTTAAAGCGACCTACCTACTCTCGTTTTATTGGTCTATTTTAGATAAATATCTCTTTAAATTGATTTATTCTAACCAACAAAACGTAACGTTGGAATAAATCAATCTGTTATCTCTCTCGTAAAATTGTTATCTGTCCCTTTTAAAGATAATAATGTCGAATCAATTAACCGTCTGTTTAACGAGCCTTCAATAAAATGAATCATTTATTTACTTACACTTTAGTCTAATGATGTACAATTTCCACTAGCTCCTAGCCTATTATTTTCTGTAATAGAGATTGTAGCCAATCGCTTACCGAGGAATGTTGGTGAAAAAACTAACACGCCTCGGGCCAGTGTTCCACTAGGCACCCCGGCTAAGGCAAATTTTATAGGATTTAGTCCAGGTTGGCCACAGTCCTGGTAGGCCACGAAAACTAATGTCTATACGCGGAGTGTCAGTTGGTCACACCACCAGCAGTATCTTAGAACATATACAATGTCTATTCAAGTTACAATAAAGCTAATTTAAGTTATGTTTATTTTTGGATTTAATAAAAAATTGTTTCGGATCCGTTCAAATAGTTCATTGTCAAATAGTTTAGTTGTGCTGCGAAAATATTATATTCAGGTTACCGTTTATTCTTTTGCTTCATTTCCATTTGGCAGTTTCTTGTACTTAGCGGACTATGTACAGCAGATAAAAAAAATTGTCATCTGCAAAAAAGTATCAATGGTCCTCTACTTAATAATATTAACTGACCTAGGACAATTTTAATATTGCTATACCCGTATTTTTCCGCCCCGGTACCTACGTCACTTTCAATAATGACTGATACTAAAAAAGCTTAAAAAAAGCTTGGTATCCTCTCAAAGGTTAGGCGCTACTTTGCACCAGAACAGCTTCTACAACTCTATCAAGCTCAAGTTCGATCTTGCATGGAGTATTGCTGCCACCTTTGGGATGGATCTGCCAAATACCAACTGGCCGCCTTAGACTCCATCGAAAAACGCGCCAAGAAGCTCATAGCAGACGAAGCACTGGTTGAGACTAAGTTGCAGAGCCTTGAACACCGTCGTAAAGTAGCATGCATGTCGGTATTCTATAGGATACATTTCGGAGAGTGTGCTCAATCACTCCACGACCTGATACCCCCTTCCCCATTCCATCTCCGAGGATCGAGGCGCCGGCTGGGGTTCCACCCTTATATTGTAGATATACCTCTGATCCGCACTAAGCGTTTCGCTTCAACTTTTATCATGCGTACGGCTAAAGAGTGGAATTCCCTGCCGGCGGATCTTTTTCCGGAACAATATAACTTGGGCCTTTTTAAGGCAAGAGTGAATAGGCATTATCTAGGCAAACATGTACCATCTTCGTCTGCATCTCCACTTACCACCAGGTGAGATGGCAGACAAATGCGGGCCTATTACATATAAAAAAAAAAAACTAATTTTGATATTAAATTATGTCACAGCTTTAATTTTCATTTAGTACTTTTGAATGTTCCGTCGACTCTAGGTAGGTATTTCCGAAACATTTAGGCCTATTTAAACGGCGGGATTAATTGGCGCGAAGATCGCGTATCGAGCTACCGATACCTACAGCGGTAGCTCGATACGCGATCGCTGTCATTAGTTTTCTCTACCTTTCGGTAGATCATGATATGAAAAACCAGCACTAAAATGTTTAAAGAAAAACATAGTAGCGCTGACACAAAATACCACGTTTTTCATTTATCCCGAAGTGAGACTATGACAAACCGGCCCTAAATATTTTATAGTTTCTTGTACCTAGCTGTCATTTGACTGATTATCGTCATCGGCCGGCGGACCTCAACGACCTGCTTACCCTAGCAACTTACTTTACTGCTATAGAAATTTCACCTCATTCAATATTCATCTTTATATCTTTGGAGATAAGATCGACGGCTTTGATTGATTTCTGTTTACGAGGGGTAAATGTAAGTTGGTTTTTAAGTAAATTTTCGTTTCATAAAGTGGCGTTTATAGGGTAAGCGGGCATTTCTTGGACCACACAAGTTGGAATATTATGGCTGCTAAAAACAGTGATTGTGAACCGATAAATTTGGTGTTAACGGTCCGTTTTGATGCGTTGGTAGCATTCGGCAGTTGTGTAATAATTTTATAGGAAACAAAAAGGTACTTTTATTTCCTATCAAAATAATATACTTATAACCTAACCTAAAAAGCTAACCCACGCTGGGCTTACCCCTCTGCCAGAATTCACTGTCCATTTGGCCAGCACGTTATATGAAACTGACCGTTTTCATTTTGTATGTGGTTGTCAAGTTGTTGTAAAATTATCGTTGTGTGCTGTACGTGTTTGCCTCCCCTCCCGCAAAAAGGGGCAAAATTTTTTTTGGGTAATTGACTGTTAACCACCTCCATTGGGTGAATATTCTAAGGTTTTTAAGTGAACATTTCATGCGTGCCCTTATAAATTTAAATAAAAAAAATCGTCTCTCGTTTTAATAAGTAAAAGAAAACAATTTGGGCACTATCTCCTACACTATGATTGGTCATTCAACTAAACCAAACAAAAAACTGGATCAAACTATGTTATCTAGAACGTCCGTGAAAAAAAAACAACAATAAGTTATTGACTTCATCTGTTTTAATCAACGATGTAAATCTATGACAAAGATCTTACATTTAAGTGCAATTTCAGTGCAACTAGCGCCTTTGTAATAATTATATTTACTGATTAAACAAACTACACTACACGCTACTCAACGAAAAAGCAAATTGTGACTTGAGAACCTAGCCCTTAAAATTTTAAAAATCCTCAAACGTTTCAATATAAGGGTCAAACATTTTCAAATTCTACGTTTTAAGTAAGTACACCCAATGTTCCTCAATTGTGTCCAATGTAAAAATTTTAATCTGTTCTTTTATTTCCCAATAGATGGCTGGGATAGAAAAAAATTTTTTAAAGCTTTGCAGCGATTTCCCATGCATAAGAGTCACTGAACTTGATGAATAGTCCGCCAATGTGCAAAAATTTCAACAGCGTTACCTTGTTCAAACAAATGTTACTATCAGCCTAAAAACGACGGTATTCCACACGTAAATAGAGAGAGCCTAAAGAAAACCTCATTACGATATTTTCCTGTTTGAAAGCGCCACTAGTCCACCATTTCTTTGGCCTTAATTCTTCTTTGTTTTTTCCATCTGGCCAGTGACAATAAGACGTGTTCGATCACGAACTGTCAACCTCCTTTTTTGTCGCGTGCCAGCTTACACCAAGTAGTTTATTACAATAGAGATTGCATTAACCTTAATTCTGGAGAACATGATCCGTAGGTTTTTTTTCTGTAGCTTCATTATATTGGAGAAAGAATTTGACTAGGATATCAGCGTCGAAACACAAAGTTACAGCAGATGTGGCGCAGTGGTAGCGCGACTACCTGTGACGCAGGTTTTGGGTTTGATTCTCAGTAGGTCACTGACAAAGTAGATATTTATCACTTTGTGAATTTGTTCCCAGTCTGGTTAGGGCATGGCGGGCTGAACCACCCGAATGTCCGTAAGAAAGATGGTTCCGTGTTTCGGATGAGACGTTAAGCCGTACGTCTCGGTTGCTGTTTATGATTACTTAGACGGCGGTCGTTACACAACCATGTCAAAAGCCTGCTTACTTGTAGAAGGCGGTTGAAAAATTCTGACACTAGGGTTCATTGGGTCGTTGGACGACATGCTGTACCATATAAAAACGAAAAAAAAGAAAGTTTCAAAAGATAAACAACAGTTATAATTCTCTTTTCTACTTCTGTGCTTTGAATAACATCTTTTATTTTTGTTTCAGGTCCTTAAATAGCTGTATTGGATAGTTATCTTTTTGGTAAGCGACATTTTTTCATAGACATTTACGTAGGCAGTTTACCACCTAGAATATTAAATTTTTACCAGGTTAAACTACTACACTTATAACGCCTTTATCCTTTACGGGGTAGGCAGAACATCAACGGTCGCAAACTACAGCCGCAATCGCCACGTTTTTCGAGTAACACCGTCTTCCGTCTCATTCTGATCCACGTCTGACAAATATTAAGGGCCGTTTTACATAATTTGTGTATTACTATAGTGACAGGTTGTCAGCTTGTCGCCTAAAAATTGTTATATACATAAAACCCCCAAGCCCCTTAGTCACCTCTTACGACACCCGAGGGAAAGAAATAGGGTGGTGGATTAGTTTTTACTACTACTATGTCTACTATCCTTTTCCTGACTGTAAAATATTATGTGAATAAATGCCTTTTTAATTTTTATTTTACACCATTCTAAGCCGGCATCACACGGCTTTTATTTTATTTACCTGATAATATAAGAGAAAATAATAAGCACGAACTGTCAACCTCCTTTTTTGTCGCGTGCCAGCTTACACCAAGTAGTTTATTACAATAGAGATGGTTGCAGAGGTCAGATGGCAGTCGCTCTGTGTAAAAACTTGGTTCCACGTCAAATCCCCTAGGTTAGGTAGCCGACCCCGACCGAGATCGGGATAAGGCAAGGTGAATGATGATAAGAGAAAATAATAAATCAACTGCAAGTACCTCGGAACAAGTGTAACAGATTTGGTCAGTGCCTAATCACATAAAGCCTTGTTCACACTATCGCGATCTGTCGCCGCGAGCGTCGAAACTTACGCGCCTCAGAGTAAGGGCAATTCGCAGAAGGAACTGTACTTACAAACTACGAAAATTTTCTAGGCATTTAAAATAAATGAGAAATTATACTGGTACTTTACTTACTTTATGTGAGACTCAATTTGTATTTGACAAGCTTTTAGACACAACTTACTGCCCTGCACAAAAAGAAAAAGACACAATTTACGTTGATATCAGTTTAATTGTATTGTAATGTGTACCCGCAATAAACAAAAATGGTCAAATATTTATATCAGGTGTTTTTTTTACCTATATTCCTTGAGGAAAGTAGTTAAATTTCAAGGGCTGGTTCACCCCTTAAAATATTTGCAGCAATTTTTTTACATCTTGTATGTGTATTGTATATATGAGTTTTTTACAGAAAATAGCGTATTTTTAAGTACCAAGTGTCCAAGTCATATTAAGCGTCGTCAGGTCTGAATACTTCGAATTTCCAACGGCGTCATTCCGGTTATTTCTAGTTTCATTTATAAGAATTCTTGCTCAGAGTCAAGCGTTTACATTCTTGACGTATCCCGACTTAGGCCATTTCTGAAGCCCTTTTATGTGCATTGTTAGAACGGGCTAACTGTTCGCACTTCAAATTCTTCAAGTGGATCTGATAGGCGGATTTGGTCGCCATGACAACCGCAGCGGCGCTTTTCATCTGTTTTAACACGTGGACTGAGCTATGCTGTCAATTTGCGGTTACATACATACATACAGGTTGATGCTTCCTTACAAGGGATGAACCAGCTCATGAAACTGAACAACTTTCCCTAAGGAACATAGGTCGAAATATAAAAAATAATTTTGGGCCTCCCATACAAAATTACCAACTAACAAACTCAATTTGTATGGGAGCTCCAAAAAATTTTCTCATATTTCAACCTATACTTCTTGGGGAAAGTTGTTCAGTTTCATGGACTCATTCATCCCTTAAAATATTTGCAGCTAATATTTTTACACCTTATATATAGCCGTATGTTGCCGGCTTAGAATAGCACCATCCCTCTTCCCGCGGGTGGCGCAAGAGGCGACTAAGGGACTCGAGGGTTTCATCTTTAGGCGACAGGCTGACAACTTGTCGCTACAGTGATACATGAATCATCTGAAGTGCTTATAATATTTTGTCATACGTAGCAATAGTGACCGTATTTTAACGGCCGTTATATCTGCCTACCCCATAAGAGATAAAGGCGTGATATATGTATGTATATTTCACGCCTTTATCCCTTGCGGGTTAGGCAGAGCGTTTACGACCGTAATAACGGTCGGTTCACTGTCGCTATAGGCACGTCCGACAAAACTTAGGGCTGATTCAAAAAAAATATGTATCACTATTATAGTGATATGTTGTCAGCCTGTCGCTTAAAATTGCAATAAACATGAAACCCTCGAGTCGCTTAGTCGGTTCTACGGCACCCACGGAAAGAAACGGAGTGATGCTATTCTAAGCCGGCATTTAATAGTACAGAGTAGTATAACCTACCAAGTGTTATGGCTACCTTACCATGGCTTAAATTGCGTATCAGATTGTGCTGATGGCAGAATTTGTAAACTCTAATAATCCCTAACAATGTACTTAAACGGATCTATGGGTTTCCCATAATCGTACACCACCTGGCTTGAATCTAAGCTAATAAAATACTTTGACTTTGTACTATGAGACGCACCTACAGTACGCTTTATTGAATCAATTTATTTATTTGACTGTCCCGATGGCGTAGCGGATAGTATGCCTGCCGTCTACGCCGAGGGTCGTGGGTTCGATCCCCACCGGACACAAATATTTGTTAAGTAAATTTTCAAATATTTGTGTTGAGTCTGGGTGTTTTCTATGTATAATATGTATTTATTTACAAAAAAAAGTATATATGTATTAGTATCAGCTATCTAGTTCCCATAGTACAAGCTTTGCTTAGTTTGGGGCTAGATGGCGCTGTGTGATTTGTCCAAAAATATTTATATTTTATTTATATTTATTTAACATTTTCTTCTCAGTCATGCACGGCTGAAAAGACTCCCAAACGGGATCCCTTTCGTTAGCATAATGTTTTTTCCACTAATATGTTTTAGCATAACATGTTTCGCATAATTCTTTTTCCCCTTTTATATCTTTGTCATAAACATTTTTTCGCATAATATTTATCTTGGCATAATACAGTTTATTTATGTCTAACAATATTTTATAGACATTAGGTTAGATTAGGTTAGGTTAGTGTTTTTATAGACATTAGGTTAGGTTAGGTTAATAAATTATACTTAACGTGTCATGCCTACTTTTTTATGCGTAAGTATCTTTAGTTCAATGTACATTGTGCCAACCTATATTATGCCTAATATTTTTATGCAAATAGATAGGGAACCCTCTCAAACATTTGTCAGACATGGCGATAACGATGGTAATTTTACGATCGTTAAGGCTCTACCTACCTCGCAAGGGATAAAGACGTATGTATTTGTATGTATGTGTCAAAATTAAAATATAACTGCAAAAGCAACACAATTTTTCAGTAAACCGGTCCACCTTAGGTCTATCTGACCGCTGTCATATTTACCGCAAACATATTTCTTCTACAGCCACAAAAGTTCACCGCTGGACATAGAAGCTTTTCTAAAACAGTACCACGTATTGCTTATGGAACGCAATTAAATGGAACGCCTCAGAGCGAGCTAACGCCGCATGAGCCATGTTTTTATTGTTTGCAGCCGGTTCCATTAAATTATAAGACGTTTTCACATTAAAAACTTTTGCAATGATTACTCCTTTCGCTATTCCTACAAAATACAAAACTCTCTACAATACTCCTAATAGCCAAATAGAGTCTCTTTTTTTTCTAGTGTCAGAATTCTTCAACCGCCTTCTACAAGTAGCAGGCTTTCGACATGGTCGGGTAACAGAGTAATCATAGACAGCAACCGGGACCTACGGCTTAACGTGCTATCCGAAATACTATCTTTCTTATCACAATATCCTAACCAGACTGGGAACAAATTCACAAAGTGATAAATATCAACTTTGTGAGTGACTCACCGAGAATCGAACCCGGAACCTTCTGCGTCACAGGCAATCGCACTACCACTGCGCCACATCGGTAGGCAAATAGATAAAATAACACCTTGTACCTTCTTACAAAGGCGCGGTAAGGAGTGGTGTACACTGACAACATTGACTGATGTCTAAGGCGTGGTGCAGACAGGCGACAAGTATTTTCGCTGTCAGCAAAGTTGTTACACTTCATTCGCTTACATAGTGTCACGACCAGCGTAACTGTCAGTACGCGCCCGTACTTGCGTGTATTGAGCAGTGAGGACAAGTTACGATGGTCGCGACACTATCTAAGCGAATGAGCTATACTTATTGTGACGACCAGCGTAACTGGCAGCACGCGCCCGTACGAGCGTGTATTGAGCATTGAGATCAAGTTACGCTGGTCGCGACGCTATCTTAGAGAATGAGCTATACTTAGTGTCACGACCAGCGTAACTGTCAGTACGCGCCAGTACGTGCGTGTATTGAGCATTGAGGTCAAGTTACGCTGGTCGCGACACTATCTAAGCGAATGAGATTGTATGGCTACGAGCTGTCGCTGTTTAGGCTTTGGTGAGCTGTAAAACCCTTATGAGGTTAAAGGAACTGGAATTCTTAATTTGAAATGAAAACTACCTCAGCACTCGCCGCTCTGTACTTACATAAGGCTGAGTATCTAAAGTCTGTAAAAATATTAGGTACTAGCTGGTTAAAGGTCGATTTAAGGCTACTTACATTTATAACGGTGCTTCGGATTGTCGGACGACTCAGTGTCCAATTTTTTTTCATATTTCGACCTATGTTCCTTGAGGAATGTTGTTCAGTGTCATAGGCAGATTCACCCCTGAATATATTTACTGCTAATACTATTACACCTTACACAGGGCGTTACAAAAAGACCAATAAAGCTGAAAGAGTGTTTACGGGTCCATTTATAAAATAATTAAATTCGTAATGTCGTGTTTGAAAATTAATAAAAAATATTTATTTTAATAAATTAGGCTTGATTTTATTACTTGCGTCGCAGCCACAATGTCAAGTTCATTACTATATTACCAGGAGATATTTTCGCCACTTCCTAACCCCACCCATTCGTAAAATAAACAATGTCAAAGAAATTCATTTTTATTGTTCATTCTGTAACACGTAGTATATAGCGCTCCGTCGTGCGTTTAGTGTGCGATCCGCCTATGCTATCTATATCTAGTTTATATTCAACCTAAAGATCTGCAATAGAATGACAAATACCCAAGATAGTAAAATGATATGGCCTGCAGCACGATTTAAGGCCACAAGGGAACGAAATTTACCTTCCTCAGGGATCGTCAACAATGAATGTAGCGATCATTTCATAAATAAATGAATAAATAAAAAAACATAATATTACATACATACATACATACATATATCACGCCTTTATCCCTTGCGGGGTAGGCAGAGCGCTAACAGCCGTAAGAATACGGCCGTTATCGCCACGTCTGACATTTGTGAGGATTGTTTTCCAAGGTTGTTTCAGAAAACATGTGTATCACTATAATGACAGGTTGTCAGCCTGTCGCCTAAAAATTGTAATACACCAATACCCTCGAGTCCCTTAGTCGCCTCTTACGACACCCACGGGAAGGATGTGGGGTGATGCTATTCTAAGCCGGCATCACGCGGCATAAAACATAATATTTACTGATAGTATACGTTAAGTTCAATTGTGCAACGCGTGACAACCAAATCTACCATAGGAAAAGATTACAATTCAAACTACCAACATAAAACATTGTGTTTTGCGATTATTAGAACGACTTTCATTTAAATCCACTGCAAGTAAGGTACCTTTTATATCTGTTTATGTATGCATACATACTGAGTTATAGATGATGTTGTGACAGGGGAAAAAAAGAAAAAACGTGGGTCTCACATAAGAGGAAATAATCTCTTCTCAGGAAACAAACATTCAGTGTGTTAGGTTAAGACGTGGCGACAAAGAGCGTAATTTTACGGTTGTTAACGCTCTACTTACCCCGCCAGGGACACCAGGGATATAGGCGTGATTTGTGTGAATGTGTGTGTGTGTGTGTGTGTGTGTGTGTGTGTGTGTGTGTGTGTGTGTGTGTGTGTGTGTATGTGTGTGTGCTATTTATAAATTAACACGTAATCAGATAAATCCTCATTATATAAACTGATTAATTAACAACAGGAAGGAAACGCAAGCAGTTATCCATCATATTGTGAGATGTAATAATATTACACAGCTTAAAGGAAGTACCTACTTCATGCAAATTAATTAGCAGCACATCCTTTTTTGCAAGAGGGCGTGTCGTACTAATTGCTTGGCCAACCACGTATGCTAATGCGGGGTTCTTTTTCATCTTTTTTACAATATTTTATTACACTTGGTGTGACTATCTAGAGCAATTTTGCAGAGAATTTATATTTGTTGGTAGCGCCAGTTGATTTACATTAAAAATATATACAAAACCAACGAATTTTTACGAAGAGAATCCGAATGTGTGACTTTTTATAAGTATCGTCTGGAATTTGTAACCACAAGACTCGGCTGTTTTATATATTTTTATATTTTCTTGAATTGGATGATCAAGAAAATAACACATTTTGACAAAACATTTTTGTAAATCTTATCTGAATACTGAATTCCATATATTTACATACATACATATATCACGCCTTTATCCCTTGCGGGGTAGGCAGAGCGTTAACAGCCGTAAGAATACGGTCGCTATCGCCACGTCTGACAATTTTGAGTATTGTTTTCTAAGGTTGTTTCGGAAAACATGTGTATCACTATAGTGACAGGTTGTCAGCCTGTCGCCTAAAAATTGTAATACACCAATACTCTCGAGTCCCTTAGTCGCCTCTTACGACACCCACGGGAAGGATGTGGGGTGATGCTATTCTAAGCCGGCATCACACGGCATATATTTAATATTCCTAATAAATAAACATGTAGGTATGTAAACAGTTGATATTCCTAATAATAAAATTTTCTCATTGTGGCTTTCTCCCGAAACTTAAACTATCCCTAAAACATTCCAAAGGTTTTGGACCCCTGTCATTTGCCTTAAAATGTCACAACATATTGCCGAGATTACTTCGTATGACTTGCTTTGTTTTGCTGAAGATAATGACGGAATGTAGTTTAGTTAGGTCCAGATAGGCCACCTAGGTAGTTTGAAGCAGTCTTATCTAAAATGGAGTAATAGTTCTCACATTTAACGCACAACGGAGCGCTCTTTTAGCGCATGCGTCTGTCAGATGCAAGGAAATTTCAAGTCTATACTAAAAATCGACGTTGATGCAAGTCGAACGCATGAACCTGTGTTAACGAATGCGTCTGTCAAACAACGCAAGTTCATCCGTTGGTGCTGCGTCAACGTCTGTTTTTAACCGACTTCAAAAAAAGGAGATTCTCAGTTTGACTTGTATGTATGTATGTCTCGATTATCTCGCGTTTAGCAGAACCCATTTCGATGCAGTTTTCAGCAAAGTATTTGTCAGACTTAGGACAATTTTTTACGCATATTAGCTGACAAAAAAGGGAGGTTCGCGCTTTTAAAAAGTAATTAGCATACGTATGGGTATTTGCTTGCATCTGACAGACGCATGCGTTAGGGATGCCCTACAAATGCGCAGCGTCGTGCAATAGATATGGGATTTGCCTTACGGGTCCGAAATAAATAAAAGCCATGTAGTTCAGACGATAAAATGCGATATACTTATGACTAAGGCACTGCAAGGTGGTACTTGTATTAGTAAGAATGCGTTCTTGAAATTTATTATACCTCATGTCCAATTTGACTGACTCGATGGCGAAGCTGATAGTACCCCTCCCTTCTACGCCTAGGGTCGTGGGTTCGATGGATAGGAGTATGCCTAATGGCCATGAGTGACCAACAAGACCATAAGGAAACGGAGTAAGGTCACCAACATCAGCTGAAAAGTAGCGAAGCTGAAGTCGGAGAAAATCTGCGTCGTGGTGCAAAAGACTACTGGAATGGAAACCCTGGGACCAGAAGCGACCTAGAGGAAGGCCACAGATGAGGTCGAAAGATGACATCAAAAACGTGGCGGGTAGCAAAGCAACTGGACTTTCAATGCCTAAAACAGACGGAAGTGGAGAAGTTTGAGGGAGGCCTACACCAAATCTCTGGTTGATGATAGCTAGAAAGATACTAGGCACATACTTTTTGTACTGCTTTCTTGCTGGGCTTACGCGGACGAATGTAAAAAGCTGCCTCATATGAAAACCAATCAATAATTAAATAAAACCACTTTAACCGCAACCTCAACACGTTTGTGGCGTAAAACGGAACATCATCAATCTTACAGAAACATTAAGTAGCCATTACGTTGCTATCAATCGCTGCTTCGCCACGGGGGGGTGAATGAGGCAGGCGGCAAAAACGAGCAATGGTTGTTGTTGACGACGCGACGACGACAGGTGGCGTTAGTGTGCTCCTAGAACGCGGTATCGTTTTGTTTTCAAAATTTGTATACTTACTTATACATACATACATTCATATATCACGCCGTTAGGTATCCCTTACGGGGTAGGCAGAGCGTTAACGGCCGTAATAATATGGTCGCCGTCGCCACGTCTGACAAATCCCTCAGTTGCCTCTTACGACACCCACGGGTAGGGAATGGGGTGATGCTATTCTAAGCCATCACACGGCACGGTATACTTATAACATAAGACAATCATTTATCTACTATACCTTACCAATGAAAAAAAAACGCTTATTGTGGGTACTTGGGTAATGCTATGACATTTTAAAAGGCGTACACTGGTAAAATGGAGCAAAGATTTGAAGAGACCAGCTGGTAGCGACTGGATCAGAAACTAGATGAAGGAAACGGGAGATGTGCCTTTTGGAGTACCCTGGGGAAGAATTACGTTACAGAAGACTGCTATAGGCTGATGGTAATGCCATTTGCAGTAGTGAGTAGAGACACCTACTTTTTTAATGAACCAAAAGGTCCATTTGCCGTGTGATGCCGGCTTAGAATAGCATCATCCCATTTCTTTCCTGTGGGTGTCGTATGAGGCGACTAAGGGACTCGAGGGTTTCGTGTATTACATATTTAGGCGACAGACTGACATCCTGTCACTACAGTGATACACGACTTGTCTATAGCGACCCTCAAACATTTTGTCAGACGTGGCGATAACGGCCGTAATTTTACGGTCGTTAACGCTCTGCCTACCCCGCCAGGGATATAGGCGTGATTTGTGTATGTATGTGTAAAAGGTCCATAGTAAAAAAAGACAAATTGTGGAAGACAGCTGGCCGTGTGAATGTAACTTATTCTTTCCAATCATAACATATAAATTCTGATCGAATTGATTTATGTTTCAGGCCGCGTATTCCGTATATTCACTTGATCTTAATGGTTCTGATTGTGTTACTTAGTAACTAATAAAAATACTTAAAAAGTGCCACAGGAAACTTGATTGCCTATTCTGCAAGCACGTATCCATAATATCGTTATTGCTGAAGTGAACAAGTCATAAAAAGTCTACTATTACCACCTTTTAAGCAAATATGACAATAATCGTAAAAAAATAAACACCCTACTTAGCCTTATTGAAGTTAGAATCACTACTACATTCCCATAGACTAGAATTGTGGAATGTTCACATAGCGTTATCAATGTAACAAGGTACAATGTTGCCTTAAATGAAGCCATTTAATGGCAAATTCCTGTTACGATATGTGTAGAAAATTTCAAAGCCGCGTTTTTCCAACTACTTACTATACTCGTTCAGATAAAGAAACAATCCTGAATTGGCAGCCTTATTTGTGTCTCTATTAAAATATATGACATATGAGCGTGTTGTCAACAATAATGTTGCCCTTTCGGGATCGTTTCTTTAAAAAATCAAGTTATAGGATATGACATTAAAGAATTTGCCGCAAGTTGCACTGTCTCATATCTTTATATCTTCTTTTAATTTGTGGATTTTGCTGACAGACAATTTAGCCAATTTCACGTAAAATCAGCTTACGTCATAAGAAAAAAATAGTGCCGGTCAGTTACATTGCAAAGCAGACTTTTAAGACTTTAGGCAGTAGGTATCCAAATATTGTCTCAATAAGCCTCTTATTTTTGTTTATTTCAACAGCTACATACCTAATTCTACGAAATCAGTTTCAAAAATATAGATAGCAAAATTGCCAGACATACCAGATGAAAACCGTTCTAAATTCAAACGAATTCCAGCTTCAATAGCCGCGCGCGCAGCCCAGCATTGAATACAAAGCAAAAGGGTGTAACCAAATCATACATCTTCCTAATCCTGGCCTCCCCAACGAGAATTGAGCCATTTACGGAGTTGCCAAGTTATTGCAAATTATCAACCAGTTTGTTAGCAGCATTTAGCCCCAACGAGTTTACATTTCAAAGGAATTTAACACCTATTTGAAATAACTTAGGATTTGCGTTAGGATAATCCGGCTGGCATAAATGGTACAGTGTAACGTCCTAGGGGAGTATTGTGGAGGTGTTCCATAAAGTTAGCAGCATAATACGGGGGTATGAAATAGTAAATAGTGGATCGCCCATTTCAATGGTGCTATTTTACGTTTTATTGAATGCGTGTTTTGACGGGAAATGCATTTTAAATGTTGACGCTGTATGTTTTGTAGTCAACACGTTTTTCATTTGTAAAAAGTACGTATGTCTAATATTAATACTTTGTTTTTGTAAATTTGAAAACTGACTGAACAAATACAATTACACAATTAGCGTAGCAAGCAAGAGTACACCATCGGGAAAGTCAAATGTGTTAATTTATTAAGCGATAATTTATAACGTTTTTATCGACTCAGCCTAAACATACTTTATTTGACTTACCCAATCAACAAAGTGATTAAAAACACGTATTCAGAAAGGCGGATCGCACACTTGACGTACGACGGAGAACAAAAATATCGCAGCGGTCTGTCAGATCCATACTAGAAACGTCACTCCCCATACTAAAACCGCTCAACCGCTGTCGACGCAGCGGTATTGCAGTGTCGTTCGAGTGCGGTTGTTGTATGGGGACGGACGTTTCTAGTACGGATCTGACAGACCGCTGCGCTATTTTTGCGTTCCGTCGTGCGTCAAGTATGTGATCCGCCGAAGATCAATAAATTATGCAGCTTTGCTTGAGGCATTTAAAAACTTTGTAATATTCTTCGTAATATCTCCGGTAGCATTTTATAGCTCTGTAAGATGTTAGCAAATAGGAATAGCGTGATTATGATACCTTTAGAGGGATTTACCCGACCCAAGACCGGTCCTGAAGTAGGAGTAATCCACATAAACCCAGAACGGGGTCTCCGACAGGCGCGTGTGACAGAGGTCTATCGTGCGGTAGACCCCCGCAGCCGACCTTGCTCCACACGTCGTCGATACGTGCGACGGTTCCTGTGAAGTGGAGAGGAAATGTCACCCGTGCCATACAGATCGGCTTATATAGTCACGAATAGTCTTGCCTCAGACACTGATTAAATTGACTGTCACAGACATATGAGGCAAATAGTGATGATCTTTTGCTACTTATTTGGTAATCGCAGGCTAGAAGGCGTTGTGAAGTTCTTCTTTTTATAATTCTGACAACCTGTCACTACAGTGATACACGGATCATTTGGAAGGGCCCTCTATATTTGTCAGACGTGGCTATAGCAACCGTATGTTTACGGCTGTTAACGCTCTGCTACCTCGCAAGGGATAAAGGCGTGATATGTGTGTGTATTCCAATAGTTAATTTTATAGTTGCGCCACTAGCGGCATCTCTTTGGCAGAATGGAATCCTATAATTAATTGTCTATTGAAGAACGTCTTTTTGTATGAAAACGTTTTATTACGTGGAGCAAGAAATGAAATGGTGAGATATCTGGTTTTAAATGTAACTCAGGTGCATACGAGACTTGTACGTCGAGTCAAGATGAAGCTATGTTACATTTTTGCATTTACTTTTGTCACTTTGAGATAATATATAAAAAACTATTCATAAGATTGATATAAAAAATAATGAAATGACAAAGTAGGTTTTCCTTAGGTGTTAAAAGATCTTCTTCTTCACCTTCAACACCCACAAAAATCCACTGCTAGACAAGGGCCTCCTTTTCAAACACACCACGCAAGTAGGTGAATTAGGGAGCGCATTGCAACGTGTTCATTTCAAAGAGCGCGTTGCTGGACTAATGTATTTGTCGCCTCATAATGGGGTGGTGCTATTCTATACGGGCAACACACGGCAGAACGATGTTACTGTTAAATGCGAAATATCGTTGCATCTTCTTCTTCTCGTGCCAACGTACGTTTCCAACCGCTAGTTGTATCTGAAAAACGCGTACGATTTGAAAGCGCTAAAAATGTGCAACTTCATACGTTAGATGTGGGAACCATCTAAGCGTTTCCTAAGTGTTTTAGGTATTTTCTTTATTTAGAGCGCGAAGCAAACACTGCCTCACCATTTTATACACGAACATTTCAATTTTAGGCCCGTATTTGAGAACCTCTGGATAATGATCTTTTACCATCACCTAACGAAGACCATAGCTGTCACAATAATTTCCACTTTATCTTTGCAAAAACCATAACATTGGTACTTGGATCGGAGAAGAGGCAAAAAGCAAAAACCGTCGGTTAAAATTCCCGCACTTCTTACGTCATAAATACTACATTATGAAGCATTTATTTCTGAGTTTTTCGTGTTACTTTTTTACGAGGTAAACGCAGTTTCTTGCAAGTTGGTAGATATTTCTTAGTAATACTGGTAAACGTTGTAGCTTGTAGTTTTCACGTTAGCTCCGATATATTAATAAGTATCATTTCTGAGTCGTTGTTGAGAACATTTTTCACCTCGTTCAAAATCTTTACAATATTTATGCTATCTGTCCCAGTGTTTGGACGGCGATCGTTACGTAACCATATCAGAAGCCTGCTACTAGATAGTAGGCGGTTGTAAACATCTGTCACCAGGGTTCATCGGGTAGTTAGGCGACTTGGTGTCCCACATGAAAAGAAAAAGTCTATGTATGCTTAAAATGTAAGCATTACAAAGTTTGTATTTGAAGTAAGAACTAAATTTGGAATGGCTACGGACTGCTACGCCGTAGCACAAAGGGATTAATTTTAAATTTAATTAAAATAGTAACAATGAGGTGGAAAACAAGGAACCGTAAATCTGTGATTGGTCGACAATGCAATGACACAAATATACTTATCGTCTTACTCTCTATGTTACTAGTTCACCGTAAGAACTGAATTATACTATCATCATCATTCTCCTTGCCTTATCCCGTTCTATGTCGGGGTCGGCTCAGCTACCTCCTAGGAAATTTGACGTGGAACCAAGTTTTTACACAAAGCGACTGCCATCTGGCCTCTGCAACCCTGAGGCTAACCTGGCCCGAATCCTAGGTTAAGTCACATTAAAATATCATCTGAGTTCAAATGTTATTTAAAATTTTAATTTGAAATTGTTGACTTCACCCTAAGAGCAGTCGGTAAATGTACGTGAGTAAAAACACATTGGTACATGGCGGGAATCGAACTGAACTAAACTATAATAAAAGTAATGAATGGCGTTAAAAAGTGGTATCCTGTGGCGGCGTCTCGTTTGTCTGCGTGAAGATATTATCAGTTTATGATTAATGTACTTCTCCTATTAAGCTCACCAGTATTTTGCTACAGGCTAAATACTCCTGTCACATTTCTGCTCTCCTTAGTGATTTATAGGATTTTATTAAAGTTGCGTTGCGGTACTTACTGACAATCAAATTTAATGCAATGATTTTGACACAAAATATCATGAATATCATACCGTATAGTTGGTCTTAGTCACGATTAACGCCGTCTTTAGATAAATTGGTTTAGACAAAAAATGAGGCGACATCTATATAATTTATATCCGAAAACTGAGCATAAAATACGTTTGATTATCCCAAATTGGTAGGATAAGCGAAATCATGCAATATACACTGTCCTAGTATGATGCATACGCATATACGAATCCCGCCTGGTATCCCTGGTTTGGTAGGCGAACGTTTAGAAGCGTAAACCAACGACACCCGGGAAATGGGGTGATGCTATTTTAAGCCGGCATCACACGGCATAGTTTGTCATATCATAGTATGATGCCCTAGACAAAGTGTCCAGTTTGATGCATTTCTTCCAAAATACAGTTTGTATCCGGTTGCCAAGCAACACATAGTAAAGCACAGCGCACACCGCGTGCGATACATATCGGCCAATGATTGATGCGCACGCGCATTTGCCAAACTGGTTCCATCTCGTGTGTACATTCACTAAACCAGCTACATGTGTCATATTACTGTTAACCGTTTTCCCGCGGGAATCTCGCGTTTTTCCCGCATGCCTTATGCATATAGTCATTCCCACCATAATTATTTAAATATACTTACTGGGTAGACTCTGTTTTGTAAACAATTTATGATAATAAAAGAATTTGTTTTTTTTTTTCTTTTAAACCTGTCTTTTGCATCACTCTGTCTGTATAAAAACTGCATGAAGAGTCGGATTTGTGATATAACATACGTATATATACGTATTGGCAAGATAATTTGATTAGACGTTGGAAGTTTTCACTGATTTGTGAACCTTATATTTGTGAACAAGTGTAATAACGAAAAGAGAGTTTGGCCCTCTACGTTTGACTGGTTACGACAGCCTTCCAGAGGTCGTCAGATCTCAGACGACCCCGCCAGCTGTCATTCTTAGCACTCTCTACCAAATATACAACAATTAAGTAGAGAAAACTTTATATCCTGTGATCAGCTGATACTATATAAATGGTTGGAAGATATGGTGACAAATTCCTTTTATCAATTTTCATACATTTGTTATACACTATCCCACATTTCTATTCAGCTTTTAAAGTGGGTATCCGTGATTTGAAAGGCCCCATTTGCCTCTAAGATGCTCAGCTTACCGAAGCGCTCGATCAGTGGTTAATGTGACATCTAGAGGTTTACCTCTAAATCAGGGGTCGCACACCTTTCAATGTTACATAAAATGTAATTAAATTAGAAATAAATAAATCTGGCTTTTTTTGTTTCCTCCACGATAACAATATTTGAAATCAAATGGTTTTAAATAGCTTGTTAGACGTTTTTTCAAAACTTATAAGTAACTTTATGTTAGTTGAACCATTTTAATACAGTTCTTCGTTTTCATGTGCAACAGTTACACATGGTATATTAAGCTAGGCTGAAGTTAAAATTAGATTTTTTTAAATTAATTCAACAGGACGACGAATTAAGGACCTATATTTTAATTGTATTGCAAACATCACCAAACTCCGATGTAGTGTAGCGCACAAAGCTCATTTTTACAACATTGTGATTGTGAGAGTAAAAATAGCAATAAATGGCCAAGTGCAAGTCGGACTCTCGTAACTATATACGTCATTTCAAATAAAAATGGTATATAAATCAAGTTTGTTGTAAAGGTGGTTACGAAACCATAAAAACGTGGCAAATTTTCAAATGTTTGCAACTTCTGTCGAGAAGCCACAATGTATTACAATATTATCTCTGTAATGGGTCGCCGTGGACGGATTTGTTGCAGGAACAATTAATTTCAGCACGTCTTTGGGACCTAGCTGCTTCTACCTCCTAACTGCCTGTAGTCATGCATTTGTAATTGATCATCATAGATTATCGGTAGATAATAAAAAACAAGAAGTAGGTAGATTGTTACAAGACCTCAAATCGGCTCAAATTTTTTTTCTAAACTTTAATCATGTTGATTTTTTTATGTGTAGATGATGATGACAGTTTACATAATATTTCGTAAAATAATTTTAAATTCAGTGCTGTATATTTTTTAGAGTTACTTTTCTCGCGAAACTGAATAACTTTCCCCAAGCAACACAGGCCGAATTATGCAAAAAAAAATGTTGGACATCCCTAACAAAGGAAAACAATTTTTCATATTTCGCAATAAAAGAGCATTGTGGGTGTTCTAAAGCTTAAGAATATGATTTTATAGAAATCGATCGAAAAACAAAACAAAATGGATCAAAGGCACGTGACGGAAGCATAATCATAAATTGCTTGTACCATAAAACTAAAACAACACTTAAGATGATGTATGGAGCTATTAAGTGCAATAGTTTTTCCTACAGCACGTGTTAATTTTAGTCATAAAGATATCAGATATGAATTTATAAAAATGAATTTCAAATACGAAAATTTTTGTTTACTGATTAAATGTACGGATTATATGTTTAGTGGTTCTAAAACTTATAAATTTATTTATTTTAGTGTGCAGTAAATTTATTTAAGCGCACTGTAAAAGATACTAAACTTCATAATAGTTATGTAACTACTAACATAAATTATATTTTATGTAAACTATAAGAAATCAAAATAAGGAGTTTGATTCTCAAGTCAAAGTTTCATTGTCAAGTCTTTCTGTTTTCGTGTGGGACACCGAGTCGTCCCAAACTCTTGACTTGATAATCAATCATACTCCTTATTTTGATAGACAAGCGAGGAACAAAAATATCAATTTTGAACTTCTATAGACCTTAAAAAATTGCTTCTTATTTCGTGTGACATAATCTGATTATAACAAATTATTTGTATCAGGGCCTCAAGTCTGCTAATTTTTGTCATTGTAACGCCATCGAAACTCAACTGTCATTAAATTGACATTGTAATTTTTGTATATTTCAAACTGTTAGCAGGCTACGAAATGACTGAAGTCATTTAACTGAGATCCAATCGACATCCAACTGAAACGATTTTCATTTAGCAAACTTAAGCAGGACTCATACCTTATTCTGACTAATAAATTATTATTATTTTTTGAAAGTTAGTATTTTCTCCCTTATTATTATTATTATTAGGCCCTTCATCAAAAGGCCAAGGTTCTGCTTATCCTGTCAGGGATATAGGCGTGATATATGTAAGTATTTATGTGTCCCTAAAAAGTCACGTCTCCATCTAAAACGGACGGATCATCGGATCACGGAAACCGTCTACACTTTTTCCGCGGCTTCCTGCATAAATGTAATTGCAGTTCATTCCTTCGCATATTGCCAACGAGCGGCGCGTAAAAACGCCTGCTTCGACAAGTTATAGGTAGCAGTAACATTTATCATTTATGATGGATTCGACGCGTGGCAGCCGCCGACATCCGTGCAGGTGTGAAATCCGAGTCGCGAGTCATACGGCTCACATACGGCATTGATGTGTGGGGAGAGTTTCAAATCCATTGATGGTTCGCTTGCTTTGAAATCTTCTTCTTCTGCCTCACAGTGATCCGATGAGTTTTAGTGGGAGTTTTTTCATAAGATTGGAACCTGAGTACCTGTCAAATAAGATGGTTTGTTGTCTAGCAATTGTTTAAAAACTCTGACAAGCAGGCTCAATGAGTCGTCCGTCGACTAATCATCCTACAAGAACTTAAGAAATTGTGTTTTGTAACACCTGCAACAAGCCAATTCCTAACTTAATGCACCTAACTATGGACGACAAATGATGTTCTTCAAAGTTCCACAAATCTACAAAATTGAAATTTTAGAATGAAGCGAATAAATCACTAAACGGGGAGGAAATCTCAAACCTTATTGCAAATGGCAGCAGGCGTGATTGTGCCTACACGCACCAATAACAAGTTACTGAACTTTGACATTGACACAATTTTGACCAATCACAGAAAAAGGGACGGACAGTCGAGAGTGGAGCCATAAGCTCCTCAGTTTCCTACCTCATTTAAGTATCTATGAGTTGATACGTAATGGATACCAATAAAATGATTGTCTTAATATATCATACAACTGGCTGGCATATGCCAGTATGCCAGCACAGCGCGCCGTCGACAACCTTATCTTGCCAACACTAAAAACTATACACCATTCAAGTCAATAGTGTAATTATTATTCGATTTAAGTGTGCTGTCTTAAGGACAGTACCTACACACATCACGCCTACAGCATCCCTCACGGGGTATGCAAGCGGTCGCAATCACGTTTGTGATACTATTTGAGTCTTATTTCAGGAATTAGAGCGTCATTATAATCACAGCTTGACAGCCCATCCCCTAAAATTCTACCTAAGGCGGATCGCAAACTTGACGCACAACGGAGCGCTAAAATATCGCAGCGGTCTGTCAGATCCATACTAGAAATGTCACTCCCCATAATAAAACCGCTCTAGACGGACGACGCTGCGCTATCGCTGCTTTGACAACGGCTGAGCGGTTTTAGTATGAGGATTGACATTTCAAACATGCAGAGGTAAGATTGTCCTTATGTATACACATGAATATTAACAAAATCGATGTTTATTCATCGTCTTCAAGATATTAAAGGCTAACTCAATTTAAGGCTCCTGTTCCTAATAAAGCAACGCTTGTCAAACCTTGATTTACAGACCTATTCACTATTAAATCAGATTGGATGTGTTAATGTAAAAAATATTATTCGACTCAATTAATCTTATTTCGAAGGACGTCGGTCGCTTTGCTTTTAAATTAATGAGGAAACTCAAAAAGTTACTTAATAATGGAGATAACGATGTTGTTTCAGATTGGCATTGAAAGAATTTCAGAAATGAAATGCTTAACCATAGTATCGATATAGTTTCTTTTTTACTTATTTTTATAAAAAATATTCAGGGTTACGTAACTAGGCGTAAATAATCTGTCTATTTAACACATGGCAATTTCGGAAAAAGTACGTCAAGTGTGGGTTTCGCCTTTCTGAATAAGATTTCTTACTTTTCGTGTGACACACTGAGTCGTCCAATGATCCGATAAGCTCTGGTGTCAGAGTTTTTCAAGTAGGTATTGCGTTTAATTCACATCACATTATAACTTGCAGAATTTATCATTATTTGAGTTAAAATATTTGATGTCCAATTTGAATTTGAAAAGTTTTGATACTCTCTCTTCTCTCTTTGCGTGAAGGACATCGACCAACGACCCACTTGAACCCTTATAGAAGGCGGTTGGAAGATTTATACACTAAGGTTTTCAGTCTACATTGATTGAAATTCTAACACTTCACCGTCAAAAAGATAAATGTAAAATTTACTACTTTAAATAAATGATTTGAGTTTGAGTTTGAAAATAATAAATGATGATTACTGTCGAAATTCCTGCAAACAGAAGTTCAGCAGAGTTCATACAAAACGCTGCGTACCTAGTTAATCCGTATCAAACATTCTCTGTACCACATCGATTACCCTGAAACAAACTCTTGTACCACATCTTTCACGCATCAGGTACATTCCAACCTTTATTTCGCTTTCCATTTTTAGAACGCTCCGTTTTACTCAACGTCGAAAACGCAGCGGGACGTTCCGATGCACGCAGATTAGGGTGCTTACAGACGAACGGCAGTGTGTCAACGGCATTGTGCTGGCGCGCTTGCGGTCCACATACAACTCCTGAAACGCGGTATCGAAGTGTTTCCACCGATCGCTATATATACAACCTCCAAATAATGTTCGCTCGGACAGGGGTCTACATACATACATACATAAATCACGCCTTTATCCCATGCGGGGTAGGCAGAGCGTTACCGATCGTAAACCAAGTATTGACGGCCCTTTCAGATGATTTGTGTATCACTGTAGTGAGAGGTTGTCAGCCTGTCGCCTAAAATTTTAATACACATGAAACCCTCGAGTCCCTTAGTTGCCTCTTACATCACCCGCGGGAAGAGTTGGGGTGATGCTATTCTAAGCCGGCATCACACGGCAATCACATGGGTCTACAACACCCGACTAGTCGGGTAGCTATCCTTTTCCCTCCTCCATCGTCACTCGGCCTACTGGTCTCACCATCCATCACACCTACTAAAGCATTATCGACACCCATCAGCGGCACGCAGCCGTCAACAGTACGGTAGCAGTTGTAACATAATTAGTGGTTGAAGCGTGCTGCATCTGCAATGGCATTATTGGCATTATTCGTTGGCAGCCTTAACATAGTCGTAACATAGGTCGGTCCCGGTTGCTGTCTATGATAGCTTAAGCGCATTTCGTTACACAATCATGTCAGAGGCTTGCTACTTGTAGTAGGCGGTTGAAAAACTCCACACCAGACACCAGGGTTCATCGAATTGTTGAACCAACACTTGACCAGTTGGTGCCCCATACGAAAAAAAAGGCTCGATCATATCAATGACTGTTACTGACACAGCAAAAATGGCGCCCGCATGACAGCTATTGTCTATGATTGCAGACATATTAGAACAAGTGCGGTCCAGTGCCGTCCGTCTATAGGCAACTTTACTGAGACAGAGAGCTATTTGTTGACGCTGCCACATGATACGATACATTGTAGACAGAGAAAACAAGATCGATCTTGTACGCTGACACGTTCGCTGCTACCTGTAGGAGTAGCAGGTTCAAAAAGATATTTACGTATAAAGAGACCCAAAAAGAATTATTTTTTATTTTGTACTATTATTATTTTGTTACTACCTACGGGTAGGGTTAGTAGGTAGGTCCAGTTCTTATTGCTAGTGGGGCAGTCTACTAAGCCTACTGTTCAAAACTTGGCCAACGGGCTATTCGACAGCCTGGTGTCTCATAAAAAAAGAGATAGTTCTGTCCATCGAATGTAGTTTTACCCCACTGCCTGAGAGTATGTATCTGACTTAATTTATCTACGTATGTGGGTGTGACTTTGGAGTTAAGTCCGCCAATGTACAGCTAGTTGTGCATAAAGTTAAAAAAATAAATATGTGGACAAGAAAATTCATTATCACGAGCTACATCCCAAACGGAAGTCGTTAGATTCGTCTCAGCAGCGTAAGTCACACTGACTATATTAAAATTTGACAAATCCAAAATGGCGGATTTTAATCGCAAAATATAACTTTGGAATATCCGCAAGTTTTTTTAATTAGCGTTGCGGATACAGGCATCGGTATGCAAAACGCCATTTTCCCGGACGGTTGCAGTGGCCGGCTTCTCCGCGGGTAATTGTCGCTGGCTGCTCTGATTAGACAGAAAGGGAAGATTTATTGACAACCTGACACGGTTTTTACCGGATCGCGGAATACCGGATGTCAGAGGTATTCATGTGGAAACTGTATTATGGAGGAAGTATCTGCAATGTGGCTGTTATTGCAAGGTTTTGTTTCTTATACTGGAATTTTAATGCATTCCTAATAGACAAGTACCTAGTAAAGTCTAAACAACGTCAACTTGATTTCGCTAGAGTTCAACTATCGTCAGTAAATTGATTTTACAGACAATTTCAAACTTGGTTTGTCATAATTATGCACTAATCGATCTCCAAATGAGACCTTTTTCACGCTTAACACACAACACAGCGCTAAAACAACGTTATTATGACGCATCTGCGCTGCGTCGACAGCGGTTGAGCGGTTTTAGTATGGGGATTGACATCTAGTATTGATCTGACAGACCGCTGCGTTACGGATATCAATAAAAGTTATATACGTATATATATATCTGTTTGTATTACTTGGAGTACATTTAGATACTTACGACAATGATATACTTTACACTCGAAGTCAAAAAACGCAACACAGAATATACATACATACATATAACACGCCTTTATCCCTTGCGGGGTAGGCAGAGCGTTAACGGCCGTAAGAATACGGCCACTATCGCCACGTCTGACATTTTAGAGGATTGTTTTCTAAGGTTGTTTCAGAAAACGTGTATCACTTTAGTGACAGGTTGTCAGCCTGTCGCCTAAAAATTGTAATACACCAACACTTTTGAGTCCCTTAGTCGCCTCTTACGACACCCGCGGGAAGGATGTGGGGTGATGCTATTCTAAGCCGGCATCACACGGCATATATAACACAGAATATAACAACATTAATTGTGTTTGTAAAACGGAGTTGTATTAGTTTTCATATCTGCGATTGTAATCTCACAATCGGTGATTGTATCTGCAGCGACACCGGCGAGGTATGTGCACAGTTACACTACCTAGCGTAGGAACTTCTACTTGAGCATATTGTTGTAATAAGCCGAAAAAAACATAACTACTCACCATTGTCCCCAAGTCTTTGTCAATGTAACGCCACTGTGATTTTCTGTACTTCAAACTAGCAAACTACGAAATGACCGAAACCATCCAATTGAGATCCAATTGACATCCAACTGAAATTATTTTACATACATACATATACGCTTGCGGGGTAGGCAGAGCGTTAACGGCCGTAAGGATACGGTCGCTGTCGCCACGTCTGACATTTTTGAGGATTGTTTTTTAAGGTTGTTTCAGAAAACACGGGTATCACTACAGTGACAGGTTGTCAGCCTGTCGCCTAAAAATTGTAATACACCAACACCCTCGAGTCCCTTAGTCGCCTCTTACGACACCCGCGGGAAGGATGTGGGGTGATGCTATTCTAAGCCGGCATTACACGGCACAAAATTATTTTAATTTAGCAGATTTAGGGCCCTGAAACGTCGCAATTAGATTCCGTGTACGAAAGTCCGCAACTATTTCATAAATCACACATTCGGGAGCTCATTCTGAAACACCGTATCGTAATTCGATTCATGCGAAAATCTGCTACTGTTTATGGTTATTTCACACGTTCTACTATATTATAAATTCACACATACCCTGGACATCGAGTACCTTGTAAAAGTTTAATTTTTTTTTGGTTATTCTCGTTGTTGCGGACTTCCGTGCATGGGATCTAATTATGAAATTATGACATCGAAAATGAGCTCGTGAGCTCAAAATTTCTACTTGCAAAATGGTTCAAGTTCTAAGTTTACTTGGTGAGCTAGTGTCGGACCACCAGCGGAATATATTATGTGTTAATGTATTCGGAAGTTGGTGAACGCGTCCCTTCTGAATAATTGAAACTTCTGATTTCGAGCTGTACTGTTCTTGTTGCTACTACAATGTTACAATTGAGGCTTTTTGGGTCGGGTAAACGCTAGTCTACTTTTTAGTTTGATTTCGTGAAATTTTTAAACAAATCTCTCTCTCTCTTTTCGCGTGGAACTCAATGTACTCTACTATCCGAATTTTTCAACCGCCTTCTACAAGTAGCAGACTTCTGACATGGTTGTATAACGACCGCCGTCTAAGTAATCATAGACAGCAACCTGGACCTACGGCTTAACATGCCATCCGAAACACGGAACCATCTTTTTTGCGAACAATCAGGTGGTTCAGCCCGCAATGTCCTAACCAGATTAAATTAAACCTAAACAAATTAAAGGGACACAGAACAGGCTACATAGATAAAACCAATTTATATTGTAGGGCTTGCGATTTTTTGTGATTACGATAAAAAAATCTGATAGTGTAATTGTGGAGAGAGCGGCTGGTAGCGACTGGATGGCGAAAGCGGGAGATCGTTCATTGTGGCGTATCCTGTGGGAGGCAACAGTCCAGCAGTGAACTGCTATAGGCTGATGTGATGTGGTAAGAATCCATTAAAATCATAACTTGAATACACAGTAAATGATATCAAAAGCAGTTGACGGATGGTATCTTCTATAACACGTCTCAAAAGCATAAACTTAGCCATTAATCCAGTCTTAAGGTGTTGCAGCAGGTTATTACAGGGTGTATCAACCGGGTGGCCGTTTACACCTCATTACAGCCGCCATGGCCTCCCCGTGACACGTTCCCACGACGAGATCCTCAAGATAAGCATAATCTCGGAACATCTCGTCCAGCCAGCTTCGCCAGTTTGACTGACAAGTAGCGATGTAACGAATAGTCGTTATAAATGTAATGAATGGCCAATTAGTCAGTCAACTAGTCTTAGTTAGTCAACTAGTCAACCATAGACTAAGGCCTAAAAATCGGCTTAAAACCAGCTAGAGAAGTAGCATCAGCCCGAAAAACAGTAGATTAGTCGGCTCTATTGGATAGTTATACGAGCTGACTATAAGGTCTTTCTCTCACTTAATGCACAGCAGTACGCTAATATAACGCAGCCGTAACGCATGCGTCTGTGATGCTAAGAAAGTTAAAATCCCCCATACTAACCACCGACGTTGACGCAAGTCCAACGCATGAACCTGCGTCTGTAAAACGACGCAAATTCATCTGTTGGTGCTGCGTCAAGCTGGAAGTCAAGCAAATACAACAGTACATGGAGCTAACGTAGATTAGGTTAGCAAAACTAGATGTCATTTGTATGTGACAGCCTTTCCAGTGTAAGCACTATCTAAGGATAATGCATTTCAATCCGAAAACGGGAGATCGTGACTTGTGGCATACCCTCGCCTCGGGAGGCCTATATTCAGCAGTGACTACTATTGGCTGATGTGTGATATTTCAGTTTTTAGTCGGCTTTCTCGACTATTTGGTACTTCTCTATTTTCTACTGACAAGCATCGCGTTAGAAATTTGTAATTTTATCGGATTTATGGAGGGTGAAATTACTGTTTTTATGAGATAAGTGATCTGGTTGGTCCGCTATTCAGATTTGGCGCCTGTAGATGACACTGTATATGTAGTAGATGGTGATAGAACAGACAAGTGACAGCCGGATATAAATGCAAATAAGTATGAGACTAGATATAAGCAGACAAGACAAAATAGATTTATAGAATATTTTATAAAATGAAGTCGCAAAATTGCATAGATATTTCAAAATTTGCATATGAACTATAGTCCGATTCCGTGTACGAAAGTCTGAAAAGACTAGTTTGGTTAACCGGGTGATTCCTGGAAAAGGTAAAAATTGCGGTCACACGTTAATTTCTTCAAAAGTACAATACTTACAGATTTTAAGTAACATTTACACCAAAGAATGTTTATTGACTATTCGGAAAGTAAAACTCCATCCACAAATTATGAGATATGTTTAACTAAAACTTAATCTGAAACCTGAAATCGGGGCCAAAACACGCGTTCTTCGCGTGTCACACTCAGCTGTTGCGAAATTCAAACACGTATAAAGTTTTATCTAGCTGGACATCATATAACTTTTCACCCATCATAATAATCCTTATATCATGTAGATTTATAGCAAATTATTAATTGGACAATATTTAACTGCATATACCGATAAAAATGACAGTTTGTGTTGGTCACACGTTTTTGTGTTTTCTGAATACGTGGTCTAAAACGACTGAATCGCTGAAACTAATAGAACTATGAGCTGGGTCTTGTTTCTGCCTTCTGCCAGGATTGCTTCTTTATCCCTGGGGAGGGAGCATATAGCTCCTTGGCACTTCTAGAATAAAATAGGAGGTGTTAAATTTTTAGGTTCTATTTTTGCACCTGCGCCAGGTCCCTTTCCTGTGCATGTTTTCTTCGTGAAAGAGTTATTACAGAGGATTTGTTCTGAACAAATAATGTCGCATAATAAAGCGAGATTTAAGATTCGTTTACAAATTTTGATTACATTCAAGCGTTTACCAATAAATCACTAAAAACATAGAAAATTGTCCCTTGACTGGCTTCATTTGACTGGCATTTTTCCCAGTCAAGGGACATTTTATGCCAGTCAAGCAACTAATGTTATTTTAATGATTGTTTTTGCAATTTTTTTGTGTAAAGGTGTGCCTGCAGATTTGAATAGCACCAACCCATGTCTACCCATGGGTACCGTAAGTTAGATTAAGGGTATCCAGGAGGTGAACAGCATTGTTTTTCGTGCAGATAACATAGTTTAAAAACACTTGCTTTATGTCTCTAGGTGTGGCTGCGTTAGGCCTCGGGTAGCTGCGTGATATCTCAGGCTGATTGATACACGTCTCTTAAGCTACTGCGTTGTATCTCAGGGAGGCTGCGTTAAGTCTCAGGTTAATTTCGACGTATCTTAAGCTGACTGCGGTGTATTTCAGGATGGTTGCGTTATGTCTTAGGCTGACAGCGACGTCTCTTAAGCTGAGTGCGTTGTATCTCAGGTTGGCTGCGATACGTCTCACTCAGGCACATTGCGACGTATTTTAAGCTGACTGCGTTGTGTCTCAGGATCTCTGCGTTAGGTTTCAGGTTAATTGCGACGATCTTAAGCTGACTGCGTAGTATCTCAGGGTGGTTGCGTAATGTCTCAGACTGATTGCGACGTCTCTTAAGCTACTGCGTTGTATATCAGGGCGGCTGCGTTAATTCTCGTTTAGACTGATTTCGACGTCTTTCGAACTAACTGCGACGTCTCTTAAGCTGACTGCGATGTATCTAAGTGTGGCTGCGTCATGTCTCACTCAGGCGCATTGTGACGTCTCTTAAGCTGACTGCGATGTATCTAAGTGTGGCTGCGTCATGTCTCACTCAGGCTCATTGCGACGTCTCTTAAGCCGACTGCGTTGTATCTCAGGGTGGCTGCGTCATGTCTCAGAATGATTGCGACGTCTCTTCAGGTTACTGTGTTGCATCTCAGGTTGGCTGCGTTTTATCTCACTCAGGGTCATTATGCAAAGTCTCTTAAGCAACTGCGTTGTATCTCAAGGTGGCTGCGCTATGTCAGGCTGATTTTGACGTCTCTTAAGCAGACTGCGTTATATCTCAGGGCGGCTGCGATATGTCTCACTAAGGGTGACTTCGTCATCTCTAAAGCTGACTGCGACGTCTCTTAACCTATTGCGTTGTATCTCAGGTTGGCTGCGTTATGTCTGAGGTTGATTGCGACATCTCTTTAGCTGACTGTATTGTATCTCAGGATGGCTACGATATGTTTTAGGTCGGTTGCAACGTCTCTTTAGCTGAGTGCGTTGTATCTCAAGGTGGCTGCGTTATGTCAGGCTGATTTCGACATCTCTTAAGCTGACTGCGTTGTATCTCAGGATTACTGCGTTATGTCTCAGATTGATGGCGACGTCTCTAAAGCTGTCTGCATTGTATCTCAATATGGCTGTGTCATGTCTCGGGTTGATTGCGACGTCTCTTAAGCTGATGTCGGAGTCTTTTTAGCTGAGTACATCATGTCTCAGGCTGATTACGTCGTCTCTAAGGTGACTGCGTCGTGTCGCAGGTTAGTGACGTTATGTCTCAGTCTGCAATGTCTCTTAAGCTGATTGCGTCGTATCTCATGTATACAGCGTCGTGCGTCAGGTGCTTGCCTAGTGGTGTCTAAGGCTATCTGAGTCTTGAATGTCTCAGGCTGATTGCGTCATCTTTAAGGTTATCTTCGTCTGTTCAGTAGCAGAATGTACAATTCGCAAAATGTCTTAAGTGGCTCAACACAGTTAATTCTCAGGTCATAATGTTTTCGGTGGTTTCTTCTTGTCTCATGCTAGCTGTTTCATTATGGCCTAAGTTACGACTTACGTTACTATTGTTTTGGTGGAGTCTCGGGCCTCTACGTTTCGGCTGTTTACGAACAGCCTTCTTCCGGTGGTCGACAGATCACATACGCCCGCTTGTCAACTGTGATTGTCGAACACCGTGGCTGTTTCATTTTGTATGTCGGGCTGGCTGTGTCGTGTTTCAAGCACGAGCAAATTGTCTGTGACTAGGTGCATCGTGTCTTAACCAGACTGAGGCTTCAGGGCGTCAGTCTGGTAGGCTGCGGCAACTTTTACTTTTATTCTACTTAGTTACAAGCAAAAGAAACAAGATTTTTTTTCCGCTTGTTTCGTTTGTATTAGCTTTCTAACAAAAAGTTAAAAGATGAACAGCTTTTATTCACATATTTTGTTAAAATAATTACTTTGTCCCTTGACTGGCGCAAAATGTCCCGTTGACTGGCACCTTTAATTTCAAAATTGAATTTTGACGAAACCTGTGGTTCGATTTAAGTGTTTTTTCGTAAATAACCTTTTCAATAGGCCTTTATTCTTATGCAATGATAAAATAACCATAAAACGAAAATTTCAAATTTGCCAGGAAAGGGACCTGAAGAGCCGTTTTCAAATATTGACCCCCATTCGTATCTCGAATTTGTTAATATAAAGGGTATACAGGGTGTAAGGGACGGTGTAACAAAAACTTTGCAGGCGTGCTCAGACCATGAAACTGAACAACTTTTTCTATAAGGGCCATGTATGTTATTTTTTTTCCTTTTCCAACATACCCCCCATAAAAAAGTTGTTCAGTTGCATGGTCTGATCACGCCTGCAAAGTTTTTGTTACACCTTCCCTTACACCCCGTATAGATAGATAGAATATCATTCATATGGTTAAGTCGCAAAATCCTTTACACATTGAGCCCACTCAATGGGAAGGTCTGGCAGCACAGCGTCCCGAATGGCGCGGGATGGTTAAGAGGCAAGTCCGCGAGTTTGAGGAACAGCGTAAAGCAGACCTCGACGCTAAGCGCGATGAGCTGAAGGCCCGTCCACCCGTCGCCATTAACTATAATTATGTAAATGGCAAACTCACGTGTCCACTCTGTGCACGGGAGTTTACTGCCAAAATTGGCTACAATAGCCATCTCCGGGCGCATCAGCGCCGATCTGAATAGGAGTTAAAGTGGTCGCCATGGCCGAAATCGGTCGGAGAGATCACTTCGAAAATTTGCGCATTATTAAAGCAGCATAATACAATTCTGCGTTTGAAAGTACGCAATGACTGATCTAACCATTTTTATCACACTTTTTAAACTCGAATTCGTTATGATAAAGGGAAGACATTCTTACACTCAACGTACGCTAAGTTATTTTAGCGCTGCGTTGTGCGTTAAGTATGAGAAAGCGTGAATTGATTAGATTATTAAGTGAATGGATTTTTGTAGTAGTACTCCAATATTTTTGCAAATAAGCTCCAGAACAATTAAATATTGAGCTTCAGGCCCAAGTTAAAGTCCTATCAATAGAAAACCATCAAAATTAATAACCAACTCCTTATTTTGCCACCTGCTGTCACCAGAGTTCTAGAAAACAATTAAATGTCTCTTTATTGGCCATTATGTTAATCAGATAGCCATTTTCATTGTAATGAATGGTGACCGGTGCATTGTATGAGTTGTATGGTGGTCCTACACATTATAATATTTATGAAATGAAGTTGAAAGAGTGTGACAATGAACAAGCGATTCTCGATATAATTGGTCATCTTTTTCGTTTTGTTTTGTTTTGCATATTGCAATAGGCATGATGTCTGGCAAATGAGCTACTTTTTTAAACGATATTTTGTAAGAAAATACGAAGAGATGACGTCATGTCTCTCTAGTTTGGCTGACGTCAAAACACTTACTTTCTTATTAATTTTATGTTTATTAATTCAAATTTTGAATATATTAAAAAAACTGTCAAGGGAGTATGTAGTTTTTTTGGACAATAGTTTTAAGTGTTAGAGCTACTTTTGTATTTTATTAATGACCCAGTCATCTAGCGAATTGTACGGATAGATTTGTACCTACCTATGCATTCATTGTCCAAAAGTTAAATATTATATGCGCAACCGTTGAACTTATTTATCTATCTATCTATCCTACGTTTGAACGAGCACATTCGAATCTTGGAAACGGTTTCACCGAATTTCACAAAATTTCGTAAGTAAGGAGTTTTGGAAGATCTATCTAATTTTAAAAAACTATTTCACCTGTTCTTTGTAAGTTTTTTTTAACTAACAACGCCATCAAAATAGCATAGAAAAAAACACAAACTTGTCCACGATCCGGTAAAATTATAATTTTCTTAGTTTTTAAACTGAATTAAATTAAAAATAACAAGCCCTATAATTTCTACCGTTACAAAGCCAACATCCGCGTAGAAGGATGGATGTTTTAAATCTTTCTAATTAAAAGTAATTAATTAGAAGGAGCCGACAGGAAGACTCATCAGTATGCATCAGGCATGAGCTTCACCGTCATACTGCCATGCTAGTTGTTGCAATTACCAATATTATGGACAACTACACACTTTATAGTGCGCAAGCCTTTGTGCACTATTCCCATTATTTCGAAAAATATATATGTATATACTTTATTATACAAAAGGCCTTAGCCTGCCAAATACCTGCCAGTCAGAGTAAAATCTGAAGGCGTAGTAGTAGGTACAATCTAGTACAATATTTACAAAATGATCCGAACACATTAGGACTCCAACTAGGAACAGGCTAGGGGTAAACATCAGTATGTATCAGGCATGAGCTTCAACGTCATACTGCCGTATTAGTTGTTACAATTACCAATATGGACAACTACACACTTTATAGTGCGCAAGCCTTTGTGCACTGTTCACATTATTTAGAAATATATATATATATATACTTTACTTAACAGTGTACAAAAGGTCTGATATCACGCAGTTGTCTCTACCTGCCAGCCAGAGGGAAATTTAAAGACGTAGGTACAATGCAGGTTATTTTTAATCAATCTTTGCAAGGTGTTTCAACTCATAGTTCTGAACAAGTTTTACTATGAGGCCACCAGCGAAATCGCACAAAATATTGGATATTCCATACATTTTTGGCGAGTATAAAGGTATTAATTTTTCTATAGGAAATAATTTATAACATTAGAAATCCAACTAAAGGTAAACAAACAGCATGCATCAGGCATGATCTTCAGCAACATACTGCCATGTTACAATTACGGATATGGACAACAGCGGGTGTTTTGTACACACTTTATTATTATGCAAGCCTTTGTACACTGTTCACTTTGTTTAGAAAGACCTGCAATAAAAAGCTGCAATTTGCCCATAATTGCATTTAATACCTTCTGTGGTACGCGTTAATGTGACAGACATGTGAGCACTTGGAGACGACATTATTTCAAGCTTAGCTTTAAGAAAGACATTATTTTCACCTAAGCTTACCAAATAACCTTGGCTAAGCAATACTACATGAGTAAATATTGAAATTGAAATAAAGACTCTTTATACCTTGGACACATTTTCTTTGAATATCCGTGACGTTCTGTGTGATATAGCAAATGCTATGAAACTATAAGACATTATAACGGGTTTTAACTCACGGTAGGGATAAAACGGGTGAGTTTACCCGTGATCATGGCGATTGCAACATCGCCGAAATATTGGGTGCTCGATATATCCCTACCGTGAGTTAAAACCCGTTATAATGTCTTATAGTTTTAGTGATAATAACCACGGAACCTTAAAATCAAGTGTTAAATGCTATGAAATTCTATACAGGCTATGTGCACATGGGCTTGCGTCATATAACTGTGCAACCCTGCCGGCATCGATTGCCAACCCTAATGAATCGATCTATTATCGATACATCGGATCAATTAAGCGAGAAGCAGAATCGATAAATCACAGCACTACCGACTTTGATGAGCCACGCGCCTAATAAAGAAAGTAAACTTAAGAAAAAATACTGAAACTATTTTAAAGAACATACATACATACATAAATCACGCCTTTGTCCCTTTATAATGTGGGGGGTTATCGTGTAAGTGAAACAACCGAAGCTTGAGTTAATACTAAAATCTTTATTAAAATAATGTCCCTTTTATAGTAAGGTGGATGTTATTAATAGTTACGAATGACACACGATTGACGTCAATTATTGGTCTTGTTACAATAGGATCATTTCAAGTATCGTCTAACTGAACTCTATCCTTCCTTATATGGAGAACAATAGTTAAAGGTTCTCGTTACAAGTTATTAACATGATTCTTTTGTTATTTCTGGAACACACGTGTAAAAGTTCTTATTACTAGTTTGTTTACTTAATTCTAAAGTACCTACACCTACTACACCTTCCCCTTTGGGAAAAAAAAAAAATTAAAGGAATACGTTGATTTTTGTTTTCTTTTTTTTTTTCTTATAAGTATATATATTTTTTTATAATTACTAGTGTCCTAAACATAGACCAGTGGAATAATGATTATGAAATTATAATATTTCTTACTAAATTTATTCGTGAAATAATTTTGTTCGATTTTTATGAATTGTTTTTACTTTTCCATTTTCTATTATTTCTACGTTTGGGCTTAAATCCCTTAACACAACATATGGTCCTGAGTATACACTGTCTAATTTTGTTCCGTTTTCATTTCTTATCAATATCTTATCATTTGGTTTGTACAAAACTGTTTTTACATTGATATCATATTTCTTTTTCCTTTTTAATTTACTTTTTAACAAATTATCTCTTGCTTCTTTTTGTGAAACTTGTAGTCTATACTTTAACTCTAGTGGATAACTTTCATGATTATAAAGAGGTTCGACATGAGACGTAATATTACTTGGTAACCTGCAAATTTTCCCGAATACTAACTCAAACGGTGTGAATTTTGTTTCTGTATGTACTGATGTATTAAAAGCAAAACACCAATATGGTAACCACTTACTCCAATGTGTTGAATGTTTTTCTGTTTGTATACGTAAATACGCACCTAAGTTTTTGTGTGTGTTCTCCAACGCTCCAATACTCTGATGATGATAAGCAGTTGATGTTAAATTTGTAATGTGCAATAATTTACTTACCTCCTGAAATACTGTTGAAATAAACTCTGAACCTCTGTCTGTTGCAATCACCTCTGGTATACCATAACGTAGGATAAAATTATTAACAAATGTTTCTGCAACCTCTTTTGAATTTTTAGTAACCATGGAATAAGCTTCTACATATTTTGTTAATTCACATTGCAAGGTTAATATATACGAATAATTGTCTCCCTCTTTCTCTAATGGTCCAACTATATCAAGAAATACCTTTTGAAACGCACTGTTAGCTGTAGTAGTTATAACCATTGGTTCTTTCGTATTAACTGAGTATTTTTCTTTTTGACATTTACTACATTTTTTAACGTAGTTCTTTACATCTTCTTCTAATCCTATCCAAAAATACATTTTCTTAATATTATTATACATCCTTCTTACTCCTGCATGTCCACTAGTGGGTAACATGTGATAATCGTTTAAAATTACTTTCTTTTCATCTTTATCTTTTATTTTTATTACATCATTTAAGATACATAATTGGGGACCGGTCCAATCCTTTGATTTTTTAATCTCATTCGCCAACTTTTCTACGAATATATTATTATATTTATTCTTCAATATTATTACTTTATCAATATTCCATTCTTTACATTTCATACCAAGTTCTCTCACAAAGGCGTCTCGCGTCATTTGTGATGGAGAAAATGGTTTTATGTATAACATTTTATCTTCTTTTATATAAATCATTGTTCGCGATTCATTATTTATACTTCTTTTATTTCTTACTTTGTAGAGCTCCTCTGTCGTTATACATTTTATTTCTACACTCTCTTTTGGTTTGTTTGCGAGTTCTACAACTTTCAGTTGATCAGGCTGAATATTTGTAGATTCTCGAACTTTTGTTCCATTCAAATCTTTATTGATTGCATCATTCTTTGCTATCTCCTGTTTTTTCATTGCCCTAGTCATTACATTTAAACATTCATTCATTTCTTTTAAGTCTTTTGATGTTAATTTAACTCGCGATAATACGTCTGCCACCGTGTTTTCTTTCCCTCTTACATATTCAACCGTAAAATTGTATTCTTCCAATGCCAACCTAAATTTCAATAACCTACTTGACGGATCTTTCATATTAAACAAATATATGAGAGGTCTGTGGTCAGTTCTTATTATAAAATGTTGCCCATATAGGTATGGCCTGAAATACCTAGTTGCCCAAACTATTGCCAATAATTCATGCATAACTCTTCACTATATACTTCTGCACTGCACTATACTGCACCTTACCAATCGGTGAATTGTACGTCTCTCTCCCACGTGAATTTCCACGACCACATCAACTGTCCCTCGAAGACCAGTTCCATCTGTGCTACTGCTGTTGTCCCATCAGGAAATGTTACATCCAAAGAATTCTCAACTAACGCCTTCCTCAGTTTAGTAACCTTCCCAGGAGTAAAAAGAAAATGTCCATTTCGCCCTTCTATAACTGCTTCTATCACTTCTCTGCCATGACTTCCTTTTAAAAATTTCACGTTAATCAATTGCGTTTCCGTCCTCTGACAAAATATTTTCATGTGTTTTTCTATTTCATTAACATAAGAAAAAGCTTCCATTATGCTAACTGTTGTTTAATAACTTCACCTCGAGCACGCTTGTCAATTCTTTTGTTTAAAGCAATGTTCAAGTAACGTGCGAGCACTATGATGATTATAAACAGGAATCCAACAACAATTATGAAGATATACCAGTCAATATGGTTTATCCCCTGTCCAATAGCGTTTTCTTGATGATAATAATTATTTTCCCCAACCTGCGTATGAATATCACTATGCGTATTCGATGCACTCTGTTTGACTGCCGGAGTACGAGTAGTAGTTGCCTGGTTCCCCATCTCGAATTGTTTCTCAATTAGGAATTGTTATCATTGTTTGTTACCGAATACACCTTAGCGCGTCTCGCGAACTTGAATTTGATGCGCGCTACCAAATACGGCACACACCCGGCTCGAACCCACTGGCAAGCCCACTGGCAAGGCCACTGGCAAGGCCACTGGCAAGGGTCGCCATATAATGTGGGGGTTATCGTGTAAGTGAAACAACCGAAGCTTGAGTTAATACTAAAATCTTTATTAAAATAATGTCCCTTTTATAGTAAGGTGGATGTTATTAATAGTTACGAATGACACACGATTGACGTCAATTATTGGTCTTGTTACAATAGGATCATTTCAAGTACCTATCGTCTAACTGAACTCTATCCTTCCTTATATGGAGAACAATAGTTAAAGGTTCTCGTTACAAGTTATTAACATGATTCTTTTGTTATTTCTGGAACACACGTGTAAAAGTTCTTATTACTAGTTTGTTTACTTAATTCTAAAGTACCTACACCTACTACACCTTACGGGGTAGGCAGAGCTTTAACGATCGTAAAATTACGGTCTTCATCGCCACGTCTGACAAAGTATTGAGGGCCCTTTCAGATGATTCGTGTATCACTGTAGTGACAGGTTGTCAGCCTATCGCCTGAAGTTGTAATACACATGATACCCTCGATTCCCTTAGTTGCCTCTTACAACACCCGCGGGAAGAATTGGGGTGATGCTATTCTAAGCCGGTATCACACGGCTTTATTTATTTTAAAGAAGGTTAGTCTATTAAATTTTATACCGGACAACAACAACTAAAATATGGTTCTAAAATCGGACTTTCTCTTAAAACTACTTTATTTATTGTTTGAACTTTTATATGCGAGCTATTCAAAATTGAATTCATAACTCTAACCTTGTTCTTTGGGGAAAGTTGTTCAGTTTCATGGATTCATTCATCACGTGAAATATGTACAGTACAGTACAATGCCGTGTGATGCCGGCTTAGAATAGCATCACCCCATTTCCTACCCGTGGGTGTCGTAAGAATCGACTGAGGGACTTGGGGGCTTCAGGTGTATTACATCTTTTAGGCGACAGGCTGACATCCTGTCACTATAGTGATACACAAATTATCTTAACCGGCCCTCAATATTTGTCAGACGCGGCGATAGCGACCGTATTTTTGCGGTCGTTAACGCTCTGCATACCCCGCAAGGGATAAAGGCGTGATATATGTATGTATGTATGTATGTATGTACGTATGTATGTATGTATGTAAGAGTCTTCTGGTACCCCATAGGTAATATCTTCATTTATTGACTTCAGGAGTGTGTAGACCGATGGTGAGATAATAAAGAGACGTTGATTCGCTGATCACACTTTATTTTTATAAACAACTGTACTTGGTGGGTGTTTTACATTATCTTTTTGTTCTAGTAAGTAACAGGGCTTCGCCTTATAATAACTTATACTGCCTGTCTATACAGACTAGCAGAGCAACGTTCCGTTTGACGTATGATCCGAGGAGTACAAACTAGAGTAGTCATCTCCTCGACGTCTGCGGATCGAATGATGCTCGGGCCACGCGCTCGGCCTTTTTATAGAACGATCAAAACAACCCCGCCAGTCCCCACTGCCGGGCCGGGCGGCGGCAGGTAGGATACGTCATGCCACCTGCACGTGGTTTCGTTTACATACTCTTTGTTCTTATTTCTAATTGAATTCGGTACAATTGTGATTAAATAATTAAGTTAGAATTATTTAGATTAATTAACAATAATAAATTACAAGAATGAAATTATCAATTGAACATTAAAGCAAGAAATGAGAATAAAACGTTTAAAAATTGTTGACATCCTCGCTGCGCTATCATGTATGTATGTATGTATGTATGTATGTATGTATGTATGTATGTATTACGTATGCCATTCTAGTCAGGCATATGTAATGGTAAGGTAATGGTGATGTTGTATAAATGATGATTGGAGTCCAGGTTCTTCTGTGGTCAGCGCTCCAGCGCGGCCGTCGCTGAAGGCTGCCATGCTCGACGCAGGTTGATGATCAGTAGCGGAGCGATATTATAAAGACCGTAGCTGTTAACTCAATGCACATTTATTATTAATACTATACAGCTTATATACTAATGAATCCGGGTTCTAATCTAGCTACAAGTATGACGTAAATCACGTAGGGTATTGAGATACGATCAAAGTCCCCTACGTGAAAATATGGTACTATGTTGCTTCCGCAACAGTACACCCCCCTTTGAGAAAAAAAAATCGTATAGACTACAGGACAAATTTGACTTGACAATAACATAAATATCTCAAAACCACAAAAAATAAATATTATGAATTGATCCGTTTGATGAACGTGGAATGTGTTGCTGACCGGGCAGATTGCTGTGATTCCGTGTTTCGCCAACTTGCATTTCTCGTCGTTGTAGTAACATTGACCTTGTTCAATCATATGATATTTCTTGTCATCATTATTTTGCGTCGCGCTGCTTCAAATAATATTATTTTAAATAAAACCGAGGGAAAACTGCATCCTCGTAGTTCCTTGTTGCTCCAGTCCTGGGCCATGGACGAGCGAAAATTACTCAAGCTCCTGTTTGGGCGAGTTTTGGCTTCAACTGACTGTCCGCGTATGCTGTAGCTATGCAGGTTCAAATTATGACCGACTACGCAATTCCGAGTGGAAGCGGCACTGTGTCAGGAAAGTGCTGAGCGCATGCGACGATAAACATTTTCAATTTCTCATTAGGTACTTCTTGCGACGATTAAGTAGATCCCGTAGATTCCTTGTTCCATTTAAGGCTTGCTGTGTGCGCAACAAAGCGACCAATGCGTCCAATTCTTGAACGGGCGGCAGTGTGGCGTGATATTTTCTGTGCGTTGCGCGCGGAGCGGGGTATTGCGGCACGGTTGCGACGTGGATAAGGCACGGTTGCGACGCGGTTGCAGCGCGGTTGAGGGTTGTTGCGAGCGGTTGCGGCGCGGTTCTCGTGCATTTGCTTTCTTTGGCGTGGCGTCCTGTAGGAAAGCGATGATTCTTGAATGTTACTTCTCGGAGGGTGGATGGATCCCTGTCTGAACTGGTGCATTGGAGCTACGTCGAGTGATGTGTTAAAATCAGACAGGTGGCGGAACGTGGATTGAGCTGCGACGTCCTGCGGTGCGGTGTCATCTTATAGGCGGCCTGGAATTAACTTCAATGTAACGTGCGGAACTGATGACGTCATGCAGCGTGATAATGCAGTTTGTTGTCGCGATACAGTACTGGTTCCATTGTACACGGTGAGTCGGGACGCCTACGGTGACTTGAGATGATGCGATGATGGAATACCAGTGTAACTGCCGATGCTGCGACTGCGGCGGTTGCTGATGCGTGAACTCCAGTCCTTCAAGAAGCTTGCGTGTCCAATGTCGGTGGTCACCAATATTACGTATGCCATTCTAGTCAGGCATATGTAATGGTAAGGTAATGGTGATGTTGTATAAATGATGATTGGAGTCCAGGTTCTTCTGTGGTCAGCGCTCCAGCGCGGCCGTCGCTGAAGGCTGCCATGCTCGACGCAGGTTGATGATCAGTAGCGGAGCGATATTATAAAGACCGTAGCTGTTAACTCAATGCACATTTATTATTAATACTATACAGCTTATATACTAATGAATCCGGGTTCTAATCTAGCTACAAGTATGACGTAAATCACGTAGGGTATTGAGATACGATCAAAGTCCCCTACGTGAAAATATGGTACTATGTTGCTTCCGCAACAGTATGTTTGTATGTATGTATGTATGTATGTATGTATGTATGTATGTATGTATGTATGTATGTAATATGTACAGTTCTTTTCTCGTATGTGTTACATTATAAGCACGAAATTATTCCTAGCCTTTAGGAACTGTTAGGCTTCTTAATTAAATCAGTCTTATTTAACCCTGATTAGCAAAAAGCTAAAGATCTAATCAGCTAAACGAAGAATTTGACTAAAAACCTCTCGTAAAGATGACATTAACATAACTTATTCAATTAGACTGGTATCCAACCCCGTACATGTCTATACTAGTGGTATCCCGCGGTGTTGCGTGGAGCAGGTATTTCCCTATTACGTGGGAATATAATTATAAGTCAGACTGTCAATCAGATCTTTTCTATTATTATCCATCTGCATCCGCATCTGGTATTTACAACGGAATCTGTAAAATAAGTAAAAAGAAAACATAATAGTTCTGAAACTTTATGGTTGTGCGAAGATCTTTTGAATATGAATATCAGAAACATTCCACGTCAGAATATGACATTCTCGAAAAAAATACTAGTCCACAGCATGCAGGTATTCTATGTGTCGAATTTTCACACCATCTTAATTTTTTTATGCGGGACACCAAGTCATCCAACGACCCGATGAACCTCACTATCAGTTCCTCAACCGCCAACTACAAGGAACAAGCCTATCACATGGCGGCCTTTCTCCTTTTCGCTAAAATGAATATAGAGTATTTGTATATAATTATGTACAATGTACCTACCTGATGCCGTGTGATGCCGGCTTAGAATGCCGTGTGATGCCGGCTTAGAATGCCGTGTGATGCCGGCTTAGAATAGCATCACCCCACATCCTTCCCGTGGGTGTCGTAAGAGGCGACTAAGGGACTCGAGAGTATTGGTGTATTACAATTTTTAGGCGACAGGCTGACAACCTGTCACTATAGTGATACACATGTTTTCCGTAACAACCTTAGAAAACAATACTCAAAAATGTCAGACGTGGCGATAGCGACCGTATTCTTACGGCTGTTAACGCTCTGCCTACCCCGCAAGGGATAAAGGCGTGATATATGTATGTATGTATGTATGTACCTACCTTTCAATCTATGGTTTTTTTTCTATTGAGAGAGATTAAGCGTCATTACTGGGTTGCCAGAATAAGAACCCGTTAAAATTATAATTTTAAATAGACATACATACATATATATATCACGCCTTTATCCCTTACGGGGTAGGCACAGCGTTAACGGCCGTAAAAAATGCGTCTGACAAATCAAAGGGCCGTTTGAGATAATTTGTGTATCACTATAGTGACAGGTTGTCAGCCTGTCGCCTAAAAGTTGCAATACACATAAAACCCTCAAGACCCTCACTACCTTCTTACGATACCCACGGGTAGGAAATGGGGTGATGCTATTCTAAACCGGCATCACACGGCTCTATAAACTAAATAGAGCTTTGTACTAAATCCTAATGAAAACTATCAGATTCGTAAATTAGTCGAGTCAGGCCCTACGCTTCTAGAAGCTATTCATTTCCCTTTTACAAACTCTACTTTACTATAAAAGGAGTAATTAACCGATTGAATCCAGTAGCTAAGGTTTTACACAGACGGGCAGCTCGTGTGAACTACGTAACTGCAAAATTATGAACCAGTCGCGGTACCGAGACCAAGTACTATGTAACCTAAGAATCGCCGCTAACCAAAAAGTCAACGGCTAAGAGGTCAAGTTTTGGGACATTGTTGACATGTTTTAGCATGGGTTTGACAATTGCTAAAATTGACTTATTCGAGCGGCGATATTTCTTCTTCTGCTATTAGTTTTGTCATGTTCTTTATTAACTATTTTACGTAGAATATTATATACCTATGTGTTAAATTGCGATGCGTGATGTTTATTGACTAAAATTGAAGACATTTTAATATTAGACCGCGAAAAAACTCTTAGCATGTTTATTACATTTAAAAAGAATTGCCCCACAATGACTTAATTTGAACATGGACTTCGAATACACTAAACCTTCATGCAGTCCGTCTGGACAGATCAGGTCCAGACCCACCGACGGCGTTTTTGTAAACTTTGCTTTACTACCAATTATTAACATCTAAAAACTTAATTTATGTAGATAGATTTTTACATTGTTGCTATAAGTATAAGAAATAGTTGGAACTAGTGGTATCGCTTACTTGAGAATGCTTATTAATCAACTCTAACCAGTCGTAGGTGTAGTATGTAAAATTGCTAGTGAAAAAATACATACATACATATATCACGCCTTTATCCCTTGCGGGGTAGGCAGAGCGTTAACAGCCGTAAGAATACGGTCGCTATCGCCACGTCTGACATTTTTAGTATTGTTTTCTAAGGTTGTTTCGGAAAACATGTGTATCACTATAGTGACAGGTTGTCAGCCTGTCGCCTAAAAATTGTAATACACCAATACTCTCGAGTCCCTTAGTCGCCTCTTACGACACCCACGGGAAGGATGTGGGGTGATGCTATTCTAAGCCGGCATCACACGGAATATGTATGTATGGAATATTCATAGCGGTTTCAATGTGCCATGTGGTGCCGGCTTAGAAGAGCATTAGCCCATTCCAACCTGTGGGTGAAAAGGCACTGTGCTCGCCAATCCGCCTGCCAAGCGAAGCTATTAGGGAGCCCACGTCCAGCAGTGGACATTTGTAGCTGTAGTAGTAGTAGTGGTGGTAATGAAGGAGTACATAGCTGTTATAATTTTCTATCACACCTACCTAGAAAAAAAAAAGATTTTTTCAATAGTATCGCGTTAATGTCTTTTGTATGAAGCAACCATTTCCACCCATCTTCACATAGGATAAAAATATAATTATACGTACTTTTAGCGCTTATCTGTCTGTATGTATGTATGTTATCTCTTTATTGTACCAAAGTAATTTACAAAAGCATTAAAAGAAATACAACATAACAGGCTGAAAGGCGGACTTATTATATTAAGGGATGCCGTGTGATGCCGGCTTAGAATAGCATCACCCCACATCCTTTCCGCGGGTGTCGTAAGAGGCGACTAAGGGACTCGAGAGTATTGGTGTATTACAATTTTTAGGCGACAGGCTGACAACCTGTCACTATAGTGATACACATGTTTTCTGAAACTACCTTGGAAAACAATCCTCAACAATGTCAGACGTGGCTATAGCGACCGTATTCTTACGGCCGTTAACGCTCTGCCTAACCCGCAAGGGATAAAAGGCGTGATATATGTATGTATGTATGTATGGGATCTCGTCCAATCAACCATTCAGATAACGAGATGATAATTATGTTATGTTCTGTCTTTCATTTACACTGCTGAATCCTTCTAAACCGCGCAGATAAACAACTAAGATGTAAAAAACGCATCAAAATCCGTGTAATGTAACCTTAAAATATGCATAGGGCATGCCATGAAAACGATAGTTCTTTATAATTTTGTAAGAGCTTTTATTCAGAACATTTTTTTTCTTTTTATAGCCTTTTGTAGCAGTGTTTATTCCCATTTGTGCCAGCGTCAATAACTGTTGATCAGTTAACGCCTTCATGACTTAACTTGAGCTGTCGTAAACTGTCGTAAAGTGTACGCCCTTGTCGACACATAAAAACCCTCGCTGTAAGGCGGTTGTCACACGCACCGCAAGGTTTAGCGGTAATTTTCTTATGTTTGACGAAATTCTATATAAATTGGGTATGGTACAAATCGCCGCATGATACTGCGTCTATCAAAGATTGTCATAGAGATTCCATGAAAAATCCGAATTTTATACCATAGAACACGTTGTATTGTAGTATCAAAATAAGATTCTTTCTTTTTTTGCGTGGGATAACAAGTCGTCCAACTACTCGATGAACCTTGATGTCAGAATTGTAAACACAGCTGTCAAAGGTTGTCAACTTTATGGCAGCTAGAACCGCAATAAGGTCCGAGACAAGTGTGATTCACCTTAACCTGAGCCGTTGTAAAGAGTGCTTCTCGATCACATAAAAAACTTTAGCACAAACATTAAGAATAAACGCTAGACTAGTGGCGCCTCCAAGGAAAAAAAACCTCTCGCTGAACACGTTGGTCATCTGGAAACTAAGATAGCTGGTATCCATTAACGACTTTTCCTAATTACATCGGGTGGACGACAACCGACACGAAAAAGAAAAATGCTTACTAGAGAAATTTACTTATCCTAATAAAATAAATAAAAATTGATTATTAAGTGGCACTTTTTGCATTTTGGCATTCACATCAAAAAGCACTGGATTTAGCAGTATTTTATTGATTCCAAACAACTTTTGTGGCTAGCGATTCTCGTTAATCAAAATTCAATTCCCCAATCAATTCCGTAGCCCAGTGATTTTCTTTCACTGATAAGCGTTAGTGCCGCTAACGTTACCCATTAACAATTGGGGTGATGTTATTCGGAGCCGCCACCACTAAGGAAGGCGCCACTACTCTGACGTAACACATTAACAGCCTACGGACAGATCGTAACTCCCTAGAACGTCCCGAACAAGCTCATTCCAGCGACAGTTCACACTTAGTTGAATTTATTTTGATGAATGAACAAATAAACGAGGGTAGAGTCAGGTGAGTTGGCTGATGAAATTACGGGCGTCCACGGCTGTCTACTCGGTCACGCTTAAGACAGTAGTGATGGGACAATTGACTCACTCACTACCTACTGATTCATTTGAAAATGTACAAATAAACGAGGGTAGAGTCAGGTGAGTCGGCTGATGAAATTACGGGATCCACGGCTGTCTTCTTGGTCACGCTCAGGATATTTTAGTGATGGGACAATTGACTCACTCACTACCTACTGATTCATTTGAGAATTATAAATAGACGAGGGTACAGTCAGGTGAGTTGGCTGATGAAATTACGGGCGTCCACGGCTGTCTACTCGGTCACGCTTAAGACAGTAGCGATGGGACAGTTGACTCACTCACTACTGGTTCATTTGAGTAACGAAAATGGAAATAGGTGAGGCTGATGAAATTACGGGCGTCCACGGCTGTCTACCCGGTCAGGCTAAAGATATTAGTGATGGGACAATTGACTCACTTCCTACTGATTCATTTGAGTAACAAAAGTGGTGAGGTGAGGTGAAACTGATGAAATTACGGGCGTCCGGAGCCTTCTACTTGGTCACGCTTAAGACAAGTAGTGATGAAATATTTGACTCACTGCCTACTGATCCATTTGAGTAATGAGGGTGGTGAACTGGCTGATGAAATTGCAGGCGTCCACGGCTGTCTTGTGTGGTTTCCATTTTTTGGATGATGAATAAGACCTCCTTTTGTTGCAAAACTAGCAACGTCGGAGTTAAAATGGTCACTAGACTAGAAAAAGTTGTCTGATTGTTCACATAGCACGTTAGACAAGCATCCCTGTTTACTCAAAATACATTATTTAGTATTAAAATCTACTTATATATATATATATATATATAATATAATACCGTTTTTGTTAGCTTCTCGATAGACATCAAAGTAACTGATTCAAATGACATGACTCACTCTGAACAAGCTCCCACAACCAGTGCATCACTAGTCGTGTACTCGTTAGCCAGCAGCGATTTATTTGCGTTACTGTCGCGGTTTGTTGCGTGATTTATTATTTTACGCGTTTGCGTTCGCGCCGGTGCGTGCGCGCGCGCCGCCGACGCGTCAAAACGTCAACGGGATGGGTGCGAGACGTAATTATAATGGATAGATCACAGAGTGTAGTGAAATATGCGTTGGAGATTCAAGTGATTTTGTTATTCACATTAGAAAGTTTAGTTACAGCAGCACTTTGAAATAGGTAACTCACAATGTCAAGCTTATTTTTCTTTTCATGTGGAATACCGAGTCGTCCAACGATATTTTGTAACCCAGATCACAGATAATATAATACTACTAAAGTAGTACAGATACCTAACGTCATAGAGGGAGTTCGATTGCCCTAGGACGGCTAATTGGCGGGCTATTTGATATGTCGACTTAGCGCGTGCGTTGCTAGCGACATCTAGCTTATTTATTGGATACTTCGTATTGACGACATTAGATTGAAAAATATTACAAAAATGAGAATAATTCGCGTGTTTTCCGTCACAAAACATCTTAAATTATGTAGTATTTATAATTTTCCAATACTTTGTTTTTGTAAATTTGCTTTTATTCCAGTCTCTTAAGTTACATTCGCGACCCGTATCGCCATCTATTGATTTATTTTTGGACTAATTTCTTTTAGTAGGGAATGAGACCCCATGCCCAGATGAAATGTTTTACATAGTTGTTTGTGTAACAACCGCCGTCTAAGTAATCATAGACTGCAACCGGGACGTACGACTATTTTTCTTAAGTTCAATCGAGTGGTTCAGTCTGCAATGTACGAACCAGACTAGGAACTAATTCACAAAATTATAAGTATCAACTTTGTGCATGACCCATGGCCTTCTGAGTCACGGGCAGTCGCACTGCAACTGCACCATATTGATCGTTGTTATATTAAGCAAAGATGATCGGATATTACAAAATACTTGTAAGATCTAGAATTGACAAATTGGTATTTTACGAAACATAATTTTTGAAGCATTAGGAGTTCCTGCATCTTCTACACTACATTTTTAGCATAGACTTGCGCGAGTGAGTCTATAAATAATGAAAAATAACCAAAACACGTAGTCTGGGAACACCACACTGTTTGCTAATGACGTATTTTTAAATTCACAGATTCTTAAATTCAGACCCCTCGATTTCACCAAATTGAGAGCCCTAAGTTCGATTCTCGGAAGCAATTATCATCCGAACAATTATTTACTGGGTACCTCACTCTACAAATCGAGGAAGCAAAGCGCCTTGGGTCCGTAGAAAGCAGAAACAAATGCGGATCGTGACGGTGTTTTTATAGCACAACTATACAGGGTGTAAAAAAAATTGCTGCAAATATTTTAAGAGCTGAATCAGCTCATGAAACTGAACAACTTTGCCTAAGAAACCTAGGTTAAAATATGAAAAAAATTTGGAGTTTTATACAGTTGACTCGCTCGGCTGCTAGAATTTGTATGGGAGGTCAAAAATATTTCATCATATTTTGACCTATGTTTCTTGGGGAAAGTTGTTCAGTTTTATGGTCCGGTTCACCCTTTAAAATATTTGCAGCTAATATTACTACACTCTATATAGCACAGTTATAGCACAATTATAGCACACTTATAGCACAATTAATAACTTGACCGTGGCAAATCGTACGGCTCTATTTTATACGGAACCGCAGATTTGATTCGGGAATCGTGATCCACTGGAATTTCTACTAGTGCTGCCCAAGATTCAGCATTCGATTATCGATAGAATTTAATTGTTGCCTATCGATTCGATAGATAAAATGATTCCATCTTGCAAACGTTTTTCTACTTTAATTCATATCTGGGACTATAATTCAATGTGACAAATGTCAAAAATCAAATCTCTATGAAGAAATTGGAATCTTACCACTTTTACTCACTAATTGTTAATCATGTTATTAATTAGTAATTAATTAATTAATTATTAATTAATCAATTATTTTAATTTAAATAACAACATTTTCGATTTTATTTAAATGGGCAGGTTTTTTTGTTGTTAATATCCAAAAAGCTATGTATCAATGACATCCTGTATCAAAATGTATCGGGCCAAAACTTTGCGACTACATCCGCAGATGGGTTCCACCTACACCTATCGATATCTCCAAATCGTCGGCCATTGACAGCACTAGTATCGTCACGATGGAGTAAAGTCACGGCGATTTATATTTATTCCTCCCTTCTGCCACCGTTTGAACAAGCCTTTAATTCCCTCAGCGCCTCCCTTTTTGTTTTATTGTTCATCTATTCAACAGGTTCGTAGTTCTACGGTTTATAGTAGGTATATCATGCTCTTAATTGTCTCTAAAGTATAAGGTAAACTGGAGTTTATCACGATAAACCGTTTCGTAAAGTTTTCCAATATTTCACGATCCGTTCTCCCAGAACAACTCCTAAGCCCAGTCTTGCCCCAAGGGCGTGATTGGGCTGGTTGTTTGAACAACCATTCAATTATTTCCGAGTGAGCCCTAGCTCCCCACCAAGCCGACAGGCATAGTTTTGATGGCCCCGGAGCCAAAAACGTAGAGTCCAACACAATAAAATGATTTTTTATGTTAAAACCGTGTGGGGAGTGACGTTTCTAGTATGGATCTGACAGACCGCTGCGATATTTTAGCGCTCCGTCGTGCGTCAAGCTTGCGATCCGCCTTATTCAATGTTGCCATAATATGAAAATTTTAAATTATGTATCAATCATACGGCCTATTTTAATGTATGGCTGTGAGGCTTGGACACTAACAATTAAAGAAGAGAATAAACTATTAGTCGCTGAACGAAAGGTCCTCCGAAAGATTTTGGGCCCTACCAAGGGTAATGATGGCAGATGGCGACTGAGGAAAAATGCCGAAGTTGAGGATCTAGTGGCGCACGCGCAACCTAATATACTCGGAGAGACGAAAGTTAGTTAAATTATGTTAGATAGGTATACCCAAACACGTACAAAAACCACATTCAAACCACAACTAAAATTTTACCACACTCCTCATTTTGTGCTAATCGAAACTGTAAAGACACACTTATACATACATATATACATACATATATCACGCCTTTATCCCTTGCGGGGTAGGCAGAGCGTTAACGGCCGTACGGTCGCTATCGCCACGTCTGACATTTTTGAGGATTGTTTTCCAAGGTTGTGACAGGTTGTCAGCCTGTCGCCTAAAAATTGTAATACACCAATACCCTCGAGTCCCTTAGTCGTCTCTTACGACACCCGCGGGAAGGATGTGGGGTGATGCTATTCTATTCTAAGCCGGCATCACACGGTTATGGCTCGATATAAATAATGTTACATGTGGAAATCCGATAAAACTCTTTTCAATTACAGTTTTCTGTAAACTATACTTATTTTAAAGATTTATGCCTTCATTAATTTTCCATTTACGGGCTACATGCATGATAAGACATATCAGCTACCGGGTCTACATATCATTTCAATAATTTATCACTCTATTGGGTTTGTTTCTCAACCATATTAATTCCAAATTGGTAATTTCCCAGCGTTTCAGTAACCACAAATACATAAATATTTATATAAAACAGATGAGAAATTCTAGTCTTTACCTACTTAACTATATTGCAGTTCTCAAAACAACTATTATGATTTTAATAATTCATACTTTGCAATGATCCGACCGCCATTTTTGCTCTCTTTAACACCCCTGCACGTAAAAACCGCATACCATTGTGCCTATTATCAATGCGCATTGGTGTTCACTCATTTCCACCAGCGGCCCGCAACACTGCATTACTCATAATTATAATTTTCTAACCATACATCACTTTTTGCTCTGCGATTGATTCCATCGATACACGCCAGTGAGGGTTTCACTCGCCAATGTTCGAGCAAAAACGTATACGCCATTTACGTGCCTCGCTACGTATGCCTCTAATATACCCCACCTCGCCTTTCGCAGCCAATCGCGGTAATCTATTCGAAATTAGAACTTCTCGCGCGATCACAATCGACGGTTGCGGTTTAGCGCCGCCATATTTGTTGAGCGGCAAAAAGTTGCGTTCGAAATCATATTTCAAACCTCAATTACACCATTCGTCAAGTCGGTCTTCCGTTGAAGCGATTTTGAATGACAAAATCGCCTGAGCCAGTTAGTGGCCGCGTATGGGATTAATTAATGGTTGAGTGGCAGCGGGCAGCCATAAGCCGATGTAAACGAGGGTCCGGCCGCCGCGCATGCGCGGAAAAACGTTGGAAGCGCGTGTCCTGATCGTGACTACATCAGTCAAATCTGCGCTTGATATGCAGGGGATAGCATTCGTTACGATCCTGGCTCACACTCATACATAATTTAGCTTCCTCAGTGGATGCTACGGAACATCTTCTTGCCGTACCTGCTGCTGGTTTTTCTTGACTCATCCCCCATATAAGGTAAATTACCGACGAAACAATGTTTTAAACTTGATTGAGCGCGTCAAACTGGACAGGAACAAACCGATGTTTTTTTTCTGTGGAAATAGATAAAAAGATTGTAGATTGACGGAGCACTAATAATGAGAAAAACCTTTTTCGTTTACAAAATGAGGAACTGATGAGTATTGACAGGATTTTTCAATTTTTGCCTCATTATTAATAATTCTTAACATAATTCTGTTTACTGCTTGTTAGTTTTTACAGAAAATGCCACTAATTTAATAAGGTTTGCTCGATTTTCTCATTCGTTACATCTCATGGGAGCAGCAATAACTGAATTTGATTTCAAAGTAACCTGTTTATTTTAAATTCTTTACTTTTTATTATATTCAATCAGTAGGCGGGTGAAAATTTGAAAACGGTTCTTCAGGTCCCTTTCCTGGCAAATTTGAAATTTCAGTTTTATGTTTATTTTATCATTGCATAATAATAAAGGCCTATTGAAAAGGTTATTTACGAAAAAACACTTAAATCGAACCACAGGTTTCATCAAAATTCAATTTTGAAATTTGAGGTGCCAGTCAACGGGACATTTAGCGCCAGTCAAGGGACAAATAATTAATACTAGTAATTATTTTAGCAAAATATATGAATAAAAACTGTTCATCTTTTGCTTTTAACTAAGTAGAATAGAAGTAAAAGTTGCCGCAGCCTACCAGACTGACGCCCTGAAGCCTCAGTCTGGTTAAGACACGACGCACCTAGTCACAGACAATTTGATTGTGCTTGAAACACGACACAGCTAGCCCGACATACGAAATGAAATAGCCACAGTGTTCGACAATCACAGTTGACGGGCGGGCGTATGTGATCTGTCGACCTCCGGAAGAAGGGTGTTCGTAAACAGCCGAAACGTAGACCCAATTCTCCACCAAAACAATAGTAACGTAAGTCATTTAAACTTAGGCCATAATGAAACAGCTAGCATGAGACAAGAAAAAACCACCGCAAACATTATGACCTGAGAATTAACTGTGTTGAGCCACTTAAGACATTTTACGAATTATACATTCTGCTACTGTACAGACGAAGATAACCTTAAAATTGACGCAATCAGCCTGAGAGATGCATGATTCAGATAGCCTTAGACATCACAAGGCAAGCAACCTGACACACGACGCTGCATACATGAGACACGACGCAATCAGCTTAAGAGACATTGCAATCAGACTGAGACATAACGTAACTAACCTAAGACACGACGCAGTCACCTTAGAGACGACGTAATCAGCCTGAGACACGATGTACTCAGCTAAAAAGGCTACGACATACAATGCAATCAGCTTAAGAGACGTCGCAACCAACCTGAGACATAACGCAGCCATGCTGAGATACAATGCAGACACTTGATTTTAAGGTTCCGTGGTTATTAACACTAAAACTATAATATTAAAACTATAATATTGGGTGCTCGATATATCCCTACCGTGAGTTAAAACCCGTAATAATGTCTTACAATGCAGACAGTTTTAGAGACTTCGCCAGCAATCTGAGACATAACGCAGTAATCCTGAGATACAACGCAGTCGGCTTAAGAGACGTCGAAATCAGCCTGACATAACGCAGCTACCTTGAGATACAACACACTCAGCTAAGACGTTGCAGCTGACCCAAAACATAACCCAGCCATTCTGAGATACAATACAATCAGCTGAAGGGACGTAGCAATCAACCTCAGACATAACGCAGCCAACCTGAGATACAACGCAGTAGGTCAAGAGATGTCGCAGTCAGCCTAAGATAAAACACAACCACCCTGAAATACACCGCAGTCAGCTTAAGATACGTCGAAATTAACCTGAGACTTAACGCAACCTCCCTTAGATACAACGCAGCCACACCTAGAGACATAAAGCAAGTGTTTTTAAACTATGTTATCTGCACGAAAAACAATGCTGTTCACCTCCTGGAAACCCTTAATCTAACTTACAGTACCCATGAGGAGACATGGGGTGGTGTTATTCTACTCTACAGGCACACCTTTACACAAAAAAAAATGCAAAAACAATCATTAAAATAACATTAGTCACTTGACTGGCATAAAATGTCCCTTGACTGGGAAAAATGCCAGCCAAATGAAGCCAGTCAAGGGACAATTTTCTGTTTTTAGTGAATTATTGGTAAATGCTTGAATTTAATCAAAATTTGTAAACGAATCTTAAACCTCGCTTTATTATGCGACATTATTTGTTTAGAACAAATCCTCTTTAATAACTCTTTCACGAAGAAAACATGCACAGGAAAGGGACCTGGCGCAGGTGAAAAAATAGGACCTAAAAATTTAACAACTCCTATTTCATTCTAGAAGTGCCAAGGAGTTATATGCTCCCTCTCCAGGGATGAAGAAGCAATCCTGGCAGAAGGCAGAAACAAGGCTCAGCTCACAGTTCTATTAGTTTCAGCGATTCAGTCGTTTTAGACCACACATTCAGAAAACACAAAAACGTGTGACCAACACAAACTGTAATTTTTATCGGTGTGCTCAATAAAATATCGTCAATTTTATAGTTTACTATAAATCTACATGATACAAGAATTATTTTGATGGGTAAAAAGTTATATCATGTCCAGTTAGATAAAATTTTACATAAGTTTGAATTTCGCAACAGCTGAGTGTGACGCGCGAAGAACGCGTATTTTGCCCCCGATTTTAGGTTTCAGATTAAGTTTCAGTTAAACATATTTCATAATTTGTGGATGGAGTTTTGGTTTCTGAATAGTCAATTTAACATTATTTCGTATGAAAGTTAGTAAAAACCTGTAAGTGTTATACTTTTGAAGAAATTAACGTGTGACCGCAATTTTTACCCTCTCCAGGAATCACCCAGGCACTTTGTTTTCTAAGAAATATTATATGAGAAGAAATACATCGTCCCACGAATAATATTCATGTTTACGGTCACACACAACGACTAAAATTTTTAAACGAGATTCTTAGCGCATTTCGATACAGAATATTTTTCTTGAAACGGGATAAGGCAAGGAGAATGACGATGTCCGATATTTCGACCCATAAGAACTACATTTTAATACTTTAATCACTACACCCTACAAGCACTGTGCCGTGGTTCTACCTTGTAAGCTGTCATCTACATGTCGCCTTGTTACCGGTAACCATTGTCCGAACATGACCAAACCCGGGCCTCTTACCGTGATTTGAGCGCCTTTTACGTCCCATCTTCGTATTAAATTCAACCACATACATAAAGCACATGGTTTTATATAACTTGAATCTAATGTCTATGGTGATAAAGGTTAAAGGAATGTGAGTAAGACGAAAGATGAGTTAGTTTTCGTAGGGGATCCTGACATGTTTAGTTTTAGCAAAAGCTAAGTCTGTTAGATTTTTGCCAGCTTAATTACGAATGTACTAGTAGGTAACATAGCTTACCTTATCTGTAGTTAATAATTGTGGAATACATACGAAAAATACTTAAAATGTTATAATAAAATATTTTTGGAAAATGCACAATACAAAGTCTACAACGTAGGTATGTATAAAATAAAATATACGAAAATCTTATTCTATTTTATTTTGTTAATTAGTATGACATGATCAAAAAATGACAGATAAAGTTTGATTCGCCTCGACACGCAAAGAAGAAGAAGTATGACATGATCAAAAAATGTAACGAAGACGTCCGCCAAATAAGTGCAGAGACAGACGGTAACTAACGCAAGTTTTTCCGTTGCTCCTGCGTTAAAGTCAGCTTTTGTATGGGGAATTTGAAATTACCTTGCATCCGACAGACACACGCGTTACGGACGCGCTAAAAATAAGCGCACGTCCAAGTACGAAAAACTTTAGTCGACACATAGTTTATAACGCTTGTTTTGTGTGCTTACCGCACCCGTAAATGTTCCTATTATCTTTTATAGCAGAGATGCGACTTTAGTAACGAAGAATCGATTTTTAATAATCGATTAATTTTTGTCAGTAAAAAAGCGGTTAAAAATAAATCGATTTGTTAGGACGGTTTTATCGATTTACCTACTTTTTTTATACCGAAACAAGTAAGTCAATAAAACCCTATAATATTTAGTACTAAAAGAAATAAATTTTGGAAATAATCTAATTATTTGATAATAATCTGCTTGTCTATAATAGTTAATATTATCCATCTGATTTCCATATTTTGATCTTGATTTTACGCATTTATATTTTCTCATCCATATATGTAAGTATGAACAAATGTAAAATACACTTTATTCAGAAATAAAATTTTGCTTTGGACCTAAAATAAGGTTTTGTGTAGTTTACGCAAACGTTAATGTGAATACGTGGCGCAATTAGAAAAAATCTGTCAATCAATTATTTTAAAAATCGATTATTTTTTCACATCTCTAGTTTATAGCTTATGTTATGTTAGCAGGTAGTTGTGATCAATAGAATGTTAGCTTTTACGATGTGTGCAGTCGGTGTTTAATTAAAAATTAAGATAATGGTGCCATTCTCAGTTCAATAAAGAGCTACTTCAGCAGTTTTTTTTTTATTATATTGGTTCTACTGAGTTCTACTTTTGAATTCTTTTGCTTGTTATAAAGCGACTCTTACAACTAAGACAATTTTAAGGGTTTTGTCGGATTTCGATCAAATGGAAGGAAATTACGAAAGCTTATACAAAATCCGCATACCATGGTACTACACCTCATCGTACTGAATTTAGGCTGTCAAAAGCGCATGGCACACTTAACGCACGACGAAGCGCTAAAACATCGCAGCGGTCCATCAGATCCATACAAGAAACGACATTTTGACATTGACAACCACGGCGGCTCAATTGCTACCTACGAATTTGACTAATAGCTTTTTTGTCAAGTTTAAAATCAAAAAAGTTTCTATATGATGTTAAAAAATTAAGTTTTAAAACCAAGATCTAACACAGATAAATGTCTTGAACAATAGTCACAAATCTCTGCAAGCTCACATATTTCTCGCGCAAGACCTTGTATTATGCGAACGTCGTAATAATCTGCCCACGGGGATACCATCCCAAAAACTATGGACACTTCAAGTGCTAGTGATGGTGTAAAGTTGCATAGAGCTGAGTGGAAAGGAGAGCGCTTTGCGTATTAAACTACAGAGCCAACACAAACAAACAAACAAATATATATCACGCCTTTATCCCTCACGGGGTAAGCAGAGCGTTAACGGCCGTGAAAATACACCACGTCCGACAAATATAGAGGGCCGTTTGAGACAATTTGCGTATCACCACAGTGACATGTTGTCAGCCTGTCGCCTATTAAATATAAATTTGTAGTACACCTGAAACCCTCAAGTCCCTCAGTCGCCTCCTACGACACCCACGGGTAGGTAATGCCGTAAAGCCGGCATCACACGGCAGAGCCAACACGTGCGTGCAATATGAATTTGACCGCCGAATACAATTATTGTGTCGTGTCATTCAGTGCGCTATGGCAATATTTTTGTTTGGATAGCTAAGGTTACGGGACAAAATTAGGAGTAAAAATATCCAGCTGAAGTGGCAGTTGACTGGTCACATTATGTTATAGACAGTATGTTCGAATAGTACAGCAAACATGTGCGCAAGGGAACTTCACAGACCAGAATCGAGCGAATCATATCGCAAGAGCGTGTGAGAGATAGCGGAACGCTAAGTAGGAAGATAAGTTATTCCAAAATTACCGAAATTAGTTTTAGATATTCATGTCAGCTATCTAACACATGCCGTTGATTCATTATTAACGGGACACCTATACTATGCAGGTCTGGATGAATGCACAGAAAACGCATACGGATTTTGACGCTCCCAATAAGTGCCAGTGTGAAGGCAGTCAGTCTCTCTTGATGGCCTATCGCCATTCAGTACTCACTCCTCTATTTCAGATTCAGGCTAATATGGACAAGAGGCAAAACAACAACGATAAAGCGGGCTATAAGGCGGTTAAGAAAGGTCATGTGGAATATGCAGTCCTATCCTCACTTCTTTAGCTTTTCTTCCTCTTATCTCCTCGATGGGAAGAACAACAATGATGGAGGTGTCTGTTCGGGCGGTCTCTAACACGCTCCGACTATAAACAATACTGCGACATCGCAAATCGCTGCGGAATAAGAACCTCAAGTGATTTGCGACGGATTGTCTACAACGCATGCGTAGGAGATTATGTTTGGGAGAAAAGATGTCGTAAATTGTGGGAAAATGTGTAACTGTCTCTGAGTAAAATTTTGTGATTCTAAATATTATTTATAAGTCGACCTTACGTACCTTTTGTTGAAAATACTACGTACTTGCTTTTATACAATTGCGAGACCGACTGACAGAAACACGGCGACACATCTATAATTTATAGCATCAGGAAGAATCTGCCGTCAAATTGGGCTCACACCAGCTGGTGGCCCGATCACAGACAGTGTTTACGCCTCAACAGCAAAAAAAAAATTGCGCAACACGGACGAAAAAAGAAGTTTTTAAACAATGAAACATATCTTTTTCGACTTACAGTCCCCAGAACACTCTACCCAATCATGAAAATTCGTGAAAATCGTTTGAACCGTTTCCGAAATCCAGATGATAAATAAAATAAACTAATATTTAGGTAAGTATTTATACAATTTTTGTACGTAGATTATTCATTCGATTCCTTAAAAAGGCAATCAAAGCACTCGAAACGATAACAAATTCGCAACCATGCAGTTTAGGATCTAGGCATTTAGGCGTGTCAGCATAATTCCTAAATTCGTGGCGTAGCTTACGTAGCGACACTCGAAATTTATCGAACACCTATTGGTGGAACGCACACTTAACGCACGACGGAGCGCTAAAATAACGCATCCGTAACGCAGTGCTCTGTCAAAATCATACTAGAAACGTCAATCCCCATACTAAAACCGCTCATCCGCTGTTGACGCATCTTTCAAAATAACATCCGTCGACAGCGGTTGAGCGGTTTTAGTAGATAGATAGATAAATCATTTATTGCCACAAACACAATCATTACATTAACCTTATAAGGATTAACGTTTCTAGTATAGATCTGACAGACTGCTGCGTTATGGGTGCGTTATTTTAGCGCTCCGTTGTTCGTTAACCGTATGATGTCGGCTAAGAATAAGATCTCCCCACATCCTTCCCGTGGGTGTCGTAAGAGGCGACTAAGGGACTCGAGAGTATTGGTGTATTACAACTTTTAGGCGACAGGCTGACAACCTATTACTATAGTGATACACATGTTTTCTGAAACAACCTTGGGAAACAATCCTCAAAAATGACAGCTGTGGCGATAGCGGCCGTATTCTTACGGCTATTAACGCTCTGCCTCCCCCGCAAGGAGTAAAGGCGTGATATATGTATGTATGTATGTTGTGCGTTAAGTGTGCGATCCGCCTATTTGGCACACATTCTGCTATTTCTGCTACACATTCGCAGGGTATGGCTCACATTCTGTACTCACATTGTTTCGCGCGCTCGGTAACTCATGTCGTCTTTTGTTTCGCTGTAACAGTCGCACATATTGTGTTGCCAGCATGCTGTGACCTATATGATATTTATTGCGACCTATTGGGTATTTAACAACTACTGTTGATTTTATTGCCAAGTGAGGATAGAATTGTATTACTTCTATAGACTTCTAATTTACACGTTAGTTTTCTATAGCCACTGTAGCTGAATTTATCTAGGGAATGAACGACAGCGTTGCTAATACTTGCAAATATAGATTACATGCAAATACTTGCAAATTTAATATAGTAATTAGTTAGTTTAACTTATTATTACAGTTGACTTATTGTACAAAAAAAAATATTTTTTTTACTTAATTTAACTTACTAATTTCAATAGATAGCCTTACATTAACAGAAACAAAACTAAACCACTTTTACTAGTGTTTAGTTCTTTCTGCGTAGAATTCGGCAAACTAACGCAAAATAGTATGGTGCAAAAGGCGAGCAACACACTTGACGCACGACGGAGCAAAAATATCGCAGCGGTCTGTCAGATCCATACTAGAAACGTCACTTCCCATACTAAAACCGCACTCGACGGATGACACTGCGATAGCGCTGCGTCAACAGCGATTGAGCGGTTTTAGTATTGGGATTGACATTTCTAGTATGGATCTGACTTACCGCTGCGATGTTTTTGCGCTCCGTCGTGCGTCAAGTGTGTTCCTCGCCTCGTATGAGAGCCACCGTACTATTGAACAATGCGCAACAAAGGTTTGCATCAGAGTTTGAGCGTTCCAGAGCATTCCGCTGAGTTCACTTGGCGTGCCGGGCATACGGGACATTGTTGATGTCAACTCGCTGGTATTGTCTAGTAAGTTACATGAGGGTTTAACAGCTAAATTAGATATTTACAGAATTATTAGCTAGGTAAGTACCTACCTCTTCAATACTTTTAAACAATAAAACCAATTTTAAACGGGTTTAACTTATTAACGTAAGTTGTAAAAACTTACACAATAGATTTAACTTGGATGAAAAATTATCTCGCTGCCAGCAAAATATCGGATCTGGAATCCGGCTAAATAGTGCGATGCATAAGCATATAAGAGACACTATATTATACTGGTAAACAATGCGCAACAAAGGTTTGCAGAAGCGTTTGAGCGGTCCAGAGCATTCCGGTGCGTTCACTTGGCGTGCTGGGCATACGGGACATTGTTGATATCAAGTCGGTGGTATTGTCTAGTAAGTTACATGAGGGTTTACAGCTAAATTAGATGTTTACAGAATTAATACCTAAGTAAGTACCTTTCAGATACTTCTTCACAATAAAACAATTTTATACGGATTTAACTTATTAACATAAGTTGTAAAAACTTACATAATGGATTTAACTTGGATGAAAAATTATCTCGCTGCCAGCAAAATATCGGATCTGGAATCCGGCTAAATAGTGCGATGCATAAGCATATAGGAGACACCATATTATACTAGTAAACAATGCGCAACAAAGGTTTGAGCGTTCCAGAGCATTCCGCTGCGTTCACTTGGCGTGCCGGGCATACGGGACATTGTTGATGTCAAGTCGCTGGTATTGTCTAGTAAGTTACATGAGGTTTACAGCTAAACTAGATATTTACAGAATTAATAGATAGGTAAGTACCTATTAGATACTTCTTCACAATAAAACAATTTTATACGGATTTAACTGAGATGAAAAATTGGTTTCGTTGCCAGCTTAATATCAGATCCGGGATCCGGAAAAATAGTGCTGTGCATAAGCATGTAGGAGACACCATATAATACTGGTGAACAATGCGCAACAAAGGTTTGCAGCAGCGTTTGAGCGGTTCAAAGCATTCCGCTGCGTTCACTTGGCGTGCGGGGCATACGGGACATTGTTGATGTCAAGTTGCTGGTATTGTCTAGTAAGTAACATGAGCGTTTACAGCTAAATTAGATATTTACAGAATTAATACCTAGGTATTATATTCTATTACATATTAGATTCTGGTTCTTTCTGGTTCTTCGTCTTTGTGTTAATTTTAACTAATCTTAAATGCTTAAAATTGGTACGGCAGTACCTTAACTTAGCTGAACGATTTTATGATGAGGTGCAGTGGTAGTGCGACTTCCTGCAATACTAAGGTTCTAGGTTCTGTTCCCGGAAGAGCAATCTCAAAGTTGATATTATCGCATTGTGAATTTGTTGCCAATCTAGTTAAATAAGGTTAAATTTGGGCATAGCAGGCTGTAACATGATTTTCTGACAAGAAAGATAGTACATCCGAGCATAGGTACGCTAAAACTGTCAGTCCTGGTCAGTCCTGATCGCTATCTATAATTATTTGGACAGAGGCCATTACAAAAACCAACCTCTAAAAATTTTTTAATAACGAGTATTGTAAAAAAGTAAATATTACCTTTTATACAGACACTCACAATCAAGAAACCACATTATATCTCAAGATTATCATAGTTATTGAGAATAGCGGCAAGATCTGAACCGCAGAGTACAAAAACCATACTTAGTATTTGCAGTTCATAAAGCAGGCTATTGAAATGAGCAGCCTTATCCAGATAGGGATGTTGTGGATATAAAATATCAGGTACGGATATAGCCAATAATATAATTATCGGTTTCGGATATGAAAAATAATCTGAAAGTTTCGGATACGGAAACAAAAGACTTTTCTGAAAGGTTTATCACAATTTTTATACATTTGGTTAGTAAAGGCTTAACATTAGAAAAAACAAACAAAGGATCACTGCGCTTCTGTCTCTGCTAATCCAAATCAACCAGTCAAACATATAATGTGGCTCATTCTCTCTTTCTATTCGCGTGGGACACCGAGTCATCCAACCGCCTGCTACTAGCAGCAGTCCGAACCGAAAGAGCAGGTAGACCGGGTCCAAAAGTCGGAACAATCTTTGTTACAGACTATCTGGTGGTCTAGCCTGTAATGCCCTAACCAGACCAGAAACAAATTCACAAAGTGAGGAATATCAACTTATTTCCTGCCGGGAATCAAACCTTCGCGTCGCAGTCAGTCACTACCACTGCGCCACTTCGACCGTGGCTCACTGAGGTACCGCCATCATCTGAAACATTTTTGTCAGTTTCGGTTACGTTTACGGTACTCCATAACATCCCTTTTCGAAATAATAAGGTATAGTAGCTCCTGTTGTCATACGATTATTCCTAAACGGGCCATAATGCTGCCAAATTGAGTGGGGCATTGTTAGATCCCTTTTTAGTTGCAATAGTTAGGACGACTAGTTATAGAGATGGTCTATGGAGTGGAGGCAAATCTGCTTTAATCGGGTGATATTATAAAGTTTATGCCGTGTGATGCCAGCTTATAAATATGCACTGTGATGCCGGTTAGTGAGATACTGACTAAGAATAGCATCACCTCATTAGGGGTGGGTCTCGTAATAGGCGACTAAGGGACTCGGAAGTTACATATATACATACACATATCACGCCCCTAACCCTGGCGGGGTAGGCAGAGTGTCAACAACCGTAAAATAACGGTTGTTATCGCCAAATCTGACAAATGTTTGAGGGTCGTTTACAATTTCAGGCAACTGTCGGTCAACCAATCTGTATTTTTATATTTCAGTGAGATAGTCAGACGTGGCGACAGTGACCGTATCCTTAATTCAACCCTGTGCTTGCCCCGTAAGGGATAAAGGCGTGACGTGTGTATGTCCGTAACTGGGATGAACGTGATTATTCTACTATAAAAACCAGTACCATCTAAATCGGTGGAGAGCTCAAGATGTAATTACAAGTCAATTAAGCTAGTATTTACCCCCCATAGTGCGCTCCTAGATAACACTGACCGATACCTTTGGTATGCGAATCGCTTACTATAAGTGCAGTGTACTGCCAACAAAACCTTTGCCGTGTAATGCCGGCTTACAACATCACCCCATTTCTTTCCCGCGGGTGACAGCGCTGCGTCGACAGCGTTTGAGCGGTTTTAGTATCGATTTCTGACAGACCGCTGCGATGTTTTAGCGCTCCGTGTGCGATCCGCTTAAAATGCGACTAAGAAACTAGAGGACTTCATGTGTATTGCAAATAGGCGACTAGCTGACAACGTGTCACTTTAGTGATACACAGTTTTTTTTCTGAAACTGCCTTGAAATATTTGTCATACGTGGCAGTAGAAACGGCCAAGCCTTTTGATTTATATGTACGTAGAGTTTCTGGGGCAATGGGAGCTAGGGCGTGTAGTTTCAGAAACTTTGCTATTTCACATAGTAATTTTTCTGTAACTACAGTTTTTCATTATTCTACGTTGAATGAAATATTTTCAAATTTACTTTTTTTACTTTATACTTACTGCAGCAAAACCTTACTAACACTTAACTCTTTTTCTGTTAATCAAACAGTCTTTAAAACTGTATTGGAGTAATGTTGATCTTTTTAGGTTATTCTGCGTTTACGTCATTGTACGTTTAGGACATTTTTAGGGTTAGGATTTTATGCGTCGGGAGGCACTTAAACAAGATTCGTTCCCATTATCACAAATAGCGGTAAATGTAGTAAAAACCGAGTGCGTAGTTTTAAATCACTCCGTGCTTTGGTAAGCACGATTGAATTAACAAGACAGATAGAGAGCACTTTAGACAAGTGCGGTGAGTGAGCCAATTATTTATTACCGAGTAAATACTTGGTAGTGCTAGATTGAATTTAATGACGAAACACACGATGACGCATAGAACTGCGACGAAATGTTTGTCAGTTTTTTTTACAGTGCCGCTAATGTGAAGCTAATGTTGTTGTTGTTGCATTATAAGTGACTGTACATTATGCGAATTGTGTATTTTGCAAATGGACTTCTTGCAAAAAACACATTTAGCGAAATGGTTATTTTAAGAATTGAATGTTATGCACCGAGAGGGTAAGAGTGTTTTTTTTTATCTTATGTCAGATAATCACAAAAACAAATCGTTTGATCAACATTCATTGTCATCCAGCTACAAAAAAAAATAGTACTATACTTGCAGTATACAACTCATCCAAAGATAGTGTAGATTCCAAGGTAGCCTGTTTTAACTAGTTCAAGATTGAAACTAAAATTCTTTAAACGCAGAGTGCTCTGTACCACGCTCCATAGTGTATTTGATCTCAATGGCTAATGGCGCACAATCAGCAGGTGTACTGAATGTGTTCTGAACATAGAAACACTACGTACATACACGTATAGTACTGCATTTAAGGCGTACTCAGATGATCCAACCAGGTTACACCGTGCGTGGCTCTGAACGAAGCGTGTGCCATAGTGTGTTCGATCTCAATGGCTAATGGCGTACAATCAGCAGGTGTACTGAATGTGCTCTGAACATAGAAACACTACACACACGTATAGTTCTGCACTTAAGGCGTACTCAGATGATCCAACCAGGTTACACCGTGCGTGGCTCTGAACGAAGCGTATGCCATAGTGTGTTAGATTTCAATGGCTAATGGCGCACAATCAGCAGGTGTACTGAATGTGTTCTGAACATAGAAACACTACATACACGTACAGTACCGCACTTAAGGTGTACTCAGCTGATCCAACCAGGTTACACCGTGCGTGGCTCTGAACGAAGCGTATGCCATAGTGTGTTAGATCTCAATGGCTAATGGCGCACAATCAGCAGGTGTACTGAATGTGTTCTGAACATAGAAACACTACACACACGTACAGTACCGCACTTAAGGCGTACTCAGCTGATTCAACCAGGTTGCACCGTGCGTGGCTTCAGGCTGGTCAAGATACGTGTGGATACCACATACGGATAGATAGAATGAGTCAGATTTATTCTATTCAGTACCAGCGGCGTGCCCAGCTGTTCGGCTGCTGCTAATCGTTTTTCTATGGGAATTTTACGTATTCCCAAGACGTACAAACTTCTCACTTCAACTTTTGAATCACATCTAAAAAAATGCATTAAAGATTTGTTGCGTATTTTAAGAGCATATAGCGGAATATTTGACAGACAGACTGAGAAACACAAAGAGTTAAGTATTGGCGTAAAAGTTAAAAACCGGGGCTGAAAGGGCGGATTATTTTGTAACATAGGAAATGTGGTCATATGGGGGAAATGAGACTAACGGGTAACTTGGGACTTGGTCGATACCAGCATCTATGAACCAGCTGTAACGTTGTAACTGGTTGAAAACTTTGGACTCTACATTTATCAACCAGTTATAACGTGGTTATAGCTGGTTCATAGATGCTGGTGTCAACTATGTCCTAAGTTACCCGCTAGTCTCATCTTTCCCCATTTGACTGTATGGTGGAGCATGGTAGGAAACTATATGATAAGATTGTCCGTGTGTATATCGGGTATCCCGGATGCGCACGCGCGTCTAGATAGCGTAATGGCGCGATCACGTGATCCTGGTCATCCTGGGTACCAGCGAGACCATATACTAGTCTCAAACTAGGTGTCAGTAGGGCTGCCCTTAGCTGGACATCCAGGGGTTTCTCGTAGTTCATGTACAAAAGTATGGTAACTTTGGATAAGTTTGGGTTAGTCACTTTGGGAAGCTAATTTGGTAACTTTGGATGAGTTCGGGTAAAATTCTCGATACTATAATTACCTGAAAACTATTTCGGACGAAACTCCGGCGTCAAAATAAAACAAACAATTAGTTGCACGCCGGCAAGACAGCTGAATACGTAGCTCCACATTGTGTTATTTTACAACATTGTATCATTGCATACCCTGTACGCAATAATAACTATATAGGTAAAAATGCCAAGAAAGTAAGTATCAACGTTAGCTTAAAGCAGGTGAATCAACGATAAAATAGTAACTCGGTAAAGAAGTACACTGTTTTATTGACTACTTCAAACTATTCATAATCGTTACCTCAACTTTCCACTAAGTGTCAGCCCTATGCATAGGAAACCCCGAGGGTCGCGATAAAAGGTTAAGTTAATATCGTAATGCAAGCAAACAGAATATTTCTTACTAGCACGAGATGTTGTTAGATTAGATAGCAGCAAATGGCAACCAAAACTACATAGTGGCCAAGTAACTAGTTAAAGGTATCAAAAGAAATCAATATTTTAATTAAAATAACAACATTGAATTGTGTATCGGATATTTCTCAGGCGGATCACACACTTGAAGTACGACGTACACTAAAACATTGCAGCGGTCTGTCAGACCTATAGGAAATGAGGAAATGAATCCCTATACTAAAAGCGCTCGACCGCTGTCGACGCAGCGCTATCGCAGCGTCGTCCGTCGAATGTGATTTCTAGACTTTCTAGTATGGATCTGACAGACCGCTGCTGCGATATTTTAACGCTCCATCGTGCTTAAGAGTGCGATCCGCTTAATATAACTTTATTCGCCATCTAGTGACGGCGATGTTCTCAGGTGAAAATTTTATATTTGAGTTATATTGATTGATACTCAAGTAAATAAAACACATTTCCTTAGAAAAAGACTTTGAAGTAGGTATCTAGAGATTGCCTAAAAAAAATTCCACTGAGAACTGTCATATAGAAGATTTCCTATACAGGGTGTAAGAGACGGTGTAACGAAAACTTTGCAGGAGTGATCAGATCATGAAACTGAACAACTTTTACTATTGGGGCTATGATGGGAAACGAAAAATTTTTTACCAGTTCCCATACAAAGTCAGTGAGCTGATCGCGAATTTTGTATGGGAGGTCGAAAAAAATTTCACGTTTCCCAACAACATAGCCCCCATAGAAAAAATTGTTCAGTTTCATGGTCTGATCAGGCCTGCAATCGGGATCGTTTCTTTCTGATCGAGATAATTCATTGTGTATGAGTCGTACGAATATATCGGGACGAATTTTCGCTCTTAATATATGTTTTTTTTTAACTCTGAATGTATAATCCTAAGAATACATATTAAGTTGTAACATTTCTTTCCACTTAGAAGTGAGCACTAAAATACAAGTTGCACATCCGAAGTAACTTAATCCTATATATGGTAATGATTTCAATTAAGCTATCTATTAATTGCTACGTTTACGATATAGCATCCTTCTGCAACTAGATGAAATAATCGATTAGGTAACTTGTTAAGCCACTTCGTAAAATAAGTAGATACCTATATGTATCATTAATATATGTATAACTAATATGTATTACTTTCTGCGTATATCTTTGTGTGGATCGGCCGTTTTTTAAACCAAAAATAGGCTACTTGACTGACGAGTCAAATAAACTATATTTTGTATGAAAATACTGAAAGTATGATCGTAGGTATGATTTCATATTGCGCTATTTTAGATGGCGGCAAAACATTTACTTTTATATTGTCATTCTGTTTATTAATTCTAACGTTAAATATTTCGAAAAGTCAAGGCAGTCTGTATTATTTTTGGACAATAGCTTTGAGCGTACAAATTTTGTATTTAATTAATAACCCAGTTTTCCAGGGCGTACGCCGCTCATAGTCCGCTGTGTCCAGTGCCCCATGCAACTAATCTACAGGCTACAAGTCTACAGGTGAAATTCGATGTACATTGCGTAGTCGATGGGACATTATAAAACCAGGATTATTGACGCGTTACGTAATGTACATCAAATTTCACCTGTAGAATTGTAGATTATAGTTTCGAAAAACGAGGAACTGTCAATTTAAATGTATGCAATAGATCCTGCCCCGCTGCACGCAAAACGTGCGACCGAGGCCTCGTTTGTTATTTATCATACATATATATCACGCCTGTATCCCTCGCGGGGTAGGCAGAGCAATAACGGCCGTTAAAATACGGTTGCTTTTGCCACGTCTGACATTTTTGAGGATTGTTTTCAAAGGTTGTTTTAGAAAACATGTGTAATACTATAGTGACAGGTTGTCAGCCTGCCGCCTAAAAATTGTAATACACCAATACTCTCGAGTCCCTTAGTCGCTTCTTACGACACCCGCGGGAAAGAGGTGGGGTGATGCTATTCTAAGCCGGCATCACACGGCAAATCTATGCGATGAATAGCAAAAAACATAATTACAAAAAAACTGGTGTTGTTTACTGATAATTATGTCTTTCTACAATATTACGACTATTTGTTCCCATAAATTCAATAGCACGACTCACTTCCTCGGGCGAGACATTTGTATCGTGTGTGGAGGTAAGTGTTTAATGGGACAGCTACTGGCATAACACACTCGTATGCCAGTTGCCTGAGGCGAACAATAAGTATCTACTAGGCAAATGAGGGAGCTACTGTCAAGTAAGTGGGCATCAGGTTTTCAGTCATACACACTGTCAAAGGTTTTCATTATCTACACACATACACATATCACGCCTTTATGCCTTGCGGGTCAGGCAGTGCGTTATCGACCGTAACAATACGGTCGTTATTGCTCTGTTCGACAAATGGATGGCCGTTGTAGATAATTCGTGTATCACTGTAGTGACAGGTTGTCAGCCTGTCGCCTAAAAATTGTAATACCCTCGATTATACACTCACACATCACGCCTTTATGCCTTGCGGGGCAGGCAGAGCGGTAACGACCGTAAAAATATGGTCATTAGCGCCACGTCTGACAAATATTTGAGGATCGTTACAGAAAAATTGTGTATCACTATAATGACAGGTTGTCAGCCTGTTGCCTGAAATTGTAATACACATGAAACCCTCGAATCCCTTAGTTGTCTTTTACGACACCCACGGTAAAGAAATCGGGTGATGTTATTCTTTGCATCACAGGGCATTGGTAACTATGGACCTCCCATACAAAATTACCGGCCTACCAAGTCATTTTGTAAGGGAGGTCCAAAAAAAATATCTCGTATTTCGACCTATGTTCCTTGGGAAAAGTTGTTCAGTGTCATGGGCCGGTTCACGCCCAAAAATATTTGCATCTTTTTTTTTACACCTGTATGAATAAAATATGTGTAAGAGCTTACTTCTTTGTCTGTCTGTATATTTCTAGCCATTCTAGTTACTTATGTGAAAATTCCTGACAATTCTCAATGCAGCGCTGACACCACAAGAATGCGAGCGCGAAAGCAATGAATTTCAAATTGTACGCGGGCACGATGCAAATCCGCGTACGATTTGACGCAAATTTATTCATTAGAAGTCCAATCCGTGGTCGAGTGTTGAGAATATGTACCACCTAGTGAGAAGAATGACACAAGCGATTAATTGTGAGATATTGTGAGATTGAACTACTTTATACTTTCCAGCGAAGAAATCGAAACGTAACGAATTTTGTGTGACGAATTTTAATAAACTTTCAACATTTATTTACATTTTACGGTTTTTGTGGTTTGTCCATTAGACAGGCAAAGATCTTAGGACCATACCAGCCTAGTCTTCAGTAAATGTCTTCTTTAGTATTTTATAGTTTGTACGTCTTCAGTATGCCTATTCTTCATGTATTTTTTTAAATATTTTATACGTCTTAAGTATTATTGTCCATTCCTTTGGATTTTACCATTAGTTAATTTCCATTTACATTCTTTTTTTTATTTTTTTTGCATTCTAATTCAACTTTTGATACATAATTCCTTTGATACATGATTTTTAGTACATCCTTAACGTACGCGTCTATCTGTCATATGTAAGGAAATTTAGAATTTCCCATACTGAAAGAAACCCGACGTTGACGCAGGATTAACGTTGAAACTTGCGTCTGTCTTATTTATTTTTTTAGTATGTTAGATGCAAAATTGCAAAATACCTATCTCTTTTGCACCAATGTACGTCAGGATTGGGGTCCTCTTCAAAAACACTTTAGAAATCGAACCAGAAAACTACTTATTTACTTGTTAACTACGACTACAAAAACAAAATAATAGCTACCATTTTGATTCAAAGTCCGCGTAAAAGCGTGTTAGGTTTTTTACTAGACCACGGGACAGCAGACGCAAAAGGCAATTACTATTCCAAGTACGAGCTGGATGAAGCTGTTGTGTGTACCATAAAAAACCTCTAAGTAATGTTACTGATCCTAGCTGGATGGCAATTGTGAAAAATGCAGTAAGGCGGATCGCAGACTCGACGCACGACGGAGCGCTAAAATATCGCAGTGGTCTGTCAGATCCATACTAGACATGTCACTCCCCATGCTAAAACCGCACTCGACGGACGACGTTGCGCTAGCGACATTTCTAGTAAGGATCTGACGGAACGATTTTAGCGGTCCGTTGTACGGTGTGTGCGATCCACCTTATAAGGTGTTTCTCACACTTGATGCACAACGGAGCGCTATTTTATCGTAGCGCATTCGTAACGCATGCATCTGACAGATGCAAGGAAACAAATTCCCAAACTAAAAACCGACAACAAAACAGCACCAACACATTAACATGCGTCAACAGATGCGTCTGTCAAACAATACTAGTTCATCCGTTGGTGCTGGCTGCATCAACGTCAGTTTCCAGTATGGGAATATGAAATTTCCTTTCATCTAACAGACGCATGCGTTACGGATGTGCAAATAACACGCAGCCTTGTGCGTTTGATGTGGTATCCGCCGTTTCTAGCTGGAGAGCATTTATTAACCAGGCAGTAATGTTAATGAATGTGATTCTAATGCTATTGAAAAGCTCTTGGATTACAAATTTTAATTAGAATCAATTAAATTACACTTAATCTTAACTCTATTTAACTGCTATCCGGTCTTATCAGTTTTTTAACCTATTATGCATATCATGTTGTTAACTGTTAATTGTAAAGTAATGAGACTAGACTATTTTTACATCAGGGAACACTAGGGTCCATTGGGTCGTTGGACGACTCGGTGTCCCACAAGAAAAGACAGAAGAATGAGTTCTATCTATTATCCGAGGGCTACAAAACAGGAAACCATCTTTCTTATTACAATAGATAGTTTGTGAAGTAATATTTTTATTACTAGCCTATGGGATCCCACTGCTGGACAAAGGCCTCTCCCGCGGACTGCTTAGGCGAGGAACACACTTGACGCACGACGGAGTGCAAAAATATCGCAGCGGTCTGTCAGATCCATACTAGAAACGTCACTCCCCATACTAAAACCGCACTCGACGGATGATACGATAGATAGCGCTGCGTCAACAGCGGTTGACCGGTTTTAACATGGGATTGACATTTCTAGTATGGATCTGACAGACCGCTGCGATATTTTTGCGCTCCGTCGTGCGTCAAGTGTTCCTCGCCTTATCACAGGCATCAAGATCATCCCGCCATCCTTATTAATAAACCTGTGTTAGAAAATTGAACCCATGATCTCTAAAATCCCAGAAGGACCTACTAGACCGCGGAGGCACTAAATCTATCAAGCACCTTACTCAAGCTAGTTTAATGCGTTTTCCCTAAAGGTCACTGGAGTTGTGACTATATCATTACGTGGTACAGTCAACCGCAAGAAAAGATACATCCTGCGGCAATCTCTAGCCTTGCACCAGGCTCAGTGGCGCCAGTGTCTGTAAAAAATAAGTAATTTCCATAGTAAATGCCTTTTTCCATTTGAATACATAATTTTACCGCAAAACATGACTTTAGAAAAGTTTAAGAACTTAATTGAACTTAAGGTCGGAAACATCATAATTTTAGCTCTATCTAGCAGTACTCTATTATAGTAAACAATTTAAAAAAATTTATAGGTAGTCAATACAAATTCCGTACAATATGGCAATGTATAAAATGTACATATCGACGAATGACGAATTACAGTCGCACGTTATTGCAATGTCGTGCATTTTACAAGCGGTTATATAAAATTTCTTTCGTTTTTGACACCGATTTGACAAAATGCTGCTTTTTGCATGCGGCTGTGTAGTGTAGCCTACTTTGGTGTCATGTTCAATAATACAATATACACATACATGGCACCGGTTCATTATTTTTTTGCTCGTGTAATGCCAGCGACACTCAGCTGTCATTAAGTTGCCACTGATTGACATGCTATCGATCCACCGACACACAACTGAAACTATTTTCATTTAGTAGACTTCAGGCGTTGTCTGTCGGCGGCACCAGTTAGCTAAACGGGTTTCCATAAAGACATCTCAGTTTCAAACCAAAAGGTAGATGCTAATTTGTGGTCGGCTGTACATAGCTTTATAATGAAAAAGCCCTCCAGGCATCTTTGTTAGCCAACTGACCAGCGGATTGCGTTTTCTAGGAATCCGTATTGTTATCACTTTTCAACCTACGGCGGGTAGCACACTTGACGCGCGATGGAGCGCAAAAATATCGCGTCGGTCTGCAAGATTCATACTAGAAATGTCAATCCCCATACTAAAACCGCTCAACCGTTGTCGCAGCGCTATCGCAGTGTCGTCTGTCGAGTGCGGTTTTAGTATGAGGAGTGACGTTTCTCGTATGGATCTGACAGACCGCTGCGCAGCGATGTTTTGCGGTCCGTTGTTCGTCGAGTGTGCGATCCGCCTACCGTGAAACAATAAGGAGAAACGTTCTTGCCTCCGAGAGTTTGTGTTTCGAATAACTTTCTCAATGGTGGTAGACTAGATTAGGAAAAGTTACAGACCCACTACCCAGGTTTACAGCAACTGGAGGCACCAATTCAAAGGATCGACCTTTTTTTCATTTAACTATAAAAAATTAATAGTCTAAAAAACTAAAAACACGCTTCATTACAAGTCCTTTCTAATAAATCCAAACACGGCTATGATACGATTATCCATAATGAAGTTCTAGTTCATATCTTCCCGCTCCATCATCAACTTTATTGTATTGTCATCAAAACCACATGAAACTGCCAATTTTCATGACGGTACGATCTTTAGAAAATGGTTAAATTAGTTTTCTTAAATTTCATTACATAGTTACATACAAAGTATGCCAGGATCGTAGCAAGTGGAAGGAAATAGTTGGGAAAGAGGCGTGATTTAGGTATGTATGTTACATACAAACATGTCGACCTAATAAAAGCGTGTTAAAAATAATTACCTACTCAAAAAACATCAAGGATGTTGATATTTTATAAATAAGGTAAGAAAATTTCAGTTTTTAACGTTCATTATGGTGGATTCTTTTTGTATATACTCAGGAGTTTCAGCAAATTCCTTTATCTCATCTTTTTCATTCCTCCTAATGACTCTAAGATCGTTAGCCAGTTCTCCGATCTTCAAAAATAAGGAAGCAATCTCTTCTTCGTCACGGTACATCCATACATCATGTTCATCCACCCATCTTTACATTGTACCGTAGATGAGTTTTCCTCGAACCGCGCCATCTGACGGGCATTATGCAAATATAAACGTCTGGCCGACTTGTAACAGCCGGGTAATACCGGAGATTATAAGCCGGACAAAAACACAAGACTTGTCAAACACGTGGTCAAGGGGTGGGAGGGGAGGAGGGATTTCTACTAGTTCTGCCAGTTTGCGAAGATGTATTTGTTTATAGCTGCCTTGGGCGTAAAGATTACTGAGGAACCCTTGAGATTATCAACGCATGTTAATAAGCACTGTTAACATGTAGTGAGGGAGCGGCTAGACACTTATCCAGCGTGATGTGTATCGTAGAGAGACTTATCTAGCTCGCAAGTAGACTTTATACGTGTCAAATTGTATGGGTTTCAACCAGCGAAGAATTTTGACCCAAAGGTGTAGAGAACATCTATTTGTGTCAAAAGTATGCACTGTTTTGATAAAACCCATACAATTTGGCACGTCTGAAGTCTACTCGCGCGCGAGATAAGTTTCTCCACCATGCATATTATATAAGCAGGCAGAAATTTGGTGCAAGTTAAACTTATCTGGGAGCACCCTAAGGAAAAGGCAGATACAGCGATTAGGTAACCATTTAAGACATAAAACAAAACACACGGTGAATGTATCTCTTTTCAAACGAAAACTCTCTTACAATATCCAAATTTAAATTGTGCTTGATGTATGATGTATTAGAGGCATCATTCTAAATACCACTGCAGTTAACTCATAAAATCTAGTATTCTAGACAGCTGCAAATTCCTCCACTCAACTCCTATCGAATACCTTAATTCCCCGACAAAAACCCAGCTGCCTCTCTCAATCACAAATCAAAGGAAAACGATTACTCTCGCAACACCCGGCGTCCTCGGTGGAGGACAAAAACCGCGTTATATTTCCTTTCCGATGTCTCCTATCGTATTACAGACACTACATGCCTTGTACCGTTTTTGTTGAACGGTTTTTGTGGCGCAGTAAATGCTGGTGTTTCGACCATAGACAAAGTACAGTGCAGACTTTGTGTACAGCGTGTTTCGGAGGATATGCGTTAAGCTGGCGACGTTGTTTGGGGTATCGGACTGACAGTTTTCAGTAGGTATATACTGTGGGAAAACAAAATATCGACCTCCCATACCAAGTCAGCTGATTCTGAAACTTGTAGGCTTGTATTCTGAAGGTTGTTATTTTTTTCAAGTTTTTCATCATTGTTTTTATTGTGAAAGGTTCCCTATCTATTTACATAAAAATATCAGGCAAAGTTGGCACAATGTACATTCAACTAATGATACTTACGCATAAAAATAGTAGGCATAACACGTTAAGCATAATTTATTAACCTAACCTAACCTAACCTAATGTCTATAAAAATACTAACCTAACATAACCTAATGTCTACAAAAAATTGTTAGACATAAATAAACTGTATTATGCCAAGATAAATATTATGCGAAAAAATGTTTATGACAAAGATAAAATTGGGGAAAAGAATTATGCGAAACATGTTATGCTAAAACATACATACATCACGCCTTTATCCCTTGCGGGGTAGGCAGAGCACTAACGGCTGAATAAACGGTCGCCAAACGCCACGCCTGACATATTGTGGGCTGTTTCAGATGATTCGTGCATTACTATAGTGACAGGTTGTCAGCCTGTCGCCTAAAAAATGCAACACACATGAAACCCTGAAACATGCTAAAACATATTAGTGGAAAAAACATTATGCTAACGAAGGGGGTCGCAGTGAGGTGCTTTACAGTGGTCTGACTTTAGTGCTTTTAAGCCACATGACAGCTGATATGGTGCATTGGTAGTGCCTAGGTAAATATTCTGGATTATCGGTGGGCCGCTCAAACAGTTGATATTTCCCACTTTATGAATTTATTCCTTGTCTGGTTAGGTTAGGACAGGCTGATAGAACATCAGGTTTAACCACCTGATTTGTAAGCAAAGTCAAGTATTGTTCACCGTCTATGCTCTACGCAGACTTCGTGTTGTACATGACAAGTAGTCCTGTTCAGGCCCAGACATTTAGCTAGGAACAGTCTAAGCCGGGCTTAAACGCCTTTTGAGACCCATTGTCCTTTTTAGTCCACAGTTGTTTACATAGATTACACTTGTGACTTGTGGCTTTGTAGAGGTTAAAAAACAAGTCAGGCGTTGAAAAATTGTGCTGTGTTGTGGCTTAGAATGGCATCACCCCAATTTTGCCCGTGAGTGTCGTAAAAATCGACTACGGGGTAAATTATTTATCCAGGAAATGAGCAGCAGCGTCATCTATGAATACAAAATCTTCCTCTGCACTCATCCATCCTCCTGCCAAAGGTGGTGAGTGTGGCAGTACCCCCGATAGCAATGGACCCTTGGCTCAGCAACCCAAAACGAATTTTGGTCTCCGAAACAAACACTCGTCACTGTCACCTGTCCTGCGCGATCTCCTGCCAGTTGCTCTACTTGTGGCTGTTAAGGTTAATTAGCATGTTGGAATTAGCAAGGCTGAGTTCCTAGTGTTGTCATTGCCACACGTAACTAACTCTATCAAGACCGGGTAGTGTTTGTTTAAGGCGCTACTGATAAAATATTGTAATTAAAAGGAAACTGGGGATACTTACACAAGGTCGTGAAGAATGAACTTTCTTGTCGGCCACTCGGCTATCGGGTGCTGCTAAACTCACCACGCTGCTTGGCAAGCGCAGTGCAATGTGTTGCGATCGCAGGGAACGCTGTGCCCATTCCCTTGTTGTTCCCTGATTGTTATCTCTGCTTTTTACGACAGCCACGGGTAGTATAGGATGGTATACTAAGCCGGCATCACAAAGCGCACATATTTTATGAAAATACTGGAAAACCTCTTCTAGTGCCTCGTTTTTCGAAACTACAGGCTACAATTCTACAGGTGAAATTCGATGTAGACTGCGTAGCGGGTCAAAAATCCTGGTTTTATAATGTCCCACCCGATACGCAACGTACATCGAATTTCACCTGTAGAATTGTAGCCTGTAGTTTCGTTGCAGAGGCCACAGGTTGTGCAGTGTCAAGAGATCAAGTCACTAGCGGAGAAGAGAGATGATCGGAAATAATCCTTCGATAAGAGTACTAGAAGACACAAGCAAATACAAAACAAATATTTAACCATTTATTGTACACAGGAAAAGACAAAGGACATAACACAATACACAACAGGTCAACTTATTCGACAACGAGAGATTAATAACTTGTTCAGTTTTTTCTTCACTTAGCACTAAAATACAATCTTTGGTGCAAAACAAGTACCTATAATGTTCGGTATCGTTTTCAACCGTGTGTCACTTAACACCTCTCGTGTCTACAACACATATTGCGACCATACCAGCCCATTCTAAATTATTTATAGTGATTAGAATATCGTTACGGCATCGCAGGTTCGAACCCCGGCAGAACCCTTTCTCATTTCCTCTAAACTTAATGAAAACATGACTGGGTTCAGAAATTTAATTGCAAACTAATAATAGAGTAAATTTTGCAATAAATGAGTCATCAAAATAGAATTATACAATTAAAATAACAAGAGCTATATCTACACAGTAATCTAAATTGATTGAGGAATTCAAATAGGTTTATTTGATTTCGCTTTGACCTCAGAAACAATAATTTTATAGACGAGACATTTTTGTACAATACGAAGCTAATATCCTCGTAAGGCCCAAGGGGTCACCGGTGGTACTTTTTAATATAGTCATTCAGGCCCAGCACAAGTTAACATTAAGAACTCATAGAAACCCAAGGTGGCGCCTGCGGTACTTATTCATTTTTGCGTCGTAGTGATTTCAAATTTGCCGCTTATGGAAATTGACAGCTAAATATTTCGTATTATTTATTTAATGAATTTGAAGAAAAATACACTAAGAGACCATCAAGTACCATAAACAATGTACCCTTAAACCAATATTACAATAAAATAAACATTGAGTGAAATATCTCTAATTCGAGCGCTGGGCCTGAACTACTATAAAAATTAAGTACCATGGGAGGGACCATGGGATACAATGAGTATGCAAGATATCTTGCTCTGGGCCTTACGAGGATATATATTTGTTCACTTCAAGTCAAACGATTTCAAACACAGAATTATGCAATCTGCAAAAGCCTGGCATACGGTTTCAAAAGTCATAACTTAATCAAAAATACATCGTATAAAGTAAAAATAATTCAATTTCAATTCAATTCAATTTATTCATGCCAACATGTACAAGCTTAAAGTTATAATAATGTTACAGTAGCAGATAAGTACATGCACCCTGACAGGGCACTGCAAGATGAGACATGCATACAGAAATCATCATAGTCAACAATAAAAATTACATTTCGAATAAATAAAATTAAAGGTAAAATTAAAAATTAAAACAATTTATCAATACATAATCATTACTTAGTCAAAATCTCCTATCCTATTTAAAAATTAAAAACTAATTAAAATTGTAGTCAATAGAAAACATTCACAATTTTTATGTCAAAAATTAATATCAATCCTCATTAAATTGTTGTTAATAAATGGAAAAACATATAATTAAACTATTAACATTTTATGTCAAATTGGTAAAAACAAAAAAAATATATATCTCTGAAAACAATTTTATTATTGATTAGACTAGATTGGATTGTGGAGGAATTCATTGACAGTGTAATAGCACTTGGACAGTAAAAAAGACTTGAGAGTATTGTAAAAAGGTTTGTCTTTGGTTTCAGTTTTAAATTCATGTGGTAAATGCTGCTTTAGTTAGTTGCAAACCCAGGTATATACTTAGTAGAGTAAGGCGCATCCCACACTTAACTAATCAAATCAAATCAAATCAAATTATTTATTCAAAGTAGTAAATTTTACATTTCGCTTTTTGATGGTCAAGAATTAACAATTTTAACAATAACAATTTTATGAACCTAGTGTAAACGCGGCTCAGGTGGACTAAAAACTTAACACTAGCCCCTAAAGCACTGCCTCGGGGCTGGCCAAGCTAACCAAACAACATGTAACGTTAGGTGGTAAATAAAATAACATCGAGTTCATGCCAAGAGAAAATGTTGTGTTACATGCGTATGGTTAGCCGGACCCCCTGGACAGTAAACCACCCAGAAACCTGCCCAGAAGTGCTCCTATTCTAAAAATACAATTTGTCAGGCCCTAGGCTACCCTAGCTAAATTTCTAAATATGAAACAAAAATATATTAATAGCCAAAAGCGGCTACGTTAAAAAGATAAAATATATATCATATACAGTAGATAATTCTACCTGTGTCGTCATATAAAGTCTACTTTGTACATTTGTAACTACTCCCATGGAGATTTATCTTGCATATAATCTGATATTTCATAATAGCCTTTCTTATACAATTTTTCTTTTATCACTCGCTTAAATTTATTTAGTGGTAAATCTTGGATATCTTTGGGAATCTTGTTATAAAAGCGTATACAATTGCCTTTAAAAGATTTGTTTACTTTACTAAGCCTGCTTATATGCGCAGCAAGTTTATCCTTATTTCTAGTGTTAAAATTGTGTTTATCACAATTTTTCTTAAAAGAGTCTATATTTGTCTTAACGTACATAATGTTTTCATATATATATTGAGACACAAATGTTAATATGTTAATCTCTTTAAATTTTTGCCTTAAGGAGACCATTGGCCCTAATTTATAAATTGATCGAACAGCCCGTTTCTGCAAAACAAAAATGTTATTCACATCCGCAGCATGGCCCCATAATAATAAGCCATAACTCATTAGACTATGAAAGTAACTAAAGTAAACTAGTCTAGCAGTGTCCACATCAGTGAGGTATCTTATCTTTTTAACTGCGTATGCTGCTGAACTCAGTCTCTTCGACAATTTTTCAATATGTGGCCCCCATTGGAGCGTGGCGTCCAAAGTTATGCCTAAAAATGTAGTTGAGTCAGCAAGGCTCAACTTTTCATCCTTTACCTTAACAATTGTGGTACTCGGTTTAACATTTGGTAAAACAAATTTTACACATTTAGTTTTCTTTTCATTCAATAAGAGGTTATTTACAGTAAACCATTTTACTATTTCAGATATAGCGTTGTTCACGTCGTCATAATCGAGTTGTTGTCTCACGTCTTGTTAACGCACGACGGATCGCTAAAATATCGCAACGGTCTGTCAGATCCATACTAGAAATGTCAATTCCCATACTAAAACCACTCAAACGCTGTCGATGCAGCGCTATCGCAGCGTCGTCCGTCGAGTGCGGTTTTAGTTGGGGAGTGACGTTTCAAGTATGCATCAGACAGGACGCTGCGATATTTTAGAGGTCCGTCGTGAGTTAAGTGTACGATACACCTTATTTGGAATTTACGGGCCACTAGCAAATATAATTTTATGAGTGCAGTACCAAGGCGAAATACTTTTCTGGCTTCATCTACTTTGTATATCCAGCTTACTCTACCTTTATATTTAATCTAAGAGTAATGAAGTAAAGCATAGGAGATAGTAGGGTAGTTGGAATTTATAACATTATCAATGTCGTAAAAGCAATTGAACTATGCCCATTGAATGAGGTTATTAAATACTGACGTAGTAAAACTATTGCCTATAATTGTAGGAGCTTAAGGAAGTCATATTTATGAGTTTACTCGAACTGACCGCACAGTGTTTCGATGGAAATGCATTAAATGGGACTTCGACTGGTCCATTTTGACAATGGTACCGATGTTGTGAAGTAAGAATACGAAAGAAAAATCGTCCGCCCAATAGTCAGTCACTAGATCGTAAATTTCGTTTAAGAAATCCATTTTAATTTCGTGTTGTCCAGAAGTGGTCCCATAGTGACATCAGTATGATGATCTAAAAAACGTACACAATTTCATGGATTTTTATGATTAATTTCGTACAATTTTTACATTGTTTATTTTTTTGAGGACGTCGTAAAAAAGTGGATATACGTAGTGTCATCGAAGAAACGAAGATTAGTCAACATCCTTTTTTCCATTGCGCTGGTCAAAAGTTTGGGGAAGAGAGGATTACCTTGTTCGACGCCTTTAGTGATTTTGAAGGCTGCTTCTGTATTTTAATTTTCCTGTGTTTAAATTTGATCGAAGCTGTTCTATTTGAGTAAATAACTCTAAGAAAGTCTACCTAAATTATATCTGTTTTCTGGTTTTGAAGGGTGTCAAACTTAACCGAGTAGAGTAAGCTATCGAAGGCCTTACTTGAGTTTAAAAACACAGGCATCCGGCATCTTTGCAATACCACTGAAGGTGTATTATATGTTGTTCGCTGGTATCACGGGCTATCTCGAGATCTTATCTACCAGATCGCATCTCGATACCGACACCCTATAAGCATTCGCAAATCGATTCGACTATAAATCGAGTTTTGTTTTTAGTGATCCTTCTGGTTTAATAATATAATTTATGGATTTAAGAAATTCGATGTTTGATATAGGTATAGTAACCCTGAATTAATAATTTACAAAAGTTATTTTGGGAAATCTATTGTCCAAAAATACTGCTAACCATTCATCGTTTTTCAAAATATTAACGTTTAGAATTTTTGAATAGTAAATTATAATAAAAGTTATTGATTTGACGCCATCTAAAATAGTTTAATGTGACAGCTAGGGCTTGCATTCGAATATTCGAATATTCGAATAATTCGAATAGTAAACCAGATCGAATATTCGAAAACAAATTGGGAAAATTCGAATATTCGACCATAATCATAAACCTGTAATTATTTACAAAACTAAGCGGCATTGTATCAACACCCTTGCCGCTCCTTAACGGCAAATGTCTCTGTAATAAAAAAAAAAATACTTTCTCCGCGCGGTAACAAAATTTTGTTGAGTTTGTGAGTGTTTCAGTGTTTTTTACGGGGTCATTTCACTATTTAGAAAATAAACGTATGCTGTACTGCTGCTGCTTTATGCTTTTAGTGTAAGTAACACAATTTTACAAACCTTAAACTATAATTTACTGACTTTTTCTTTTCATTCACGGATTCTAACCTAACCTCAAATAAAGAAACTTGTTTGTCGTCTATTTAGCTATAAATGCTATAATGTTTTAATGCTACTGATTTTTTAATATGAAACTATAATGCTAGTTATAATAGAAACAATGAATATTAACTGCACAATGCACATACATATTTTATCAAAACTGGCGCGCGGATGAGCTCAAGTTAGGATGGTCGTCATACAAACAACATAATGTTGACCAGTTAACTTGACCTCTCGTGCCAGATTTGCGCTACGCGTGATGAACATGGCAGATGGCAGTGAGTACCAGTGAGTACTGAGTAGCTTTATCTTTAAGCTTACTATGCTTACTAGTGTGTGTGAGAGAGAATGTTTTTATAAATCACCTAATACCTATAACACATACAGGGTGGAAAAAAATAACTCTATACTTCGATGATTGTAATAGTTTATCTGGGGGCACGGCAGTGCCCCCGCCAAGTCGAGCTAGAATGCGGCACAGCCGTACCATCCTTTTCTCGAAGCGGTTCAGGCCATTTTCAACACCTTATAACTTTCTTGTGGATAAAATAAAAGACTTGAAACTTCAGGAATCAATCAAAAGCCCTGTAGATACGGTATATTTCAAATTTCGTTCACTTTGAACCAGTGGTTTAGGAATTATAGCTAGTCAAAGTTCTTAATTTTGTCACTGACTGACTCACTCACTCACTCACTGACCGATCATCAAAATTCTAAGGCACTTCTAGCAGACATAGAGACTTCTAATTTGGAATATAATTTGGGTTTAGTGTATGAATCAAGGAAAAACTTAAAAATCAAGCAATTTCAATGCAGTTTTCTAGATAAACCGATAGCATAAATAGCATAAAAGACTAATTTGAGAAAGCTCTGGGGTTTTGATGCAAATGGTAATTTATAGGGCTTGTATTTATTTAGGTATATTACATATATTTATGTTATATATGTTACGTATTTAATTATTTGTTTATGTATTATTAAATATTTATTATTGGTATTTACTCTTATTTTTGTTTATTTAATACGTGTTATTTTATCTACATATAGGTGTTATATATATTATTAGTAATTTTACCGCGTCTTCTATTTGTACCATAGTTCACCTGCGCACACCATGTCCTCTGGATTTCTCAAAGGTTGACTGGTAGAGATCCCTTAATGGGATAAGTCCGCCTTTGTGCCTACACATTATATTAATCTATTTAAGTGTTTTTGTAACTATTTCCTGTTTGGTACAATAAAGTTATTACATACATACATACATACATAAATAACTTTGTAATTCCATAGAAATGTACTGTTTACCAAGTTATATTTTGCTGTCGCTCCTAAAATACTTTGTTTTGGTCCAGCAAAATAATCACAGATGTCGCTGTTAGTTTCTAAAACACGCTATCGCTATTTTAATGTCCATCGCGAACAGTTTCCAATATGTATAGCCTATGCTATAACTATACATAAAAGTCAAGGCCTCAGTCTGAATAATGCGCTGATGGATATAGGTTCAGCTGTATTTACATCTGGTCAAGCTTATGTAGCACTATCAAGAGTAACAAGTCTGGGCGGCTTACTTACATTTTATAAACATTGACTTTGGAAATATTAAAGCGCAAGAATCTGCAATTTGTGAATACAATAGACTAAGAAGCATTTACCGTCCAGACTTGACAAAAATCATTACTACAAAGATTCCGAGAAAACCACATAAAGATAGAGAGTGGGCTATAAGAAAAACCGTGGCTGAGGCTCAAGAAATAGAGCCGCTAAAGAAAAAAAGGAAGACTACCTACAAAAAGTAATGAGATCCCCTCAAAAACATTAATATATAAAAAATTCCAAGTCTCGGTACTGAGCTGTTCAACCGTAAAAAGGTATGAGATCCATTTGAAACCAAGTCGGCTATCGATTTGTTCATTCCCCACTTAAGAGATCTATCTTAATTAATTACGTAATTAGTTAATAAGCATTATTTTATAGTGACCATATCAATATTTTCATAATATTTTAATGTTTACAATAAATTGAATGACTTGGCAATCGCACTGAATGTATTAATTTTAATATGTATTACACGTTAACCTTCTGTTCTAGTGCGATGGCTAAGTCATTCAATTTATTGTAAACATTAAAATATACTGAAAATATTGATATGGTCACTATAAAATAATGCTTATTAACTAATTACGTAATTAATTAAGATAGATCTCTTAAGTGGGGAATGAACAAATCGATAGCCGACTTGGTTTCAAATGGATCTCATACCTTTTTACGGTTGAACAGCTCAGTAGCGAGACTTGGAATTTTTTATATATTAATGTTTTTGAGGGGTCTTAATTACTGCTGTTGCTACTGCAAAGATACAGGCATACAGACATTCTTTCGTAGTCCACACTTTTAATTAAAATTACAATATAACATTAAAATTAGCATTAAAATACTATTCAAGAATTTATTACGGATATTTTGTTTCGTTTTTAAATTTGATTTTGTTTTGCTATTACGCAAAAACAAATAAAAACATAAAATCAATAATAATTGTGACAGCAGTGAAATCAAACATCAAAAATTTGAAATAACCATCAAACTAAAAGTAATATCAAGAAACTGATAGATAAGAGATATATATGACAATTCTGGTAACAGTGATTTGAAATCTAATCACTAAAATGGTAATTAAATGATCAAATTCATATTAAATAAGTCGTACCTTCTTGCTTTTTTTTTCATTTCATTAAAAAATTATATCTTTTATCTATCGGCCTCTTAATATTTCTTTTGGTTTGATGTTTATTTCGAATTTCCGATGTTTGATTTCACTGCTGTCATAATTATTATTGATTTAATGTTTTATATTTGTTTTTGTGTTATTTTATTATGAAAGTTTAAGAGTTTATTTTAGATTTTAAATACTCAAAACTATAGGTGATAGTCTCCTATTCATTTTTAAGCATATTTTTCGTGAAAATCAAGCAAATTTCTATTTAAATAACAAGCTTTTTCGTCATTTCGAAATATTCGAATATTATTCGAATAATTCGAATAATCCCGAAAAAAAAATCGAATATTCGAATAGTGAAATTTTCGAATATTTGCAAGCCCTAGTGACAGCATATTAGAATATTTTCTACGATATTTTCTAACATAATTTCCTCTTAAAAAGTAGCTCATTTGACCTGTCATTCAAGTATGCATTTAAGAAATTCAGACAATGTCAAGTAAACCAAAGGAGTGCGCAAATGCTTTTGGTATTGATATGCGAAATAAAATTATGCGTATCACAGTAGTTTAGTAGCTGGGCTATAAGGATTTGGGCCATATTTAAATGGCCATATTTTTTACCACCAACTTGCCACCTTGTTTAAACTGATATGATAACAACGCAAATAAAAGTAAACCTAGTTTTTCTTATTAGCTATGTCTCTATCCTTATTTTTATTGTCATCTTATCTACTTTTCCTCCACAATGTTCAAACAACCAATTTATTTGAGTAGATACTAACGAACGAATGATTAAAGGCGTCTCAAACGTTGATGAATTAGAGTTAAGATTTACTGAAGGATCGACTATTCGTCATAGTAGAAATATAACAAGGTTAAGGGTGTTTTGAAATGACGTAGTGAACGCACTTAACTTATACCGTATGGCAATATCCGTTTACGGAAACGTCCGTTTAAATCTTTTGTGAAAAAACAATAGTAATAACGGAAAATTAAACAGAAGGACCAATCCATTCATTAGGTACTCTTATACAAATTGCAGGTACAAAGGGACGCTACGCGCCACGTCATCTCGGATACGCCGCAAGAAAAATGTAGTATGTTGCAGACATATTGCATCGATCCCAAATAAATTGGCAAAAATACTACCAGTGTAATGATATCATAAAATACTAAGTAGCTATTTGTAGGTCAGTCCTAGCGACACTTTGCAATAACGCGGATGCAGCGTACCGCATCCCGATACGCCGCGCGATGGACGCACGATAACCGCGCGATAGACGCACGATAACGCTGCGATACGAGCGCGATGCGCGTGATAAGCGCGTGCTGGATGGCACATCAAGACTTGTTCGTTAGGTGCATTCCTGGATGAGCACCTGCAATGATCATTCAGATATCTTAGTAACTGTTTACCTACATTTTATCCTGCTTATGGTTTTGGAGAAGACTGGCGGAGAAAAGAAGCGAATGGCGGTTGCTCCACCGGCAAGAACATGGCTCTTAAATAAAGAAAAAGATGGTTTTAGTGTGTTTTAGCGTGTGATGCCGGCTTAGAATAGCATCACCCCACATCCTTCCCGCGGGTGTCGTAAGAGGCGACTAAGGGACTCGAGAGAATTGGTGTATTACAATTTTTAGGAGAAAGGCTGACAACCTGTCACTATAGTAATACACATGTTTTCTGAAACAACCTCGGAACTGAAACAATTAAGATAGAAACTAGGCGCATCACTGGTAATAGGTTGGAGAAATACCGAAACGTTTTAATGGAGAAACTGCCAGTCCATAATTTATAACTTTGAAAATCCAAATAATGTATATCAAGACTTCTTTCATTTAGTGAGCGAAGAATTTGAATTAATTTTTAAAATAGATACAAAAGAAATTAGTACGAAATTTAAATTTAGTGATTGGGCTACCAAAGGTCTTAGGATTAGCAGAGATAGGCTTTTTGAACTTTATGAGCTTAGAAACATCACAAATTCTGATAGTTTTAATGAGCTGGTAAAAAAATATTCTAAAATCTTTAAGACAGCTTGCTTAATTGCTAAAGCCAATTTTATTACAAATAAGATAAAGTCTTCAGACAATAAAATAAAAGCTGTCTGGAAAGTTATTAATAGCGAAACAGGTAAAACGAAACCACGCGAAAATAACTTTTCACTTAATACTGACAATGGAATGATTAGTGCAAATTCCGATGTAGCGCAGGAATTTGAAACATTCTTCACAAATATACCACTAAAAACGACTGAGGCATTAGATTCTTCACCTTCAATTTCATCGTTCTTGCTTAAACAAAATGTAGATGCTTGCAATTCAGAATTTAAATTTACTCCTGTGAGTCCCCAGTATATTTTAAAAACTTTTAAAGATCTTAAAGTTAAGAGCACCGAAGATTTATGGGGAATGTCAGTTAAAGTTTGTAAGTCAATGATTGATATATTAGCACCATACTTGGCAGATATTTTCAATGAATGTATTGAACATGGCATCTTTCCCGATTTAATGAAAGATAGCAAGGTAGTTCCGCTGTTCAAAACTGGCGACAAACAAGATCCCAGTAACTATAGGCCTGTATCTATTCTGCCAGTACTCAGCAAAGTCTTTGAAAAGATCATACTCAATCAAATGCTGTCCCATTTTAATAGCAACAACTTGTTACACAACCAGCAATTCGGTTTTACAAAGGGACGTAGTACCACAGATGCTGGTGTTGCTCTTGTCAAACATGTATTTAATGCTTGGGAGGAATCAAAGGACGCCATTGGTGTTTTTTGTGATCTTTCCAAGGCATTTGATTGCGTAGATCATGAAACTTTATTGGTAAAACTAGAACACTATGGTATTCGAAGCGCAGCTCTGAAATTTCTGAATTCGTATTTAGATAATAGAACGCAAAAAGTACAAGTAAACGGCACCAAATCACAGGGATCTCGTGTTAAAATTGGTGTGCCGCAAGGCTCTATATTAGGTCCATTTTTATTTTTAATTTACATTAATGATTTGCCTTACATGGTAGAGAATTTGTCCAAAATTGTTTTATTTGCTGATGACACATCCCTTATATTTAAGGTTGATAGACGAGCGCATAATTATGACGAAGTAAATCACACTCTTGGGCAAATTCATAGTTGGTTTACTGCAAACAATTTAGTTCTAAATGCGAAAAAAACTAAATGTATATTATTCACTTTGCCAAATGTAGTACATTCATTGAATAACTATGTTGCACTTAATAATGAAAAATTAGAGTTTACTACCAGCACAGTTTTCTTAGGGATTACTCTTGACTCAAAGCTCCAATGGGGCCCTCATATTACATCTTTATCGGGAAGATTAAGCTCAGCTGCCTATGCAGTACGTAAAATTAGAGAAATTACAGATATTTCAACTGCACGACTTGTTTACTTCAGTTATTTTCACAGCATTATGTCTTATGGAATTTTGCTGTGGGGCCGCGCCGCTGATATTGAAACAATATTTATTATTCAGAAAAGGGCCATTAGAGCAATTTATAAACTAGGCAGTCGTGATTCTCTAAGAGAACTGTTTAAGGAAATTAATATTATGACGGTGCCGTGTCAATATATTTATGAAAATATCATGTATGTAAGAAAGAATATTCATACGTTCACAAGAAATCATGAAAGACATAATCGTAATATAAGAAGTAAAAATAAATTAGATCAACCCGCGTATAGACTAGCTAAAGTAAGAACTTCATTTGAAGGTTTAAGTATACGATACTATAACAAAATACCGGAAGATATATTAAGTTTATCTGAAAGTAAATTTAAATCTATTATTAAGAAAACATTATGTTATAAAGCTTATTATAAGTTAGATGATTATGTTAATGACAAAGAGGCATGGTCCTCTGAAATTCCAGCACAGCACAAGAAACATGCAGTCATTTTTAATACCAAATCAGGACGTGCATGGAATTTACAATTGGCATAATTAGTAAGGAAGACGAAACAGTTAGAATTATCTACTGTAATACTTTTATTTTATTTTAATTTAGCGTAGCCGATTTTTTGGGCTAATAATATATATATTTATAAAACTTAGCTAGGGTAGCCTAGGGCCTATTCTATAGGTACAAATTGTAAATTGAGATTAGAAGCACTTCTGAGCAGGTTTTTGGGTGGTTTTCCTGTTCAGGGGGTCCGGCTGATTAGCATGTAACATGCTTTTTTTTTTAAATATTGCTTTTAATTTGATTGATTAAATTGATGGTGGTGACGTAAGTTACATGCTGTGTGGTCAGCCTGACCAGCCCCGAGGCAGTGCCTTTTTTTTTTTTTATCCCACTCGTGCCGCGATTCTATTAGGAACATAAAATTGTTATTGTTACTATGACTAATTCACTTATTCAGTGACCGTATTGTAATTTAACTCTATGACATTCTAAAAGCATTCATTGTGAATCTACTTGGAAATAAACGATTGAATCTTGAATCTTGAAAGCAATCCTCAAAAATGTCAGACGTGGCGATAGTGGCTGTATTCTTACGGCAACTATCGCTCTGCCTACCCCGCAAGGGATAAAGGCGTGATATATGTATGTATGTATGTATGTTTAGATGTCAAAAATATCCAGAGGGGATCCCACCCCCAAAAATTCAGAATTTCATATACACACACCACAGTGTCTCGATCCACAGAAAACTTTTCTTCAGTTAGTATGATGCTTCCATATTTCTCCAAACAGTATTGAATACCAACTGCGCAAAGTGTTTTAAATATATTCGTATTTACGTCCCAGTATTAAACGTGCAAAAGTACACAAACTCCATACGTAAAGCAGATTGGTCAAATATTTTTGACGTATAATCAAAGTTATAGCGAAATCATATTTACGTATAAGGTCAGTATGACATCCGTTTGAATCTAATCTAAAGCATTTTATAATGCAAATGGTAAATACGTGGGTACAATCTAAATCTAGAATAGCTAAGTAGACTTCAGGTAAACATTATGATATAAAGATCATATCAAGTACTAATTGAATAATGTTCTTACAAAGTTTGTGCTTGTACAACTAGTATCCTCGAACCTAAAAATAAAGTAGACGGACTGTGGCCAACCCTTATGGTGCACAGTAGGATTAAAAATTCGAATACTGGTTCAATAGAGTTTGATTGTTGCTCTTTGACACGTTAAAGAAGAAAAAAGAATGTACAGTACAAATTCGGAACATAATGTAAAGGTAGCGTGTTCTCTATGAATAATAATATGGCCTTTTACAATATCTGTCAAGCGTGGTGGTTATGTATGACAAAATAGTCCCAAATGATACTGGATGAAACAAATGTGGTTGCCTAACTTTCTGTAGATATGCTTATGAATAGAGTCTGAATAGGCCAATCCTATGGTGGTTCTTACGCATAAAATTAGGGTTTTGCGCTATTTTAGCGCTTCCGAAACTCATCAGTCAGGTACATTACGTAGCGCTAAGTGTAAAAACCACCTTTACTGAGTATTTTAGCTCCACTACATTTATCAAAATACTCCTTCTAGCCCTTATCCTTGTTCTAATGTTGTTGATATCTCGTTAGGAACAATATGATAATTAAGATCGTTACTCTATTCAATTCCAGATAGTATCCACAAGCTGTTTCTCTAGACGTCTAATTATTCATCTGATTATGCTCCTAGTTTATTGAATCGATATTCAAATAGATAGATTTGTAGCAGGATAGCTACCTACTAGTCTTATTTTAACCACAACTTTACAGCGTATTTACTTGGGAACTCATTCGCTTGGATAGTGTCGCGACTAGCGTAACTTGATCTCAATGTTCCATACATCCTACGGGCGCGTACTGACAGTTTCACAGGTCGTGATACTATGTAAGCGAATGAAGTATACACTAATGTCCTTATTTCGTTTTGTTTCTGATTTGATCTAGTTTGGGTCGTGTATATTAAGGTATAGAGTTTCGAACTGTCCGATAGATGGGTAAGTATGTCTTTATTTTTTTTATTTTAAATATAATGAATTGTGCAGAACAATCAAAATTCCTCAGCGGCACTTCTTTCCGCAGTGGAGTTCTGACCCAAAAACTATTCTAATAACTATTGAATTATTTTTATATTCCTTGTGCGAGTCATATCAGGTTTTAGCGAATCTCAACTCTACAGTTGAGGAATTTAGATGCGAAAGATTGAAGAACGTGTGAAGCTAATAACAAAAGCATTTTTTTTTTACACACCTATATATTTTGACCTATGTTTCTTGGAGAAAGTTTCAGTTTCAATGCTAATTACGCCTTATAACGTATTTGCCTCTGTTGTGGGCCACACTATATTTCAAATCATTACCGATATAAAAAAAAATTGTACACTTTCTGTACAATTAACAGTCTTAAGATTCCCAGGATGATCCCTATACATACATATTCAGCTTGTTATAGACAGGAGCTGTATAAAAACAAGTTTAAATCTGCGTCCATAAACTCTGGGACTACCTAGTTACCAGCCACATAGTAAATTTGTCTCGTTCGCACAACTAATCGAGACCCCACAGGTATAAAACAGGTTCCTATTTTATTTAAATTTGCTCTGTAGGTGTGTTTAGAAGCTGTTTTAGAATTTATAGTTCCTTTTACACCTAATATTAATTTCTCATTATTACTCTATGCGAGTGATGCTGGTTTAGAATATCATCACCCTATTACTTCCCGCGGTGCGGATGTCGTAAGAGCCGAGGGACTCGAGGGTTTCATGTGTATTACAACTTTGGCGACAGGCTAAGTACCTGCCACTACAGTAATACACGAATGATCTGTAATTTTTTTTTTAAGTTACTGGCTGTCTATGAAATTAAACTTGTTATATTATCATCATCATAACATCAGTCTATAGCAGTCCACTGGACATAGGCCTCCCCCAGGGTACGCCACAATGAACGATCTCCCGCTTTCGCCATGCAGTCGCTACCAGCCGCTCTTCTTAAGTCATCGATCCATCTGGCCGGCGTACGTCCAACAGTACGCTTGCCGAAGCGTGGTCTCCACTCCAAAACCCGCTTACTCCACTGGCAACCTGTTCTACGATAGATGTAACCAGCCCACTGCCACTTCGGTTTGCTACACTTTCAGACTATATCTGTTGCTTTGGTATTTTGCGGGTAGTCTCAATTCGAACCCCATCTATCAGCGAGATCCCCACCTTTACATAGCTCTCCGAGTGACATGTAGCCGGTGAGCCAGTTTTACTGTCACATTCCACGTCTTGGCTCCGCACGTGATGACTGGCAGGACGCACTGATCGAACACCTTGGTCTGGAGACATCGTGGCAAAGGTGACTCCAGAATATGACGCAACTTCCCAAACGCTGCCCATCCCAGCTGCACTTTTCTGGTTATTTCAAAGAAGCCTTGATGTTGTCTCTTCGCAACTGAAATGTAATATTATATTCACGTGTAATTTTTTCCTTGATATTTCCCAAGCGTATCTTGCTCTTAGCTACCCGCCATTAGACCGGCGATACCGACTGCGCAAAATAAATAAGAGGTGCTTGTCACGACAGCATTAGCCTCCATTAAGCGATTAGATTACACGATTTCGCTAATACTAAGCTTTATAGCCGCAATTTGTTAGTAAATAGATCTTAATATGCGGCGTTTTGCACTTGGAAGGGGTTTTACAACAACATCAAAGTATATCACCCATCGAAAATTATAATTAAGCTCTTTCTCTCTTTTCTTTTGGGGAATTTGAAATTTCCTTACATTTGACAGATGCATGCGTAACGGATGCGTTTTAAATACGCAGCGTTGTACATTAGATGTGGGATTTGCCTTACTACATTGAGGTTTACAAAAGCAATGAGCTCTTAAATATAATCGTCTGATTTCGCTAGAGATCGACATACATACACATATCACGCCTTTATTACTTGCGGGGCAGGCAGAGCTCTAACAGCCGTTAAAATACGGTCGCCAACGCCACGTCTGATTCGACGATTCATGTCAGCCTGTCGCCTAAAGTTGTAATACAGATGAAACCCTCGAGTCTTTTAGTCGCCTCTTACATCACCCGCGAGAAAGAAATGGGGTTATGCTATTCTAAGCTGGCATCACCCGGCACACTTAATTATTTTCGTATTATATTTTTAATAATACTTATTTGACAAGTATTTACCTTATATTGTGGGGTTTATCTCATTACACTACTAGTGCTGTAATTGTGTCTTATACCTACTGCAATGTGTGGTGAATGTTATCAATTCAAATATTTGTATGTCGTTAAAGAGTTCATCCGTCTATCAAAGGTGGCGATTCGGGAAAACAATTATCTTAACCTAACTTATACTGGCGCTGTCACTATCCGACGAATAGGTTAAGAATAGAATAGTAGATCTAAGTACTGTCATGTTTAAAAAATATAATTTTCTATAAATAAAATAAATAAATACGATACAAAAGGTTCTTCTCCATTTTTAGTCCATTCAGCCGCCATCGTTTTAGGTGTCGCCTTATTTTGACAGATAACGCGCATTTTATATCAAATTATAACGCATGATAAGACTTCGATATATCCGATCCTTTTCTTAACCTGTTTGACGAATAGTGACAGCGAATGTTTTGAGTTAGGTTACGACAATTTTTAGTTAGTTTAAGTTTTTCCGAATCGCGACCATAGTTTGTTCTGCGTCTTAGTGTCAATGACATGGCATTAGTTTCACGCACGTCTATAATAAAATTATAATGCTTATTTTAATATTATAATGTTATGTTCTACATGACAGAACAAAATGTGATAATGTGATGATTTAGTGTGAAAATAGTGAGTAAAAAGTGATATTATGGAGTCCTGTCAATATAAAAAAGTGGAAATTATAAATGAAAATTCCGAAAAAGGAAAAGTTTCCTGGACTCCATTTTTAAGACAGGTAATGAAATATTAATGCAGGTCCATTAAATACATACAAATGGTGACTTGTATGAAGAGTTTTCAAGCTTAGTGGCAAAGTTTTTTTGGCAAAAATTACCCGTCTTATTTATTCGATTAGAAACATGATGTAGGTAATATTATACTAATTAAATTGGCTTCAAAACAGTTACTTTTTTATTCCTTTTCTTTTTAATAATTCTAACATTATATTTTTTTAAACTTTGAAATACCTAAGTCTGTAGCATTTTGGAGTTAGACGACTCGGTGTCCCACACGAAAAGAAAGAGATAGATTTAAGCATACAACTTTTGTATTAAAGACCTAGTCAGATACCGAGTGACGCATATGGTTTCAGTTGCTAGTATGCAGCGGATTGTTTACCACCTACTTTGTGACTGGTCTGTCGTTCGGAGCTCCTACAGTCGTCATCCCTCAGCTGAGGAGGAGCAATGTCACCATCACCGATGAGATGGCTTCATGGCTATGTAAGCTACTCATTTAAGGGGTCAACTCAAAGTGGCTTTTCATACAGTTAGTAAGAATGGTCATATTATGTTAACAGCTTGAAGTGTTTCCAACTGATAGAAAACACAATGTGCTTTAAGTAACTTCGAGATATTAAGTCGTTTGAAAAGATATAAACGTTTCAGCTAAGTATTCTTGTTTTGTTGAAAGCGAAACTATCTTCTCTTTTAATATGAATTGGGTTGTATACAATGCCTTATATTTTCAGCGTCAGCCACTAGCTACAGTTCAATGCCGTGGGTGATAATCCTACCAATCGTCACTCACCGCATCGGTAGGAAGATACCATTCTACTTCGCCATCAGCTGTTCTGTCACCAGCTTCTTCTTGTTCTACTTCGGCACCACCACCACCACCTTCCTGATCAGCCAAATCTTTCAAGGAGCCCTCTTTGCCTCCAATCTTTCCATTTCTGTTATTATGGTCACAGAATACACAACACCGAAATATAGAGGCATATTCTTGTCAATAAAGTCAGCCAGTGTTTGGTGGGGGATGTGGGCTTCTAATGCTATTGGAACATTCTTCACGTGGAACTATATAGGACTGTTTGGACTGATATGTTCGACATGGTATTTCACAGCGTTTATATGGCCAGAATCGCCACATTGGTTGGCAACGAAAGGAAGATTCGAAGAATGTGCCAAAGCGCATAGATGGCTAAAAGGAGTTGATGACGATTCCGAAGATGAATTGAGAAAACTTATTGAATCTCAAAAAGAATATCTTGATAACAATCCTAAAAGTCGAAACTTAAGAGAGGATATAAAGAATTTTAGTGGCATGATAAAGAAAAGAGAATTTTACATGCCGATTGCTATGGCAGTGTTAGTGATGGCTCAATTTCACGCCTCAGGGAAGGTGATATGCAGTATTTACTCAATAGAATTGATCAAGAAAATTACTCAAAATGAATCGACAGCTTACACTGGAATGCTGATCCTAGATGGTGTTGGTGTACTTGGTATGTACGTCGGAAGTGCCTTATCTAAGTTTCTATCTAGAAGATTTTTGGTTATCGTCCCTACGTGTATAGCAATAGGGTTTCTTTTCACTATGTCTTTGTACATGTGGCTGGTAGAGCATGCTTATGTATCTGAAAATAAGATTGTATCAATTTCATTGCTGTCAGCGTTTTTCATAGCAATAAGTTGTGGTCCGATGATCATGTCAACTTCAATTTATGCTGAATTGATTCCTATAAGGTTTAAAAGTTCTGCTGTGATAATTACTATCTTAATGCATTTTACCTTAATGGGCACTGGAATTAAATTAGCACCTTTGGTATTTAGAACATTTAGTTTATATGGAACGTTTGGTCTGTATGGAATATTATCTTCAATATTCACATTAATTTTGTATAAATATTTGCCTGAAACCAAAGATAAAACTTTGTTAGAAATAGAGGAATACTTCAAAACTCCAAAAAGTCGAAAAGAAAATGTTGTAAAACTTGATGTAAAAGAAGCCACAGAACTTTTAGACATGACGTGTAAAAAATAAAGTGATAAGTAGTTTTGATTTTATTTGCTTCGTACCAAAACACATTACATAAAAAATAAAAAGAAAGCTAATTATACCGTTACACAGCAATATTACGGTACCTTACAAATACTAGATGACCCTCCGAGTTGGCTACTTCAACTACCTACTTACAATAATACCAGAAACTATCTAAGGCGGATCGCACACTTAACGTACAAGGGAGCGCTAAAATATCGCAGCGGTCTGTTAGATCCATACTAGAAATGTCACTCCCCATACTAAAACCGCACTCGACGGACGATGCTGCGATAGCGCTGCGTCGACAACGGTTAAGCAGTTTAAGTATGGTGATTGACATTTCTAGTATAGATCTGACTGACCGCTTCGATGTTTTAACGCTCCGTCCTGCGTTAAGTGGGCGACCCCTATGGCCGTTCTCACACCAATCGCAGCGCTAAAATAACAATTAAATTCACGACAGAACCCTCTAAATTAGATCTGCTCTTGCACCTACCCACATTTTTCTTCCATCGTGACTGGCCGGCTGCGCTTTGTCTAAACAAAAGACGGCTGCGCGGGAGTTGCGCCCAGTTGCATACAATAAATCTCGTGAAAGACGCTCGCAAATTGAATTAGGAACTACTTTCTTGGTAAAGGTATAATTAGAGGAATACTTATACGCTACTTCACTGTTTTAAAACAAACACCGGTCTATTGCTTGAAAACTGGACCTCTTTAAAAAATTCCAAGTCGTAGAAATATGTTTATATATTTCTAAACGTTGTAAAACTGTTCACTAACTCGGGGTTCTACAAAAACATAGTGTCAGGATGCATGCAGACATTGCAAACCATGAAACTGAACAACTTTATCCTTGGAATATTATGTCAGAAAATGTCAAACACAATGAATGTGATGGACCGATCGTGATTTTGTATGTAAGGTTTTGTCGTTTTCTGAATTATGTTACTTGGGGAAAACTCTAGCTGTTCAATTACTAGCACTATTCCTTACACCCTATCTAGTTCTATGGTATGGTAGTAGCGATGTAGCGCGGACGGAAGCGAGCGAATACTTCTTTCTACCAGCCACGCGCCATTTTACCTTAATTTCTGGATACTGTTTTGTAGAGACAGCATAATATGACCACAATTGCACTTGCAAAAACACCACAAAACATTGCCCCACAATCTCATCTGAAACAGTGCAGATCTGTAGTGCAATATCATGTAGTGCAGCGGACACAAGATCAAAACTAATATAAAACAGAACAAAAAAAATTACGAAATAGGATTGATCATGAATTTAGGCAAACTTACATAGTGCGACATAATTATCTTGCAAATCTGAGATTACCCACCACTAATCACTGCCTTAATTACCCTATTGTTCTAATTAACACGTCGGCTGCTGTCGGTACACGCAACAAGGCGGGGGCGAGCCCACGCGACACGACAGCACAAAAAAAGACAGCCAAAAAACACACGCGACTAAAAGATGACAGCTAGACAAAAAAGAGAATGTGTGAAATGGCAAATAAAAACAGAAGCCAACATTTTTAAACATGACACTACAATGGTTTATGATATCTAATTTTCTTTTTTTAGTCTTTTTTAGATAGCTTGCAAAATTTTCTACAGGAGGCAGGATTCCAACTTGTGACTTCCGCCATTAGTACTGACGATGCCTCTTCTATTAGACTAAACGAGACTAATACGAAGCTTTATTCTTATCTCAAACGCAACTTATCTAACAAATCTCGGATTACCCTTTACCACTTACCCGTCCATTGTTCTAATTAACACGTCGGCTGCTGTCGGTACACGCGACGGGGCGGGGGCGAGCCCACGCGACACGTCCCTAATTAAACGTCGCCGCAATTAGCTGGACTACGCATTGTCTTGCTGGCTGTACACAAAGGTAAATGTTGCTGGCTGAAAAGTGTCTACGAGATTGGACAGAGGTGAACGTCATACTTAGAGGCATATTGGTACAAAATGTGTCTGTTGATAAATAAAGATTTTTTAAATTAATTTTAGTTTGGTGACTAAAAAGCGAACTCTAGTATTAAATTGGAACTTTAAATTGGAAACTACTTCATTCTTTTTATTTTCTCAAATTATAGTTAAGGTCAAATTAAAGTCTTTCAAATTGTTAATGCACTATGCTCTGTGTTGCTAGCTGTACATAGTCATTTGGACAACGGTGAATGCTGATGGCTGATATCGGATCGGCTTTATTTTTTAAATTGTGATACAAGTTTCAATGCTTTTATTAAAATTTACGGTTTAAATCACGATTATTTGGGTGGTCTTGCTAATTACGCGTACTTACCTATGAAGTGACTCATACCTATAGATTCACGTACTTTAATTTCAAAACACAGCAATGTATGTATTTACCAATTTAAAAAGAGGAATAAGGAATCAATTTTGAAGCTTTTATCGAATTTAAAATACTTTCTATAAAGGTTCAAAACAAAAACGTTTTTGCTAGTAAATATTTTAACCTTCTTAGCCTTCCTATGCATTGTATTTTGCTTAAAGTACTTGTAATTCTTTGCGGTAACCGTGTGTAAAATCCTCTGTCCATAACATAAACCAGCCTGCTCACATCCATAGCTATCGCGTCCAGATCAATATTTAGCACCGATTTAGCTCCTGCGTTGGTGTATACTGCGAAATGTCCATCGCTGGTAGGGCTGCTATCTTGGAGATAATTTTGACATAAAATAACACGTAAATTCCGGTACTTAAGTAGTTCCTACATGTAATGCACGACGCTGCGCATTTTTAACGCATCCGGGATTGCCTGATGTTTCTCTTAGTAGAAATTTTCTCTCATGACAGTTCTTAAACCGGGGGTAGAGTGGGTATTTCTTCTACTGTCACTCTCGTACGGAGTTGTAAAAACTGTCATATTAGATATAAAAGAACTACGTACGAAAGAGCAATGAAAGATGATCTCACGAACGTACTCCAAAACGCATGCGTCTGTCAGATGCAAAGGAACAACGCAGAGACATGCGTTAGGTGCGTCTCTATTACACTTACTTATTTAATGTGGTAGATGCAATATACCTATCTTTTTTGCACTAGCGTCAGTCGAGTGTGAGATTCCGTTTACCATTAGGACAGAGATTTAATGAATCAATAATGAATTTAATGAATCCTTTTGGCGTAATAAAAGGGCGGTATATGTTGATGTCTTCAAAGATAAGGAGGTCAGTCTGATAGTACCTAATTAAATTCAATTGAGATCTCGTATCATGAATATTACGAATATTGCACGCCACTGAGTTGTCTCAGTTAATGCCATTTAGCTATTTCCAATAAATTTATTTTCAATAAATAACAACCTATAATACATTGTTCAAATTTCATTGTTATTTGTCATAATTCATGTTATAATTCATTGTTATTTGTCAAATAAATGTCTACTCGTCCTTTGACAGGTCTTTTATTTTTTCTAACAAAAAATACGAAACACCCTGCATCATGTGAGTAAGTATTACGCAAACACTTTTCTCAATCCTATTTCTAGTTTTCGACAGCCCTACTGGAACCGTCCATCTCCTGCGGCGCGGCCACATATTCAAATCAGGGTTGTCACAGATGCCAGCCAGCGTCACTGTATTGTAAACTCTACTGTAAAGACAGACGGGCCAGTAAATATGCGATTCGTGGATTATTCGAATCTAAAATAAAATCGGTCAGACGGTCTGTATGTATAAGTAGGTATAGTAACAAAAAACATTCGTAACTAAGTACACTGGATATATCAACAGGGGTTCAACAAAAGCAACTTTCGAAATCATTTTAGAATTTACATTGAGTTACGTGATGATTAGCTGTTTGTGACTTTCCTTTCAGAGTCTGACGCCAAACAATTCAGTGTGTTCTGTGGCCACTTAACAATGTCAGTGCTAATATTCTTTTATTATAATGATCTTACTCAATCACTAAGCTATAGTTGGTTTCTAGATCTAACGCACGATGCTGAGCATTTTTAGCGCAGCCGTAACGCTTGCGTTTGTCAAATTGTAGATGCAAATTTCCCCATACTAAAACCAACGTTGACACAGCAATAATTGCAACATCGTCCAACAAGTGCGTGTGGGATTCGCCACACCTGTCTTCTGAACTCTATTTAGAGACAAAACCAAACCTTTAAAACATGGGAAATAGGAGGATTTAAGTAGCTGCTGTTTTCCTGGCTGCATGCGGATGTCACTGGCTGGTGACAGATGCCAGTGGCTTGTTAGCTGCGGGCCCCGCCCACGACCGCACGCCACCATCACTCCGACAGAATTTCCACCATTTTTTATATATTCAGTAGATAGCCAAGCTGAGCGCTCTAAGGTGCTGTAACAAAGATGGTTATGTGATTTGAAGGGCATGTTAGGGCAATAATTCTTCCAATCACTGTCTATGAAGCCTTGTCAGAAGATGGCTGTCTTTTTGTAATGACAAGGACCTGTTAATTAACTAGTATGCAGTCTAAAAAGCCTGACACCAGGGCCCCAAGTCTGCTATTTTTTGTCACTGTTACGCCATCGAAACTCAACTGTCATTCCATTGCTATTGTGATTTTTCTGTACTTCAAACTGTTAGCAGATTACGAAATGACCGAAATCATCCAACTGAGATCCAATCGCCATCCAACTGAAACGATTTTTATTTAGCAGACTTAGGGCCCAGGTGTCATCGAGTCGTTGGTCGACCCAGTGGCCGTCTGATGACAACTGCTGGTTTCCTGGCTCCATGCGGATGTCACTGGCTGGTGACAGATGCCAACGGCTTGTTAGCTGCGAGCCCCGCCCACGACCGCACGCCACCATCACTCCGACAGAATTTCCACCATTTTGTAAACTCTAATAATTATTTGCTGTTGTAGATCAGAAAGCTAAGCTAGGTATATTAAGGCACGGTGTGGAATACTTTGTAGAGATAGGAATGATTTTAAAGACCTACTCAATAATGAATCAGGCCGCCTGACGCAGGTATTTAAAAAGTAGATAAACTAGATAGTACATGAAAATTTGTCCTAAAAGATAAAACAGCAGCATAGATTGAACATACTATTAATTCAAGCTTGTTTGAATATGACAATTGACAACAAAGACGACGATCTGCCGGTAATCTCGTTTACGGTTAGAAGCCTATTTTGACAACTGTAAAAAAACTGTAAAACTGGTAATGCGTTGAAATATTAAAGGATCGTTTTTTTGTGGGTATGTCTTTTAATATGTATTAGACATCTGTCAAAATTGGCTTTGAAAAGTGGCTGTAGGTGTCCAAACATTGACATGAAGTTATCTACGCGTCCAAAGAACAAGCAACGAAAGAAACCTACTAATGTATTGTAGGATCCTTCGATAAAGGGAGGAGAAGGAAGGTTTGTCAATGTCTTATACTTACCTCTTGTTTGTACGAATGTCAACAGCATAAACAAAACCCAGCATAATTATTAATATTGACACTTTCTTATTAGTTTGCGGTCACGACGCGCGCGACCTGTGGTCCCCGTTTGTCAACAACTGCCTCGGGCTGCTCACAATGAATTGCCTGGTGGGGTGTTTCAATTTGTCTGTTTGGATTATTTATTGATTGCAAAGCGTGAGGAAAACATGCAGAATGTGTGCCAAAATTTAAACAGCCAAGTCTGGATAGAATAGTTAATAGCTGAGAGGACCATCAGGACTTTTCCGCTCACTAACAAAAAACTTTGATTTTGAATGACGCATTAGCATGACAATGACAACTTTTCTATTTGCTTGTATCCAATAGATCTCGAGCTAGTTTATGATGTCATACCAGATGGCGTTGATGAGTTACATTGATACTCAACTAGACAAAATACATATCATTGGAAAGAAAGTTTTTCAGTTTAGCCGAGCGCCATCTATCTATCTACTTGAAAACGAGCTAGAAAATTTCCCATTGACATTCGTTTTTCTTTCTCTTTTTGAGAAAACCAAAGGCCTTTATAGAGCCAATATGTTCCTTTCATTCAGCCATGTAGATAAAATACCCAGATCAGTGCAGTCACCACATAAATAATCACATAGCTGCTCTTAAGTCCTGCTATAATATACTCTACATCATCGACATGCAAATACCCAATATAAAGTCAGTCAGCACACTTACACCGCCATTTTGAAACGAATCCACAATAATAACTGTCACCACGTTTCCCGCCTGCGGGCTGGATGCATTCGAAATTTGAATCTGAGATTCGAATAATAGAAAACGGCCAGCATCGCCATGAGTCAAACGTGGTATCGATATTCTGTTGGTGACGTGAGGCGATTATTCGTTAAAATCGATTATTCGTCCGTAAGTAATGTTTCCCTGCGGGCTACGCTATTGTAAATAGGAATCGTGGATTGTGGCGGAATCTGTAGTGTATTTTGTATGGTCAATAAAATAGTGTGTATAAGAAACAAGTACATCGATTGAAAAAGTAAAACGCGATTGCAGGAATTTCTTATCGTTGGATGGTATTGGAATATTACTCCCGCTGCTTAATTACCTACAACAACACCACAAAAGTCCAATGCTGGACATGAGTCTCCCCCTATTAGGGGTATTTGCCATAGTCACCACGCTTCGCAGACGGATTGGCGAGCGCAGTACAAAGTGTTGTAGATATTCACAGGGAACGCTGCTGCCCATTCCGTGCATTCAGTCCTTAGTCGCTTCTTACGACACCTGTGGAAAAGAAATGATGTGATGCTATTCTAAACCGGCATCACACGCCGCTGCTCAATCATCTGCCTACATCTTATCGCGGAGAATTAAATAATGGATACCAGTTGATACTAGCGACATTAACTGCTAATAAAATCCGAAGATTACCTATCGAAACGGTGCGTTAAAATTTAATATGCAGTGGTGAAGAAGGAGTATTTTTGAAACAGCGTAATCTAATACCTCGTACGGCAGTCTGCAACCTATTGCTCTTTCTACTACTTAATTTTGTGAATGATAAGGGTATGTGTGAAAGGATTTGTGAATTAGATAGGAAGTCAATGATGAATACAAGCATAGTTTAGTAGCAAGCAGACTTTCGCATGCGAAAATTTAAAAATAGAAATCCAAGAACTTATTTGACGAAAGATATCTTACAGAGATCTTAATTTTATTTTGCATGGGCGTTGATAGCTTTACTCGCTACCTCGTAAGGCCCAGACATGTGTAAGATTTTTAAATATAGCAGCCGAGGTACTTTTAAAAATGTATGACTTTTCAGAGCAAAATAAAACTTGAATGCATTCGTATGTAGTGGAAACTTGCAGTTCTAGCATTAACCATATGAAACGCCTTAGGAAACCTTTTGTCAATAAATTTTTACCATAAAAAAGACATAAAAACATACATTTACTTTCAAAGTTTACATGATTAAAGGATAAACACATGTCAAAGTTTATAGCGACTGAAAACATACATTTTTAATTAAGTAAAAAATCATTATGACATAGAACCTAATGCCATACTTAATATGCTATAATTTTGCTTTCTAATATAATTTCTGTAAAATCTTGATGGGACTGTACATCTTTCAAAAAGGCATCCGAGCGTTACGAGGCCAGAAAAAATCGATCCAATCCTTATTGTATCATCTCAACCAACATAAGAGCCGTATCTCAATACAATATGGAAATATTCAAATAAATATTTGCGAGTAATATCAAGAAATGCGTAGGAGGACAGTAACGCGAGATCGGTACATTGTACTAACTGCAAATTAAGTGTTTGGAAACATACTTTAGCAGTACCAGTGTGAATGTTTCTATCTATCGCCTCGGGCGAGGCAACTTGTTGCGTTTATTGGAATACAAAATGTAATAATGGAGGAATCAGAAAACAAGGTGTAATTTAGTTGAAAGTAGACACCTTTAGAAATGTATTTGAGAGCTTATTTTTTTATCCAGACTTGATAACTAACGTACCGCCAGGAGGTACCGAATTTGAGAGATCTGTTTGAAAAATATTGTGAAAAATCGGGAGATCGTTCATTGTGGCGTACCCTGGTTTCAAGATTCAATCGTTTATTTCCAAGTAGATTAACAATGAATGCTTTTAGAATGTCAGAGAGTTAAACTGAATAAATTAATTAGTCATTGTAAACAATAACAATTTTATGTTCCTAGTAGAATCCCTGGGGAAAGCCTATGCCCAGCAGTGGACTGCTATACGCTGATGTTTGAAAAATAAAAAAGCTACCCTACAAATGGGCCTACGCTATATAGCGGAAAGTATGTGGCTCAGGGTGGCTCAGTAAAGACGAAAACAATTTCACAGATACGAAAAAAAGCGCAGTTTCATGGGTAATTTCGCCCTATAGAATATTTTTCCCTGTTGTGGGCCACTCACTGTATACCGCATTTTAAATCCTCGCTACTATTGTAGTGTGTCCATAAAATCGTCGGCGTTGAGAATGTTGCGATTAATCAAAACCTCACAACATGAGCAATGGTACTCGTGCTGTCCCCGGGCGGAGCTGTTACTGTTCCCTATTACCTGTTACTGTTACTGCTAGGCTTACCCCACACCTGACGACCGATGGTGCAGAGATATGGCATCTACCGTAATAAGTAAAGACTTCTTCTTTTCTTTTCGTGTGGGACTCCAAGCCGTCCAACGACTCAATGAAGCCTAGTGTCAGAATTTTTAAACCGCCGCAACAGAAATTTTCTACAAGTAGCAGACTTCTGACATGGTTGTGTAACGACCTTCGTCTGAATAATTAAATCATAGACAGCAACCGAGACCTACGGCTTAACGTGCCATCTGAAGGAGCCATCTTTCTTACAGCCCGCAATGTCCTAACCAGACTGGTAACTTTGTGAATATCAACTTTATGAGTGACCCACCGAAAATCGAACATGGAACCTTCTGCGTCACAGGCAGTCTCACTACCACTGCGCCACATCGGTCGTCGCATTACGGATGCGCAGCAACGGACGTGAAAAGGGGGAACCGCCTGTTTTATGAGAGTGGGTGGCTAAGGGATTGCTGTTTGGATTTGTTCAATGGTTACCGGAAATAGCAGTCATTATGTTTCGGTTCGTGTAATTTAATAAATGTGTTACCCGAGGGCTCTACTCGTACTAAATAAACCTGGGTTTCAGAGTTGCAAATGGTGTGTCAGAGTCATGAAATTGGTAATCTATTACTATCGTTGAAATGCGAAAACTATGGCTGATTCCAAAAATACATTAGGTAATCGAATCAGTTTTGTAACATTTCATGTCAAGTCATATTTTTAGTTACAGGTTGTTTTTTTAGTCAGTCAGTACACAACTTGTAGTTTCTACTCATGATTTTGAACAACTTTTACTTTCAAGCAATCTACGAAAACGTTAAAAAAATGTGTTCTATACATTTTGCAGAGTTGGTATAATTTTTGTATAGATCACCCAATTTACTGTAATTTCGGAGATGTTCATAGTAAAAGTTGTTCAGAATCATGAGTATAAAATCCTACCAAATATGTGTAATGACTAAAAAATATACTGAAATTTGAAAACTCCAAATGTTCCCAGCAGTCCCCTCTACCCCTGTCCCCCGGGGTGACACTTCGTGCCAACTGTTCCCTTTGAAAGCTGACTAGAAGGGACAAATGGGAAGTATGTTTCTAAGTGTCACCGGGGGGGTGACAATTGCTGCGACTCCTTCCCAGAAAAAAAATGTACTTACGATAGATTTTAGCTTTTTTATTTGTTGTGTTATAGAATCAAATAAAAAAAATCAACACAATGTTTGGCTTACTACATTAGAAAAATATGACGTCAAAAATTTACAGAAAAAATTGAAAATATCAACATTATGTTCCGCTTATTTATAGCTACAATTATCAACCAATCACAATTATTAACCTTATCGTTTTTTTAAATTTAATTTTCAATTACATATTGCAGAATTTATTTATAAAATTTTATAAAAAATTATAAAAACTGTATTAATTAGTGATTATCTGTGATTATCAAACAACGATTAGTATAAGATTAATCTGTGATTGATTGATGAGTGTAGCTATAATAAGTAAGCGGAACATAATGTTGATATTTTCAATTTTTTTCTGTAAATTTTTGACGTAATATTTTTTATTGTTGTAAGCCAAACATTGTGTTGATTTTTTTTTATTTGATTCTATAACACAACAAATAAAAAAGCTGAAATCTATCGTAAGTACATTTTTTTTCTGGGAAGGAGTCGCAGCAATTGTCACCCCCCCGGTGACAACTTAGAAACATACTTCCCATTTGTCCCTTCTAGTCAGCTTTCAAAGGGAACAGTTGGCACGAAGTGTCACCCCGGTGACAACCGGGAAGACAAATCCCAGCTGTCACCCCGGGGGACAGGGGTAGAGGGGACTACTGGGAACATTTGGAAAACTCAAAATAGTTACGCGAAAATGAGGTGAAATATTTGAATTCGGTATGTAGGGTAAAATATTTATATTTCCCATTTATAGGCATTTCCCAAGTTCTTATGATTATGAGTTAACATAATGTGCGTTCTTACATCCTCTGCTGTGATAGCAGATCGGGCGCTTCGACACCCGCGGGCGAGCAGGTGCGTGAACTACCTAATAACTAGGGTAATTTTAGGAATCAATCTATTCTTAGAAATAGTATGGAGAGATACATACGTTTTCACAATATTACCTCTAATAGCCACAACAGTCAGTTACCTTTTGTGTGGGACACAGTTTCGTCGAACGATTGGACGAAACTATAATTAGCAGATCTCTGACATGGTTGTTTAACGAGCGCCGTCTAAGTACTCGAAATCGTAGACAGCAACCGGGACCATATTTGAACCGAAATAACCCTGAAAGTAAATGTTCTAATGACCGTTTTCTTTTGTTACAGGTATTTACGCACCATTATAAACAAGCCACACAGAGTAAGTTCTTACAAAAATATCTGTAAAAAGTCCTTCCAAAAACCCTTTCAGGTCCTCATCATCATTGAGCCTATCCGCGGCGAGGGGCTTGGCGGTCTGGTCGGTCTACCTCCCCTACTGGCCTGCTAAGTCCCAAGCCGCGGCAGGCATAGCCACAATGCTACCAGAAGAACGAAGACAAAAAATGGAAGAAATGGGAAAAATTGGCCAAGCCGAACGCGTTGATGTCTCTTGTATGGATGTTCTAAGAAAGTATGGGTGTTAGGAAAAGTATTAACTTTCCTTCAAGGGATGAACCCGGCCCATGAAACTGAACAACTTTCCACTACGAACATAGAAATATGAAAAAAATGGACCTCCCATACAAAATGGACCATCCGCCTGAGTCGGTTTGTATGAGAGGTCCAAATCCTTTTTTATATTCCGACCTATGTTCCTTGGGAAAATTTGCTCAGTTTCATGCGCTGATTCATCTCTTGAAAGGAAATTAGTACCGACTTTTCCTAACACCTGTTGAATTAACTCGTGCCATAAAAAGAGCCCCGAGATGGAATTCTAATGAAATAAATTAGCTAAAATAGTGAACCTTATCAAGTAACATACTCGCAAATCACCCGAACCGCAAGACTTTGCGGTATTTTACCGGATATTTGACAAAAGACGTACGGATAGAAATCGCATAAATGTGCTTTTACATTTTGTAACGTACCTATGTATAACCGACGACAACGTATTTTTTACCTCTGCGTCTAGGGGATTCCTTTTGTAGCACGGGCTCTTATGTATTGTTTTATTTTATGCCTGCTAAAAATCATCCTAACTGTATAACTTAATAGGTAGTACTTTGTAATCACGACTAAGTCAATTAGTACTTGACTAGAGGTCAAACTCGAGACCCATAGACAGGGGCTGAGACCAGGATGAACCCACAAAGACCTCACAAATTGTCCCATACAATATTCAGTTGAAATTGTTAATTAGAATGAGCCCGATGTCGCTTTGATGTCGCCGCCGGCGCACGCGCAGCTTTTGTTTAGAACACGATGTTAGAGCAAAAAATCTAGAGTGAACTATACGAGCAAGTAGGATGAGGCCATGAAAAACTAGACGCAACTAAAATTGGAACACATTCATTTGAACGAGTAATTTTACTCGTACTACCGAAAATCAAGAGTGCTTATCAAACGTGTGAAAGAAAATACGGTTAAAATAAAAAACATTAGCTCATGAAATTGAAAAACGTGTTATAAGGAATACCTACAGTCAAAGTATGTAAAATATGGACCTCACCATGAAGGTGATTAGCCAATTTAGTCAATTTATGTGAGAGGTCTATTTTTTATTAACTTATAAAGAAAATTGTTCAGTTCCACGGCCTGATTTATAATTTGAATATATTATCTATTTAGTTGTATTTTATCAAGTTTAATAACGACGAGTTTGTCATGGCTTCATCTCGGCTGTTCGCAGGGTTCTCTCTGAAAACATTTCCTTACTCTGAGGGCTCACGATGGACTTGTAAACGTTATTCATGATTGGTCGACTGCAACGAACGAATCTGCGTGTTTGTAAGTTGTACTGTAATTGTTAGCATAGTAATTCATTTAGATAGTAAATAGGTTTGATAGTTATGCTATGAAGATGTTAAAAGCAATGGATAATAAAAAAAAAGTTAGACGCGCGTTGAACGCGTATTTAAAAATGTCTTCATAAACCGTTAGGATTGATACATATTCAACGCGCGTCTAACTGGCCCATACTTAGTTGACCAAATATGGCCTAGTTTCGATTCGACCTAGTTGCTATTGACTTGATTTTTAGTAGTTTAATCGTGTGGAGTTAAAACTGGGCCGATTCAAAACGGGTGGAATCGTAACTGGGTCGGGTTTAAACTAGGCCGTTACGTTAACCCTAACATGATACTAATTTTGTGCAACCATCTGAAATTGGATGTTCGTTTAGATGTTCAATCACATACGTTACGTTACGTGAACATTTAATTGTTATTTAGATAAATGTTTAAGAAGTTATTTCTGCTGAAAATATTCAAAAATAGAACCTCAATGACGGAAGTATCTTTGATCTCCCCGCCTGCGCACGCGTCGCTATTGTTCGCGTTCACGATGGACTTGTAACCGTCAGCCGGCTATGATTGGTCGACAGGAATCGAACACAAGATTCAAATGATTAAGTGGAGAATAAATGAATTTGTTCTAGTAAGAAATTGTATTGGTATTATTGCAGAATTGTATTACTATTAATGTAAGGAATTATCGATGGTACTACAGTATTAGACAGGAAACTAGTTTTTTCTTCCCGATGTTTCCAAATACAGATTTATTTATAAAAATTGGGATTTACTTTCTTTTTTTGTAATACTTATAAACTAAGTATTACAAAAAAAGAAAGTAAATCCCATTTTGCCATTTTGGGTTGCTTTCTTTAAATTGAAAAACAATCAACTGCAAGAATGTTAAGGGGCGAACCAGCACATAAAACTGAACAACTTTCCAATCGTCCCATACCTTTGACTTGACTCGATTGGCTGCTACATTTCGTATGACAGGTCCAATTTTTTTTCGTATTTCGAGCTAATGTTCCTTGAAGAAAGTTGTTCAGTTACATGAGCTGATTCACCCCTTAAAATATTTGCACCTAATTCTTTTACACCTTATTCAATCTAAAGGCGTGATTTGTGTACCTATAAATGTGTGTGTATGTATTCAATCTACAGGGTGTAAAAATATTAGCTGCAAATATTTTAAGTGGTGAACCAGTCCATGAAACTGAACAACTTTCCCCAAAAAACATAGGTCGAAATATGAGTCCTTGTCAATTTTTATGGGACGTCCAAAACATTTTCTTATATTTCGGCCTATGTTTCTGGGGAAAGTTGTTCAGTTTCATGGGCTTATTCCTCCCTTACAATATTTGCAGCTAGTTTTTTAACCCTTATACAATCTATAGGCGTTATTTGTGTACCTATGTACGTATATGTATGTATACAGTCTATATTATAGAAGTTATTATAATATTATGTATAGGTATGTATTCAATCTATATTAGTATCTTACCTACGGCGTGTTCGTATGTCGCCGTAGAGCTGGGGTTTCTAAGCGGCATGTGCCTACCGCATGCAATGCCCTTGGAAATCCCAAACATGCAGGCGACGACGCTCGACGGTTCGACAACTCCACGGTTCGACAACTCAACGGTTCGACAACTCCACGGTTAGACAATTTCACAGTTCGACAACTCGAAACTCGACGAACAAAATAGTGAAGAAGAACTCGACGTCAGCAGTGGAAGAATTCAGCTATTATTTATAGATTTTTAAAAACAAAAATTACGTGTTTAGTAAATATTTTCGGACTACCTATCTAAATTACGAACTAACTAAATGCTTATTTTTACCCTGTCATCTACTCAATTGTTTACAGAAGATTCTTTACACCTTTTTCTTCTTCGGAAACAACTCCAAGTGATCCAGACGCTTGATTCAACTGAACTTGATGTCACTGAAGATTCGACACTGGCAGATCTCTTTTTCTCTCTTTTCGCGTGGGACACCGAGTCGCCCAACGACCCGATGAACCCTAGTGTCTGAATTTTTCAACCGCCTTCTACAAGTAGTAGGCTTCTGACATGGTTGTGTAACAACCGCCGTCTAAATAATCATAGACAGCAACCGGGACCTACGGCTTAACATGCCATCCAAAACACGGAACCATCTTTCTTACGGACAATCGGGTGGTTCAGCCCGCAATGTCCTCACCAGACTGAGAACAAATTCACAAAGTGATAAATATCAACTTTGTGAGCTACCCACCAAGAATCGAACTCGGGACCTTCTGCGTCACAGGCAGCCGCACTACCACTGCGCCACATCGGTCGTCACTGGCAGATGAAAAAGAAATATAGACTTCGACACGATGGTATAATGTAAGTATTCACATCGGTATCAGAAAATGCAACTAAATTATAGGTGAACTGTATTTTCTACGTCGTAGTGAAGCAAAGTTGAAAAAAAGTTACAAAATGCACGTGAAATCTACTACTAAATTGACTTAGATTGCTTTAGACCACGTCACAGGCTCATGTACTACCTGTGTGTTTAATTAATAAATATTAGTTATGTGTGAATTTCCCGTAGAGGTACCATTAAAAGCAGTTATGAATAAAACCAATTCTTACAACACGTACAACAACATTTATTACACTTAATCCCAACTATCGCTTTCCTTGAAAGCACTCACGCATTTACTAGATTTAGTGTTCTCGTCGAATTTCTCGACAATCTTCTTTTCTTTCTGATCTGCTGTTTTATCTTTCTGGGCAGCCATCTTTTCTTTCTGAGCGGCCATTTTATCTTTTTGGGCAGCCATCTTTTCTTTCTGAGCAGCCATCTTGCCTTTTTGAACAGCTATTTTGTCTTTCTGAACAGCTATATCTTCTGTTGTTTCTTCGCTGTCTTTCCGACGTCCATTTGGTGGTAGAATCTCTGGTTTCTTCTTTCCTCCGTCGGAATTGGAGCGCACGAGTTCTGTTTTCTTTGGCGGAGGTTCCGCGTCGTCAACCTTTGAAGAACAAAAAAGTAAGATTTTTGATTAATTTGAGTACTTTTATAAAATAGCATGAGTAAAGAAGATCGAGTTTATAACTGTAACGATGATCTCATCCTAAGATGACGACGACGACCGATGTGGCGCAGTGGTAGTGCGACTGCCTTTGACGCAGAAGGTCTCGGGTTCGATTCTCGGTGGGTCATTCACAAAGTCGATTTATCACTTTGTGAATTAGTTCCCAGTCTGGTTAGGACATTGCGGGCTGAACCAACCGATTGTCCGTAAGTAAGATGGTTCCGTGTTTCGGATGGCACGTTAAGTCGTAGGTCCCGGTTGCTGTCTATGATCACTTAGACGGCGGTCGTTACACAACCATGTCAGAAGCCTGCTACATGTAGAAGGCGGTTGAAAAATTCTGACACTAGGGTTCATCGGGTCGTTGGACGACTCGGTGTCTCACACGAAAAGAAGAAGATCCTAAGATAAGAATGCTGTGTAAGGATCAAAGCAAGTCAAATTATCTAAGAAAACACACTGTTGACAAAGAAACGCTGTTGTCAAAATCACGCAGGCCAACTGGCAAGTTGCATTAAAAGGGATTGCTGCTATCCATGTTTTAGTCGCTCTTTATGACACTCAGATACAGAAATAGATACAACGTTCTTCTTTCGTGAAGGACACAGAGTCATTCAACGACCCGATGAACCCTAATGTCAGAGGTTTTCAACCGCCTACTACTACTTCGTAGTATTTAGTATACAACCTGAAACACGCCAGAGGAGGTCCGTTTCCTGGCCGCCTGAGGCTGCGCCGGCGTCGACAGGCTGTTGGACCTCTGACGCTCGGTCTGCATCCTCTGACCTTCGGCTGGAGACCTCTGTGCAGGAGGTGGGGCCACCCGGGTGCGGTCCACCTTCTCTGGTAGTATTTCCTTGCTGGAGTTCGCTGAAAAATCAAGATAAAATACTTTGAAAAAAGAACCAGTTTTGTCTGCCTGTCTAGTCATATTGTCTTTCCGTCTAGTCATATTGTCTTTCTGTCTAGTCATATTGTCTCTCTGAGAAGCCACATTATCCTCCACTTTGACATCGGTCGTGAAGATCTCATTTGCAAAAAAAGCCGGTAACGAAGCGGTAAAGAAGTTTTATAGTGTAGTTTTAGCTTTCTGAATATGCACTTACCATATGGTGTTGGTGGCTTCCGAGGTGAATCGGCACAGTGCCTGTGACAAAAAATAAAAATTCATTGAGGTAATTCTACATACTAAAATCACTGTCACACATACGCTAGTATATTCTAAATGTATGCACATACGGGTTCTAGCTAGGTAATATTAAGATAGCCAATGAGAACGCTCAAAAACTGACATTAGCATCCTAACATCTTAGCGTTATCCTCGTTATGAACAAGTGACTCAGGAACTCAGGACTACAATACTACATATTTCGTTTTCCATCTTAGATATTACTATTTCGCAAATAACCTTTTTTTCAACTTAGATGTTTCAGTAGGCGATAACTACCCTATTCTACCTATAAACCTCCTCCTGTGTGTTGGTACGTAGGTATTAACTTTGTAAAGTTAGATAGATAGAATATAAAGTTCTTGGCAAGAGTAAAAAGCTCTGTCTTTAATTGGGTGTCGTCGCGACTAATTCACCTGTAGCTGCCACGCGCCGGGCTAAGGAGGTTAGATCTACAGTTATACATTAATTAAACAAATATAGATATAGGAGGAAGCTAAATAAAAAAACTTATAATTTTATTAGCTAATTTTATTAATTTTATTACCTTTGAGTGTTTATAAAGGACCTGTAATTCTCTATCATCCATCACAATACAGGATTTCAGGAAAAGTACTAATTTCCTTTCAAGGGATGAACCAGCCAGAACCAGCATTTTTTTTCATATTGCGACCTTTGTTTCTTAGGGAAAGTTCTTCAGATTCATGGGCTGGTTCATCCCTTGAAAAGAAGTTAGTACTTTTCCTAACATTCTGTATATCATAAAGAAAACTACCCGACGAACACAGTTCTCAAGAGTTTAGAACATAGATTCATACAGCCACGTAAATTTGTAAGCAAAGCATACCTAACAGGTACAGCCACCTGCTAAGGCGACTTGAAGTCATGGGAATTATTCAAAACTCAAATCTCAAATAATTCTCAGCAGATAGGTAATGAATTGCAAGAAATCTCAAAGTCTTCTCCGCTGTTCCACTCAGTCACGAACTATCCGCCGAAGCTGGACTTTTTTAACCAAACCAACGTAAGGGCTTATCCACATCAAGCTCAAACTATAACCATTTTTTAAACAGATAAACACACGACGTTACAATTTCTAAATTTAATAATTTCTAGAAAGTTTTTTGTGGTATCGAACATGTTCCAAAAACGATAAGACCGATTATAAGGATGACGGATTAGAATAGCACTATCCCATTTCTACTCATGCGATGAATACTTACAGGGAATAACAGCAGCGTTCCCTGTGAATATTCCTACAACATATGTACTTGCACTGCGCATGCCAATGTTGTACTGCTACTCTAAGCCGGCATCACACGGAGGTGTAATAAATAAATAATCCCTATTTTCCAACAAGTAAACGGGTACCAACAGTGAGTAGATACAAAAAATCCTAAAATGCGCTGAAAAAACGTATGCAGACCCTAACTAGTCTCGCAGGTCTGTAAGGGTCACCGAGGTCTGACGGCGTACGACTATTTAAGTCTCTAAATGGACTTTAATCCGGTGTTTAGTGAGAAAATCCTTCGGTTTAATTCTTGGCTGCGAGGCCGTGTCAACGTGATTAGCAAGGCTCGCTAGCAGGTCCTTAAAATAGTTAGCGTAAATATACACATACACAAATCACGCCTTGGTCCCTAGCGGGGTAGGAAGAGCATTAACAACCGTAAAATACGGCCATCATCACCACGTCTGACAATTTTTTGAGGGTTGTTTCAGAGAGGTAGTGTATCACTATAGTGACAGATTGTCAGCCGAACGATACACATCAACCTTCGAGTCCCTTACTTGCCACTTACGACACCCACGGGAAAGAAATGGGGGGCCTGGTGATCTATTCTAACCCGGCATTACACGGGAAATCACACAGTTAATAAATCTAGTGCTATTTTTTACTATTCTTTCCGTTTACAGTGGCCAAGCCAAGGTATTCGTCTTTAAAATGTTTTTCTAAAATAAAAGGTCATCTAATCCAATAAAACGACCCGATGAATTAAGTGATAAGTACTTCACGTATTTCTTCAAGCAACACGATCTAAATATTAATAAGCTTATTAATTTAAATAATAAGAAAAATTGTCGTTTCTTATCTCGAAATTAAATATAAATTGTATTAAGTAGTAGTCAATCAATCAGCTGTTTATCAAAAAATGGAAGTGCTAATTATTTTACGCAATCGATATTTATTTAAAAAATATTAAAAACAAACACACTTACACTTCTTCGCAACACCTTGAAATAAAAATTTAAGATAACCTTTCCACATCATACCAAGTCATCGTAATGTAAACTTCATTCGCTTACATAGTGTCACGACCAGCGTAACTGTCAGTACGCGCCCGTACGTGCGTGTATGGAGCATTGAGGTCAAGTTACGCTGGTCGCGACACTATCTAAGCAAATAAGCTATACCAATTGGCTATTTACAAGAGAAATCGATTATTTGTAAAAGCATTTTTTTTTGCTAATTCTCTTTTCACCTGTAACTTCGATAAGGTAAAGTAGGACTGATTGTTTTAATTTTTTATAACTTTGAAGTAAAATGGTCATTTCCGATCGCCTTCTGCTGTTTCATTACTAATTAATTCAGTAGAATCTAGTTTTTTGCCCTTTTTGAAGTAAGCTAATGTGGTTATTATTACACTACCCTGCCGAGAGGGCCCGTTTCGGCATATATCGCTGGCTATTACACGGTCGTCATTACAGTAACTTAAAATTACCAGCAATGTATGTCAAGCTGGGCCCAGTCAGTAGAGTAAGTGCAAAATAGGCTTTTAATTTAAGGGAATTCCAGTGTATATGGAGCTGCCCCTAACCCAACACCCAAAAATTCATAACTCGATGAAAAAGCTGTTAATCGAAAATCCACTGGTTGAAATTGAAGTACAGATAGCAAAGTGCCAAAAGCAGTGACTACTTTTTGTTACTATCTGTCACTGTACTGCACTAAACCATTTTGTGCTAATACAACATTCTGTAGAACCTGTTCATCAAATCAATCAATCAATGGTGAATCAATCTTTGGAATCAGCCAGGAAGACCGAGAGGGTGGCGCAGGTCAGGACCCAGATTGCCACCCAGGGGCAATCCTGCGTTTTCCATAATTGCATCCCAGGCAGCGCAATGTTTGTGTTCTTGCCTCATACACTGATTGAATCGTCTGTCACAGACGTATGAGGCCAATGATGATGAATCAGTCTTTAGAATTGAAATCTGTACTTCAATGTTGACCAGCGGATAAACTACGTATTTCAAGAAATTTCGTTTTTATCAAATTATGGACAACACTTAACAAAGTGTTGGGGGCAGCAGCACATACCTATGCTTTGGGATCGCCTTAAGTTCCAATTGATAATTATTACTTACTTAATGTTTCGAAAGAAATGGATCGGTCTCGATACATTTTTAACGCTAAACATCTGCCCTATATTTGTTTTTTCTCCACAATTGAGCATAATATTTTACCATTCTTGGATATTCAATAACTGGACAATAAATCGATTAACAGTTATTGTGACTATAACTTGTGATAACGACGTTTTCAACTAGTTACAACTTCTGATGGTCTTAATCACAATTCATTATACGTCTTCATTTAACTACCCACGGGCAGTAATAGGTGTAGTTTAATGTTTCTGTTGTAAATTGTTTAAAGGTGAAGTTGTACTATAATGGGACATATGGTGACATTATTTATTGTAAAATTAATAAAGCTATAATATAAGCTAGTTGCACTTAGTGATTAAAAGTAACAAAATAATTGTATCGAACACTTTTTAAGATACATATTACAATAAAATATTAATTAGGTTTTCTATCCATATTTCAATTAAATTTAATCTGTTGCTTTTAATCTGTGTCATATTTGAAACATTCTTTAAAATTTTCAAGAAACAAGATTCAATCGTTTATTTCCAAGTAGATTCACAATGAATGCTTTTAGAATGTCAGAGAGTTACAATACAATACTGTCACTTCAAAATAATAGTATCAAAAACGCACTGAAATTCATGCACTCAATCTGAGAAGTGCCTCTTTAAAGCGCTTGTCATTTCATAGTGCTCCGGAATTTTGTGTAATAAATGTACGACGTGGTGACGTTCAAAGAGTATCACGCATTTTTAGGGCGACCCCAATTTACTATCGCTGGCTGTCCATTTTTAAGGCATTATACTATAATGATTTTATAACAAAAAAATTGATTCGCCGCGACTCGCAAAGAAAAAATAGAACAAAAAAATGCATCTCTCTTTTCGTAGGTATGGGACACGGAGTCGTCCAACGAAATGACTTTCTTTAATCTAGCACAGAGTGACTTAGTTAAAAAAAAATACAGTTAAAATCTGTTAGATCAAATTTTATGATTGTATTTTTTTGTTCTTTATTGGCTCAGTATTTGTCTAATTACGAGTAGCACTTTTTCACCGTGCAGTTGATTGAATTACGACCAGTTCTATGAGGAATGTACATCAACATTGTATAATAATAATTACTTTATCAGTCTGTCAATTAAACGCACTGGAAGATAACATCAGCGCCCTGATTGGTTCATAGAGATACCATCATTTTCCCCTCTGATTGGTTCATACATCGAGAAAAGAAAATTCATAAATTCTCATTTGATGCTACGGTTCTGTCATCTGGAACCATATACAGGGTGTGAAGAAGATGTGGCTACAAAATCTACGACTAAGTAAAAAAGGGGCTTGAAATTATTATGTACCTCACATATACTTGTGATCTAGTTTACTGCATGTTCACGGAAGTTTACTGCTAAAATAAGCAACAAAAACCGACTGTATCGGTGCCAAATACGGCGACTAGGAGTCGAAATGTTTGCCATGGTCAAAATTGATCGGAGAGATAATCACCATCATTGTCAATTAACTGCACAGTTGTATATTGGGCTACTCGGTGTCCCACACGAAAAGAGAAAGAATTTACTGCATTTCAAAGAAAATATCTTGTCATGAATAACTGTTGCCAAAACCAGAATTATTTACTCACAGTCTGTACGAGTATCTCTACAAAATCCAGATATTTAAATATATGATTTAGAAAGGGATTGTTGATTTTTGATCACCTCAAAAATCCGGAGCAGTTACATACTCTATGGTCACTAGTAAGACTCAGTCGTCAAAAACTTTATCAGTGATGAAAATCACTTCCTAAACCATGAATAAGGCATTGTGAATAACCACGAAAATCTAAAATACATAGGTGAGTTCAGATATAGGATAGGTATGTAAGACCCTGTATCACCAAGGCTGTAGTTTCTGGAGCAGTCACATAGATGTCGCCATTCATCAAACATCGTCTGACCATTTAAGGAGGGATGATGCTCAGTTGTTTCTGCTAGACATAGATAGTGCCACAAAATGTGGTTTACATCGCTGGGTTTATATGGATGTCGTGAAGTCTCTTCTAAACAACAATAGAGTTTTAAACACCCAATAGTATGCGCCCCTCACTTTGGATCCCACAATCAGTAACTGAAATTTTTCGATTAATAAGCACAGGCAATCCTGGTGCTTTACATTTTCAATGCTGAAAGTATGGAGTTACAAGCCTATAAGTGATAAACGAGATGACGATATACAAATAAGGCCCAGAAAAATAGGACACTCAAGTCTGTCCTGTAACGAGAATCATCACATAAAGCGATGGCAAACCACTGCTCGAAGTAGGCCTCCCCCAGGATACACCACAATTAACGATCTCCCGCTTTTGCCACCCAGTCGCTACCAACTCATTTTAAATCATCGCTCCATCTGGCTGGACGGTCTTCTTTTTCGTGTGGGACACCGAGTCGTCCAACGACCCGATGAACCCTAGTGTCAGAATTTTTCAACCGCCTACTACAAGTAGCAGGCTTCTGACATGGTTGTGTAACGACTGCCGCCTAAGTGATCATAGACAGCAACCGGGACGGGGCGGTTGTCTACGGCTTAACGTGCCATCCGAAACGGTGTCCAACGGCACGCTTACGTGTCACAAGAATACGAAATAAATAACATTAAACCCTGGTCAGAACTATAAAAATAGCAACCAGACTTGACAAGAGAATGTGACATAAACCAGACAATCAGCTGGCGAAACCCAACGAACAAACAGCAATGGACAGTAAAGTATCCATTCCAGCAGTCGCCATTATGCGTCAGTCAGTCCAGTTAACCCAGGGGCTTCAGTTTTGATTGACTTGTAACTCGGTTCCTTGGTTTTTGCGCCCCCTTCGTTATTAGAGAATTTTACCGCTTCGTAAATTGAATTCATTCATATAGAAGCTATGCCACTTAAAACTAAAGGGCAAAGAATTCTTTGATATTATAAGCAGCCGTAATACGTCTCATGATGGACAATACGGTACTTGACTGGGTAATTAACTACAAACGTCATATTCTAAAAAACTATTGTCCAAAAACACTAGTAATCCAGTTAATAGTTTTTTTAAATAATGAAAAATATATTCATTATTTAATATAAAAGTTACTGTTTTGACGCCATCCAAAATATTGAAATGTGACGTCATATTTCAATATTTTCATACATAAAGACGTTTTTGGTCGTTATAAAAAGTAAATCATTTGTCAGTCAAGTAGCCAATTGTTGTGCGATGCACATTTGTTGACAAATGTGCACGTGCAATGTCATAGACTATAGATTATGACTGTATAAAGAGACCTGGGCACATCCATAGACCACAATTTGGGGAAAACGCATTGAAAGGCTGCCTACAACCCGAGGTAAACACAACATACCTGCCCACTACACCAAACAGGCACTATGAAAATCATAAGTATGATTGAAAAAATTACATTAGTTCACATTGGCCGACAAGGCGTATCATTGGTAGACTTACAGACCAAAGTAATTATCACAGTGTCAAAAATCTTATCGTAGCTAAACTAATACCTAGCTGAACAGAATATAAATTTTCTCACAAAACGCAATCAAATTACTCCAAAAGCACCGACTTTTCCTACCTCTCCATCCTACGATTTCACACAATAGATGCCTTGTTTGAAACCCTTATTACCACGGTCGTAAACCGAGGTGTATATTACAGCCCTTAACTCGGTGCTCTTGGTCCTAAACCCTGTCAATCGGCGCTAAAACAAAGCGGTGCGTGTACCTGTAACCTAATACAGATAAGGGGTCTTGCATATTGTAGACAACGGTAAAATGGAGATTCGAAAACCAAAGCAGTGAATGAGTGGTTGGTGTAGAAGCGAATATCGGCCCAAAATTATCTGGATTAGAGAAGAAAGTCTGGAAGTGCATGACACAGAGCGGTGAAAATAGGGAGGAAAAGATGTTTATATATAGAAACTGAATAATTTTGGGTAGGAATTCAAATTATGCTAAATCACAAATGGTTAAAACTGGACTGTCCCTGCTATAGGCACTTTTAGGAACTTTCTCCATAAGCTGGGTTGCACCAGTATGAAAAATTATTCGTTGCAAAGTGGACATAAGAGGATGGATGCGACCACAGATCAGAAAAGTCTAACGAGTAGCGAGCCGCACAAATGTCATTTTTGCTCTGCGGATGCAAGTAATGCCTAAGAAAAGAAGGTTATTCCAAAAAGCATGAGATTTCAAAACCTTCATTACTTACATTCGGAAAAAACTGGCTGTCAATAAGCTAACGACAGTGAACAACCTCTCTTACATTTACGAGCTGCCAGTATTTATAGTGAACCAGCGACACGCGCGAAGCGTACATCACGGTAACTGCTGTACCGCGTGCCCATCGCAGTAAACGGGCTGTGTAATAGTAATAAATATGCGGAAATCGTACCTCGATTCAGAGTAAATGCTAATCGGGATTTGGAAATACGCATTGGGATTTTTCGTGGGAACTTAATCTTGATTTCAACGCATGAGGTCAAAGGTCAAAATACCTAATTTTCGTCTTCTTAACGTGTGCTATACCGAGCTGTCTAACGACCCGATGAACCCGAAAATTTTAACAATGAAAAATATACGCAATAAGAAGAAAATCTTCGTCTTCCAAATACGTACAAAAATATATAAAAAAGCTAAACGTCTTCACACGGTTAACGTTATAATCACAATATGTCAGTACCCAACATGGAGTTTTCCTATACTATAACAAGAGTGTGTAATAAAAGTTGATGTGAAGTTATTGAAAGAGAGGTGTGAAGAATTTGTAACCATTTTTGGTGTATGGTTTTTGTCGTAGAAAAGCGACCATAGTTAGTCCCATAAGCTTTTACAAGCAAAAACTACAAGGAGATTAATAAACACGTCAAGCTAAAGAAACGTTAGAAATAACAACTTTCTATTCTAACGTGTGGGACTGCAAGTCAAGGTACGGCCGGATGAACCCTGGTATCAAGAGTTTCTTTTCAGACAATCAGGTGGTTAAGTCTGCAATTTTTTAACCGGACAGGGAACAAATTCACAGAGTGATGAATATTTATTTATGAGCGCCCTACCGGGAATTGAACCCGGAGCTTTTGCGCCGCAGGCAGTCGCACTACCACTGCGCCACATCAGCCGAGAATTTACTGTATAAAACTGCTAATACTATAAATTGTCGTAAATTCTCTAAGACAATTGCATGTTAGTTTGAATGACAGCTCGCGCTTGTAATTAGCAGCAGGTGGGGCACATCACAGTCTAATTGACTACAAACAAGAGTTATACAGGATGTTAAACTTTCACGGTTACATAACTATATACTTCTGAGTTCGAAATATCGGAAAATTAAATTAATATTGTATCGTGGTAAAAACCCTGTTTTTCATATTGTAACAGTGTCAGTTTATACAGCGTGTGTCTGCAAAGGTGAAAATCACTTAAATTGTAATCATTAAAGTATTTCTAAGATTACAAAGATGTTTCCCTGTGATACACATGTTGAAATACTTTGAAAGAAATGTTTGGACCTCACAATAATAAATTGAAATTTATGTATATAAAAAACCGCCTTTATCCCTGCGGGGTACGCAGACCCTTAACGCCCGTAAAAAATCAATCGCTATATCCACGCCTGATAAATATTTCAGGACTGTTTCTGTGAAGTGACGAAAACGAAAAGGAGTGCTGCTAGGCTATATTTGTACCGATATTCTATACATTTAAGAATGTTTTTCACATTACGATATTCATTGAGGAAAATTGTTCCTAACCCCATCAATTTGCATCTTTACATATGACGCCCTGTATAAGGTTAGGTTCGCTATCGGCGTTCAAAACCAACACCTTTTCCTTTGATGTGATGCCGCCGCCGCCGTCAGTCAAAACCCTTCCACGCCTGGTCGCCTTCAGTTAGGCAAATATATCATTCTAAACTGTGCCATCGTTTTTGCCAAGCAGGTGTGGTAATTAATAATTTTGTCGCATGAATGAAATGGCAAGTGTGAGTCGGGCATATTCAAGCTGTCTCGATCACTAATAAAACTACGTGCATATACATAACTAAATCACGCGTCATTCTCGTAGGGATAGAGACTAGCTCCTTCCTCTTGCTGCCACTTTTGCATAATTTCATCATGCCTCCTCGATAATCTTTTCATGCACGTTTGTCCGTTTTGGGTTATTTTGACCTAACATTTCTTTAGTCCGTCCTGGATTTGACCAAGATACGCTTGTCAAAACCTTCCTCTTCCGACGACAAATAAAACTACTTTCGGACAAATCGGAAATATCCCCCTGCTAGTTACGATTACCATACACAGCAGCATAGGTCTCTAACCGATTTGCGAAACCCTAAAAATCCTTATGGACCGTCAACCCGGCGCCCCAGCGTCCTATCTCCAATCTTGGTACATAATTGACGAGCCGCACACGCGTCACAAACGCTGCGGTGTCGCTACGGTTACGTCGCGGTGTCGCTGCGTACAATTTGCCCCGGACACGTCGCTCTGTGCAATTGACCGGTGGCGGGTTTAGCTAATGAGGTCTTGATAGCATCAGCGGCGGAGGACGTATAAAGGAACGTATCGCGCCATCGATGGGTCAGGGTGGCCAAGTGAGGAGACACGCGCCACACCATACTGAGGGTAAATCCGCATTAGGGCGTTCGATGACACACGACAGTGAAACGACAAGATAGATGACCGTCACCAAGATACTGGGTCAGGTACAGCCGCTCATCAATACCCGTTTGAAAAATACTAAAATAGCTTTCAGCATTTGGCGGTAGGATAACGAAACTGATCTTGGATTTAGTCATCTAGTGCACCACCGTGGCAATACCTGCGGCAATTTTGGCGCCATTGAGCGTAGCACGACGCTATCAACTATCAATCTATCCCAGCATTCCAGCTCAATTTCCGCTCATCGTTTTACTCATGGTCTAATTGGCTGAGGAGGACAGCATGCAAACTGTGATACAATGTTGCAGACAGATCAGCGCTAGTGTCGCGTCGCTCTTACGACTACAGATGCAGGTGACTGATCACATCAGATACAAACTATTCCCCAGCTCAAATCCCGCTCATCGCTCTTCCCATAGTCTATGCCAATTGGCTGAAGAACTGCGATACAATGTTACAGACAGATCAGCGCTGGTGTCGCTCTTACGGCTTCTGATGCAGGTCTTAGATCATATCAGATCAGATACCACAGATATCAAGTGGCTCAAGGAGTTCTATCTAGGTCGGTAGTAGCAGGGATTTTGAGAAAGGACTTACAAACAAACGTCTGCGTTGTTGGTGCTTTTATCTTGAGTGTTATCGAGTAGCTGAGAAAACAGAAAAGTTTTGAAACCGTGGGAATTTTGGTTATGCAATACATGTCTTCAGTATTGGGAGAAATCAAAAGACTGAGTACGAATTTTATACTTTTTTTAAAGAATAATACAACTTGTGCGGTATAGTCTTCCAAAGTGATCAAAAGACGTAATTGATAATATGTAAAAAAATGGGTCTCAGTCTCAGGTACCACATGCATTAGTGTTGTTGATAAGATAAGGTAAATCTTTATTGTCAACTGTGTTTAGGTAAGGTGGTAGGTTGTAGGAAGAGTTTCATTTTGTATGAATTTTGATGTTTCGTTTGATGAACGTACTTCTAGGTCTGTAAGTATCTCTTAACGGATGTTACTCATTTATCAATTTGAGGATCAGAGCAGAGGATCATATCACTTAAACAGGTACCAGAAAGTTAATAATGATGTATCGGTTGAGTAAGTAATTACGTCTGGATCTGACAGATTATCTTAAAAGTTATGTTCAATCCAGACTAAGCTTATTGATAGATATACCTAGGATTTAAATGATTGATATCAAAATTTAATGCGAAATAACTTACTACAGGAAGAGGCTGATATCCAGCAGAGTACTGTTGTGGATGTAGTAGTAGAAGTATCACTACATAGTATAAAGCAAAGTTGCTTTTCGCGTCTGTATGTATGTATGTTTGCTTAAATCTTTAAAACTACACAACGGATTTTGGTGCAGATTTTTTTAATAGATAGAGTAATTCAAGAGGAAGTTTTTATGTATAATACTTGCTAGGAAAACATCTTATTCAAACGGGAAAATAGGTTAGCCGCTGGGCGGGCCGCTAATATTATATTAATTGAGTCCTAAATAGAAGCCGTACATTCACTTACAATACCCACGAAAAAGCCCTATTATTTATATAATTGCTTTCCAAAGTGGCGTAAGTGAGCTTTCTGTAAAGCTCTTTATTTCGTACTGGTAGGGAGGTGCTAGTTTACCGTGGCACTACAGGGTCACCAATGCGGAAGCCAGCCAGGCAGCCAGTGAGTCAGGCACTCCTGTAGCCAATAAAGTGTCCTGAATAAGTGCCCGCGCGCAGCAATGCGGCCTTGCCGATACCATCGGATTCGAAGTCTCTTGGTTTCTTTTCGCAATTTTAAAACTGAAGATTGATATTTCGGAGCTGACAATTGTGACGATCACGGTCGTGTTTTTTAAAGAAGGATAGAGACTCTCCGGGGTGAGTAAGGATACCTTCAAGTAGCAAAAAAGTGTAGAGAAAAAATGAGAGCGTCACGTTCTTCGCGATCTGTCAAATCTGACAGATCACGCGTAAGTATGGCAACAAGTTTTCATACGAAATTTTTAGTTCCATTTATTTCGTTCCAAACACTTTTTGTCCAGACTGTAGGTATTAAATATAACTGCCAGTGGTTTAGGAAAAATATGCATACGGAATATTGACATCGGGAAATCAAAGCGTGGATTCGCAGTTTTGGAAGAAATGCATTTACTTTACGACTTGATGTGCCCACAAACAATTTTATACAAACAATTTTATTTATACTTTATCCCTTGCGGGGTAGGCAGAGCATTAACAGCCGTAAGAATATGGTCACTATCGCCACGTCAGACATTTTTTTTAGGATTGTTTTCCAATGTTGTTTCAGAAAACATGTGTATCACTATAGTGACAGGTTGTCATTCCTGTCGCCTAAAAATTGTAATATACCAATACTCTCCCCTTAGTCGCCTCTTACGACACCCGCGGGAAGGATGTGGGCCGCGGGGTGATGCTATTCTAAGCCGGGATCACACAGCATAATCACAGCAAATCAAGCAAACAAAGCTTAAGGTATTTAGATTTCGTGGTTATATTTCCGCATAGATGACCCTGCAATGTCAGCCAGCACCAACGCCCACCCACAGTGTACAGCATTACGGAATATACAGGATAGTATCGAATGAAAGACTTTCCCGAAAACACTACGCTCAACAGGTCGGACTGAACCACTTTCCTCAAGGAATGGTCAAAACTTAAAAAATACCAGTACTAAAAAAAATTGGTACGGTCAAATGGGGGCAATGAGACTAGCGGGTAACTTGGGACCTGGTCGACACCAGCATCTATGAACCAGCTATAACGTTGTAACTGGTTGAAAACTTTGGACTCTACATTTATCAACCACTAATAACGTTATAGCTGGTTCATAGATGCTGGTGTCGATCATATCCCAAGTTACCCGCTAGTCTCATTTTCCTCCATTTGACTATTCGAATCAGCAATTATTTTTAGTATCGGGAAGTAGATTTTTTATTTTTTTCTGTTACCTTTTTGGAGACATTTGTTTAGTTTGGCTTGGAAAGTCGATCGTTCGGACCCTGCCTGTATAAAGGCAGTACAAAACACAGCCTCCGAACTTTCATCTCGGTCTGAATAAGATATTTCAATTCCGGGAAGCCAGTGGGAGGTCTGAATACAATAATGATAAAACCCATCTAAAGAAAGCTAACATTATTTTAGCTTTACGAGTATGTATAATGGATTTTATTGAGACTATTTTGTAACTAGATGACTCTTTTGTATGGGACATTGTAATCCTTAGAGTAGACTACACAAACGGATCAATTTGAGACGTGTACACAAAACAACGGTTTTTTCGGGGTTGAACTGGTCGTTGGACGAATTGGTGTCGCATGCGAAAAAAAGGAAAGAAGGAATAAAATCACTACAAACGGTGCTCTATACTTCTTTTATTTTTCAAAAAAAAATTATCACTGAAAACTGTATTGGTTTTTTCCTATCGAATCAAATTAGCTGTTTACCTTAACGATGGACAAAGTAATAGCGAATGTCTAAGAGGATTCGATCTATGAATCTTGCTAAAAGATTTACAGTCATATTCATACGACATCGATCAGCTATAAGCTATCATACGTCGGCTTATAACAGGTTTATAAGCTTTGGGTACAGAGCTTACATCATAGATCTGCTAGCCAATGGTTTATTGATCGATCATGTTATAAATCCATAGTATGATTATAAGTATTAGTAGCTTTAGTTAATATTATTTGCTATTTACAAAGAAAAACTTTAAAATATAGAATTTCTACTCTCTACCTTTGTTGAGGATATGGTCCTCAACAGCCACAACATAGGCATCATAGGTCAGGCTTGGCAGTCTGACGACTGTCGGTTCAAGCTCTTGTAGATATTCACAGGGAACGCTGTTGCCCATTCGTTAGCCTTCGGGTTTTAGAGGTCAGATGGCAGTCGCTCTGGGTAAAAACTTGGTTCCACGTTAAACCCCTAGGTTAGGTAGCCGACCCCGACAGAAAAGGGATAAGGCAAGGAGAATCATGAAAAATAATTGTAAGAGTTATGGGCAAAACTGGTGGCCGTTGGGTGAAACTAGCCCAAAATTGAGGTCAATGGAAATACCTGACCAGCAATGGACATCTAGTGTATACCATCACTTACAGCTGTTAATAATGATGATGATGTGATACCAGGCCAAAGTCAATAAAAGCGGCTAGCTTTAGAAAGCGACAGTGTCATCCGCACGCGCTGGTAGCTGTTATCTCTCGTTTTAGTCTCTTTCGCGCGACATGATACTCGTAGGTTCTTTAGATACAACATTGTAGGCTGCCTGTATTGGACAAGTTACAAGCTCCAGCCAGATACATATTTTTTTCCGAATTATAATAACTGGTTACAGTCAAATGTAGCAACTAACTACCGGACTGTTATTTTTCGCAAATTGGAACGGCAATTTACGTAGTGCCTATGGGACATTAAAATTACATAATGTAGGTACTTATATCAACACATGTTTATATTGTTGTACAGATACACGCATATAGTATCATCCTTGTCTATTTTTTTTTAAAGTTAACTTCGTGTACAACTTCCACAGACCAGAGTACAACTTCCATGACCTGAGGCAGGAAACTTAAATCCCATACATGATCTGAAATCGCCTATTCTGTTGAATCCAACCTCAGCCTCTAACAAGCTCAGCTAGGTGGCTAGTGTTAATCAGCAGAGACAGGCGGTTCAGCACAAAATAGCAGATATTTGTCTTCTCTATTATCCTAGTAGCGATTTCTTTTAGTCATCCATAGGGAAATCGCTTATTATTATGAATTCAGCTTCTTCTAACAAGCTGAGCTAGGTGGCTAGAGTTAATCAGCAGAGACAGGCGATACAGCGCAAAATGGCGGATATTTGTCATGCTCGCGAGCCTTCTACTATCCTAGCTCACTATTCCTTATTCCTTGGCGTCCCTGAACGTAAGCTCTCTGTAGAATATGAAATGCGAGTAGCTTTTTCTTCCAGGCAAGGGAAAGTCGCTTTTTCTTATGAATTCACCAGCTTCTTCTAACAAGCTCAGCTAGGTGGCTAGTGTTAATCAGCTGAGACAGGCGGCTCAGCGCAAAATGGCGGATATTTGTCATGCTCGCGAGACTCCTATTATCCTCCATAAGCTTTCCTGAGGTCTGGGATCGTACGTAAGCTCTTTGTATTAGAACCTGAGATGCCAACTTCAGATGGCATTGGAATGTATTGTTCGTTTAGTTTGAGAATTGCAGACAACAGAAGTTCAAGATAAGGAAGTAGGTATGTAAAATAAAACATAGTATAGTAATAGTAGGTATTGAAAGCGAATGTTATAATGTTTGGATTACATTACAGATCGATTTAATTGAGAGGCAAAATGAATGGAGATTAACAGCAACAGAAAAAGAAAATTAAATTCTTTAGATTAATGCATATAGGGTGTGAGAAAATCAACTGCAATTATTAAGGAGAAAATATTTGAACCAATCTATGAAACTGGATAACTTTATCAGGCACCTAGTTCGAAATCATCATTCTCCTTGCCCCGTTCTCTGTCGGGGTCGGCTACCTAACTTAGGGGATTTGAAGTTTTTACATAGAGCGACTGCCGTCTGACCTCTGCAACCCGAAGGAAATATGAAAAAAAAATTATGTCCTGTTTGCCTTATCATATTTTCTACCCTTCTCAATAGTCTAGTCTTCATAATCTGTATGTAAATAGGAGCCGAGATGCGCACGCGCAACTAACCCGGTTGCATATTCTACTGGAACTAGTTAGGAGCTTCGTTAGATAAACTACGAATAATAAATGATTTATCATCAATAAGAAGTTTAACAATAAATCTATAAAACACTGCATCTAGACTTACTTGCTAGGAAAAGATGAGAATATATGATTCTACTCAACAGATGAAGTTTACAAATGTACCACTGAATTCCGAGTACGCAAGTCGACCGTTGAGAATCTTTTACTCTTTCTTTCATCTCGTGTACAAAGTCGTCCAACGACCAAATGTACCCTAGTTTTAGAGTTTTCAAGTTTTCGGTACCTACTACACAGACCTTTGACATGTTTATGTAATGACCGCTACGCCATATAAGGCTCATATAAAAAAGCGCATAAACTTATATCTGAGATCGATCTCAAGAACGATATTGAAAAATATCAAGCAGTACTAAAGACATCTCAAAATCGCACTTAAGATCGATTTTAGAGTTGAGTGCAGTTTATTAATACGAACCCTTGTTATGTATGAGGGTCGGTGGTACGAGTATCTGTCCTAAAACACGAAAAATCTATAACATCATAACACGCTGCCTCAGAGCAACTAAAATTAATTTGTTTAGATGTTTTTAATAGAATCGAAACCGTAAAAGATAAAGCAGTTAAAAGAAGATAATGGATATAAATTGTATTGTGACTTGGTAACTTAAGCATGTTATCGGCAGATCATATCAAATATCTAACGGTGTGTTGAACCAACACAAAAACAATGAAGAGAGTATCATACTTTTTAACGAGTGTTCCGTAATTTGATTGTTTATTGTTTTACTTCTAAAGGACTTTTTTGTCGCATTTACAGTGCTGCCCAACTAACCCCTGCTCATGCATACAGAAGGATCTGCAAGAGGCGAATGACAACGCCATCGCCGTGGCAACACATTAATCCAAATTGCTGTAATCCTGTTACCATTGACTCAATGAACGAGAAGAAGACCAAGGACTGAGTTTAATAAGGATTGAGACCAAGTAACAGCAAACTAAAGCGTGCCGCTACAGTAGGTAAGTATTCTTTGGCTAAAGTTTATTAAACGTATTCACTGTTTCAAAACGAACGGACGGATCCCAAAAATCAAGATCTCCGCAGTCCGAACACGGAAACTATTTGAACTGAGAATAAATAGTGGCGTTAAAATCAGAAGCGCTATATCACAAGTGTTTGCATGCTGAGGGGCGGCAGTATTTTACCTACGGCACGGGGTCCGCCGCGGGCCGCTAAATCACATGTAACGTGCAACACCGCGCGCTATCTATTGAGGAGCGGTCGTGGCGCGTGCGCGGAACAACTAGGGCATAGAGTAAAAGGAGATCGTTGTAGAAGGTACAACTTATGAAGGGCAGTACTCGTATTTAACCTACATCTCGGTCGTCGCCGTGACCCGCTGTTACAATTAACTCAACTATGAATGACAAAAAATAGAGGTGGGATAAAATATTATGTTCTGACACAATATTCGTTTCACAAATCTAACAAATACAAGTCACTATTCACTTTTCATCATTTCCTCAGATATTTTGTCTACGTGTAGCCTAGATGTACGAAACAAATGTAGGTATTATGTAGGTTTTGATTTGTACACGTAATTAGTTATGGCTGGAATTGTTTTGTTCATTCATAGCTTCGCACCATTCGCTATACACGGCGATGAAACGGCACCGAATAGATTAAGCTTGCAATTGCTCTTGACTGCACCTTAGGCAGAATACCTTTGTCACATCTGTACATTTTTTTAACTTTTTGACGACCGATGTGGCGCAGTGGTAGTGCAACTGCCTCTGACGCAGAAGGTCCCGGGTTCGATTCTCGGTGGGTCACTCACATAGTTGATATTTATCACTTTGTGAATTTGTTCCCAGTCTGGTTAGGACATTGCGGGCTGAACCACCCGATTGTCCGTAAGTAAGATGGTTCCGTGTTTCGGATGACACGTTAAGCCGTAGGTCCCGGTTGCTGTCTATGATCACTTAGACGGCGGTCGTTACACAACCATGTCAGAAGCCTGCTACTTGTAGTAGGCGGTTGAAAAATTCTGACACTAGGGTTCATCGGGTCGTTGGACGACTCGGTGTCCCACACGAAAAGAAGAAGAAGACTGTTTACTCTATCTGTCAGCGGCCTGATACGATCGGCACGAGCGATGAAACGACCTCGAATAGATTGCGCTTGCAATTCTTTTTGAGTGCACTTTAGGCAGAATACTAGTGTCGCATCTGTACGCTCTCTCCGCTTTTTACTCTATGCGGTAGGTAAGTCAGCGGGCTGATACGATCGGCACGAGCGATGAAACGACCTCGAATAGATTGCTCTCGCAATTGTTTTTGACTGCAATTGTTTATTCGAGGAATAATGTACCGTTGCGACCGGTTCATTGATACAACTAATCCGGACAGGGTTTTTAATCGCCTTTACATTGTAAGCGAGTTGAAGATGTATGTCCGTGTATCGTAGCGAACCGATGAAAAATTAAGATTAAAACTTGTTCCCTTAAAAAGGCTGAAGTTACTGTATCGACAGACCACCCACTCTAGTGTCAGAGAGTTACTACTCTAGTATCAATTTTAAATGTTCTTTCTTACACATTCAAATATAAAAAAACACCTTTCCTATTTCTCATAACCGTGCTTTCTTTAAGCAAACTTGCATTGCAGTTATCTGCAAGACTTCACTAACAATAGCTCGATCTTCAATAGACCCAGAAATATTTGAGGGTATTCATTTTAGATAACAACTAGAGGTAGGTATAGATACCTAGGTATAGTAGTGATATAAGTATAGGAAGCCCATCGCCTAAAAACTTAACTTTCGGCTACTTCCGCTTTCCCAAGGTCTCAATTTCCAAAGGTACAGATTAAACCCTCGAGTATTTAGTAGTCTGTTACGACGCACCCGCGAGAAATGGGGTGATGCTATTTCCAAGCTGGCGCTAAAACAAGAATACAATAGTCCACTCCTCAACAAACATCAGGCATCCAATAAGGTAATCTAGAAAGCCTGACCTGCGCCAGCGCAGAGGACGAATAAATACGAAATGCAGCCAATTTACGCCTACGGTCTCCAGCTGATCCATGATAACCGTTTATTTCTATAAAGTTGGCAAATACGGGGTGAAGTGAGAAAGGAAATTATCGCAAAATAACTCGTCTGGGAGTAGAAAATCCCACTTTCAAAATATCAACTCCCCAGAATGTTTCCTAGCATATCCCGTTCGTAAAATGACATTTTCACCAAATGTCCCTTAATGCTGATGACTTTCTCAGCGATTTGATTGACGACCGATGTGGTGCAGCGGTAGTGCGAGTGCCTTTGCAGAAGGTTCCAGGTTCGATTCTTGGTGGGTAATTTAGAAAGTTGATATTTATCACTTTCTGAATTTGTTCCCTGTCTGGTTAGGACATTGCGAGCTAAACTACCCGATTGTCGCGGTTCCGTGTTTCGAACGGCACGTTAGCCGTAGGTCTGTCTATGATTTGATTACTTAGACGGAGTCAGCAGCCTGCATGTAGCTGCTACTTGTAGAAGACGGTTGAAAATTTGTGACATTAGGGTCCATTGGGTCGCCGGAAGACTCGGTGTCATACACAGTGTGAAAAGAAGAAAGAAAGCTGTTTGACTTCCTGATACCAGATTTGTAGTTAGGATATGAGGCGTTTTCTTTCCTGCGGTAGGTACATATTAGGTACGTAGTTATTACATACCAACAAAAGATCGAAGGTAATACAAACAAGACAAATAGGTTTTATTATAGAAAGAAGTGGACCTGCTTTGACGACCACAAGTTTAACACACTATAGCTGTTGTATCATATTGTGTGATATCTGAGGGTGTCTATAAAATAAATCAGTTGTGATCAAGCTATCTAGTTGTTTACTTCATGGTGACAGCGGTCTCAGAAATAAATCGATTTATAGTGAAGAATCGCGATTAAGTGGTTAAATAAGTGAAAATATTGTTTATTTTCGGACAAATAAGAAGTGCAAATAAATAACATTATGGAACACGCACGCCCACCTACGGAATTATGTTTGGAAGGTGGTCCCGCTAGCCGAGCGGATGCGTGGCGAAAATGGCTACGTCAGTTCAAAGTGTTTTTAAAGGCATCTGGTGTATCTAAGGAAACAACTGATGTTCAAGCCAGCTTGTTGATAAACTTAATAGGTTCCGAAGGCTATGATATATATTCAACCTTCAAGTTCAAGGAAGACACAGAGAAAGAGAACTTTGATATTTTGGAAAAGAAATTTAATGAGTACTTTGGAACCAAAACAAGTACAACAATATTGCGATTCAAGTTCTTTACTCGCAATCAAGAAATAGGTGAAAGTATCGACGAATATGTCACGGCGTTAAAACTTCTGAGCCAACAATGCGAGTTTGCGCAACTGGAAGATAGCTTGGTGCGCGACAGGATCGTGTGCGGTGTAAACAATGGCGCCGTACGTGATAGGTTATTGCGCACGGATGACTTAGATTTAGAAAAAGCGGTAAAGATCTGCCAGGCTAATGAAATATCCAATACCGATGGAAAGCAAATAGAAGGTGTAAAAACTGAGTCGGTAGACAGTATATGGAGCAGGCAAACCGGTCGCCGTGGGGCATTCGGACGTCGCGACGCTGGCGGCGCTGGTCCAAGCGCGGTGGCGAGACGCGGGCGCAACTTCGGCGCTGGCGGCCTCAGTGGGGCCGGCGCTGGTGGCAGCAGGGGCGCGCGCGGCGGAGGCGGCGGGCAGGCGGCGGCGGCTGCCGGGCCCGGGCCGGCTTCGAGCGCGCGAGTTTGCGGTGCGTGTGCTGGGGTGCGTTGTGACGGGGGTGAGCGTTGCCCCGCCCGTAAGGTCAAGTGTTTTTTGTGCTTTAATAAAGGACATTTTAAAATGATGTGCCCACTGCGTAGGGTGAAGCAGGTACATGAACTGAACCAGGACGAGGACGGAGACAGTGAGGAGGAACTATACTTTATCTCTTCATTGGAGAACGTTGACTCGCTGGTGGGGGAGGAAGATTCTAAATGGTATGAAACGCTTCAATTATTCAATACTGACTTTGAACACCGTTTTAAATTGGACTGTGGCTCGGATTTGAATGTGTTATCAAAAAACAATTTTATTAATTTAGGATTTTCTCCTTCTGATTTAACATCAAGCAATGTACGTGCTAAATCATTTTGTGGTAATTACCTATCCATTATTGGTTCGTGTAAATTGTCTTGGGTGTACAAAAATGAAATATATAAATTAAATTTTGTAATATCAGAGCATAATTGTCAAAGTATACTTGGTAAAGAGGCTTTGGAACAGTTAGGATTAATTAAAAGAGTATATTCAATTAACTTAGATGAATATGCAGATTTATTTAAGGGTTTAGGAAAATTACCGGGAGTTTACACTATACCTATAGAACAAAATGCAAACCCTTGCATATGCCCTGTTAGGAAAATACCAGTGGGGGTAAGAGATCAGTTAAAGAAAGAGCTGTGTCGTATGGAGGAACTAGGGGTCATAAGAAAAGTGACTCACCCTACTGACTGGGTGAATGGGATAGTAGTCCCGGCAAAAAAGAATGGCAGTTTAAGGGTGTGTTTAGATCCGCGGCCACTTAATCGTGTGATACGCCGGCAACACTATCCATTACCAACCCTTACTGAAATAGCCACCAAACTAAAAGGTGCGCGGTATTTCAGTAAATTAGATGCCAAGTCTGGCTTTTGGATGGTCCAGCTTGATGAGCAGAGCGCCGATTTGTGTACCTTTGGTACACCATTTGGACGGTACCAGTATCTGCGCTTGCCTTATGGTATAAACTCAGCATCTGAGGTTTTCCATGCGAAGGTAAGACAGCTGCTCGAGGACCTGGAAGGAACAGACTCATTTGTTGATGACGTCATCGTCTGGGGCGCGACTAAATCAGAGCACGATGCGCGACTTAAAAAATTATTAGAACGAGCGCGAGAGGTAGGTATGAAGTTTAATCCTGAGAAATGTGAGTTCGGGGTGAGCGAAGTCACCTATTTGGGGCACACATTCAATGAGGAAGGAATGAAAATTGACCAGTCCAAACTGAAAGCTATTGTCGATATGCCGAACCCCAATGATAGACAATCACTGGAGAGATTTCTTGGAATGGTGAACTATTTGAGTAAATTCATCCCTAATTATGCAAATAAGGTGGCTCCTCTGCGGATTTTACTTAGGAAAGATTCAGAATGGTCTTGGGGAGCGTGCGAGGATCGTGTGGTGGGTGATCTTAAGCGTGATCTGTGCAGCGCGCCCGTGTTGGCTCTGTTCGACGCGCAGGCGCCGGCGCTGGTCACGGTGGACGCGAGCAGTCGGGCTCTCGGTGCTGCATTGCTGCAAGATGGACGCCCTGTGGAGTTTGCATCACTCACGCTCACGGACACACAACAAAGGTATGCTCAAATCGAAAAAGAGATGCTCGCAATAGTTTTCGCACTCGAAAGGTTTCATCAGTACATATTTGGTAAAAACAACATAATAGTGGAAACCGATCATAAACCGTTAGAGGCTCTTTTTAATAAGTCATTGGATTCGGTGCCGGCACGGCTGCAGCGCATGATGCTGCGTGTTCAAAGGTATGATTTTCAGGTAGTCTATACGCCTGGAAAGTACATGTATGTTGCCGACACATTGTCAAGGGCCCCGCTCCCTGAATTAATGCACGAAAAGATTTCAGAGGAAGTCGAAGATCAAACTTGTTTTTTGATTCAAAATGTGAGGCTCAGCAGTGACAGGCTAAATATCGTGAAGCAACATACTGAAAAAGATACAGAGTGTCAAATTATTATTGGATACATTTTAAATGGATGGCCATTGAATAAATGTGATGTAAAAGAGAGTGCGCGAGTACATTGGAGTCACAGGGAGTCGATTGAGTATGCCGACGGGATAATTTTTGTAAACGATTTAGTGTTTATACCTAAGAGTCTTCGCGCGGAGATGGTGGTGCGCGTGCACGAGGGGCATCTCGGCATCGACAGGTGCAAGCGGCGTGCTCGTGACGTCATGTTCTGGCCAGGCATGTCACGTGATGTCGAGAACGCAGTGCGACACTGTAGGGTGTGTGCAGAACTGGCGCCTAGACCGCAACGTGAACCAATGATTCCGCATACTATACCAGACTTACCGTGGGCGAAGGTTGGTTCAGACATTTTTGAATTTAATAAGACATATTTTTTGCTCTTAGTAGACTATTTTTCGAATTACGTAGAAGTTTGTCCTGTCAAAAACATAAATTCTAAACAAATAATTATGGCATTGAAAGACCAGTTCGCACGTCATGGTATTCCTCAAGAACTTTTTACAGACAACGGTCCCGCGTATGCTTCGAAAGAGTTTAAACTCTTTGCCGAAAATTGGGGGTTCAAGCATAGTACTTCTTCGCCGAATTATCCCCAGTCGAATGGACGTAGTGAGCGCGCTGTAAGGACGGTAAAAACTTTACTTACAAAGTCAATTAGATCTAATGAAGACTTCTACATAGGTTTGCTAAACTACAGAGCAACGCCCAGGGACGGTGTAGCTAGTCCTGCTCAATTACTTATGGGGCGCAGGTTGAACACAAAGCTTCCCTCTCGTAAAAATAAATTAATACCAGCAAGGGACAGTTCAAACGATTATAAAAATATTATGAGAAATCAGGCGAGAAGCAAGGCATGTTATGATAACCGTGCCCGATCATTACCGGAGCTGAGTGTGGGTGACGAAGTGGTCGCGACGGACGCGTCGAGCGGGCGCCGGCAGCGCGCGCGCGTTGAGGGCCCCGCGCCCGGACCGCGCTCCTACTTCGTGCGCGACCACGCAGGCAGGGTGGTGCGGAGGAACCGCCGGCATCTCATTAGAGTGCCGTCACCTGAACCCCGGTCCCAGGCATCGCCTCCCACGAGGTCACCAGATAAGGTGATCGGTGAGGATGGTCAGAGCTTAGGCGAAAATGAATCAGAGAATGATTCACTTTCAGAAGATTCGGAAACTTTTAATTCTTGCCCTAAACAAGACGATGAAACGCCTGCTGAACAAATTCAGCAGCCCAACCGTATACGCGTAGAAAGGGCTGCTGCAAGGGTAGCAAAAATAAAAATGCAAACTCTAAAAAAATAATTAGCTAATACCTATCTACCTATTGAAATATCCTAAACGAAACGAACTTTGAAAACAACCCGTTAATTGTCTTATAAATAATGTACGTAACAAATTAATTAGTTGTAGTTATAAAAAGTCTTTGCATGTTATTGAATTATGAATTACCTACCTATACCAACCTATTATTACATACCTACACCTAATTAAGGTATAAAGAATCTAGTAATAATGATAACAAAGTTATGCCTATTAGGTTATCATAATAATATCCATTACAGTAATGAATTTGTTGTAGGTATCTAACCTACTTCTATGATAGGAAGGATAGTAATGATGATAGATTATGTAATTTGCATAATATGTATACTAAACTTATGTAAAAATTTAAATATCTTAGAATGTTTATATGGGTGTATAAATATTACTTAAGATGTAAAAGTATATTTTGGAATTGTAATTTAATTGAGTTATAATACCTTTTTATCTTCTAAATAATTACTTGCTGCTAATCATTTTTTTTTTCATTATTAAGGAGGAAGATGTTGTATCATATTGTGTGATATCTGAGGGTGTCTATAAAATAAATCAGTTGTGATCAAGCTATCTAGTTGTTTACTTCAATAGCTACATTTAAATTAGTATTCTCTGAATTTCCTGCTCACCTGCAACAAAACCACTATTTTCTATCCCATACCGCGACATTCAATACCGTTGGATCAACAAGACTCAGGAAAGCAATTTTAAAACGTAGTAACTCTTCTAAAGAATATCAAAAAGTAAACCATTGAAAACTAATTATTATTATAAAAACAGGTATAACAGCTGGCATCGGAGATCGCAGTGTGTGAAGAATCTCTCATCGTTTCAGGTACACCAGCTACAAGGAATAATTTTGGAAAATAGCAGTCAAAATTTGACAGCTAATCCAACAAAATCTACAGCGACGTATAACGCCATCTAGCGGATCAGCTTCTATGAAAAATGGCCATTAGATCTCGACATTAAACTGATGGCGCGGTAGGAGGCAGAAGTCACGATCCCTCATTTCAAGCACCACTAGTCTCTACTGAGGATAATTATTACGAGACCTAGATGCGAAAATAATGAGGAATATTAGCGAATGGGCAGGTTTATTGGATGACATTAGATAAATTAGAGGGTAGTTGCTCTGGGCCTCGCTATATTTTAATCTTTTACGTATAAAATGAAAGCTTCGAATAAAATTTGAATTCAGATGATATTTCAATGTAATTTAACCTAGGATTCGGGCCAGGTTAGCCTTCGGGTTGCAGAGGTCAGATGGCTGTCGCTCTGTGTGAAAACTTGGTTCCACGTCAAATCCTCTAGGTTAGGTACCCGAGTCCGACAGAGAATGATGATGTATAAAATTAAATATTTTTAAAGTTCTAAGATATTATGAGAATTTATTTTCGGTACTGGCTTTAGAGGTGTTCATAAAATTTTAGGAGTTCCTCCGGCCAAAATTCCGGGAACTTGTAGGCAAAGCGGTAAAACGATCTTCCACGATCCTGAGTAAAACTTTTTTACCATCGGTCGTCGAAATATTTGAATACTTATTTTTATCAAAATGTACGTACTTAACATAGCCTCTTTTCCGTTGGGGTAGGCAGAGTTGGAGTGGGCTATTTCCTTCCACTTGCTACGAACTTACTATCCTGGCACACTTCTTTCGCTTCCTCTACATTCATCACACTTTTCATGCAGGCTTGTCGGTTTAGGGTACTTCTGACCTGACCTTTCTTTAGAACGTCCCCGATTTGGTCCAGGTAGGTTCTTCGCGGCCTTCCCCTTCCAATTTTTCCACTAACGCTCGCCTTATATATCTCTTTCGTTAATCTACATACTGAAGTCGAATAGAAATCCCCTTCTACATTTTTGAATTCGCTTTCATAAATTCCACGCCGATCGTAAACGACCGAACTTTACAGCCATCGTAGTGAATTATGGAATAACTATATTAAATCTCGTATTGAAATAAATGGATGAACATATCGGCCGGACTACGATACCGGTGTAACTGTCCACAGACACACAATCGTTTTACAAATAGTCCGATATAAAACCGCACGCAATGAATGCGCAATGAAAATCTTAAACATACAGGACCTTTCGCACGGAGAATCCGCACAGAATCGAACTTGGTATTATAATTTTTCAGGTACAGTGGTCATTTGCCGAATCTCTATGACTGTCTCTCTCTCTCTCTTTTCGTGTGGGACACCAAGTCGTCCAACGACGATCTCTATGACTGTCTTTTTACTTAATTCCTCAGAACAGAAATTTTCAAGAATTAATATCTAAGAAGAAATTAAGAGTAGGTGACCTCAATAAACTTAACACAACACTGGATTTTAGAAAATTTTAGGACAGTGTAAGGCGTAGCCATGTGATGCCGACTTACCAAGAATATTACCCAATTTTTTTTCTGAGAATATCGAAAGAGCAGACTAACGGACCCGAGGGTTTCATGTGTATTAAAATTTTAAACGACAGGCTCGTAATTTGTCACAATCACAACACTGATATCACGATTTTTCTAAAATGGTCTTTTAACAACTTGTCAAACAATATTTTCACGCCGTTTAATAGTCTGGCTACCCCGCAAGGGATAAAGGAGACATCGCTATTTACCTCACAGCTAGCAATTTTAGACGGTCCGCATGAAATACTGAAAAGATGAATTATTATATCCTAATTCTGACACTAGTATTCATTGGGTCGTTATACATTTCTGTGTCCCACACAAAAGAGAGAGATTTATACCTAGGTAACATACCACAAATGTGTCGCCTCTGAAAAGACCCTGTCGAGTGGGGTAAATGCTCCAGTGACGGTTTAATCTATGTGGTAAATCAGTGTTTACCCTACCGCCGCAGGGGGCAAATGGGATAGCCCGCGGTGCGTTCACAGTTACGTAACAGAGAACAGGAATTCTAGAATACCTGTATTTTTTGAAGGAGAGTAAACTGAGTGATCTAGATTTAAAGGAACCAGCCTTTTCCAGAGGAGTTTCCTAGGCCAAAGACGTGTAGGGATTACATCAAATCGGTAGCGAATCAATCAGTCCGATCCGTTCTTCCCAGAACATCTCCTAAGCCCAGCCTCGCCCCAAGGGCATGATTGGGCTGGTTGTTTGTACAACCATTTAGTTTTTCCGGGTGAGCCCTCGCTCTCCACTAAGCCGTCCGACGTAGTTTAGATGGCCCCGGGGCCGTATACATATTGAGCATCAACAAAAGAAAAAAAAAGGTAGCGAATCAAGTGAGTCCTAAAAGTTCCCAACGAATTGAAAACCATATTAAACCGTTTATTATACACAATGTAAACACATAGGACTAATTCACAACAGGTCCTCTTATTTATGAAAAGGAATCTCTTCCAGTATACCTGCGGTAGTCAATAAGGTAAGACAGATAAGGCGTCCACAATGAAATTAAATTCCACTCCTTTATCCGGTTTTCTTTAGAACGGCCTTTTTTCTGAAGTTGGTTAAAAATGTTATGCCATTGAGTAGGTAAGAATGATGCTCTGTAGTGTACGTTACAGTTTCAGTTTTGTACATACAACTAGACTGGGTAGGATGTACCTACCTATGTTGGAATTGATTTCGGAACATACTTTGACATCATTGATTTACTCCAATAGAGATTTTGAAACAATGCCCAACAATGCTTTACTCATTGAAAATAACTTACGAGTGCTAGACACAATAAAATGTTTAAAGTACCTACTTGCTTCATACTCTAGGTCTGCTTCCTGAGACATTAACTTCATCTATTCTGTTATTTATGACTAATTCCTGTAATGTCACTTGTAATACATTCAGTGTGGCCGCGATTTCGTTCAAGATTGTTTATTTGACCAGCTATTTGCAAGCGCTATGCTGGGTGGTGCCCGCTTTCAATAGCATCGCCCCATTTTTATCGTTCGGAATGTCGTAACGTAAGACGTCGAGAGTTTCATGTGTGTTACAGTTTTAGGCGACAGGCTTACAACCTGTTACTTATATTGATACACAATTTTTCTGAAACTGCCCTCAAATATTAGTCAGACTTGGCCACACAGCGACCATATTTGTACGCTTTGCCTACACCGCATAAGATGGCAAAGATGGGCTTACCCCTCTGCCCAACACGTTATATGAAACTGACAGTTGCCATTTTGTATGAGGTTGTCAAGTTCTTGTCAAACTACTGTTGTGTGCTGTACTTATGTCTTCGAGACAAACCTTTACGAGGTTTAACGAAGGTATTGACTAATTCTTATGTTTATGTATACTATGTCAAATAAAAATTAAAAAAACATGTTTACCTCTCCTTCCGCAAGAAGTGGCAAAAAAATTATTTGGTAATTCACTGTTTACCACCTCCATAAGGGGAATGCTTATGGGATACAATCGCATACTTTGATTCCATCTTAAACTCGCTAGAATACGTAATTTTATCAAGCAGCTAAGTAAAATCACATGCAACGCGGCCGCGTGCTCCAGATGTCTAGTTTAAGGGCACGTGGTGTGTGTATGTAAATTCAGCAGCGCATGCGCAGCGGCCGGGCTAAAGGTCGCGGTATCGCATCGCCACGCGCCATTGTGGCTAGGGGGACCAGCTTGAAGGATTTAGTTGGATAAGTCCGTCTGAAATCCGCCACGCATACGGATTGCCATAGTATTTAAAAAATATATTGGATTCCTAAAATCTTATAGTGACAGCATTATATTGTAAATTCCTATAATAAGACTTTCTATAAGCATTCGTTGTGAATCTACTTGGAAATAAACGATTGAAATTTGAATTTGAAATTTGCTAAACCTCACTTAGTCAGGATTTAAGCAACACCTACTTACTAGTCTTTGTATTCCACAGTTTGATATGAGGCTCTTCCTTTGCCTTTCTATTATTTATTTATTTTTATTTGCACGCTGCTGTATAATATAGTAGATTATGAGATGCTATGTATCATTTGATTTCCTTTTGTATACCATGTATCCAAGCCAAGTAAATAAAATACTTTAACTTTAACTAATCGTCACGCTTGGCAGTTAAATAAATATTTTAAATACAGAACCATCCAGCTTTCTCTACGTTGTGGTAACTCTACAGCTTCAACCATAAACATCTCAGGACGCCTTCCATTTTTAAACGATTTTTTACCATACCACGCTGCATGGTACACGGCACACTGCTTGCGTAGCATACATTGCTAGACACACGCACGTGATCACGTCCATGCATACTAGCTGCATACGCAGGGTGCTCTGCCCTTTTATTCTGTCGCAAATTCAGGACCGTCCTGCTTTCTTCCGCATGATGGCGAGCCTACAGATCCCTTCGCGATACGTTCGTCTGAATCGGCAGCACAATAGCACGGCATAGCACAATAGCAGCACGAATAGCTGACTGAACAGAACCTGTGCCTCGCGACCACTCAGGGCTGCTACAAAAGGCACAACGGTGGTCCACAGTTGGACATACTACTTCGACAGACACAACAGTCCACTGCTGGACATGGGCCTCCCCTAGATTGCCATACTCAACATGCTTGGCAGGCGGATTGGCTGCGCAGTGCAAGATGTAGATAATATTCACAGGGAGTCCCTGGTTTTATCCCTTGAGTCGCCTCTTACGACACCCACGGGCAGAAATGGGGTGATTCTATTCTTAGCCGGTACCAAACGGCTGGATATAGTTGGACATAGGCCTCTCCCAATGGGAAAGTAGATATTTCTACTCCTCACTACGCATGGCAGGCGGATTGACTTGACTGTCAAAATATTGTACGAGTAGATAGTCACGGGAAACACTGCTGTCCATGTCTTAGATTTATCTTTTGTATCTCTTTTTTTCTCGCGTGGGATAGCGAGTCGTTCAACGACTTGATAAACTTCGGTGTCAAAATTCAACCGCCTTCTACAAGTAGCAGGGTTCTGTCAAGGTTGTAACGACCGCCGTCTAAGTAATCATAGACAGCAGCCGCCTGCCTTGTGTACTGAGTATTGAAAATGCTCTCTAATAGGAAGAGGCTGATGTCCAGCAGTGGACTGTTGAGGCTGTGGTAGCCAGCCCTGAGGTAAATGCAATTGCGGACTCATTTCCGTTGCTAATGAGTTCAGCGCGCGCTGGTAACGCGTGCCTCTTTGTTACAGAAACATCGACAACATGGAAATCTCAGCCGCCATAACTATTAACATTTTTTTTACAAAGGTAATTATTATTACAGACGATAACGAAATAAGTGGAAAAAATTCACGCCACCATACCACGTCTAGTAACAAAAATATATGAACGAAGTGAAGCAAGTGGAACACAATTTCGCCGCGATGATGGAGAGCCAATCGTGGTGTAGCGGTTAACACGTTTGACTCGGCAAGTCAAAAGACGTGGTTTCGGATTCCATCGGTTGAAATCAGTCCAAAGATGCCTCAAATCAAATCCTTTAGTTGCCTCATACGACACCCAAAAGATATGGGGCGATGCTATTCTAAGGCGGCATCACACGGCTTTAGTAATGTTACATGTCGTATAGTGATATATGCCGTGTGACGCCTTCTTAGGATAGCAACACCCCATTTCTTTCCAGTGGGTGTCGTGACATCATATTTTCAAGACGTGGCGATTACGTAACGTGGCGTTAAATTACGGTCGTTAATGCTCTGTCCACCCCGCAAGTGACAGAGGTGTATGTATGTGTATAGTAGACTGTGTAGGTAAAGCCCACACCAACACCACCTTATGACTAGGAACTGCGAAGATGTATCCACCCACCAAGCTTTATGCGTCTTCTCAATCATAGTAAAGGCTCAATCATTGAAACGACTGGTTGTCGAGCGCAGTGCAAGGTTGATGAGCCTCTCGCCCACAGTCTGCAACAAGCCTTATGCCACTTCTCAAAGTAAAGGCTCAATCATTGGAATGGCCAGTTCGCCCGTTTGAGTATTATACGTGAGCAGATTTACAAATATGTCGAGAAGATATTTGTAAGGTATGATCGACTATGAACTGCCCACGAACGTCCAAGTCTTAGATTATTGACGAGGCCTTCAATAATCTAAGGTCCAAGTTATGTTTTACACTTAAGTATAGCTCATTCGCGTAGATACTCGTAGTGTCGCGACCAGCGTAACTACACGCAAGTACGGGCGAGTACTGACAGTTACGCTAGTCATGACATGACACTATGTGAGCGATGGCTTCTGTCTATTCTATAGGGACAATTTGCTAGTTTTCTGGGTCATAAATATAATATAACACTTATACATTTAAAACTGCTATTCAAAAATACTAGGGACTTCATTCATAACTTTTCGAAATGTTCAAAGTTTCAATTAATAAATAGAAAAAAATAAGTGTTTTGACGCCATCCAAATACTTACGGCGTGACGTCATACTTGGAATTCTCCATACAAACCGTTTTAGATCCGTTTTAAAAAGTAGCACATTTGACCTGCCAGGAATCTAGCCTATTCTGCCAGTGTCAAAGTTGGGAATTACACGGGTTTCGTCACAAAAACTATAGCCAGATGACCAGTTTAAAAAATACAAGTAAGTATTAAAATAAGGGAAACGAAAATACTGTTGGAACCATGAAAATGTTTACAAGCTGCAAGCATGCAAAACAAAATAACGATGCAAATTGTAAATAATTTCAACAATATGACTCCAACAATCAAATAAAACGATTCAAATTGTAAAATTAAGTTTATTAAAAGTATAAAAATAATCGAAAATGTGCATAACAAATTGAGATCTTAGATTAGGTGTCACTTAAAAGTTAGAGTCACATTGTTAAAAAAATATAAAAACAACGCAAGTATTCCAAATTATGATACAAGGAGTCTCAAATATTTAAAGGGAACTTTCCCTGTACTATTAATTTGTAGAGATTAGTGGCTTCCAACGTCGAAATGTAACAAATACAGGTGTTAGGAAAAGTACTAACTTCCTTTCAAGGGATGAACCAGCCCATGAAAACTGAACAACTTTCCAAAAGGAACATAGGTCAAAATATGAAAAAAAAATGATTCTCACATACAACCTAACTATGTCGGTTGCTATAGATATTTAAAAACAAAAAATACTTACGTAATATTTTATGATAATGTAAATTACGGACTAAATGGATATGCTCATTTTTTACCCTGTCATCTACCCAATAGGGAATTTACTCATAATTTTTTAAATAGTTTTTTCTAATCACTGGATAGATGGCGCTGTGCTTGGCACGTTACCGCAAAGAACGGAACGTAACATAGTTTGTTAGTTTCTTTTTTGAACTAAACTAAATTTTTTGGACTCATTAGGAAAGAAATGTCAGTGCGTGCCAGACTATCAGTCAGAGTCGCAACGGCTTTTTTTTTCAATCTTTTGCCTTTGGAATGCTTTGGAGTCTAGTATAGTCAGTTCAACGCCTTCTACAGAGTTCTTGGAATACTAAGTTTTTTTTATTGTAAAAAAATAATACCTTCTATTGCTGTCTAAGTAACTAAAGCCGATTTTACACCTATACGAACCACAATGGCATACCAATCGTCTCACTGAATTCATTCAAAGAATCTGAAAGGAACGCCTTGTATAACAGATATAGAACTAAACTTATCAACATAAATACGCACGCGTTGTGTATCGACGAGATGTCCCTTCTGTCCGGTTTGTCTTTGACGAGTACCTGTTGAACACATAGGGTAGTTGGTGACTAGTTAACAGAGAATGTTTAAACAATTGCTACAGCTATACAAATGAGTAGATAACTCCTGAATTACAGGGATTCGGACTATTGTTTCGTAACTTAAGTTCATACATACGTACATATATCACGCCATGTCTTGCAGGGTAGGCAGAGCATTAACAGCCGTGTACAGTCGCTATCGTCACGTCTGACAAGTATTGAGGGCACTTTCAGACGATTCGTGTATCACTGTAGTGACTGATTGTCAGCCTGTCGCCTAAAGTTGTAACACACATTAAATTAAACCCTCAAGTCAATTAGTCGCTTCTTACGACACCCGCGGGAAAGATATGGGGTAATGCTATTCTAAGGCAGCATCAGGAACATAAGTACATACTACTGGTTTTTAGATATAAATTAGTCTCTCTCTGTTCGTGTGCCCTATAAATTAGTTAATGGCAGGAAAATGATGAGTTTATTAAGATGTATGGTTACTAACCTGGCTAGGTTGCTTATAACGATTGAAAGGTATAATTTTAACCCGGTTATTCCCGGACAGCGCCCTCTGCACGTCTCTAGCTTGTTCCTTGCGAGATAAAGCCACTAATGCACTGGTCTCGTCTAAAAACTGCATCGTTATTGCACCTGGGAAACAAAACATTATTATTTGTTACACATTATTACAGATTTTTTACAGAAAAGTACAAGTAGCGTATTTGAAACGCGAATTACTAAATAAATTATGTTGTAAATTTACACAGCAACTTACTTACATACAAAAGTTAAGTTGTAAATTTTACAACATACTTTTCATGTCTACTTTACCTATATTATGAAAGTTATTTTATATATTTCCACGTGTGCCGCCGGCTTAGAATAGCATCACCCCATTTCTTTCCCGTGAGTCTCGTAGGATTCGACTGAGGGACTCGAGGGTTTTTATGTGTATTGCAATTTTAAGCGACAGGCTGACAACCTGTTACTATAGTGATACAGGACATATCTGAAACGACCCTCAAACATTTGTCACCCGTGGCGATAACGACCGTAATTCTACAGTCGTCACCACTCTGCCTACCCCATCAGGGATACAGGCGGAATTTGTGTATGTGTGTATTTTTTACATCTTTTCTTAGCTCAGTCAGATAATAGTTAGATATACTTACAAAATGGGCTAAAAAGCTGGTTGATGTCATTTCTGCTCCATTCCTTAGGAAACGTCAAATGGAATACGTGATCTCGCGATGGATTCGCTGAAAAAAACGACCTACATTATAGACAATATTTCTTGGAAATTAATAAATAATAATAATCAAGATGCTTTGGAAGGGGGATCATGACAACTTTTGTTTGGATGCTCGTCCAATTTTTCATCAGTCTTGCGTCTCACTTGCAGGAATCGTATCAAAGTCAAAGTTATATAATAATATAGATTAAATATTGCTTATCATTTTAGCAACATACATTATTGCTTATCATTTTAGATTTTTTATGCAACATACTAGTTCTGGAGTTATTGAGTGTCAAAGTCGGTCATCGAAAGAGACAAAAGTGCTGATGTTTGGCGCTCTTTAGTGTATTTAGTTCTAAATACGTTATTTTCGGTAAGCAGTGTAGAAAAGCGCCTCAGTATTTTTTTTTTTGTTAAAATATGTAAACGTAGATTTTCAATTTTATTTTTATGAATTTTCCGGGTTTTGGGCAACAATTAACGTTGCTATTTTTCATTGAAATTGGCGATATTATATATTGCATTCATTTGTTTTGTTACGCAAGACACATGGTTAGCCCATGTATGGGCATTCTCCTTTACAAAAATTTTAAATGACTGATTCCTTTATGTTATTAAATACAATCATCAGCAAAGCAAAATGATTGATTAACGAAAAATTAATTACGGACGGCCATATTTAAAACAGCAACTGGCAATATTTTGAGGACTAAAAATAATAAGAATAGAATACTTACGGTCGGCCCCTGTGAGGTTCATGTATGGAGAGTTTTGGTGTGCAGTCTTAGCCAGGAACACCTACATAAAATTATATAAATCATTGAAGTTGTTTATTAGAACTGTTTAAACATAGCTTCTAACTCTGTTTGAGCTGTTCATAAAAGCAAAAATTTAAAATTGTTTGAAGATAGACTTTATTGAATCTCAGCATAAACTTCTTGAATAGCGGTAGTCGCGCCTACAGATTGTAGAGTCACAGTTCTATGGCCACAGCTGAAATATTTTGTAAGCTTTTGTTGACTCACAACTATACTAGTTTGTTCAATCAAAGCTAGACTTTGTTGAATCACATCTAGATTTTGTTGAATCGCAACTTAGATCATGTTGAATTCCAGCTAGATCATGTTGTATCCCAGCTAGATATTCTTGTATCACGGCAAGCTATTGTTTAACCTGAGGATTAATCCCTAGTAACCCACCTCCTTCCGTAATGATTTTTTTAAGAAAAGGTTTAATCGCCGCTGTATGGTCTATAGCTCTGCCGAGTGATTCGCCTCTCATTCTCGCTAAGTGTGATAGCATAGATAGGAAACAAAGACTGGTGACGTAGGCATCGTAGCCAGCCTCGTGCCTTTGTCTATGGCTTAAAACACCGCTATAGATATTGTGTAACCTGAAGATAGCTAGATTTTGTTGAATTTAATCTAGATCTTATTGAATCTTATTGATCTTGTTCAGTCCCCGCTAGATTCCGTTGAATCACAGACTATTGAATACCTTTAGATATTGTCGAATCACGGCAAGGTATTATGACACCTAGAGGTTGATACCCACCTTGTTGAGAAATGGTTTTATAGCTGCAGTATGGTCTATAGCGCGGCCGAGTGACTCGCCCCGCATTCTCGCTAGATGTGAGAGCATGGAGAGGAAGCATAGCCCGGTGACGTAGGCGTCGTAACCGGCTTCGTGGGCTTTGTCTATGGCTTGGAACACCGCTATAGATATTTTGTTACCTGAAGGTAGCTAGATTTTGTTGAATTCCAGCTACATCTTGTTGAATCACAGCTAACACTGTTGAAGACCTCTAGATATTGTTGAGTCACGGCTAGAAATTGTAAGACCTGAAGGACCTACTAACGTACCTTGTTGAGAAAAGGTTTAATCGCTGCCGTATGGTCTATAGCTCTGCCGAGTGACTCTCCCCGCATTCTCGCTAGATGTGATAGCATAGATAGGAAGCATAGCCCGGTGACGTAGGCGTCGTAGCCGGCCTCGTGAGCTTTGTCTATGGCTTGCGAGTAGCCGCGGCCTTCTTGCGATTCTGAAAGCAAACATTTTAATGACATATTTATGAGATTTCGATTTGCCGTGTGATGCCGGCTTAGAATAGCATCACCTCATTTCCTACCTGTGGGTGTCGTAAGAGGCGACCGAGGGACTTGAGGGTTTCAGGTGTATTTCAACTTGTGGGCGACAGGCTGACAACCTGCCACTATTGTGATACATAAATTATTTCGAACGGCCCTCTATACTTGTCAGACGTGACGATAGCGACCGTATTTTTACTGCCTTTAACGCTCTGCCTACCCCGTAAGCGATAAAGATATATGTATGTATGTATGTATATTTCGAGAAGCTGTAATTTGGCAAAAATCTGATCAATTTTTCAGTGAAGAAATGGAAGAAACACTTAATAACCTCACCTTAAAAAATCTTGAACAATTTTAATGTTACTTGTTGTGCATGACATATTAGTTAGAAGCACCGAGACGAATGTAAAACAATCATTGATACTGCATGAAGTAGTTTTTGAGAAATGCATACCTCTCGGATTGCTTATTTTCTTTTCGAAGTTCAGTTATTATAAGTATAGTGAATTTTGGCACAAATAACGCTTAACGTTTACGATGAAAAGTAATAAAACCTTACCTGCTTTGGGTAATGAGAAAGGTGGTTCGGAGAGCGTGGCGAGCAGATGTGACAGCACGTTGGAATTCACCTTCTCCTTGAACGGGGGTAAGCTCGACATGTATTTCGTGTCTAATACTCTGCAAAATAAAACATAAATTTTCAAAAATTGTGATATACAAGTAATAAATCACGAAATTCTGAGTGAATGGTAAAGAACACGTTTCAGGGTTGATGGTCTATGGAGCACTCCCAAAGTTGATATTTATCTCTTTGTGAATTTGTTCCTAGTCTGATTAAGACATTGCAAGCTGAACCGCCTAATTGTCCGTAAGAGAGATCGTCAGAGTCTCCGTGTTTCAGAGGACACGTTAAGCCGTAGGTCCCGGCAACTATATCAGATGCCCGCTACAGGTAGTAGGCGATTGAAAAACTCTTGAGACCAGGTTTTCGTGGTGACGTTGGACGAGTGGTACACGAAATAGAAAAAGAAGAAACCTGCAGTGCCTGTTGTGTCCTTTTTTTTCTTGTAATTGTCCTATATCTGTTTTGTGTCAAATTAATGGTTAAATAAGAAACCATACAACTTACTTGGGGAACATGCAGTGTACGAACTCCTTGAACGTGGTGTAGTCGGGCGGCAGCGGCTGGAAGAAGTGGTTCAGCGTGTGGATCAGATCCAGCAGCATGTTGTGACCAATCACCAACTTCTCCTGTAAAGAGGGAAAATTCACTTATTTAGTCGTGTATTCGACCAAGGAATGAAGGTGTATGAACTTTGTATTGTATAAAAGATGTAATTTTTTTATTTTACTTTACAGTGTGTAAGGAAAAGTACTGACTTCTTTTCAAGCAGTGAACCAGCCCATGAAACTGAACAACTTTCACCAAGGGACATAGGTCGAAATATGAAAAAAAATTTTGGACCTCACATACAACCTGACTCAGCCAGACCTTGTACATATTTACAGAATTCATAACAAAAAGTTTTTATAAGTTAACCCTTGTGCCTTTGAATAACTTGAATAAAGTCTTCTAAGGTGTGCGTGTGTTAAGGCTGTTGATAATGATGGATGACTTACTGACTGACTGATCATCCTTGCGACCTTGGAGAAGCCAACAGCATCCTCGAACTCCTCCCATTCCTTCTCCTTCTTCAGCATATCCCGACTCTTGCCGTCGGCGTCTGATGTGATGCGCGTCACTTTCAACACCCTGCAGTACAAGCCATACATTGAAACTTTAATGATAATTGACAGGTCAAATGAAAAACAAATTTTGTTTGAAATATTTGCAGTAATTTTTTTTACACCTTGTATGTGTCTACAACTTTTGTATTTTATTAATGTAATGAAATAACCCAATCTACTGCAAAATGGTGCCCAAGCATGATAGGGTTCTTAAAGGCCCCCTAAGCCACATTTACTATCTTTTAACAAAATTTTTTCTTTTGTGCAATATCAATGGAGGGAAAGTCAAAGAGAGAAGAGGAAGAGGAAGACATACATTCTTAAATAAAAGAAAACGCTCACAGCACTGAAAACAGACAAGAATGGAAACTGCTTCACTGACAAGATTGACTCTTGACTCATGACTCTTGAGTTTGATGATGATAATGATGAATATCAGTTTTCTTCAATCCATTTACTAGGATTTCTTTAGAATTAAATTCTACTACAACAGGATCCTGCTAAAATAACAGCGAGGCTCCAGCATTCATTCTGCAAAAACCCACCTGTCTTTGTTTTCCAGAACTTTAGTCTCCACAAATGCTTCTTTCTTGAACTTGGTGCCTAACTCCTGGAACAGCAGTCTCCGGATGAATGCATTGCACCGATCTATCTCCATCTCATTCGATTTGTTCTCGTCAAGAAACTGCCTCACCCTTTTACTGAAAATTCATAAACAAATATAAAAGACAAGCTTTAAACTAAAAGTGCACAAAATGTTAAAAGCAAAGCAAAAATTCTCTAATAATGAATAAGTAATTTTTTAAATGGTTTGTATGTACAAGTAACATAACAATGAAGACTTATTTTATTGCTCACAGAACATCATAATTTCAAAGGATTTTATTATATTTTTAATATTCAGATTCTGGCCAAGAATAAATTATATTCCACTAAGAATTTATAAAGAGCAATTATAGTGCTATCACTTTTGTGTGTTTACTCAGCTCATGAAACTGTTTTATTTTTATAGAAGGAATTTTCAACCATGTGAGGCGGTGAGCACCTGAGGCTGCTCAGGCGGTGGAGATGTAGCTAATTAATAATTTACCAGATATCATCAATCTGCTGGCGATTCTCCTCCGGGATATTGATATGTGTGTCATTGCTGTAAGACTTCTGTCTCTCCGTCAGATTTTCACGGAGCCGAGTCTCACACGGCTCTGACATGTATGATATACCTGCAATTTTAATTTGTAATTACAAAGAAAATATTATAATAAATATTATTAATCATTACATATATTACATTTACATTTAATCCATGAAATTAATGATATATTACAAGATGATAAAACTGATAAATGAAACCATTTACATATTTAGCACGAAACAATATGTATAATCGAGAAGGCTTTTTTATACTAAGTCCATAGTGCATCCAAAAAAATGCTTCAACCAGAAAGATCAGATATATGTATGATAAATGAGACAACGAATTTAAAACTTGTATCAACAAGTTTAGTTTGGTGTTTAAAGCTGGTAACAAGACCTATAAAGTTCCTCCGGTTATGCTGAATGGCGTTCCTCTTAAGGTGGTTAAGAGCTTTAGGTACCTGGGTCACTGGGTTTGCGAGTCGCTCACAGATGACCTGGACATTGAGCGAGAGCGCAGGGCCATGTCGATAAGATCTAACATGCTCTCCCGTAGATTTACACGTTGCACTAACCCAGTCAAAATCACCTTATTTAAGTCTTACTGTAATTCTTTCTACACGTGCAGTCTATGGGTGAACTACACTAAAAAGGCTTATGTGGCTCTGCGAACTCAATATAATAATGCCTTTAGGGGGCTGATGGGGCTGCGTCGGCACTGCAGTGCGTCAGGGATGTTGGCAGAGGCTGAAGTGGACAGTTTTTCTACCATTATTAGAAAGCGCGTCGCATCCCTGTTGCTTCGGGTGCGAAGCAGCCCTAACAGTCTTCTACAAGTGGTGGCTGCGAGACTGGTTGCGGATAGTTCCATCATGCATCATTGGAACACCATCCATCTCGTTAAGGAGACGAGGAAAGTTGGGGTTTTGCGACCCTTTGTTTAAGTGTATTTTAAATAATTGTGTATTGTTTACTAACATAGTTATTTAAGGAATCTGTTACTAACAATATATGGATGAATATCTGAAATAAATAATTTTTATTTTATTTTATTTTTTATTTTATTTTATTTAGAACTAGATACTTTGCAGGTTAGATTTGGAACTGATGTTAAAAAGGTCTTAGCCCAAGACAAGCCTCTGACAAACAGACACACTTGTGTTGCCCTAAGGTAAATCTTTACTGTTATACTGTTTACCTTCTTTGATCAGCTTGTTGAAGTCAAAACCCTGCGCGGCAAGGAAATCCAGACTCGAGCTTTGACAAAGGAACATGCGCTCAGGCCCAGGACGCCCGCGCGGGAACAAGTAGAAGTTATACGCGTCGTTCATGTAGTGCTTCGCTTTCTCGTCCCAGTAAAACGCGCACAAACCAAACTGAATCAACAAAAAGTCACTCGCTCCATTCAAAAGCGTGTAATAGTACTCCTCCGGCGAGTCGAAAACGGAGACGTCCCGACCGTTTATAAGGCCGGTAAACTCCGCATCTATGACCAAAAAGTCCGCTTTATCGATAGAATCCTCTACCAACGGCAGAGTCTCTTTGAAATCTGAAATAAAAGGAAATATAAATGAGTACTACAAACACACGTAATGCCACCATGTTTTTGAAGATTTACGTACTTTTTCGTGTCACCTCCATTGCAAAAAGGGGGTCGAAAGTTATTTCTAGTAATCTAGTCGCATTTGTAAGTCTTATTATTACTTTATTAAGCGAAAAATGCTTTAAATCTAAAATGAAAACACAAAGCACAGTGCGAGGAGTCAATCACAACATGACAGTATTTTTTTTTATTTGGGTTGCCAGCGTCTGGTTTATAGTTTCGTCAGTGTTTACAATTTTTGTCATTAAAAAAAAGTTACTTGCTGAAAAAATGATTTTGTCCTCTTTAAAATACATGAATTAATATTTGTAGTGTAGTAATCTGGTGTTTCAATAGTGGTGGAATGGAAGTCAACATCCCCTGAGCTTTCTTTTTACATAACAAAATGCATTCAATGCCTTTCTATTTACATCACGTTGAAATACGAAAAACTAAAACCATCCGTCTTAAACGAGTCAGATACAACTGTTATCCCTTTGAAATAAAAGGCATTTAAGTCTAGTTAGAAAATGAATATAATAAAACAAATATGATAAATTCTGCTTTGTCTGGCATCCCTACAAACCAACGATTACCATATTAAATAATATCTGTAATGTTGCCAATAACATTACACAGCCTCCCTACTTTACTAAAAACCTACGAGCCACCCCCACACAACCTCCTTTTCGTCAAGCCCCCTCTTTTTTAGTACGGTCAGTTTTGAGCAAAAGTGCTCTAGAAACAGGTTTTTATTTGTAATTTCTCTAAATACCTACGATTGGTGTCGTTGGATTCCTTGTGATGTCCACAATACGGAACTGTCGGTCGTAGAGTGCAAAAGTGGGGATAGAGGGTGGGGGGGGGAACCAAAGATGGCGGAAGAGCAGTTTGGTTTTTACGCTATAACTCGACATATACTGTACCGATTTAAAAAAATATAATTGCGTTTTAAAGCTAATAAACTGGTGTATGTTTCGTCCATAGACATATAATACTTATTTATTATAGTTTATGAGTTATCTTCTAAATTAAAGTCCTGCAGTAAATACTCTAGTTTTTAAGTACGGATTGTTCGAAAACTAGTAGCTTTTCGAAAAAAATAGTTCAGTAATAAATTATAGAGCGGACATTCAGCTATTCAAAAATGTAAGTATAATTGAACTGGACCCTGAAATCACTAAGATATACCTATTCGCGTGAACCGAGTGGCGTAGTCGCGTACAGATGCGCTTACTATTGACGCTGCTGTCAATGTACTTTCTACGTATATATTTATAAAAATTTTGTTTGTATGACAGGAACTTACAAGGAACGTATGAATCCATATATCTTATTAATCCAAATCTCACCAAACACATTCTGTAAAAAACATGCCAAGTCTCGCTGGAACTGCTTATTTATTTTTTTAAAGTCGTGCCAAGTGTAACGTTCCAACTGGCTTTAAAAAGGATCTAGTGAATTGAAACTAGACTGAAATTATAATTTAAGTTAAATTGGCTTATTATTTACATTAAAAAGTATTGAACTATGATTTTGATAAAAAGTTTAATCACAATCTTGATTGAAAGACTCTTCAGAATTATATTGATTGAAACATGAAACAGAATAGATATAGCAGACACCCTTCATACAATTTAGCCTTTTTAACACAAATGCACTTCGTTGTTCGGCAACCTGTCGCGCATTGGCATGATATTAATTGTATGTCTTTCATGGATAATGGAGGACGCAAACTAGTCACTGTCCGTTGTCTTCTTCTCGGCGGCTGCTCAGCAGCCGGCGGGGAGACGCGTCCGAGGCTACGGCCTCACTGACGTGGGTGCTAAATGCCGCCTGCTAATACAGGCGACGCGATGGGGGCACTAGGGTAAGTGCGGTGGTGGTCCGGGTGCCAGGAGGACTTCACGCCGCGGCGAGGTCGTACCAGCCGGGTGATTCCCCATTGGGGGAGGTCCAGCTAGTGCCCATCTGCCAGCGGCCGCTCGTCCCCTGGTGGCTGCCTTGCGAGGAGGTCCCGAGGCAGCGGTCATATCCGAGTAAGCGGCGGATGCCGGACTTTCCTGGGATCGATGTGCTTGCCCACGATCCTGACTACTCGACACGGAGTAGTGGATGTGGACAGGTGACGGCCACGTCAGGCTGTGCTTAGACAGCACCACCCTGAGCAGATTATCTGAGCGCTTTAGCCTCCAGGCCGCCCATGGCGGTCGTGACGTCGCCGAAGGACGACATCAGGCGCTGGAGGCTAGAGCTGATGATCCTTCATCCCCCCCCGGCCCTCTGGCGGCGTCTTCGCCTTCACGGAGTTCGGCCAGAACATCAGTGAGGGTCCTGATCGCCAGGATTAGGACCTGTCTGTCCTCTTGTAGGACGGCTGCTCTTTTCGTCTTTACTCTTAGGGCCGGTTGGGGCTTCGGCTTCTCCCTCTGAGGTTCAGCCAAAGAGGTGCCAACCACTCCCAGCGAACCCGTGGGTGGCTCTTGACGTGGCTGGCCCGGCTCTTCCACGTCCTGAGGGGGCGGGGGCGATGGTCGCCTACTCCGCCTCCTCGGCTTCCGTTTCTTCGATGGCGATTCGATGTTCTGTTGGGGGCGTTGGCGGCCGCCATGAGAGAACCTGCCGGTTGGTTTCGCCTTGCCTTCGGCTCGACGGGCTTCGTTGTCAGAGGCGCTGTATCCGCTCTCTTGTTCCGTACTTCACGGCGCAGTACGAGGCAGTCAGTGTGGTTGGCAGGGTATGCCCCGCTACAGTTTGCGCAGTCAGCTCCTTCGCGATGTCTTCCGGTTCCGTGTTCACCGGGAGGCCTCTGATAGCGACCTTCGGCGGACGTTATTTCGGGGGTGCATAGGCGAACCGGGAAATTCCGGGGCCGGCGCCCTCCAGCGCGGCGGTTAGGTAGCGCTGGTACCCACAGAATTCCTCTTCGGCTTATTTTTCCTCTGTCGTGTCGCGTGAGATAAGATTCAAGTGCATCAAAACTTTTATTTTCGCGCGCTCAAGCATCCACGGCGCCTCGCGCTTCCAGCATCCTGGAATTTATGATAACGTCGAAAAGTCTTTCTTCTTCTTAATCGTACAGGTGATCAATTTGCCCAAATGTTGTTATTCAACATAAACAGGCTGCCTTGAATAATTGATCATTGAGATTTATTGCGAAAAAAACCTCAATTAAGAACACATGATGATATAGATCATCTTAGAGCAGCTATGTTCCAAAGTGTTAATAATCTGGACAAACTACCTCCCACCAAAGGAGCATTAGAGCAACATCTTCGTAGGGCTACTTACCAAACATTTATTTGGAGGACAGCACACAAGCCTATACACAATTTACCCCCACCATGAACATGTGGTTGGCAAATAAAAAGCGACAAATTAGTGCCAGTGACTAATTTGCGTCCTCCATTATCCATGAAAGACATACAATTAATATCATGCCAATGCGCGACAGGTTGCCGAACAACGAAGTGCATTTGTGTTATGAAGCGGCTAAATTGTATGAAGGGCGTCTGCCATATCGATTCTGTTTCATGTTTCAATCAATATAATTCTGAAGAGTCTTTCAATCAAGATTGTGATTAAACTTATTATCAAAATCATAGTTCAATACTTTTTAATATAAATAATAAACCAATTTAACTTAAATTATAATTTCAGTCTAGTTTCAATTCACTAGATCCTTTTTAAAGCCAGTTGGAACGTTATACTTGGTACGACTTTTTAAAAATAAATAAACAGTTCCAGCGAGACTTGGCATGTTTTTTACAGAATGTTTTTGGTGAGATTTGGATTCATAAGATATATGGATTCATACGTTCCTTGCAAGTTCCTGTCATACAAACAAAAAATTTATAAATATATACGTAGAAAGTACATTGACAGCAGCGTCAATAGTAAGCGCATCTGTACGCGACTACGCCACTCTGTTCACGCGAATAGGTATATCTTAGTGATTTCAAGGTCCAGTTCAATTATACTTACATTTTTGAATAGCTGAATGTCCGCTCTATAATTTATTACTGAACTATTTTTTTCGAAAAGCTACTGGTTTTCGAACAATCCGTACTTAAAAACTAGAATTTTTACTGCAAGACTTTAATTTAGAAGATAACTCATAAACTATAATAAATAAGTATTATATGTCTATGGACGAAACATACACCAGTTTATTAGCTTTAAAACGCAATTATAATTTTTTAAATCGGTACAGTATATGTCGAGTTACAGCGTAAAAACCAAACTGCTCTTCCGCCATCTTTGATTCCCCCCCCACCCTCTATCCCCACTTTTGCACTCTACGACCGACAGTTCCGCATTGTGGACATGACAAGGAATCCAACGATACCAATCGTAGGTATTTACAGAAATTACAAATAAAAATCTTCATAGTAGCTTGAAGACAAACCGTACTATTTAGTTCAGAAATGCCGGACGGAATCGGAAATGCCTTTCTTACACCGTTGTGCGTGTGGGACAAAGATTCATTTCAACGTAAGACGCAATGTATTTGGGCCAAGACTGCCCAAGACCATAGCTTACTATAAAACAAACAGTCACAGCTGTAGGAAATGATCAAATTAGACTCCAAGCTCAAGCTGCACCAAATTAAATAAAACATTCAAATTATTTTGTGAAAAAAATATTTACTTAGTTAATTAAAAATTACAATAATTTATAATTCAAGTACTCTCTACATACATCCACACATTCACATAAGACTTCAAAATGCAATAGGTTAGCGTCTTCTAAGCAGTTGATCAAACAAACTGCTTCTGTTGGATTTTATCACATTGCTTTTGCCCAATTTTATTGAATCTAATTTATCTGAAACAAGAGAAGAAGTTTTATCAGTAATAATAATAAATAAAGTTGTGAGTATAATGTAGCGCGTATTCTAGATTTAGCAAGGTCAACGCACTGAAAATCCGAGAATCAGTGAATCACTAAAGAGAAAGTACTGCTAGTAGCATCTTCAGTAACCATTTTACACTATAAAGTTTATGTCAAGCAAAATTTTCATTTTTTTACAATAACTTTTGGATAACATATATCTAATTAGACAATCAATCAATAATTTTTACTTTTCGTATGATGCAAGCAGGGAGGGATACTCATACAATGTGGTGATACTGACTACAAAGTTATATAGCTATAGTAGTTTTTTATACAGTTGTATTGATTCGTCAGTTGAAGTTCACATTGATTGAATAGTATTCAAAAGCATGGTCGATAGCAGCTGATAGTTCTAGCCAAGTCAAATTTTCTCACATACTGAGCTCTAATGTTTAAAAGTCTTACAACCTACAATAAACTTTTTTAGACATTCTATAGTCCAAGCTGTTTCCTTAGTGTAGCTTAACTAAATTTATGTTAAATTGATGGTCCCAGTTGCTGTAAAATTATTTAGACAGCAGTTGCTACACAACCATGTCAGATGCTTGCTACTTGTAGTATGTGGTTGAAGAACTCTGACACCAGGGTTCATCGGGCTATCGGATGGATTACTCAGTGTCCCAAACAAAGAGAGTTGTAACATGAGGTACACCCTAATATTTGTGCTCACTCACCTAATTGAGTTGTTGCTATTACAAATCAGATCTGCCCATGTACTTGGGCTTAAGCTCCTCTATCCTCTTGATAAAGTCTGTCTTCTCGATGCAGCCATCGCACACCTCGTCCCAGTCATTCAGGATCTTCTTCAGGTCACGGACCTGCAAATAGATTATGTTACATCACATTGTGTCTTAGTGTATGTGGAGAGGAAACTCTGCTTATAAAGCCACGGAAAGTCTTGCCTCAGACACTGATACAAACTTCTGTCACAGACATATGAGGCAGATAATGATATCACATTATGTATAAAACCTTTTGACCTAAGAATTCTGAGGAACATGTTAATACCTTTACGCCTTTACTCATTGTGTATTTTAAATACTTTGTTTTGGAAACAATTCTGCAGGAAATTACTGGAATACTTTCTCAGGTTCAGATAGATAGATCTCTTTATTGCTTACAATATTAAAACACAAAACGGCACAAAAACTATAACTAAAAGTAAGTAAGCAAAGGCGGCCTTATTGCTTGTAGCGATCTCTTCCAGGCAACATTTCCTTTACAGAGACAGCTTAACAATTTTGCAAGTAGAAGCAGAAGAAAGTTAAATTTTACATAATTATAATTAATACCCAAATAATATATACAAATACAAATGAATCAGTACAAAAGATAATCCTGTAAACTAAGAAAATAGAGGTTACTTTACGTGAACAGATAAATTACAAATTTAGCTCACCTTCAGTTTCTTCAAATCAACATTGTTCAGGTCGATCTGCTTCTCGAACCTCAAGTCACAGATCTGAGCGTCCTTTTTCCTCAACTTCTCACAGATCTTGTCCGAGGGCATCGACCAACTGAGCGGCTTCGACATCTCGCCCAGGATACCAGTCGCAGACTCCTCTAGACCGCCCAAATAGTAGCAAAACCTGTTTTCCTTCCCCTTGGAGGCTTTACAGAACTTCTTGAAGTCAGCTTCTATGAGTTTGGGGTCTTTTTTCACGCTGTCTGATAACGTGGCCGCGAATTTGTCCAGCGTAGCCACACATACTTCGCACTCGCCCTCTCGCAGCGCGATGCACATTTGCAGCAGTGCTGACAGAATTGCTAAATGAAACACTGTGAATCTGCACATTTTGAGCTGTTTTTGTTTTATGCTGGGAACTGCGTGAAGCTAAAATTATACGAGCGCACGATGCTTCAATAAAATTTAGAACGAATTGAATCTGATAGAAGAATCTCGCCCGTCAGAGACACGTCAACGCTGACAGTTGTACTTGGCGAGCCGTGATTGGTGCACGTTGTTGCAGGTTCTTTCCGTTCTACGCAAATCTTTTTGCATATGTACAAATACTTTTTTTTCAAATGGTCTTTTTTTGCATTATATATAATGCATTGCAGATCACCTTTTTTATTTAAATTTTTCAAATAATTTGCTATACATTATAAGTTTGTGTCATTCGTTATATTTGTGTCCAGTCCAAGTCCAACCAGCACTGGGAGGGATCTCATGGGCTAAATTATCCTCCACTTTTATACGAAAGTTTGTATGTTTGTTACGTTTGTCCTTCACGCTAAAACTACTGAACCGACTTTCACAAAATTTAACACACAGATATAGGATGACTTGGATGAACACATAGAACAGTTATTATCCTGAAAAAATGTTCCTGTGGGATGCTATGGATTTAAAACCGACTTCGACGTAGGCGGAGCCGCGGGGGGCCACTCTTCTTCTTATATTTAAAATAAATAATTTTTAAAATCACTGCGTAGCACGAAATGCTTTTGACAATCAGCTGACAGTTGCCATGGCGACAACACTTTGTTTATCAATATCGCTCGTCGCTTGATTTTCAGTTTTATCAATAAAAGGTGGTTTTCTGAAGAGTTTTTCGTGGTGAAAATCTCGTAATTAAGTCGGCAAAATGGGCGATGCCAAGCCGAAGCTAAAGGACAATCCTCGCGGCGCACTAGATCAACATATTACAGCTTTACAAAGCGAGTCGAAGATGACTCGAAAACAAGCCCTTCAGAAGATAAACGAAGAGATATTTGAGAATAAAGACAACAGTGACTGTGATCTCACTAAAGTCTTCCCGGAAATATATCAATACGTGTTAAAAAGCTTCTCTGATCCCGCAGAAGCGTGTAGGGAAGTTGCGGCGACTATAATTTCCAATTTCATCGACCGGCTACCCCTCAACGACTACTACCTCACTTACATACTCCCCGTGCTGGTCCGCCGTATCGGCTGTTCAGAAATCATCGAAGAGTCTGAAGAGATACGTCTCATATTAATCGGACTTGTCCACAAAATTCTAGAGAAGTACAAAATATCTCAACTTCTGAGCCCTTTTATCAACGATTTCACAAATATCTTGACTAAGACTGTAACCGATCCATACCCTAAAGTAAAACTGGAGGCCTGTGAGTGTATAATCATGGTTACAAAGAACTTACAAAGGGATTTCCACTTCCAATGTGAAAGTTATGTAAAACCGGTCATTACAAACTTCACTCATCAACATTACAGAGTCAGAGTTGCTGCTGTAAAAGCTATAGGTAAGATTATACTTTAGATATATTATACTATCTATACTTTACAACCACCAGCATAGTACTAAGACACTGATTAACTACCTATTACTTTTTCATAGGTTAACATTTATGTACCTAGTTCTTTAATTTAGGTAGGTGAAGACTAGAGCATGTTCTTGTATCCAATACGCATTTAGTTGGTCATCGCATTATAAGATATATGAAAATAATATAAGCACTATGAGTGTGGTAAATCCCAAGAAATAAATTATATGATCAATAGCATCACAAGTTAACAGTATAGTGTAGTGTAGTAAGTTAGTATTTCAATAGTAAAATATTTTTAGCATATTTTAATTATCTTTTAATGAAATAAATAAATTATAAATAGGTACAAATAATACTCATTCGTCATCTTTACGCGTTTCCGCGACGTTTCGAATCAATCGGTGATTTTACGTCGGGCGGAGTGTCGTGCGTGTTTACTCTACCTTATCGCATCGCCCATTCTTGTATAATGTTTGCTCCCTGTAAAGTTGTGTTGAATTATCCCCTACTCAACATCTGCATCTATATCAAATATTCCCAGGTGCAATAGTCCTGGCGGGCAACGGGCAATGCTTCGAGAAGGCAATCACGCCGATGGCAGAGAAACTTTTCGACGAGAACCCGCAAGTGCGCATGCAGATCACCCAGGAGGTCGGGAATTGGATGCTCAACTACCGGGACAGATACTCCTTCTGGCATAGGATGATACCACTCCTCCTTACAAGGTAACAACCAGCTCTGCAGATCACGCATGAGGTCGGGAATTGGATGCTCAACTACCGCGACAGATACTCCTTCTGGCATAGGATGATACCACTGTTGCTTACCAGGTAACAATCAGCTCTGGTGGACCGCAGGTGTGCATGCAGATCACGCAGAAAGTCGGGAATTAGATGCTACAGGGACAGATACTCCTTCTGGCATAGGATGATACCACTGTTGCTTACCAGGTAACAATCAGCTCTGGTGGACTGCAAGTGCGGATTCAGGTCACGCAGGAAGTCATGGGATGCTCAACTACCGGGACAGATACTCCTTCTGGCATAGGATGATACCACTGTTGCTTACCAGGTAACAATCAGCTCTGGTGGACTGCAAGTGCGGATTCAGGTCACGCAGGAAGTCATGGGATGCTCAACTACCGGGACAGATACTCCTTCTGGCATAGGATGATACCGCTATTACTGACAAGATAAATCGTCTTCCATGGCAAATACATCTGGCTGGGTTACGAATAACATTGCTGTCAATGTAGGTAATCTAAGCGAAATCTATGTTCAAACCTGAAACCCGAGTATAGATGGGCAGTTGAAGCCTGTACAGGCCAGACTCGATTAACTTCTAAAATTTTTGCCGGCTAAGGTAGCGCAGGACTTTAGATGACCAAACCGATTAGGTACATTTGACTGTGTTAGTTAAGTACATTTGTCTAGGTGAATCAGTGAATACAAAGGCGAAACTTTGGCTAGAGCGTTTATTAAATCGCCTGCCATCAATTATTTAATTAAGTTACGAGTTTGTTTGTCCACAGTATGAGCGACGTAATGGAAGACATCAGAAACACAGCCACCACCTTCTGGGATAACGTCGGTCTTCAGTACATGGAGGAAAACGAAGAAGATCTGAAGAAGAAGACCGACTTCCTCAAAGACGTGCCCACTCACTACCCTCCTGATATAAAGCGGCCTAATCTGGGATGTAGGACGCTGGTATCCTACAATATTGGGAAGATCGTGCCAGCTATCTGGCGCGGTAAGTATCCTACCACAAACATCAGCTAGTAGCACTCAGAATGCATATAGATCTAGTTAATGGCCAGGGCATGACGCTGTTCTTTTGTTCGAGATCCTAAACCAACTTTTATCAGGGAACTGGACTGATCTTAGGGTGCGTCTCCATTGAAGCGCGGCTGAGCTAAGCTAATCTAAGCGCAGCATGAATTGACCCAATCATGAGCCTCAAAATCGCCGCCCCGCTTCAGTGGAGACACTCGATTGGTCAATTCATGCCCTGCTCAGCTCAGCTTTGCGCAGTCCCGCTTCAGTGTAGACGCACCCTTAGACTTGTGTAAGAAAGTAGCTTCTGGTAAAGGAGGTGCCAGCTGTTTTGTATGAGATGTTTAAATACCTTGGTTTGAATTGAAAAAGTTCTTCAAATCCTTGTTTAGCAATTCCATATGGCAATAGCGTAATCATAATCAGAGCATTTAACGCTTTCCTATCTGACAGACAGACAAAAATGACGCCTTTATCCCTTGTAATTAGAGTTTGCAGGGGACTAAAATACTCTTCGCAATCAGTTTGCATTGATCAAATAATGCTGGTGTACAGAGATGGACGGGTGGCAAGAGGACTGCCGGCTCCGATGTTCCCAACTCCTGTGCTGGCTGCTGCTGAATGCTGAAGAAGGATGCACTCAGCATACCAACACCATCATTCGTACACTGCATCGCGGTGCTGGTGACGACGATCCCAGGGTTATTGCAGAGGTAAGAGGTTCACAGGTATCCTAATCCTTTAAAAAACAGATTCCAGCGATGCCATTTGCCATCTTGCATTGGACAGCCTCCGACTAAATGGATCGACGACTTTGTAGATTAAGACGTTGTAGCAGTTGGATGTAGTTGGCCCAAAGCCGCAATTTGTGGTTAAAAGTGGCGATGAAGGCCTTAATCATGTAGTGGATGTCTAAGGCGCTTCGACTAAGGCGCTATCTACACACGCGAGAAGTAAGACGTCAGAAATGAGACCTGAAACGCGAAGGAGATGCGAGTCTGAAGGGTGTAGACGGCGTCTTTTCTGTTTTATACATGTTATGGAAACGGTTTCGATCCGTCATCCTTTCTATAAAAAAGAAGGTTATGGACAGAGTAAAGTTCAGGACAAGAACTAAATTTATTTTTCTGTTAAACTCTCCAGATCAAACGTGCTTCAGAGCTCTTCGGCTACTTCATCACGCCGGACACCTGGTGGCCGCTGCTGGAGGCCGAGATGGACTCGTGGAGCGCGCTGCTGGTACTTGCCAACATCCTCAAGGGATCCAAGCCAGAGCTGGTCAAGGAGAAGGCCATGCTCGAGATCTGTAAGGAATTGAGCGATCCTGATAGATGCAGGTTGAGAAAGGTTAGTTCATGGAGATTCTGATCTACACAGGTCGGCAGGGGCTGTTGTGTTGGTCTTTTAAAGACCCACCCTTTACTCAAATAACAAACTACTATACGCTTAGGTACCTATCTATCCAGAGAAACGGGATAAGGCAAGGAGAATGATAAACGATGATGATGACGCTTACCTATATACGGTATGGTTAACTGGTAGGTAGGTACTAAAACGTATACAGCGTTTTGTACCTCTTGAGAAACATTAAACCTAACTAAATTATACAAAGTCCTTCCATAGCAAGCAATTTAGGGTTTTGCAAACTCTATGTACCTAATTCTGATTGTTTGGCGATTCGAAAGGTTATTCGCAGTAATGCGAGAAAACAAATCTCACCCTGGTGAACATCCCTGGTGGTTCCTTCCCAGGCATATTTATTATTTCAGTTCTTGCTTGAGTATATAATTTACAAATTTCAGCCCAAATACCAAACGGAGCTCCTCCACGTGACAGAATCCCTTCTAGACCTGTGCAAGTCTGACTGCGAGCCGGTGTTCGAGCAGCTGTTCATAATCAACTACACCGTGTACGCCATGCCGTTTGATGACAAGATTGCGTTCATGGCCTTATGTAAGTAGATCACGATGCCAACTTTACACAGACTACTCCAAGAGTTAGAAGTATGCCCTAAAATTACCCTAAAATGAATGTTGTGAATGGAGTCTTCATTCCAAATAAGTTTATCACTCGAAACCGCTTCGAAATATAATATCTTATTAAGGATCCCACTGCTGGGCAAAGGCCTCCCACTCCTTCTTCCACTGATCCCGATCCTGTGCTTCCGCATGCCAATATTTGGACAACCCGTCTAATTCGTCTCGCCATCTGCGTCTGGACCTTCCGCGACGACGACGGTCGACTCTTGTATACTGAGAGGCTTGGAAATTTCAGAGTGGTTTCGAGTAGCACCTACGGAAATATCGAATAATTCGAGTATCAAAAGCATCAATAGTAGTGTATTAATCTGCAGAAAAGAGTTTAGTAAGCTATCACTTCCAACTTAGCACAGAATGTTAATTGCAAATCGGATTGGCTGAGTTTTGTTGTAAGTACATTTTGTTTTGTTTGCAGCTAACCTCGACAAGCTTCGTTACCATGAAAAGTGTGGAAAGTCTCTAACAAGTCTTTACGAAAAACACATTCGCCGTATACTGTCGGATATTACAAGCGATGCCCTAACTTGGACCCTGCTTACTCCCGACTGTTGCTTGCTACAAGCTGTATTGCTGCATTCAGGTTAGTGCTAAAACCTAACAATTCTCCCAAGGAATATAAGCCGTTTAGTACAAAATAAACAAAATATTCAAACGAGATAAAAATTGTAGGTAAACATACTTGCGGGATCTCGGAAACGGCTCCAATGATTTCCAAGTAATTTCGTTTTTTTTTTTTTTTTTTTTTTTATATGTAATAGGCCCGCATTTGTCTGCCATCTCACCTGGTGGTAAGTGGAGATGCAGACGAAGATGGTACATGCTTGCCTAGATAATGCCTATTCACTCTCGCCTTAAAAAGGCCCAAGTTATATTGTTCCGGAAAAAGATCCGCCGGCAGGGAATTCCACTCCTTAGCCGTACGCATGATAAAAGTTAAAGCGAAACGCTTAGTGCGGATTAGAGGTATATCTACAACATAAGGGTGGAACCCCAGTCGGCGCCTCGATCCCCGGAGATGGAATGGGGAAGGGGGTATCAGGTCGTGGAGTGATTGAGCACACTCTCCGAAATGTATCCTATAGAATACCGACATGCATGCTACTTTACGACGGTGTTCAAGGCTCTGCAACTTAGTCTCAACCAGTGCTTCGTCTGCTATGAGCTTCTTGGCGCGTTTTTCAATGGAGTCTAAGGCGGCCAGTTGGTATTTGGCAGATCCATCCCAAAGGTGGCAGCAATACTCCATGCAAGATCGAACTTGAGCTTGATATAGTTGTAGAAGCTGTTCTGGTGCAAAGTAGCGCCTAACCTTTGAGAGGATACCAAGCTTTTTTGCTGCAGTCGTGGCCAAAGATTCTATGTAGCGTCCAAAGTTCAGGTCTGACGTAAGAGTCATGCCAAGAAGATCAAGGTGGTCAGAAATCGGTATGGATACATCCCGGAAAGTCGGAGTAAGTGTGAAGGGACTCCGTTTAGTCGAGAATAGACAAGCCTGTGTCTTTGTTGCATTAAACTTCACTAAATTGGCATCACCCCACTCGGATATTGCCTTGAGTGAAGAGTTCAGATGTTGGACAATGGACTCTCGACAAGACTGGGTGGTTTCACTGCTGGCCTTTGCACTGGACAGGTATCTGTCAACAACCGTGCTATCATCTGCGTACCCAAAGGTGTCGGGCGTCAGCATGTCGTTGATATGCAGTAGAAATAGTGTTGCAGACAGAACTGATCCTTGAGGGACTCCAGCATCTATGGCCTGTTGGTCCGAGGAGCGGCCCTCTAGGACCACTCGTATCGACCGTCCCCTCAGGAAGTCAGAGATCCAGTTGCAAAGATCAGCAGGTAGTCCGTAGGCGGGCAGCTTGCTAATAAGGCTTGCGTGCCAGACCCTGTCAAATGCTTTTGAGATATCTAGAGACACAGCGAGGGCTTCGCCATGTCTCTCGATAGCCTCGCTCCATAGGTGGGTGGCATGCACGAGGAGATCACCTGTGGATCGCCTAGGACGAAAACCGTATTGGCGATCGCTCAGAAGATCGTTGTCCTCGAGGTAGCCCAGGAGTCTGTTATTAAGTACACGTTCCATAGTCTTGCAGAGTATGGAGGTGACCGATATGGGCCTATAATTCGCAGGGTCAGCTCGGCTTCCTTTTTTGGGCACAGGTTGCACGTTTGCAAGCTTCCACGATTCGGGAACCACGCCAGTCTCTAGTGACAGTCGGAACAGACGTGTTAATATCGGAGACAACTCAGGCGCACAGTTTCGCAGAACAATTGCAGGGATACCGTCAGGGCCGCTTGCTTTGTTAACATCTAGATTCCGCAGGACTTTAAGTACCTCTTTTTGGTGAATACTGACGGCCGGCATAGAGCAGTCTACTCGAGGTAAAGTTGGTGGAATAGTACCTGCGGCGTCAAGACGCGAGTTTTCTGCAAAGAGGTAGGCAAGGAGATTCGCTTTTTCCTCTGCAGTGTGGGCAAGTGAACCGTCAGGTTTCTGCAGCAGCGGTAAAGTAGGCTGACAGAAATTGGTCTCAACTGCCTTTGCAAGAGACCAGAATGCCTTACTTCCGGCTGGATATGAGGCAAGTTTAGCGCCTACGCTACTGATGTGCCTGAAGCGTGTTCTGCGTAACTCCTTCTTGCTTAATTTAGAGGCCTTGTTATAGGCTTTCTTCAGGTCTCGAGTATTCGGAGCTTTGCGCAGTCGAGCATCAGCCCAGGCTAGGAAAGCAGTCTGTTTAGACGCTTCTGCGCGGTTACAGTCTGCATTGAACCATGGGCGAGCTTTGCTACCGGTAGGAATGTCGGAGTACGGTATAAAATACTCCATACCTTGACGCAAAACTTCCGTAATAGCAACTGCGCAGCTCGACGTTTCTCCTGTAGAAAAGCAGGCCTTCTAAGGATACGAAGCGAAGAAGTGGCGCATTTCGTCCCAATCTGCTGACTTGTATCGCCACACCCGTCTCTTACCACAAGGGCCCTGATCGGGTGGGGAATATACGGATACGGATTTCACCAGACAGTGGTCAGATGAGCCTAGTGGAGCAACAACTGACACTGAGCATCGGTCTGGATCGGTAGTCAGCAGAAGGTCTAAGCAGTTGGCTGTATGTGACTCCACATCTGGAACCCTAGTCGCACAGCTGACAAGCTGGGAGAGATTTAGAGAAAGTGCAAATTTGCGCGCTTCTCGCCCAGCATGATCGGTCTCCTGGAATGGGAATAACCACTCTTTGTGGTGGGCATTAAAATCCCCCAGGATGACTAGCTGCGCCGACGGGTATCTTTGCAGAGCCTCATCAGCAGCTTCACTAAGGTGTTGAAAAAGTTTGGTTGTCTCCGTATCTCCACTATGTGAACGATAGACACATGCGTAAATATTTTTGGCTACTCCAGTGTCGACCAGTACCCACAAAACGGAAAAACTAGGTGCCTCGAGATTTTTGAGGCGCTTGACGCAGATGTCGTCGCGAACATACACGCAGACTCCAGCCCGGGACATAAACTTGTGTTCCAGTGTGTAGCCAGGATAGCTGAGGTATGCCGCGTCAGTCGGACATCTGATCTGCGTCTCAGTGAGGAACAGCAGATGCGGTTTATCGGTTTCAAGATGATGGTGGACAGGATTGATATTTGAGTGCAGACCTCGAATATTTGAGAAGTGCACTTTCAGTGGGAGGACGTATGTAGTATGTAGGTCGTATGTAGGAGTGACAAATTGGTCTAAGTATATAGTTTTCATTTTCGAGAAAAAGTTGATTCAACCGTTTTCTTGTGTTGTTGTTTACAAACTACGCAAGAAACATACAAAATGTGACAAGTTGAAATGTGAGTGAACAAGTGAGCTAGGTCCAATCAAGTACGTCAATCTTATCTTACCTTTATTTATGCACAACTCTTTTTCTCTCTTACTTCTCCTTCGCCCAAAGGTTGTCTGGTAGAGATTGCTTTCAGCAATGAGGCCGCCTTTGCGCATTTATAATTTAAGTTTCCTTGTTTGTGTTTTGAATGTCAAATAAAGTGTTTTTACTTACTTACGATTTTCTCGTAATAGTATGGAATATGCGCTTAACATTTACTATATAAAAATGTCTAAATTTTCCCCAGGTTACGCAATGGGAGCGCAATTACACCTCCTAGCCCCCCTCCTCCGGGAATGCCTCGCGACACCCAAAGTGGACCCGGAGGTGAAACTTAAGGTGTTCACAGTGCTGTCCACTGCGCTGTTGAGGAGGAAGGACAACTTCCAACACGCGGAGACTGATAAACTGGAGGCGTTCTTGAAGATCATTGTTCAGGGTAAGCGAGGAATCAAGCCACTTATACTTCATTCGCTCAGATAGTGTCGCGACCAGCGTAACTTGAGCTTCATGCTCGATACACGCACGTACGGGCGCGTACTGATAGTTACGCTGGTCGCGACAAAATCTGACCAAATTAGCTATTATACCAAAATACTTGTAAGTAGGTAGTTGAGATCATTGTTCAACGTAAAGTGCAACTTCTAAGAACTAGTCAAAAGACTAAAATTTATACTTACTATTTCTTCTCAGTCTTTCAGTTCTTCTTCGTCAGTTTATATTAAAGTTAGGCTACATTCTATGAAGATGGATTAGTTTTATAAACCCGAGGCTTTCCTAACTTTACGTATTACATTTTGTTTTGAAAAAAGAACCCCAGTTTTAAATGCCCATAAAATTACGCACTCGCTATGCTAGGTTTTTAATAGCGTTAGAATTCATACATACAGTCGGTATCGCCACGTCTGACAAATATTGAGGGCCGTTTGAGATAGTTTGTGTATCACTTTAGTGACAGGTTGTCAGCCTGTCACCTAAAAATGGTAATACACATGAAACCCTCAAGTCCCTCGGTCGCCTCTTACGACACTCATGAGAAAGAAACGGGGTGATACCATTCTAAGCCGGCATCACACGGCAAACCATAGTAGGTATAACAGACAAGTCTAAATTTTTTTTGGCAAACCTTAGTCGAACCCTGTTTCAAAAGTTTAAGTTTGTATGTATTTTTTTAATTTTATTCCAGAGGTGATATTACCCAACCTGGTATGGTCGCCGGGTCGCACGGCCGAGGCGATCCGCACCGCCGCCGTCGCGTGTCTGTGCTCGGCCTTGCAGGGGGATATCGATGATGATAAATCACCCAAGGAAATAGGCGGCGATGGGGATAATAATGACAAGGTAACCAACCCTAAAAATGAGATGTTTGCTGATCGATTTGCATGTGTTTTTTTTATTCGGTCCTACAAGCTGTCTTATTTTGGATCCTACAACCTTCTATCACGTAAAATTTTTTGCTCGCGTTTACAGATTCATTTGCATTTTTCTCAGTCTTTTTTCAAAATTTGTGGAAATTGTATCCTAATCTTACTATTTACAAGTATAAGTAAGATAGATAATTGGTAATACCCCCCTATTTGGGGAAGGCTCATGTCCAGCAGTGGAGTTTTGTGGCTGTAGAAGTAGAAGTAGTAGGTAGATAAATTATTTTCTATTTCCAGGACGTAAACCTGTTCCCGACTAAAGAGTCCCTGCAACCATTCCTGGACGAGATGGTCCCGCTGCTGGCGGGGCTGGTGGACGACAACTCCGTCCTGACGCGGACGCATGCGCTGCCTTGCATCTGCTGCCTCGCTATGCTCGCTAACAGCCGAAGATGTTTCACCGCTGAGATACTGCATAAACTGTATTTTGGTAAATAATACGGCACTTTTGAAATAAAAATAAATTTTTAAATGATATTTATTGGTTTACTTGCATTTCAATTTGTGCGCTCGCTACGCTCGCTTACCTGCAATCATTCAGGTAAGTTGTAATAATCACGAGCGTAGCGAGCGTACAAATTGAAATTCAACCAAAAGCCAGAGGACCGAGCACGAAATTTAATTCTCATTCTTATTTACCTACCTAAGTTTTTCTTTAATGTTTTATAAAATTCTTACAACATTTAAGTACTCACAATTTCAATTTTTTTATGTTCTATAGAACTCAAATATAACGCTTTTGTGCTTTCAAAATTGTTTAAAGTAACTTGTACTTATAAACTTATTTGCCATTAATTTAAGTACACGGTAGAGTCAACTAGCCTTTCCAGCCGAGACTGGTGCTACTTTTGTATCTCATTTTTGTACATATAAAATCATTTTTCTTTTATTCTTTCATTTTCAGTGGTCCTCAAACGCCTAGACGACAGCAGCGACAAAGTCCGCTCGCTGGCCGTGAAGACCGTCGTGACGCTGTTCCAGCATCGCCCCAAGCCTTACGACACGCGCGTCTATAACGCGCATATAGACGCCACCTACAGCGCCATGCTCGTGCATCTCGATGACACGGAGGAAGGGTTTAGAAGCGAGATGCTTGGTGAGACATTTAATCCTGTAGAGTTTGCTGTTGATGTCCTATGGTACCCGTAGCTACGCTGGTACAAAAGGCCTTGGAGCGTTTCTTCCATTCCTCCCTGTTCTGCGCCGTGGTTTTCTATTGTCCCGTCCCAGGCGCTAGGCGGCTCTAACGGCCTAGAGTGTGGTGCGTCCACTCCCATTCCATTTACGTTGGGTGATTTCCTCCGTGTTTCCCTTCTTGGACGATTTTCCCGTAGTTTAGTTGCACTGATTTCTTATAAACTGATTAAGATCTGCTCTCAACTGGGCACCGAAAATCGGTAAGCATATTTTGTACACACTCACACAAGCGTTTGAATATTTAGATTACCTATTTATAGCCGTGTGATGCCGGCTTAGAATAGCATCAACCCATGTCCTTCCCGCGGGTGTCGTAAGAGGCGACTAAGGGACTCGAGAGTATTGGTGTATTACAATTTTTAGGCGACAGGCTGACAACCCATGACTATAGTGATACACCTGTTTTCTAAAACATCCTTGGAAAACAATCCTCAGACATGGCGATAGTGGCCGTATTTTTGCGGCCGTTTACGCTCTGCCTACCCCGCAAGGGATAAAGGCGTGATATATGTATGTATGTATTTATACTCCCTAAAAAGCTTGATAGGTACCTGTGACGTTTGACGGTTCGGTACCAAAAGAGAGAAAATGGACCTTATGTTATTGCATTTGCCCGAAGCTGACACACGTATCAAGTTATATTTTGAGTACTAAGGTATGCCCTAACCACAATATGTAATAGTACTAACCCTAACACACCCTGTGCCAGTACATAACTCTTACCCCCTTAAATTTTAGAAAAACGCATTTCTTGTTGAATTTTCAGATGCCCTCCTAGCCGTGAGCGACATAGATCCGTGTCTGTTGATGAAGAAAGTGCAACAGAACATTCACCTATACAGGAATAAGGCTGCGTACGAGCGCCTCTCTAGTCATCTAGATAAGATTATTAAAGATATCACAGTTAATGCATAAATGTATCAAATAAACAAATTACTTTGGAGTTTGTGTCCTGACCGCCCGAGTAGCCTCACGTGCTCACCGCCTCGCGAGGCACGGTCCGTATGGATGCCATATGCCTCGGTCTGGACGCAGCTATTCATTATAGTCATGTCTTTTGAATTGTGCAATGTGTGAGTTATGTGCAATGAAAGTTTTAGGTTTATTTTTATTTTACGATTATGAAGTTACATACATATTAAAAAAATATTATTATATAAACTGGTTTTACTTTTGTACCAAATAATAAAATAATACACACGGGTCATTCCAGCTCTCAGAACTTATCCCAATTATTCAGATCTGCCACCCTAGAACTTACTCACTATTCAGTTATGTCAACAATACATTTTTAAAATTTTGAATAATATTATGATTAAGAGGTGTATATGTGTAGTTTCCACAGTCTACCCATGCGGAAATGAGAGGTGTATGGTCAAGGAACAATACTAACCTAGCTGTACGGTGGACAAAAAGGGGGATTATCTGAGGCCAATAGTCTTTTCATCACATTTTTTAATCTAGCTATAATCAGGTGTGTGTGGTAGAATGGGAATAATCCATTGATGTCACGTCACGGTCCATTGTTTCTTATTGAATTCAGTTATTATTTCTAAAGACTTTCTAGATGCAAACACATCAAATAAAAGCAATATTTTCACACTATTAAGTTTATTGTAGATGATTCAATATGTATACTATAATAACAGAAAAATCTTGGTTGTATCCAGATCGAGACTCAATAAATACATAAGTGATCTAGAATGATGTGAACCGGGGGGTCTCTCCTTAGTGGTATTTGTAGTTCCTGTGGTGCTCTGGAATAGAAAATGAAAATCATCAAATAAACACAGATTTTCACAATGTTCATAAATATAACTAAAACAACATAACAATCTACAAAGATGCCATGAATCACAATTTTATAACTAAATTTTTTGCATTAATAGAACAGATGGGAACTGGCCAGAAAGACATACTGGTACAACAATAAAACATCTCTTTTAGAAAACAATTTCCAATAACTATCACACCTATTACTAAGCAACTTTGGCTTTCCCAATCTTAACATTGATTTGGTCTTCCAACTTCATGGAAACATTTTCACAAAGTTGCAAGACATATTTAATCTGCAACCGACTCTTCCAAGTCTTCACCAGATACTAGGGTGGTTTTTAGTTTTTATGCGTGTAAAACATGTGAATGAATAAGAGAATGCGACTTACTCATCTTTCCGTAGTTGATAACATAAAAGAAGGTCATTGAGCCAACCAACAGCTGGAAGAAGGGGGCAATGCCTGTGCGCTTGGGCTGGACGTACTTGTGTTGCCACCTCCACCAGGCTGAAAAGAAATAAACACAAAGATTTTATCAAAGATATCTTGGTGTGGGTTTTACATTAAATTATAATGGAAATAAAACCAAGGAATGATATTCTTTACTTATTGACGTGAAGTTTACAATTGGGTCCTGGTACATTTGCTGTTTCAATAAATTATGTTTCAGAACATAAAGGTAACCTCAAAATATTAGAATAACTAAATCGTAGTTGGAAAGATAACTCGTACCTCGGCTGCAAGCTCCCATAAACGCATTGGGGGTCTTGTTCCTGCGGCCGAACCAGGCGCCGATTTCGTTCAGCTTGAGCTGGCCAAAGGGAGTATCAGCTGAAAAAGAGAAAAATAAAATTACATAATCGAATCTTGTCTGCCAGGGCAAGGGTGTAATTTATTAGACAAAACACTTACGTTTCCCATAGAAACGGGCAGGGTCATAGGGCCCGTGAACCGCAGGGTTGTATTCCTTGGGATAATCACCAAATCCCATGGCTATTCCGTAATTTTAACCAATTTTATATTTACGAAAAGGCTAATGGTCAGCCGAATGTGTCAAAATCGAGCTACAGACAATCTTTATTTTTTTCTGATCTGACTCGCTGCTGCCTTCGCTCATCTCAAACCGGAAGTTGGTAATATGCGGCAACCCTACGTATCCTGTCTCTTTCACACTTAAACATGTTCTATTTTTCTATCCTGCTGTCAAAATTAGCTAAAATCTCTAGTATCCCAGATCTAATCGTGGGAAAAAATTTGCATTGTCTATGATTATACAGCAAAAATTTGTTCGTCGATTTCAGTCGATTTTATTCATTGTGTATCGCAGTGTTTCAGCAGTTTATCATCAATAATTTATAAGAAAAAGATATCACAATGGTCTTAGAAAGTACTATGATTTGTGTCGATAACAGTGACTACATGAGGAATGGAGATTTCCTCCCAACACGACTGCAGGCCCAACAAGATGCTGTGAACCTGGTGTGTCATTCCAAAACACGGTCAAACCCCGAGAATAACGTTGGATTGCTGACTCTAGCCAACACCGTAGAAGTGCTGGCCACGCTGACCAGCGACGTGGGCCGCATTTTGACCAAACTTCACCGCATACAACCTAATGGGGACATCAACCTCCTGACTGGAATAAGAATCGCCCACTTGGCCCTCAAGCATCGCCAGGGAAAGAACCACAAAATGCGTATTGTCGTGTTCGTCGGCTCTCCTATCAACACCGATGAGAAGGAACTTATAAAACTGGCTAAAAGACTGAAAAAAGAAAAGGTAAATGTTGATATTGTGTCTTTTGGGGAAGATGCAGAGAATAATCCTTTGTTAACAACTTTCGTCAACACCATGAACGGCAAAGACGCCACTACTGGAGGGAGCCACCTAGTCTCCATTCCAGCTGGAGGATGTGTGGTGCTATCCGAGGCTTTGATCACCAGCCCATTGATCGGTGGTGATGGTGCCGGCCCATCTGGTTCCGGTCTGTCTCCATTCGAGTTTGGAGTCGATCCTAACGAAGATCCGGAGCTCGCTTTGGCTCTGCGTGTGTCCATGGAGGAGCAAAGACAACGGCAAGAGGAGGAGACTCGTCGCCAACAGGGTCCCACTGAAGGGGAAGCTAAGCCAATGGAGACTCAAGACACTGGCATGGAGAGAGCTCTCGCTATGTCTCTCGGAAGAGAAGCTATGGATCTTTCTGAAGAGGAACAGATTGCTCTGGCCATGCAGATGAGCATGCAGCAAGATGCCGCCCCTGCTGACGAAAATATGGATGTTTCTGAGGAATATGCTGAAGTAATGAATGACCCAGCTTTCTTGCAGAGTGTACTTGAAAACCTACCTGGTGTAGACCCTCAGAGTGAAGCCATTCGCAATGCCATGTCTACCATCAAGAAAGATAAGGATGAAAAGGATGATAAAGAAAGCAAGGATAGCAAAGATAGCAAAGATAAAGATGGGAAAGGAAAGGGTTCATCATCAAAAGAATAAATGTATTCTGCTTTTCCTGCTAGTTCATGAAGTTGCTCTAAACCTTGTAACACTAGGCACCACAAAAGTGTAATACCATTTAAAATTTATAAAGATTTTTATTTGACACTGATGTTTCCTTTCAAAAATCCATTTTAATTTCCCTATATTTTAGCCTGCCACTTAGGTACATTTTTCTGAAACAGCCAAAAAATATAAGGTGTAAAAATATTAGCTGCAAATATTTTAACAAGTGCATCAGTACATAAAACTGAACAACTTTCCCTGAGAAACTGGTCGAAATATGTAAATTTTTTGGACATCCCATACAAATTGACTTGGGTTGGTAATTTTGTATGAGAGTTTAAAAAAATATATCATATTTCGACCCGTTTCTTGGGAAATGTCGTTTAGTCATGGGCTGATTCACCCTTTAAAATATTTGCAGCTAATATTTTTACACCTTATTTTTTGTCGACCGTGGCGCTAACGACTGCATTTCTTAGGTTGGTTTCAGAGCGGCGCGTCTCAGCAGCGCAGCCCATTCAGACGCGCGCGCTTCGTTGTGGTGTACGGTCGAGTGCAGAGAATCATTATGCCAGAAAACGTAATCACTATATTAGGTATATACGTTATATGGAAAAGAGTGCAACAACGACGTCTTAAAAGCTAACTAAACTAACTAACGCTTTGCCTATCTTGCAAGGGAAAAAGGCTTGATATGTGAATTATGCATCCGTCGGCCGCCGCTAGGCCAGTTGATGTGATTTCTATGGTATCTACCTATCAGAAAATTTAAAGTGTTTTATCTTTCAGGTTTATCTAAACTAAATCATTAATAATAAAACAATATTAAACACTTCACTCCACAAACATGATGTAGACATTCATTCCTTAGGTACATACCTATAACTTTACATAAGCTGCTTTTAAAAAATTCATAAAGTCTGTTGTGTAAATACATACACACAGACGCGAAAAACTACTTACTATGTGGTGTGGTGGTGCTTAGTATAGTGGCATCGCTCATCCTCTCTTAAAATTTGTTAGAAATTTGTCGTCACCGTTATTGTTCGCACCGTTTTACGTGCATACGCGACAAAAACAGACCATGCAAAACTTCGGCCTGTTTTCGACTTAATTTTAATTTTTTAGCTGTGTTGCAATAAAAGGTATTTGTACTCCCTTGGCTTGGTAATTTTCAACAATTGTACTTGACTTACGATGTTTTTTTTCTGTAAATCACAAGTTATACACAATAAATTCACTAAGGAAGTACTTACTTACCTACTACGTATTTACTAAAGGATACAAGTAGATGAAACAATAATATACATGAAAATATGCATTTTATTCATAGAACTAACTTATGATCTAAATGTAACAACATATAATAATAAAGCGAAGTCAGTAGATGTTTATCGAAGATAAAACGTGAAAAAAATGACACAAAGGTCAATTTTAGGAACCTGCCATTTCCATAGTTTTATACAATAATGATAAATGTTATTCCTATTACACTACAAATATTTTAACCGCTTCGATGAACAGCAAATAAAAACATTTGAAAGGCACTAGCGATTGAATGGTACTATCTAACACTAACACTTTCTTCTACAGCATTTTTACTACTATCATTTATATCAGTCTCACTTAGCGCTTTATTTAAACCGTGACTCTCTGGCCTTTCTATAATTACATCGAATTTGAAACTATCGTCCACAGCTTTCAAATCGATCGTAACGTCAATTTTACCGATTGTATTCTCTGTGGTATCAACTCTATGCTCTATGGAAGGTTCGTCTATGGTACTGTCGTCATCTGAAGGGATGTTAGTACCGGATTCCTTGTTCTGTTGTTTGCGTTTCTTCCGGAGAGCTCTGTTGGCGGCTTTATGTTCCATGTCTTGGCAGTGCTCCGCGAACATGAGTTCCAGTGGCGCGTACATGTGTGGGAGCAGCTCGAGGTCGTTCATAGTTATCTGTGGGTTTAAGTGATATGTGTCAAAGATAAGAAGAAACACATACAATGAAAATAATAGACAACAATAAAACTATCTAGTTATTAATGCACAACATATAAACTGAAAAAATTGGGATCAGTGGTGCTATATGTATACTGAAAAATTATTTAGTCTGGTTTTGCATGCACGAATTAACTGACAAAACTTTAAATGGTACGATGGGTTTTTTTTTTTTTTTAATGAAATAGGCCCGCATTTGTCTGCCATCTCACCTGGTGGTAAGTGGAGATGCAGACGAAGATGGTACATGCTTGCCTAGATAATGCCTATTCACTCTTGCCTTAAAAAGGCCCAAGTTATATTGTTCCGGAAAAAGATCCGCCGGCAGGGAATTCCACTCTTTAGCCGTACGCATGATAAAAGTTGAAGCGAAACGCTTAGTGCGGATCAGAGGTATATCTACAACATAAGGGTGGAACCCCAGTCGGCGCCTCGATCCCCGGAGATGGAATGGGGAAGGGGGTATCAGGTCGTGGAGTGATTGAGCACACTCTCCGAAATGTATCCTATAGAATACCGACATGCATGCTACTTTACGACGATGTTCAAGGCTCTGCAACTTAGCCTCAACCAGTGCTTCGTCTGCTATGAGCTTCTTGGCGCGTTTTTCAATGGAGTCTAAGACGGCCAGTTGGTATTTGGCAGATCCATCCCAAAGGTGGCAGCAATACTCCATGCAAGAGCGAACTTGAGCTTGATATAGTTGTAGAAGCTGTTCTGGTGCAAAGTAGCGCCTAACCTTTGAGAGGATACCAAGCTTTTTTGCTGCAGTCGTGGCCAAAGATTCTATGTAGCGTCCAAAGTTCAGGTCTGACGTAAGGGTCATGCCAAGAAGATCAAGGTGGTCAGAAATCGGTATGGATATATCTCGGAAAGTTGGAGTAAGTGTGAAGGGACTCCGTTTAGTCGAGAATAGACAAGCCTGTGTCTTTGATGCATTAAACTTCACTAAATTGGCATCACCCCACTCGGATATTGCCTTGAACCCGACTTTGGTGAACCCGCTTTACTCGCCCTGTTTTTGCTCACCCCGTTTTTTAATCATTTCAGCCGGAAGATTTCCACTGCTGAACATAGGCCATTTTTTAAGCACATGGATAAACTTGAATAAAATTAAACATTCTATTGAACAACCTAATTACTAATAACGAAAAATACTAACCTGCATATTGTCAAAAGCGATACCAGCACTTAATATATTCGCATTAAGCCGCGGCAATCTCGCGTATCGCTGACTGAAATGCGTGAGCACGGTATAGCGGGCGGCCATCTTGCGGCCGATGTCGACGGCCTGGGAGGTGGTGGAGTGCATCTTCATGCGAGCTTCGTCAGCCAATTCATCCTCCATTGTGGCTTCGTGGATTAAAAGGGTGGAGTTTTCGCCTGGAGATTTTTTTAAATTAAGCAATAAATTTTTTTCAGATTACAAATAAATAATACTAAATAAATGGACAATTCACACAGCCATCTAGCCCCAAACTAAGCAAGCTTGTACTATGGGGGAAATAGATAGCTGATACTAATACTTAAATTACTTTAAATAATTAAACACATAATTATACATAGAAAACACCCAGACTCGACAAAAATATTTGAAAATTGACTTAACAAATATTTGTGTCCGGTGGGGATCGAACCCACGACCCTCAACATAGAAGGCAGGGGTACTATCCGATACGCCACCGGGGTAGTCAGTTATATCCTACTATAGTCTGTAAAATATAGGATGATCCCTGTGAAGTTTGTGAACGAAACAAAGTAAAATGGACCTTATATCATTGCATTTGCTCCAAGGTCACAAACCTCACAAGGATTTACAGACTGTAATATTATAAATGCAAAAAATTGAATGTGTGTTTGTTTTGCCTTCACGCTAAAACTACTGAACCGATTTTCATGAAATTTGGCAAACAGACAGAGGGTCACTAAGATTAACATATAGGACAGTTGTTATCTCGAAAAAATGCTCCTGTGGGATGCTACGGGATTAAAACCGACTTCCACGCGGATGGAGTCGTGGGCGCCCACTAGTTAAATTTATGTAAGTGTAAAAATATTAGCTGCAAATATTTTAAGGGGTGAATCAGCTCATAAAACTGAACATCGTTCCCTAAGAAACATAGGTCGAAACACGAAAAAAAAATTTTGGACCTCCCATACAAATCGACTTGGTCGGTTGGTAATTTTGTATGGGAGGTCCAAATTGTTTTTTTCATATTTCGACCTATGTTTCTTGGGGAAAGTTGTTCAGCTTCATGGGCTGGTTCACCCCTTAAATCCGGCTTAGAATAGCATCACCTCGTTTCTTTCCTGTCGGTGTCGTAAAAGCCGACTAAGGGACTCGAGGGTTTAATTCGTACTGCAATTTTAGACGACAGACTGACATTCTGTCACTTAGTGATACACGACGTATCTGAAACGACCCTCAAACATTTGCCAGTCGTGGCGATAATGACCGTAATTTTACGGTCGTTATTGTTCTGCCTACCCCGCCAGGGATGTAGGCGTGATTTGTGTGTATGTGCGTATAATTTCTTTCTAATTTCTTACCAAGTTTGATAAGTTTCTCGCACGGCAACGTGTCTCCTGAATATGTGATCTTATGTTCCCCGATCTCGACGGCGACCCCGAAGGCGTTGGGGCAGTGCGGCACGAAGCACGTGCTGACGCTAGACACGCCCAGTTTAGCGAGAACCGCCGATGTTATGTCTGGTGAACCAGTGCCGGGTTCTTTGTCCATTAGCTGGAAAGTTGTTATAGAAAAATAAAAAAAAGGATCAACAAAAACGGCCTTTAAGAATATTGAAAATCCAATTGGATCCAATGGAATCTTATGGTTAATTTATCAATAGATTACTAAAATTTTAGATAGCAAAAATATGTTATGTTATTTAAATATGGTATATGTATAGTACTCTTCTTAGATGATTTAGATGGTTTTCTTTGCCGTGTGATGCCGGCATAGAATAGCATTACTCCAATTCTTCCCGCGGGTGTTGTAAGAGGCAACTAAGGGACTCGAGGGTTTATTGTGTATTACAACTTTAGGCGACAAAGTCAAAGTCAAAGTCAAATTATTTATTCAAAGTAGTAAATTTTACATTTCGCTTTTTGATGGTCAAATATTAACAATTTTAACAATAACAATTTTATGAACCTAGTGTAAACGCGGCTCAGGTGGACTAAAAACTTAAAACTAGCCCCTAAAGCACTGCCTCGGGGCTGGCCAAGCTAACCAAACAACAAAGTAACGTTAGGTGGTAAATAAAATAACATCGAGTTCATGCCAAGAGAAAATGTTGTGTTACATGCGTATGGTTAGCCGGACCCCCTGGACAGTAAACCACCCAGAAACCTGCCCAGTCAGACAGGCTGACAACCTCTCACTACAGTGATACACGAATCATCTGGAAAAGCCCTCAATACATGTAAGACATAGCGATCACATACATACATATATCACGCCTTTATCCCTTGCGGGTTAGGCAAAGCGTTAACAGCCGTAAGAATACGGTCGCTATCGCCACGTCCGGCATTTTTGAGGATTGTTTTCCCAGGTAATTTTAGTAAACATGTGTATGACTATAATGACAGGTTTTCAGCCTGTCGCCTAAAAATTGTAGTACACCAATACTCTCGAGTCCCTTAGTCGCCTCTTACGACACCCGCGGGAAGGATATGGGTTGATGCTATTCTAAGCCGGCATCAAACGGCAGAAAAAAACGAATCAACAAAAACAGCCTTTAAGAATATTGAAAATCCAATTTGCAGTGTGATGCCGGCATAGAATAGCATCACCCCAATTCTTCCCGCGGGTGTTGTAGGAGGCAACTAAGGGACTCCAAGGTTTCATGTATATTAAAACAATAGGCGACAGGCTGACAACCTTTCACTACAGTGACACACGAATCATCTGAAAGACTCCTCAATACATGTTGGACGTGGCGTTAACGCTCTGCCTACCCCGCTAGGGATAAAGACGTGATTTATGTGTGTGTGTGTTCGTATGAGTGAAAATCCAACGAAATCCAAAATAAATTGCTTACCAAAGCTTGGTTGGGTAGTAGTATGTAATCCTGGCTGATCCTCTCGAAGTGCTGGTCGTATAGACTCAGCCAGGACATGATCTGTCCAGGAGCCAGCAGGTGTACCGGCTCCATGTAGTCGGAACCAATCTCTTCGTAAGCTGAGCGGCGAGCTTGCAATACACCTATTAGACCTGTGAGGTATTATGATTTTTAGAAAGCAGCGTGATGAATGTAGATTTGATAGAATAGTTCGCATCGTTTTTCCCAATAATAAATTTTCTTATATTAAAAAAATATATATTATTCTAGTCGTGGGACAGATGGCGCTGTGCTTGGTATGTTACCGCAAAGAACGGAACGTAATATTTTTTTTTTTTAAACTGGACCCGGACCTATTTGGAACGAAAGAAGCAGTGCATGCCAGACTGTCAGTCAGTGTTGCAATGTTTTTTTTTTTTAATCTTTTGGCTTTGAAATCTATACGTAGTAACATAGTCAGTTTAACGCCATCTATAGAGTTCTTGGAAATACTAGTTATTTATTATTCTTAAAAAAAACCTAGCTGCCGTTCAAAAACGTGGCAAATCATTTTTTGTTCGCTCCGTTTTACACACAAAAGTAATACAAATCGTGTGTATGAATACAAACGCTGTTTTTTTTTGCAATACCAACGAATGCAGTAAGGTAAGTGTTTTTCTTACCTATATGATGATCGGCATGTAAGTGCGATACGTAAATTGCTTTCAGTGTCCTAAGGAATGCGTTGGTGCGCTTGAGTCCATAGAAGCGCACTATTTGACCGTACGTGCCTTCGCTGCAGTCCAGAAGGATCGAACGATTCTCACTGTAAATTTAATAAAACGGTTTATGTTCTGCATTATTTTCATCAGCATTTCAGCCGGAAGATGCCCACTGCTGAACACAGGCCTCCCCCAAAGATTTCCAAAGTGAACGATCCTGCGCAACTTGCATCCACTGGCGTCCAGCGATCTTCACCAGATCATCTGTCCACCTTGTGGGAGGCCGTCCAACACTACGTCTTCCGACCCGTGGCTGCCAGAAGAGAACCTTTCTTCCCCATCGGTTATCGGTTCGTCGAGCTATGTGGCCTGCCCATTGCCATTTCAACTTGCTTATCCTGAGAGCTGTGTCGGTTACTTTAGTTCTGCGGATTTCCTCATTTCTGATTAGATCGCGCAGAGAAATTACGAGCATAGCTCTCTCCCTCGCTCTGTACATTATTTTACTACGTAATAATATTTTGTTTATAAAAGACATACATACACATATCATGCCTTTTACCCTTACGGGGTAGGCAGAGCGCCAACGGGCGCAAAAATACGGTCGCTGTCGCCACGTCTGACAAATATACAGGGCCGATTGAGATAATTTTGTGTATCACTATAGTGACAGGTTGTCAGCCTGTCACCTAAAAGTTGCAATACAACTGAAACCCTAAAGTCCCTCAGTCGCCTCTTACGACACCCACGGTTAGGAAATGGGATGTTGTTATTCTAAGCCGGCATCACACAGCACAATATGTTTCGGATGGCACGTTAAGCCGTAGGTCCCGGTTGCTGTCTATGATCACTTAGACGGCGGTCGTTACACAACCATGTCAGAAGCCTGCTATTTGTAGGAGGCGGTTGAAAAATTCTGACACTAGGGTTTCATCGGGTCGTTGGACGACTCGGTGTCCCACTCGAAAAGAAGAAGAAGAACAGCACAATAAAGGACACACGTTACTAAAACAAAATACTTATATCTACTCACTCAACATGCAGAACGATGGAGCTAGTATTCCTCGTCTTACTCGGAATACACGAGCCCGTCCCCAGAAACACCACTCTAGGGTATTCCTTCGTAGAGCTTGAGGTCACAAGCCTCTTCGAGTCTACGAGCCGTCGGAATTTCTCTAAGGATTCGACGAAACCTTCCATGTTCATCGTCTCTTGGATGTATTCTTGAATGTTGAGCTTCGGTTCAGCTGAGCTGGTCGAGAGAAGAAACTTGAGATGTATTTTTTTTATCCAACACTAGTATTTAAAATACTTTTAAAATGTGATTCACAAAGTGGAAACCTCGGGAAAACATCTTGTGAAGAAGAAGAGCCCTAATATCGGTAAGGTACTATAAAATACTAGCGGCCCGCACAGCGGCTGCGCCTGCTGTAACGCATTTTCCCGTAAAAACCTTCCTCTTGAATCATTCTTTATATTAAAAAAACTGCATCAAAATCCGTAGTGTAGTTTTAAATATTTAAGCAAACATACATACAAACGCGAAAAAGCGACTTTACTTTATACTATTCAGTGAAGAGTTTATTTACAATTTCCTATTATAAACTGCTCGTACATAAATAGTTACACACGTAATTCTAACACTCACCGGTCTAGTTCTTTCTTTGGCCTCAAATGGAATATACTGAGCGTTCGGCCTTCAATCATTTCAAAATTATTCCCATGATTGTGCATAGGGCGTTGTTGTAGTCCCGCCGTATTTATAATGTTCTGCAACTGGGTAAACGTAATTTGGAATTAGTGGTGCGCTGTTTGGCAGCTGTCATACATAAAAGCTGAGCTATATACAACCTTCTACAACAAAAATACACGATCTCACAAATATCATAGACCCCTCTAAGGAAATACCGTATTTTTTTGTCTTGGAGTTTGCGGTGTAGGGAAACACACACAAATAGCTCCCAAACCCCAAAACATATTTTTAAATATATCATTCAAATAGTTTACTTGAGACTCGAACCCCGGAATTTTACGTAACAGACACAAAGCCAGCCAGTGCACGAAAAGCATTATCAAAGAAAAAAAACTAAAATAAAAATGCAAAATAGTGTCGGCGCCGCGAAAGTCCCGCGAAAAAAATTTATGCACGTCAGATTAAGGGTCATTGATACTTCTAACTTCCACTTTTAGTTTTTACCTTATTTTTCAGCTCTTCCATCCCTTTCAATCTCACAGTACCATCGTTCCCCGCGGGTACAGCGCCCCACACAGCCGGGACGCTGACGTCCTTCAGCAGCGGGAATATATCCGCGTCGAGTAGGTGCAACTTGTGTTGCGTCCTGTGCACGGCCTCTGAGCCGAGGCAGGTGTTCTGACCGTTTAGTACGAGGTGGCGCGGCGTTGGGCCGAATTGAGAGAGGAATTTTTGGTAACTGTGGAAAATGACACAATAGTAACGGTGTAAAAAAATTAACTGCAAATATTTTAAGGGGTGAAGCAGCCCATGAAACTGAACAACTTTCCCCAACAAACATCAGTCCAAAAATGATAAATTTTTTGGTCCTCCCATACAAAATTACTGACCGACCAAGTCTCTTTGTATGGCAGGTCCAAATTTTTTTTCATATTTCGACCTATGTTCCTTGGGGAAAGTTGTTCAGTTTCATGGGCTGATTCACCCCTTAAAATATTTGCAGCTAATAAATAAATATTTTTACACCTTGTACAAACACAAAATAAAAATTCGTTAAATAAAAAGTCGCAATAGTAATGCATAATTGTATAGTAGGAAGACCGTAATTGGCATTTGAAAATGTGCTTGAAATTACTGATATTTTAGTACTTCTTGCCAACAAATAATGCTCACAATTCGTTCCTAAAATCATTGGCTGAAAAAATAAGCCATTTCTTTTTTACATTGGACTACAATCATTGTCTCTTGAATTATAAAACTAACAAAATAGTCATACCGACTATATGTATAATACTAAAACAAATGAATGAAAAAAGTAGCAATAGGGTCTTAAATTCTAGCTAAAAAAATTCTAGCTAAAAAGTACTTACGTTGGATGATGAAGTACTTCTGGAGGAGAGTAATGCACTATGAGACTTGGTATATTTTCTTGCGGGTTTTCGCTATTCGCAAAGTGTTTACTGAATTCTTCTTCTTTTAGGTAGGATATATCTGGAACATCTAGAACTGAAAGCACAAACATATATGAACATCTACTGATTGTAAAAAAAGTCATAACTGTTAAAAAACTAGTCATACGAACCTGAATTGTGCGTAAGAGCCGTTTTTCATGATCGTTATTGGTGTTAGGTACTCATACAACTGGGTGTAATTGTAAAAAAAAACATCTGGTAGGACTCGAAATATTAAGGGAAGATTATTGGCGGAAAGTGACGTACATGACCAAACCCTCGTCGTCCTTTTGTATGGGTTTGAAGCTGTCAAATATGGCCTATTCGAACGACGGGGGTTTAGGACTCCTTTCCTATTCTACAAATAAAACTCAATCATGGGTAGTACAAAATCTTTAAATTGGACGCATCTTCATGTCGTGTGATGCCGGCTTAGAATAGCATCACCCCATTTCGTTCCCGTGGGTGTCGTAGAAGCCGACAAAGGGATTTGAGGGTTCCATGTGTATTGTAATTTATAGGCGACAGGCTGACAACCTGTCACTATAGTGATACACGACTTATTTGAAACGACCCTCAAGCATTTGTCAGACGTGGCGATAACGACCTTAATTTTACGACCGTCGTTAACGCTCTGCCTACCTCGCCAGGGATATAGGCATGATTTGTGTGTGTGTATGTGTGTGCGTATGTCTTACCAATAAACACGGGACCCGGGTCGTCGGGCGTTTTCACGTCCTTAGAGAGCACGAGCGTGCCGTCTGGCAACACCACGTCCTGCCCGCTCTTCAGCTGCCCAAGCAGCGGCCCTGGCTTCACGCCGCGCTCGACGCACTTGGCCAGGTCTAACGTTCCTAGCCGTTTCTGTAAAAAACAATAATTTCAAAGTTTTAACATTTGCATATTTTTAATATTCTATCTACACACACAAATCACGCCTATGTCCCTGGCGAGGTAGGCAGAGCGTTAAGGACCGTAAAGTTACGATCTTTATCACCACGTCTGATAATGTTTGAAGATTGTTTCAGATAAGTTGTGTATCACTACAGTGACAGGTTGTCAGCCTGTCGCCTAAAATTGCGATACACTTGAAACCCTCGAGTCCCACGACACCCACGGGAAAGAATGCTATGCGATGCTATTCTAAGTCGGCATCACACGGCAATATTATAACTTTTCATTAAATTTACAAAAACTTACATTCAAAGTACAAATGTACGAAACAGTACATTGTGTCATCTTCTGCAACTTATTTAGAACGTTGTCTGTTCGTTTCTTAGCATCTGAAAAAAGGGATATACAATTTAATTCACGCGATCTTTATACAAAAACTAAAAAATAATAAATGTCTGCTCTATACTATTCAGTGTTTTATTTTTATTACATACATACCATACATACATATATCACGCCTTTATCCCCTGCGGGGTAGGCAGAGCTATAACGGCCGTAAGAATACGGTCGCTATTGCCACGTCCGACATTTTTGAGGATTGTTTTCCAAGGTTGTTCCAGAAAACATGTGTATTACTATAGTGACAGGTTGTCAGCCTGTCGCCTAAAAACTGTAATACGCCAATACCCTCGAGTCCCTTAGTCGCCTCTTACGACACCCGCGGGAAGAATGTGGGGTGATGCTATTCTAAGCCGGCATCACACGGCATATTATTTTTATTACCATTACTATTTGTTGTAGATGATTTCAAATGTTTATCCTTTGACTGTTTCTTAGAAGCATTGCCCCTCGAGTCTCCTCGGCGGTAGTAGTCCGTATTGTCGTGCATAAACTCTTCAAATCTCTGATCCAAGCCCTCTGATATCCGAGGCCTTTTGGCTGCGTGATTTACGTCGGTCAAGTTTGATTCATCGGCGGGACTTCTAAAATAAGAATTAGATGATATACATATATTTTAGTCAATAAAACACAACTGCCTGACGATGAAGTTACGACACCAGTCGCTTTAATAGCAATTAAATTATTAAATTAGTGGAACAAGTGTAAAAAAGTGTTTTTATTGGCTAGAATACTATGTAGTTCCATCAAGAAATCACAACACAAAATGTAAATCATTTTACATAAACAATAATTGTGCAAAAAAAAATGTTTACAAATACGGTGACGCCTTTGCAGGGCAGTGATAATTTGTGACACTATATGGACAGGACACAAAAAGCTCTTAAAAGTTAGTAGGGAATGTTGATCAGTTTAATGTGTAGATTTTAAGCAATTTTATAGGTTGCTTTACTAAAATCTCATCTCTACAGTTTTTGTATTCTTTTGCTAGATGAATGACTAAAAGTTTGGATAATTTATACAGGCTGTTAGGAAAAGCTAAAAGCTAAAGCTTTGGCTGTGTGATGCCGGCTTAGAGTAGCATCACCCCACATCCTTCCCGCGGGTGTCGTAAGAGCCGACTAAGGAACTCGAGGGTATTGGTGTATACAATTTTTAGGCGACAGGCTGACAACCTGTCACTATAGTGATACACAATGTTTTCTGAAACAACCTTGGAAAACAATCCTCAAAAAATGTCAGACGTGGCGATAGCGACCGTATTTTTACGGACGTTAACGCTCTGCCTACCCCGCAAGGGATAAAGGCGTGATATGTGTATGTATGTATGTATGTATGTTAGGAAAAGTACGAACTTCCTTCTGAAGGGCTGAATCAGTCCATGAAACTGAACAATTTTCCGTAAGGAACATAGGTCGAAACATGAAAAAAAATCATATAACGCCCTATGTTCCTTGGGGAAAGTTGTTCAGTTTCACAATGTGGTTTATACTTTGAAGGGAAGTTAGTACTTTTTCGAAAACCCTGTATATTTATAAACTTACAGAACCACATATTTCACACTCATGACATTGTCTTGGAAGTCTTCTTCGGGGCTGCATTTGGCCATTGTGACTTTCATGTCCTTCATTATTACAAATCTACTGGTGGCAGCATAGAGATCGTCCTGAAATCAAATATGTAAGTTTTGTAAAAGTCTTTCTAATGACATGATGGGTCTGGCTTTGATTGCCAGTTTAAAAAAATATCTTTTCTTTGGTCTAGGTGTTCATTTAAGAGTAATATGTATGTACAGAGAATCTGTATTGTCTCTTTGCAATGTAACTATTTTTTTTTTTTTACACAAATTTAAAGAGATTCCTTTGAATACATATATAGATGTAACAAACATATCTCACGCCTTTATCCCTTACGGGGTAGGCAGAGTGTTTACGGCCGTAAAATCATGGTCACTATCACCACGTCTGACAAATATTGAAGGCATTTTTATATCACTGTGACAGGTTCTCAGCCTTAGTCAAGTCCCTGAATCACCTCTTATGACACCCGAGGGTAAGAATGCGTGATGCTACTTTAAGCTGGCATCACATTGTAGAATGTCTTGAAAATGATTTGTTTTTTGGCTGTTGTTTTGAACAAATGACATCTCACCAGTCCTTCAGGGCCGTGTAGAGTGATGCTGGGCACTCCAACATCTTGCAGAGTGAGCGAGAGTCCCGGCAGCCCACCAATGTTCTTCCAGGTCTTACTGGTGATGAAGATGTGGTCCAACCGCGACAGCTTCACCTTGTGTTCATGCGCCAACCGCTGGGTTTGCTCACCGCAATTGAAGAGATATCTGAATTGGATAAAACACAAACATTTACGCTTTAATTTCTTGTGGCATTGGCAGAGAGATAATGGCCGTAAATATATGACAAATATTTATGGGCCACTGTAGGTTCACTGTAGTGTAGTGTATGTTACCAGTCTGGTCCAGACCAGGTAAAATATGTTATAAACATGAAACTTTCAAGTCCCTTAGTTGCCTCTTACAGCCTACTAACTACAACAACAGCCTCAACAGGCTACTGCTACATGGGCGTCCTCCTAATGGGGGGGTATTTGCCATACTCACCACGCTTGGCAGACGGATCGAGCACAGGCAGTGCAAGGCGTTGTTAGACATTCACAGGGAATGCTGCTGCCCCTTCCCTGAATTCATCCTTTAGTCGCCTCTTACAACACTCGTGGGAAAGAAATGGGTGATGCTATTCTTAGACAGCATCACTCAATAAGGTAAGCTGGCATTACATAATATAGGATAATGAAAATGAAATACAAGATATGTATTGCACAATGTTTACAATATGTTATTTTGTCATAATTTTTTTTATAACAATAACTAAATTATTAAAATATAAGTAAAGTAATGATTTGAAATAAGTAAGTACAAGAGGAAACAGTAGTATTACACAAACGTTAAATTGATAAAATGATAACTTAGTTTTCTTTTTAACATGAAAACTGATTTAGAAATGGATAAAAAATGATTCCGTCAGAGTATACTTTTCGGGGCAATTAGTTCAGAAGGTAAGGCATACTTGAGTGCCTACAGGCACTTAATTATACAATAAAGCTTTTCATTTTGTGAAAATTCCTCAGAATTCAAAAGAAACCATAATTTGGAAATATGAAGTAAAAATGTATGTTTTGAAGGCTTACCTTTTCTGGTCAGTAAACAGATAAAGCGTGTTCGGTACCCCTCGCGCTCCAGAGCCCAAAACCTGAAGGTAAACACAGCTGGGCCCATACTTCTCAGACTTCTTGGCAATCTGCTGTCTCTGACGCTGCGACTCCGCGATACGCTGAGAGTTTAGTTTCGGCATGTCGGCAAGGAATTCCAACAACTTCTTTGTGTTGTTGGACTTGTAGTTTCTCACATTTGACCTAACTACACGGCATAATACACCTCTACTGTACATGTGTTTTGAGGTTAGAACTACTGCTAAAAATCTAGTGTTTTTGTTATTACTATTATGCGATTTTTAATAAGGTATTAGATTTATTCACACGTTTTTGAACGATTTATTAGATAGTTTTCCCATTTGTTTTTCTAGCGAAATTCCCAGAATTTCCCGATTTATGTTGTAGATTTGATTTGACATTTCAAAACCTGGGGCTGCCAACCAAAAATCGTATTATGCTCATAATCGTATCTAAAATCTCGCGTAATTTTAACTTCCGCGTCTATTACAATTTATAGCTTTTACCTTACTAGTATACCGAGTAAAACCCTGGGCTTTTGATTTATAAAATTGCTTTTTTCTATACGGGCATTCAAATAGATATCCCTTCGATGGTTGGACGACCGATGCGGCGCAGTGGTAGTGAGACTGCCTTAGACGCAGAAGGTTCCGGGTTCGATTTTCGGTGGGTCACTCACAAAGTTGATATTTGTCACTTTGGGAATTTGTTCCCAGTCTGGTTACGACGTTGCGGGCTTTGTTGTTGTGATTGTCCGTAAGTAAGATGGTTCCGTGTTTCGGATGACACGTTTTGCCGTAGGTCCCGGTTGCTGTCTATGATCACTTCTTTTATTCTGAGCTAGAGGAGGGCAAGCGAAAGCATTTTTGACAACTCTTCAGATATAAAGATGTTCAGAAACGACACATTAAAAGATGCAACATTGAGCCCACTCAATGGGAGGGTATGGCAGCGCAGCGCCCCGAATGGCGCGGGATGGTTAAGAGGCAAGTCCGCGAGTTTGAGGAACAGCGCAAAGCAGACCTCGACGCTAAGCGGGATAAGTTAAAGGCCCGTCCACTCGTCGCCATTAACTATAATGATGTAAATGGCAAACTCACGTGTCCACACTGTGCACGGGAGTTTACTGCCAAAATTGGCCACAATAGCCATCTCCGAGCGCATCAGCGCCGATTTGATTTGGAGTCGAAGTGGTCGCCATGGCCGAAATCGGTCGGAGAGATCACCATCACTTAGACGGCGATCGTTACACAACCATGTTAGAAGCCTGCTACTTGTAGAAGGCGGTTGAAAAATTCTGACTCTAGGGTTCATCGGGCCGTGCGTGGACAATTCGGTGTCCCACACGAAAAAAAGAAGATTTAACAATAGAAAATTTAATTCGTTTGTAATCAATATTAACAACAACAACAACAACATTAACATTTACATGAAAATTATCTAAAACCTCGTATAGTTAAATGTATGATGAGCATGACACACATATGCACGCACATACTCACACACACACTCACACACACACGCACACACACACACACACGCATCACGCCTAAATCCCTTGCGGGGTAACAGAGAGTTAATGATCGTAAAATTATGGTCATTATCTCCACGTTTGGCAAGTATTGAGGGCCCTTTCAGATGATTCATGTTACACTGTAGTGACAGGTTGTCAGCCTGTCGCCTAAAATTGTAATACACACGAAACCCTCGAGTCCCTTTGTTGCCTTTTACAACACCCGCGGGAAGAAATGGGGTGATTCTATTTTAAGCCGGCATCACACGGTAATGATCATGATGATGTAATAAATTACAATAGAATAGAATACAAACAAAGTGTCCTTGTATTGTACCTCGTATGAGAGTCCAAAATTACGTATTTGTACGAGGAATCTCATGCGGTTGGCAGCCCTATCTGATAAACATCATTATACATTGAACGCTGAGTATGGAATATTTTGCACAATTTCTTCAGGGAACGGGTAATGTATACTTAAGTCTAACTACGTTAATTATGTATTTGAATTGGATTTAAAAAAGCAATGATCATTACAAACTCTGGTTACGAAAAAAAGCGCGGGAAACTTCGTAGGTGTTGGGTGTTTTCTGTGTTTTGGGAAATAAATTTTAATTTTAAAATAGGATAATCCAATTAGGATAGTCTGGTAGTGTAATTACCTTTTATATTTAGTGTATATATTTCTTTTTTTGTGTTTATTTGCTGCTTTTCTGGTAAGTTTTGTAAATATTTTGTAAATAACCTGGACTCGCTCTATGAGCGAGCCTCCCGATAAAGATCGGGGGGATTTGGGCGGGCTTTGGCCTGGCCTGAATCTCCCTGTGGGCTCGACTATTAGTGTTATATCAAATGATGACCTCAGTAAGATGGATACTGATGGCTCGATATCTTCTAAAGCCGGGGATACTACACAGACAGGACGGAAACGTACACGTTATATTCGCCTTTGCCGCGTATGTTCAAAGCGTAGGAAGAAGACTAATAATGGCCAGCCGATTTCGGGTGATTTTTGTCAATGTGATATCGTTGCTAATGCTTCTAATGAAAACACAATTGTATTAAAAAAAGTTACGCCTGTGATCGAGCCACCTACATCACTCCCGAGTCCTCAGGTACAAACGACATCCCGGGAGGTTCATTCTATGGATGACCATTCTAAGAAAATCCCACCTAACGTGACCCAATCAAACTCTCAGCCGGACAATTCTCAAAATAATACCCATCCAGGACGTCAAAATGGTCGAACCGAGTATTTACGTTCGGATGTTGCTCCATATCTTATTCACGTGCAACGCATAGAAACCTCACCAAATGACGGAACAATTTTGCATCCTATTAGTTTTGGTAATTTCCTCAGGAAAATGAATTGCCAAAACGTGATTCCAGGCAGTGTCAAAAGAATAGGTAGAAATCGCTGTGCGGTGGCATTTTCAAAGTATAATGATGCGAACGACTTTCTGTCTAGTTCTCTTCTGGAACTAAACAAATTGAAGGCCTTTATTCCTACATTTCATGTAACTCGAATGGGACTAGTGCGTGGTATTCCGACAGAATGGGGTGAAGAGGAAATCAAAGATAACATTTCCACACCCATAGGCTGTGGCAACATATTAAAAGTAAGACGACTTAATTACAAAGTTAATGTTGACGGAAATACTTCATGGAAACCATCGCAATCCGTTGTAGTGACATTTGATGGCCAGGTCCTTCCCAAGCGATTGTTTATGTGTTACAATGCTCTGCCTGTAGAAGTTTACGTTTACCCGACGATCCAATGTTTTAGATGCTGCAAATATGGACATACTAAATTGCAGTGTCGGTCCAAATCACCAAAATGTTTCAAATGTAGTAAAGACCATCTTGGAGAAACATGCCAAAAAGAAGAAGGTTCCGCATCATGCGCTATGTGCGGAGGCCGCCACTTTGCAACGGATAAAGCTTGCCCTGAAAATATCAGACAAAAAGAAATAAAACATACCATGGCCCACAGTTGTATCTCTTACCTAGATGCTAGTAAGCTTTTCCCCCCTGTTTCAAGGTCTTTTGCAGATGTTGTAGCTTCTGAACCGAATGAGACGAAAAAAGATGAGGAAAATATATCCCCAAGTCGCATTTCATATAAAAAGACTGTTTTCAAAAAGCCTCGTACGCCACCTAAGTCTCAAGGTGGATATGATAGGGCTTCACATAACGCACTTATAAAAGAATTTGCTGCTCCTTCATCAGAAAATGGATGTGGTTATTCCCCTAAGGACTCGGAATCAGAAGATTCTGACATGAGTTTAATCTTAAGGCGAAATCGGCTCAGAAACCGTCGCGAGAAGGTAAAATAGTGTTCGGAATTTGCTAAACCATTTCTTGAAATCTCAATAAAATGAAATGATATTAATTTTAGTAGTACTTTAAGATATTTGCTACAAAACTATGGGGCCCGAAACACGATCTAATAAAATTGCCTCGATAGAAAAAAATCGCAAAGTAGGCTCTGATTTTGCGTTTTCCGGCCACTTTTTACACTAAAAAGCTGAACGATTTGATTGTTATCTAATATTTTATGATTTATTTTGTGTCTTCTTTTTCCTTATTATATGTGTTATCAACGTATGGCGTCAATTTTCTGATTTTTTCGTTAAAATTAATTAAAAAATAACACAAACGCAATAGTGTGTTGGGTTTGCGCAAGAGCATGCCCACTTCCACCGCGCCCGCGTCCCCTCAGTCGGCCGCCGAGCCTCGTCGGAAGCAGACATGTACAACTTTTTTCTAGCAGCGTCGTGTTTACGAAACTTAGTTAGCGGGGAAGAATAATGCCTAATAAAAGAAAAAAAGGCGACGCTTTCCAAGCGTGCCTATAAAAAACAAAGGATTAGTAACTTGAAAGGGTAAGTACCTATAAAAAACATTGCTTGCGTAAAGTAGTTCTCACTAATGTTTACGTATTCTAGCGATGTATTTTTTTGAAAGTAGGGTAGAAGTACATTGCAAGGACTAGATTTTTTTTATGGTAAAAATACAATTATATCCATATAAATTTGCTGCAAATATTCTAAGGCATCCATGAAAATGAAAAACGTTTCCTCAGAAACACAGGACAAAATAAAAAAACAAAATAAAAAAATTGTCCTCCCTTACAAAATTTGTTGGCTGGTACGCCCGTCGCCGCCCAGTTTTTTGTATGGGAGGAAAAAAAGTTGTTGTGTTTCGACTTCTGTTTTTTTGGAAATCTTTTTTAGTTTCATGGACTGATTTACCCCTCAAAATATTTGTAGTAATTTAAATTTTTACATACTGTATTGTAGTACCCCCCAATAGGGGGCGGCCCATTACCAGCAGTAGATTGTTGTGGCTGTTATGGTATGGTATGGTATTTTGCCTTCCTGTGCCTCGCGGTTATACCTACGGGGCAACGCTATCTATCTTATTTACAAAATTAGTGTGGATGGATAAATACCGGTTTAGCGCGAATTAGATTCGTGCGAGGAGTGTTCCGTACAGCCTTGTTTTGTACTTCAAAAAATAATTTCACATAAATCAATACGTCACTGGCGAGTTCCGAAAAAGCAAATGTATATTTTTAATCATAACAAATTATTATCAGCAGGTGACCATGGATAATCGTGGGGTTTGATAGCATCCTTTATAGTTTTCGTAAATGTGGTAAGAAAAATAAGGGTAAGAATGCTTTGCATGGATAAACGCATTTTAGCTTGTCTTTGGGATCGGGATCATACCTACTCGTCGGATTACTAGACATTATCCATTATTCATCATCATCATCATTAACAGCCTATTGTAGTCCACTGCTGGACATAGGCCTCTCCTAAAGCACGCCACTGAACCCGGTCTTCGGGTTTACTTCTCCAGTCACTGCCCGCAGCTTTGCGTATGTCGTCGCTCCACCTTGCCACAGGGCGTCCTACGCTACGTTTGCCGATACGCGGTCTCCACTCAGTGACCAGCTTACCCCAGCGGTTATCGGTCCTTCGGCAGATATGACCAGCCCACTGTCAATTCAGCTTGCTAATACGTTGAGCTATGTCGGTCACTCTAGTTCTCTGTCGAATTACTTCGTTTCGGATACGATCCCTTAGAGAAACCCCGAGCATAGCTCTCTCCATAGCTCGCTGAGCGACTTTCAGTTGATGGACCAGTCGTACCGTGAGTGTCCACGTTTCGGCTCCGTATGTCATGACAGGTAGGACGCACTGGTTGAAGACTTTCGTCTTAAGGCATTGCGGTATTGGCGACGAAAAGACTCGACGGAGTTTTCCGAATGCTGCCCAACCCAGCTGTATTCTTCTCTGGACTTCCTTCTCAAGGTTGTTTCTACCTAGTTGGAGCGTTTGCCCTAGGTAGACATACTGTTGAACAACTTCGAGTTGGATTCCATTTACGGCAATCGGTTCCGGATCAACGTGTTCGTTGAACATGACTTTGGTTTTATCCAAATTCATCCGGAGACCGATGCGGCGAGAAGAATCAGCTAGGTCATCTATCATTCGTTGTAGGTCTTACAGCGTTTCTGCCATAATGACGATGTCGTCTGCAAATCGTAAGTGAGAGATGTACTTGCCGTTTATATTAATACCACGACCTTTCCAGTCCAGCGTCTTAAACATATCCTCCAGAGCGTTAGTGAACAGTTTCGGGGATATGACGTCCCCCTGTCTCACTCCTCGATGGAGATGGATAGGCTTAGTCCGCTGGTCCTGTACTTGTACGGTCATTGTGGCGGCTTCATACAGACATCTCATCACTTCGATGTATCGCCAGTCGACTTGGCAACGCTGCAAAGACTCCAGAACAGACCAGGTTTCGATGGAGTCGAAAGCTTTCTCATAGTTCACAAACGCTAAGCACAGGGGCCGATTGTACTCTTGAGACTTCTGTACAATCTGCCGTACCGTGTGAATGTGGTCTATGGTGCTATAACCCCTTCGAAACCCGGCCTGCTCGGGAGGCTGAAACTTATCGAGTCTTCGCGCATGACGGTTCGTGATGACCCTGGAGAACAGTTTGTAAACATGGCTCAAAAGCGAAATGGGGCGGTAGTTCTTCAATAGGGTTTTGTCTCCTTTTTTGAAGAACAGTACCACCATGCTTCTGTGCCATGCCTGCGGAGTTCTCCCATGGAAGAGAACGGAGTTAAAGAGCTGTTGGAGCTGTTCCAATAAGGGAGTTCCTCCAGCTTTTAGGAGCTCTGTCGTGATCCCGTCCTCCCCTGGGGCTTTTCCATTTTTTAACTGTTTCAGGGCCATTTCGATCTCGTCTCGGCTGATCTCGGGCAGGTCCTCGGTGAAGTGGCGTGTGAGGGTGGCTCTGCAATCCTCAGTATCGGGTACGGGCTTTGAAGCTTGCGAGGCGTAGAGCTTGCCATAGAAGTCTTCCACTTCCGACAGAACCTCCGGCATGGATGCGACGACTTCCCCAGATTCAGTTGTCAGCTTCGTCAGGTGGCTCCTACCCAAAGGCCGTGCGAACACCTTTGGTCCCCGATTCTGCTCAATTGATTTTTCAATCAAGAGCGTATTTGCGGATCGGAGATCACGTCGCACGAGCCTCTGGATGGTTTTGTTGCGCTCTTGACTTTTCGTCGAAGCTGACAATGGGTCTGTACGTCTCTCTTCCATTAAGCTGAGAGTTTCCGTCGAAAGTTTGGACTTTTTGCTCTTATGTCTAATCTCGCAGAACTTCGTCCCTTCATCCCTGTTCGACACACTTGAAATCTCTACAACGTTGGCACAGAGAACCTTATTAACCATTAATCCGACGCCACCTTGGGAGGGCTGATCTCCTTCTCGGTTATACAGAAGATGGCCCGATCCCAGAGTTATGGTGTCCTCCCCCCCTCTTCGGACTTCACATAACCCTAGAATGTGCCACCTTATGTGCTTCAGCTCCTCTTCTAATTGCTCCAGGTGTTCGTCCAGTCGTAACGTGCGTCCATTGAACGTAGCCAGGGTCAGTTTGATTCTTAGCACCCCCTGACCCGCCGTTACCATGACCGCCGCCTTGGCCAGGAATAGCGGGGCGGCCGGGGACTGGGGGCCTTGGTCCGATGGCTTGTTTCATGAGGGTTTGCCTTTAAAAGATAATCGCCCCGCCAGGCGTGCGTCTTGGCAATCGCAGGACGCAGCTCTTCGCACCGGTGATGCTGCTGCCCATCACCGGTCTGTGGCATTTAGCTACGCCATCATTTCGAAATGGTTATACCGCCATTTGTCGGTCGCCAGAGCCTCGTTCGCTGTTCGGCAGGATGCACCGCGGGCAGGTGAGGTTGGCTTGGAGCATTGAGCTGGTGTTTGTGCCCCCTTACACCCCATCCATTATTATTCTTCCTATACCCAACTAACTATGCGCGGTTTCAAAACAATAAGTAAGTCGATACATAGGTATTATCATTATGTAGAACTAAATTTTGCTGCATTAAAAAATAAAATAACGTCCTGGTACGAAACATTTATAATATTACATAAAAATTTACTACATATCGATAATACAAAATAGTTCTACTATTAGTACGTTTACCCTAAACCTCTCGCCTATACCGTCGAGTCGTGCGCGGGAGCCTGCGCTACGCTGCGCTTGCTATTTCCCCGTACCCCCGCGCCTGCTCCTCCCGCGCGCTGCTTCACCCCCTCATTAGCTCGGCTTCCTCGGACTGATTTCGCCTTAACCATTTTGAACGTTATTTTAAAGAATAAACTATTTAAACCGTCCCACGTTGCCCCTATTTTAGACCTTCTTGATAAACTTTGTAATAACTCCAATGGATTCCAAAATAATTCAATGGAATTGCAGGAGCATAATTCCCAAGAAATCTGATCTAATTTATTTGATTAATAATTATAATCCAATTATTATAGCTTTAGTTGAGACATGGTTAAAACCTGGGTATATTTTTAATATACCTGGATATACCTGTCTTCGTAATGATCGTTCCGATGGGTATGGCGGTTCCGCCATACTTATTAAAACATCTATACCTTTTACTGAAATTATTTTCCCAAATTACGCTTACAGTGACATCATTAATGTAGTTGGCTTGCGTTTTGATAACATTTCGTTTGTATCTATTTATATTTCGCGTTCTTCTTCTGAGATCCTTAATGAAGTTAATTCTTTATTCAGTATTATACCAAGCCCCGTTATAATTTTGGGTGATTTAAATTGTCATCATAGGTCTTGGGGATGTGGAATTACAAATAGTGAGGGTGAAAAATTAGTGGAGATTTTTGATGAAAACAATTTATGCGTCCTTAATACAGGTGTCCCCACTCGACGCACCAAACCTTATGAAAATGTCAGTGCTGTAGATTTATCCATTTGCTCTCCCAGATTGGCTTCTACTCTAGACTGGACACCTCTTTCATCAACATTGGGTAGTGATCATTTTCCTATAATTATAACTTCTCCGATTAGAACTCCATCTTTGCGTAAACGTAGTCCTCGCCTGAAATATAAATTAAGTAATGCCGATTGGACAAAATTTAAAGAGCTTGTTGAATCAAAAATTTTAGACATTCCGGAATTAGTACAAGGTGGTGAGACTGACTCTTCTAACGCTCTAGCCAGATGTTTGGTGGAAACAGCAGATCAAGTTTTCCAAATTAAAGGGGAATCTTCCGGTAAAATCCCTTTCCCACCTTGGTGGGATAGTCAGTGTACGGAGGCCGTGAGAAAGAGAAAAGAAGCGGAACAAGAATATGCTATAAGTATGTCAGATGAAAATTTGGATAATCTTAACGATATCATGAAAACCACTCAGCAATTCCTGAGGGATAAGAAGCAGGAAGGATGGAGAGCCTTTTGTGCTTCTCTCTCCCCTACTACTTGTCCAACAGAAGTTTGGCGTAAAATTAAGCGTTTCAGGTCAGCCTTTAATGAATCATCTTCATCAGCTTCATTGGCTCCATCTCTAGTAAATGATTTTCTTGATAAATTAGCACCTCCAACTGTTCCAGAAAATATCAATTTTGCGTCATTACCAAATTCTGTAATTTCTGTTCCTTCTTCTAGTTTAGACTCCCCTTTTACATTATATGAACTAAAAGGTGTACTTTCTGGCATTAGAGACTCAGCTCCTGGAGAGGACGGAATTCCATACTCATTTTTAACACATCTTAGTGATGATAGTTTAAATTATCTTTTAAGTTTAATAAATTCCGTGATGATCTCAGGAAATATTCCACCTTCCTGGAAATCCCAGGAAGTTATTCCAGTTAAAAAACCTAACAAGCCTTTAAATGATGCCACATCTTTCAGGCCAATTGCATTATCGTCAGTGTTTTCTAAAATTGCTGAACACCTTGTTAAAAATCGGTTAGAGTGGTTTGTAGAACATAATAATATTTTATCTAAAAGTCAATTTGGTTTTCGGAAAGCAAAGAGTACATTAGATAACTTAAGTATCTTAGTCACAGATATCCAATTAGCTTTTTCAGCCAACAATCATGTGGTAGCAGCCTTTTTAGACATCACTTCAGCCTACGACAATGTTTTGATATCTATTTTAAAACAAAAACTAATTGATCTCAAAGTGCCCAAATTATTAGTTCAGTTTATTATTAATCTTTTAGCAAATAGATCAATATCTTTAATCATTGATGATGACACAAAATTCACACGAAATGTTTTTAAGGGTTTGCCTCAGGGATCTGTCCTAAGTCCGCTTTTATACAATATTTATACTTACGATTTAGAACCTTCATTATATAATTCCATAAATGTCTTGCAATATGCTGACGATTTACTTTTATACGCAATTGATGACTCTATAGATTGCGCAAGCAGCTCATTATCATCTTCCTTAGAATTATTAGAAGGCTGGTTGGAACGTAATGGATTGGAAATTTCAATATCTAAAAGTTCAGTGGTAGCTTTTTCTAGAAAGAGGGTAATTCCACCCATATTAGTAACTTACAGTAATCATCCATTACCTGTTGAACGTACCGCCAAATTTTTAGGCGTTATTTTAGATAGTAAACTGACTGGCGTTGACCACTTTGAATATGTAGTGAATAAATGTGAACGCTTACTTAATATCATAAGATGTCTCTCTGGTGTTTGGTGGGGAGCTCACCCTTTCTCAATGAAACTTCTGTATAATGCTCTTATAAGATCCGTTTTGGATTATGGTACTTTTCTTTTGGCAGGTGGTAGCGTTGAAGGTCTTAAAAAGTTAGACTCCATCCAATCTAAAGCACTTAGAATAATCACTGGAGCAATGCGTTCAAGTCCTATCAATGCTTTACAAGTAGAGTGTTGTGAGGCTCCATTAAAGTTGAGACGGCAATTCCTTAGTGATCGATTTTTGTTTAAATGTTTTCAGTTTTCCAGCCACCCCCTAAGATCAAAGCTTGAAGCTCTTGATAATTGCATTGTAACCTCTCGATATTGGCGTCATAAAACCATCCCTTGTTTAATTCAAAGTTACAGAAAATTTTTCACAATACAAACGCGTATACATCACTCACCCGCATTGCCATTATTTGAGTATCACTATAATATATTAACTTTAAAACCTGTGATTCATTATGACCTAGATTTAAATAGGCAAGACATAAATGCAAACATTAGCTTTTTAAACTGCATAGATAATGTAAATTGGCAAAATTACAATCATATATATACTGATGCTTCCAAAATAACTACAACGGGTTGCGTCGGCGTGGGTATATATATATTTGTCTCAGTTTAAGTTAATCGAAAAAGTTAAATTACCACCGGAAACTTCAGTGTTTACCGGTGAATGCTTTGCTATTTTTAAGGCTTTGGAGTTAGTATTATTAATGCACCTTAAAAATACTGTAATTTTCTCTGATTCAAAAAGTGCTTTACAAACTGTAGATAAATTTCCGTTCAAAATGAAACCTTTCTATCCCATTATTTTTGAAATTCGTAAACTTTTGGAATTGTGCATATCCAGAGGCTTTTCAGTAATATTTTCATGGATCCCTAGTCACTGTGGCATAAGAGGAAATGAAAAAGCTGATCAATTGGCTAAGGAAGCAGTACAGGATGGGGACATGTTCCCATACAAAATCTACTGTCATGATTTGTCTGCTCTGCCTAGGGTCTATCTCCAAGATTCTTGGAATAGTCTTTGGGCAGAAAGTAGCCAGACAAAAGGCAGATCTTATTCCCTCCTTCAACCATCTATACCTTCAAAGCCCTGGTTTTTTAAAGTCAAATGTCCTAAAATTGTATCGTCCACTATTTCGAGAATGCGTTTGGGTCATGTTTGTACTCCTTTCCACTTAGCAAAGCTTAATTTAGTAAATAATAATTTGTGTGACTGTGGAGCTGATGTGGGTGATTTAGACCACATTTTTTTCGCCTGTTCTCTTTACAACCGCACTTCATTCAATAATTCCCTCCTGTCTCTTAAAGTACCCTTTCCTACCCGATTAACTTGTTTATTAATGTATCCTCTATTGTATTGTAACATATTAACAACATTTATAATGAAAAATAGTATTAAACTATAATTTATGTATTCAGACTATCCTAATCTTTACTTACTTTAATGTGCATAATTTAATGTAATATTCGCGAAAAGTTTCCTTAGCTTTATTATATAAAACAAACTTGTCATTGGCATAAAGAAATTCTATTGCCATAACTAAAAAAAAAAAAAAAAAAACTCTGGTTACCAGTTCTTTTGTCCGATTGGTAGGAAATCAACATTGCTAGCGGAAAAAATTTGGTAGAAACTATTTTATTGGAGTAGAAAACACCGATTTATTTAGAAAAATGGCGTTCTGTACAGCTGCGAGTTGCGCAATTTTTATGTAAATGTGCATTAAATTTAGTGATAATCTTAAGTATTAAGTGCTAAAAATATTCCGTACCGTAAGGATCTTCGTATACACAAGTTTCTTGTGTAATTATTGAGTCGCATGTTCGTAATTTCGGCAAAGTGCAAAGCTGTCATGGACCGTGTATTTTTTGTGTTGTGGTGATGTATGAAAACGATAAATAATGAAAGGGAAAATGTTGGGGTTGTGCAAATAATGTGACAATGATGGGAATGTTGTGGGTGGTGTTATTGGTGGCCTTGACCGGCGCGCCCCTCGGCCAGGGCTTGCCGCTGAGATCGACGCCGGAAGCCTACCCTCACGGTAAATTAGTTTGTTGCAAAAAACACGATATTTCACACCATCTGATGACTTGTCTGATTATGGCGTAGTATCAAGAGCCTGGTTATCACCTTACTCCTATTAGGTCAAAGTTAGTTAAGAGATTATGATGTTCAAATTATTCCAATTGGACATTATTTCAGTCTAAAGTACTAAACATCTCGAAAACTGAGAAGGTAGTCTTAGAAACTGCTGAAGATTATCTTTTATCGTTTTTCTGGAGGATCCCTTCATCAACCACATCAAACTTAAATCAAGATTTTTCAGCTAATATTTCTTTTATTCTATCTAATTCCACAATTATCTTCCTCAGCCAGTATTGATAAAAGCTTTTTACACTACATATTATCCTCAAGTTGATCTTTGTAGCAACAGCCAAAGGTCATTGACCAGCCTTGTCAATAGGTCCCAAGCCAGACAAAACAATGCATGAATAGGTTTTACAGAGTTTATGTTTGAGTTTGTAACACTATCCAGTCATTCAATTACACACACTGATAGGTATTCATTGATAACTTTAATGTATGTAGTAGAAACTCATAAACATTACAAATGTATTTACATTCATTCATAAATAAGAGAGATTTTTCTGTAAATAATTTAATATATTTGAAAATCTCCAAGGCCTTACAGCTATTTCAAGTCAGTTTTTTTTGTAAAAAAGATGATGATCCTAGTCTTAAATTACAAGATGGAGAAAAATTTTATGACGGAATGGCTCCAGCATGCATGGTACGTGGTATAGTGATATTGTTTTGAAATATCACAGTCATGAGAAGCTTCAACTATAAACAATAATAGAAACAGGAATTGGTATGCCATTTATCAGATGTTTTAACAGCAATGTCAACATCATGTTTCCAAGGAAATTAATTGAAAAGGTACATATTCTTTAGGGCTTCATACTGAACAATTTTCACAATGGGTCTGAAACAGAAAAGCAAAAAAAAACACACCTTCCCATACAAAGTAAACTGATAGTGTATTTTTATGAGTCGTTGAGATTTATTTTAGTTTCCCAGCATTAATGCCATAGTAAAAGAAATTGGTCAGTTGATGCACTTATCAATGTATCCAATTTATTGCATTTTCTTCCAAACACTTGTGTATATTCTATGAGATGGAAAGTTACATCATAAATGGTACTAATAAGAATAATTACTGCCCCTATGTTTAACAAGGCAAATGGGTGTGAGTGTGAATGAGTGCATTCACTAATTGGGTGAATGAAAACTTCAATTAATGTATGTTGCAATAAATAATGTAACCATGATCTCAGTAATTCTCCATAGATGTATTTTCTCCTCCATCTCTATACAAATATTCATAAGTTCTTTTGTCTCCTTAGTTTTGATGAAGTTTTTTTATAGTCTTATGTGACCCACTGTTGGGGCAGGAGTGTCCCCTCTCTTCCACTATAATTACCACTTAGTTTTCAACTAAAATCAAAACTTTCAAACTGGCAAAGTTTGCACCTACAACCTTCGAAAAGCATTTTATCAAATATTACTAAAACAACTATAAAAATGGCTAATTTACTGAAATAACAGTCAGAATTATTCTGGCCACTAAAATAAACAAAACTGATAAACAACATTGTATTCTTATTTTTCCTTTCATGGTTAATCAGAGTTCATTGACTTGGTTATGTCTACAATATCCATGTATGAATGAAAGTAATCTATAATGTTTTGCTAACCTGATTTATTGCTGTCAGTGTTATCAATAATGGTGGACTTATGTTTTGATAGGCTTGTTTCCTATAACTGGAAACTTATTTACTTGAATATAAACTATTAAACCTTGTTACACATATTTATTCAAATATCAAAGTATGGTAATTTTGTCTTAGTTTTGGATATACACAGTGCAAGTAGGATACTTTAAATATATTTGAGCCTGTATTTATCTGAATCTATTAATTATCGGGATTAAAAAAGTTAAGACCACCTTCTCTTTAAATTCTATAACTTTTTGTGTTTTTTTTTTATTTTTTTAAGATTATAGTCATTTTCTAAAATCAAATCAGAATTATAAATGTATAACGTCATTTTTAGATCAAGAAACTCATTGATGTTGATTGTATAAGAAAATCAATCAATCATTTTCATTTATAGTCTTGTTTACAGCTTTTTCATGGTTTCCCTGTTATTTCTAAACATAATTAACTTCCTGCAGTTAAAACTAGCCTTTGGCAGTCTGTAGTCTTACCTATCTATAGTCTGTAAGTTTAGGTACTTATCTTTTTGTAAACAAACTTTGTATTAAACTTTGTATGTTCTGAAGTGTCACTTTCATACAAAGTTTGTTTACAGAAAGATAAGTACCTATACTTACAGACTATACCTTCCTAACTATCCTTCGTTATAGTAAATTTTTGTACACCTTATGTATGTAGAGCGACCGACCGACGATTCTATAGTGTCAGAGTTCATTGGGTCGCTGAACGACTCAGTCTCGTGTGGTACACCAAGTCGTCCAGCGACCCAGTGAACCCTAGTGTTAGAATTTCTCAATCACTTTCTACAAGTAGGCTTCTGACATAGTTGTGTAACGAACGCCGTCTAAGTAATCATAGACAGTAACCGGGATCTACATCTTAATGTGCTATCCAAAACACGAAACCATCTTTCTTACGCACCATCGGGTGGTTCAGCCCGCAGTGTGAACAACCTGGGAACAAATTCACAAATTGATAAATATCAACTTTGTGACTGGCCTACCGAGAATCGAACCCGGAACCTTCCGCGTCCAAGCCAGTCGCACTACCACTGCGCCACATCGTCGACAGTCAGTGTCCCACACAAAGAAGAAAGGATGATGAGGTCTCTATCCTTGTTTCAGAGAGCACCAGCGAGTCCCTTCTCGTGGCATGGGGCTCCGGCGGCGGCGTGTACGTGGCGCTGTCGGCGCTGCTGCTGTTGACTGGCGGAGGACTCCTCCTCGGATGCACCTGGTGCTACCGGCATAAGGACTGCAAGGTAGGGCTATACTCAATCTTAAGCTAATTATTAATAACATTATGATACTGCACATCTTTAGGCGACAGGCTGACAACCTGTCACTGCAGGGATACACGAATCATCTGAAGGGGCCTTCAATATTTGTCAGACGTGGCGATAACAACCGTAATTTTACGATCCTTAACGCTTTGCCTAGCCCGCAAGGGATAAAGGCGTGATTTGTGTATGTATGTTTGTATAAACTATCAAACGGCAGACATTAGCGAGCGACAGTATTGCTAGCAAGTTATTGAGATTAAACACTTACAAAACAGCAGAATTTAGGTGATCTCATGATACCTGCAAGTCTAGCGACCATCCACCAACAAATTCACAAAGTGCAAAATACTTTGACTGTAGCCAGATACTAGTTGTCTTACGTTACAGAACGCGCTTACCATCTGGCCGACCGTATGGCTTAGGCACTTTTTTTCTGAAAATAAAGAAAGAATTAAGCGCTTCAAGGCTTCTTTTACAAAATGATCCATAAATTCGTTTTCGTGAAAAACAAGTGTTAGTCGGTCCAAGCCATCATCTTTATTGAAAACTAGTAAACACGCTAGCTAAGAAAGCGAAGCACGAAAGTGGTTCGTTGTTGGTTCTAAAGTAAAGAATTCGAAATCATCAAGAAATCTTAGTCGTTTAGTAAATTGTAAACATTCTTTATTTCGCGTGATATTGAAAATGCGTCGTAATTAATCAGAATTTATTAATGCAAAACGTAGGTAGCTATAACTTCCTTCATTCAATCGGCTAATCGCATTAGACTGGGTTAGTCGCTACTAACAGACACGCGTAGAACATTTTGACAAAATATTTATAATTAGTATAGGTATTGTGTATTATTATCCACCGTATCCACGTATTTCACCAAATGATCAATCTTTACCTACAATTTTAGGATCCACTTCGCATTCGCGCAGTACTTGCCTAGATACAAAAAAATTTAATTTGGAAATTTGAAAATTTTATAGAAGATGATAAGACTCAAAAAAGTGTAAACGAAGATTTGACTGCTGATAGGGATGAATGGAAGAGGAAGACATTGTGCCGACCCCAAATAAATTGGGATAAGGGCAGGCAGATGATGATGCCTTACCTAGATGCAAAGCACTAGTCAAGGATTTTCAAAATTTTATTAAAACTCAGACGCTAAGCATTTCAAAATTTTAATATAACTCATACGCTAAAATATGTATGTCGGAAAGCTGATATGAAATCGCGAGCTCGGTGAAATATGCAAACCGAGTTTGACGGCTGATAACTCAGTTTGGACGAGCGCTATCAAAAATATATCCTTTGGGGTATCCAGTACTGCTTGCAGTACCATATGATTTGATTATATTAATTTCATCCGTCGTGGTTTGGCCGGGTTATCTTGGTTGCTGTTTATGGTAACTTAGATGGCAGTCTTAAAAACCCACGACAGAGGCAAAAAATCAGTAGGTGAAAGCTTGAAAACTCTGACAGCCGGATTCATCGGTTTGCACGTTGATTCGATGTTCCACGCGACAGGTGCATTTTATCAACAAAAATCTTGAAATAACTCCCTGAAATCTTACCTATGAACCTTCAAAGAACTAATCTGAGTAAACTAGTTACGTATTCAGGGAAATCCTGCAACTCCCGACGTCTAGTATACGTTTGAAATGGACGTGCGGAGTCTCGCCGGCTAATAAAAGTTGCATTCGTATGGAGCGAGGCGCGGCCGATCTTTATATTATAGCCACACCCTGTAGGATCGTCCTGTATTGTCGCCCATATAACGTGACACGAAATATTTCAATAGTTAATTTGTACGGAATTTTTCGTACATTTTATTTGATGGATATGTTGTGTATGTATAAGTCCCGAAGAATGATAAATGGAAATCGTTTCAGGTGTGTCGATAGCGTCTCATTTGGATGGTTTTGGTCGTTTCGTATTCTGCTAACAGTGAAAAGTATAGAAAAATCACAGTGGCAATAGAATGACTGCTGAGTATCGCTGGCACTAGAAAAGCTAAAAAATAAGAGAAGTGTGAGTGTGACTCAGGAGTTTCTTCTTTGAAGAGCAATACACACAATACACATGTCAAACGTCTAAATAATATACAGGACTTTATCGTAGTTTCTTATGTAAAGTTTCTGATATTAGACTCATCGTAAAATGTGATTGAGGTCTACAATGCCGTGGTGAAAGACCCTTAATATGACACATAAAGGCTGTGTGATACAACAGCATTTATTGATCAAATTAATAAATGACCCTTAAAATTTCATGTCGTTGGATCATGTCTAAAAATACCTGTCTATGCCCTTGTCCTGACAAATCCAACCTCATTACGCGGTCACTATCTCTATGGTAATAGCTGCTGCCATTTCACTAGTCTGCAGCGGTTACCATGCCTCAAGTCGACACCTTTATGTTGAAGATTAGTCTAAAAATACCTGTCTATGCCCTTGTCCTGACAAATCCAACCTCATTACGCGGTCACTATCTCTATGGTAATAGCTGCTGCCATTTCACTAGTCTGCAGCGGTTACCATGCCTCAAGTCGACACCTTTATGTTGAAGATTAGTCTAAAAATACCTGTCTATGCCCTTGTCCTGACAAATCCAACCTCATTACGCGGTCACTATCTCTATGGTAATAGCTGCTGCCATTTCACTAGTCTGCAGCGGTTACCATGCCTCAAGTCGACACCTTTATGTTGAAGATTAGTCTAAAAATACCTGTCTATGCCCTTGTCTGTACAAACCAACCTCATCACGCGGTCACTATCTCTATGGTGATAGCTGCTGCCATTTCGCTCGCTGCAGCGGTTACCATGCCTGAAATCGACACCTTTATGTTTACGATTGGTCTAAAAATACCTGTATATCTATGCCCTTGTCCGAACAAATCCAGCGTCACTACGCGGTTACTATCTCTATGGTGAATAGCTGTTGCCATTTTCACTCGTCTGCAGCGGTTACCATGCCTCAAGTCGACATCTTTAAGTTGAAGATTAGTCTAGAAATACATGTCTATGCCCTTGTCTGTACAAACCAACCTCACTAAGCGGTCACTATGGTGACAGCTGCTGCCATTTTTACTCGTCTGCAGCGGTTACCATGCCTCAAGTCGACACTTTTATGTTGAAGATTAGTCCAAAAATACCTGTATACCTATGCCCTTGTCTGGACAAATCCAACATTACGCGGTCACTATCTATGGTGATAGCTGTTGCCATTTCGCCGTTACCATGCCTCAAGTCGACACCTTTATGTTGACGATTACCTCATTTCATTGCGACGCTTTTCACGCGTCTGCGAACTTTGTGACTGTGAAATGTCTGTGAAATCTGAATAGGGAGACTGCTAATATTTGTCAGACGAGGCGATAGCGACTGTTTTTTTAGCCGCTAACGCTATGCCTGCCGCAAGGGATAAAGGCGTGATGTGTGTGTGTGTGTGAAATATGTTCTATTAACTTGTCTGATAACATGTAAAGTTATGAACATGTAGGAACATTAGATAATAATTGGCGTACAGTTATGTCAGAAGGTGCCGACTAAATTGTTAGAGACAGTTTTGATACCTCTTGATACCTTGATAACCTTGTTGGCAATATCAAAGCACGCATAGGACAAGGTACAGGTTCAGTGAGCTCAAACTTTCAGTGATAAGTTGTCAAATTAACAATAACTTTTCACATTCAATGTACATTTAGTCAAGATCATATTATACATCTTCAGGCCGCCATGTATGTGATCATTTTAAAGACCTTCGAGATGTAAACAAAGCTTTTAATAAGTAATGAGTTAATGAGTGTAGCAGCTGACCAATAGGAGCCGTGAGTCACCACGCAGATGGGGCTGCCCAAGTAGGGTTGTCACGTCTTCAAACACTAAAATTAGGCACGCTGGATAAATAAAAGCGCATTTTTTAAAATCCTTGTAACACACACACACATGTCAGTCCTTTTGCCCTTGAAGGGTAGAAAGACTGCCGTGTGATGTCGGCTTAGAATAGCATCATCCCACATCCTTCCCGCGGGTGTCGTAAGAGGCGACTAAGGGACTCGAGAGTATTGGTGTATTACAATTTTTAGGCGACAGGCTGACAACCTGTCACTATAGTGATACACATGTTTTCTGATACAACCTTGGAAAACAATCCTCAAAAATGTCAGACGTGGCGATAGCGACCGTGTTCTTACGGCCGCTGACGCTCTGCCTACCCCGCAAGGGATAAAGGCGTGATATATGTATGTATGTATGGGTAGAAAGAGCCTTAGCAGGCGTTAAATCCTAATGGCCAAGTCTGACATATTGAGAGCGGTTGAAAAAAATCTTGTAACACTTTCTAAGCTGGCACACACGGCAATATCTTTTTTTTGCGCTTTGCTCGATAACGGTAAAGATTCTTTTTCATTTCCGTTTTGCGCCTTTTATCACAATATCTAGACAAGGATGATGATGATGTCGGCTTAGAGTGCCGTGTGATGCCGACTTTAAATAGCATCAACCTATTTCTTTCCCATGGGTGTTGTTAGAGGCGACTGAGAGACTTAAAGAGACTTAAACGCTTCATGTGTATTACAACTTTAGGCGACAGGCTGACTTCCTATCACTACAGTGATACACGAATCATCTGAAAAAATGTTGAGGACCACATTTCTCAGAAGTGGCGATAGAGCCCTTATTTATTTACGACCGTTAACGCTGTGCCTACTCCGTAAGTACGGGCGTGATATGTGTGTGCCCAGATATGGCTAGGCAGCCCTATGCCCACGTCTATTACTCAGCGCTTCATGTTTTGGCAGGAGTCACATAGTCCAGTCAACAACCCTTGCTACACTTCCTCTTACAAAGAGCAACACTAATGAGTTGCCAGTTATAGATGCTTCCGTGCTTCGGAAAGCATGCATAGTTGTTAATCCTGGTCGTGGTATAGGATTATCATCATCTTTTGGCAGGAGTCATAGTCCAGTCAACAACCCTTACTCTATCAAAGACCAATACTAATGAGTTGCCGGTTATAGATGCCGTGCTTCGGAAGGCATGCAAGACTGTTGATCCTGGTCGTGGTTTAGGACTATCATCATCTTTTGGCAGGAATCACATAGTCCAGTCAACAACCCTTACTCTAACAAAGATCAATACTAATGAGTTGCCGATTATAGATGCTTCCGTGCTTCGGAAAGCATGCAAAGTTGTTATTCTTGGTCGTGGTTCAGGATTATCATCATCTTTTGGCAGGAGTCACATAGTCCAGTCAACAAACCTTTTTTTTTTTTTAGTTAGCCTGTTCAGCGTCCCACTGCAGGGCAAAGGCCTCCCCTCTGTCGCGCCACTCGTCTCGATCTTCGGCCTCCGATGGCCAGTTTTGGAGAAAAGCTTCCAGGTCATCTCTCCATCTTCTGCGAGGCCGGCCTCGGCGACGGCGACCATCCTGTGGCACCCACTCTGTTTAATTTAGCCCATCTGTCGCTTTGCATGCGGCAGACATGTCCCGCCCAGTCCTTACTCTAACAAAAACCAATACTAATGAGTTGTCGGTTATAGATGCTTCTGTGCTTCGAAAGGCATGCCGAGCTGTTGATCCTGGTCGTGGTTTAGGATTATCATCATATTTTTGCAGGAGTCATAGTCCAGTCAACAACCGTTGAACTCTTTAACATTACTTGTACATGCTTAGTTATCTATTCTACGCGATAGAAGAGTCATAACAAAAACATAACAAAATTCTTTATTGCACAAAAAAGTAACAACATGTAGAAAACACAAAAGAAACATTACAATAAGGCGGCCTTAATGCTAGGTAGCATTAAGGCCGCCTTAAAGAGAGAGTGCGATTATGGAAGCGGGATAGTGCAAATATTACCTAATAGTAGATACTAAATAAATAACAATATAATACATAAACAATTTTACATAGCAATATACTAATAAATACATTAAAATAAACTAATACATATCTAAGCTATGGATGATAGGATAATATGCAATACGAAGAAAGAAACAGATATTATAGATAATACAATATAGAGAAAAAAATAACAAATAAGAGAAAATTATACAATTTCAGATAAATAATGGTTTTTAACTCTTATCTTGAAAGCTTCAAGGGACGGGGCCCGACGAACCTCCTCAGGCAAACAATTCCACAGCTTGATCGCTCGCACTGTGAAAGAGTCTGCGTAGAAGTCGGTCCTGTGCGGGGGAAGGTTGAGTCTCATACTTTCACTAGAGCGTAAATTTCGAGGCAACGTCGTGGAATGAAAGATGAAGCGCTCTTTAAGGTAGGAAGGAGATTTAGGATTGAAGAGGATGGAGAAAAGAAGGGAAAGGATATGGCAGTCCCGTCTGCGAGATATGGGCAACCACTGAAGCTGGGATCGGTACGAGGAAACGTGGTCATACTTCCGCAGACCGAAGATGAACCGAATACAAAGATTCTGCAGACGCTCGAGCTTATTCAGCAGTTTAACAGTTAAGTCAGGATAGGAAGCGTCTGCATAATCCAGTATTGGTAGTAGAAGTGAATGTGCTAAAGAAATTTTAGTCTTGGTCGGCAAAAGATTCTTGAGCTTTTTTAACGAACCGTACGCGGCAAACACCTTCCTGCTCACTTCCGCCACATGAGGTTCCCATGAGAAACAATCATCAAAAATCATGCCCAGGTTTTTAACTTTATTGCTAAATGGAATAGGAGTACCATCAAAGGTAACCATAGGCAGCGAAACATAGTCGATTCGAGATACATACCAAGAGCTACCAATGATAATAGTCTGTGTCTTGGCCGGGTTCACCTTCAACCCATAGGAGATATAGTCCATAGGAGGATAGTCCATCACTCTGATTTTCATTACCGTCATTATCACAAATACCCATGATGTTTCAACCATGACACAGTTATTGTAGGGATGCTCTGTAATTTCCATTGTAATAGAGCAACCATTCAGCTAAATTATACACTGCGTTATGTTTACTGGAACACTGTCATGGTTGCTTTTTGATGGCATCATGTAATCACACCTCCGTTACCTGAAACCTCCGGTACCTGAAAGTCCATATCGTCTATAACATTATACGTGGCATTATGTACGAAATCCGGTAATTAATTTTATTGGGTTTGACTTGACCTTCCGCATCCACTGTCTACCGGCAATGGCTACTATTCGTGTCTGTCCACCTAGCTTCTGTATTTTGAAGTAGCTATAAGCCTTTAAACATGAACAACAAGCAGATTTTTATCATAATCATCGCATCGCATCGGCCTATAGTAATCCGCTCCTCCAGGGTACGCCATTAGGCACGATCTCCTTTCGCTACCAGCTGTTGTAAAAGTCAGTCGAATGAACAATGAATCATGCATATTACGGTGCTTAAAACTGTTTACAGAAAAGTCAACCTTGACTTTGTAACAATTTCACACTCCGTAGAGCAGAGAACGTAATCTTATCAGAAGTTGATAAAGATTTATATGGTCCGGTGTTGCGTTAGGTTATGGTTGTGTTAGAAAAGTTTCTTGTCCATTGCCTAGAACAAAGTTTTGGGTATTCAATCTGTCCTTCAGGAATTGGACTGAATTCGACCCGTTTGATTTGAAGCGAAGCGAAGTAAATCTTTTATAACACGCTTGTTTCGAAAAACTAAATAGGATAATTAATTTATTCTGTAACTTATTTATCTTAAATGTTGACACTATTCGTAATCATGCCTGTAATCTAGCACCTTTCAGCTTAATCTGGCGGCATGCAACTCGAGAAACATATTAAAATATGTAACAAAACAGGAACTATCCATTTTATTACAAAAACACATCCTACAGACCACGTCAGTCAGCCTTGTTGACGCCAAACGGAAACAGCTGTCATCCATTGGATTGCCATTAATTAATTTCCATTAAAATTGCCTCTCCCATGGCTGTTATAGTGAATTGGGGTGGGAGCGTGGGTGGAATTGTATGTCTTGCCGAATTGGCCAGTGGTTCTGATATTATGTAGGTCAGGCGATCAATGAAACGCTAATTGTGATCACTGTAAGAAAAACAGCATAGGACAGCCTCCTGCCAGGAAGACCGAAGACTGTAAAAAGGTTGTGAGTAGACGCTGATCCAAAATCGCAGTCTTTGGAAACGCCAGAGGATCCCTGAAGCACCTAAACTATGTCCAGCAGTGGCGTATGACGATGTTTGTAGCTTACTTGTAGGCTATACGTGACTGACACTTTGCCCTTCATGCGTTTCAATGCAAAAAGTATACATGACATGCACCCCAGATCTCAGAATAGTAACAATTCTACAACTTGGAAATTCATCATTCGAATCTCGATACGAAACCGCAGACAGCTGCATTTCCAATCAAAAACCTGCCACACAACATCCATCCTTATTCCAAACACGCAACTCTTATATCGCATCGACGAACGATGCTCCAAATAAGGTACCAGAACGATAACATCTCTTACATAAGTATCGTAATAAGCAATACAGGTACAGGCTTAGTCACGCCCGTATTGGTGCGTGGTTGTACTGGTGGAACAGACAGGGGACTGATAGTGTTATCTTTAGTCTGTGGCATCGTGGGCCGAGTGACTCAGAAACCGTACACTCCACTGCAAAGAAAGCTTGACTCTTGAAGACCAGCTTCTCATACAATCATGTCTAGACTAAGGTGTAGGTCCAGGTGGTCCGGACTGTGCAATATTGCGTATTAGAAGATACTGATGATGAGTTTCGTGTAATGGTTACTTCAGTTGTTTATTGTGTACTTTATCTTTTATGGGCAAGTTCGTTCCAAGCTTAGTCTTGTACAATTAAACTACGCAAAGGCTAAGAGCAAACCCCTATTGTGTAGGTATACGAACTATACGAAGTTTATGGCTGCTCATTTCTACTTGAGCTAGTGTTATAAAAGTAGCAAATAGGTAGGGATGTAGAGTCGAAGCCTGAACAGAACGGTCGAATTCTGTAGTTAACATTTTACCTTTTCATAATACATCATCACTAAATAAAACCGCTGATAAATATGCCTTCCTATACAGCGAATTTGATCCGAATGCTTGCACCAGTGGTCCCACAGGGTTTTCCGCACAGCGCAGATACAGAGATGGCGTATGACGTTTTCTGTAAGAAATTGGGTGAAGCTAGCTCGCGGGGTTGAGGGTAACGCACCGGCAGTACCGCCACCCTATAGCGAGTAGTAACTTGAACTTGAATCTGTGACGTCAGGACTACATTGACGGTACCTGAGCGACACCGCTTACGGCTAGTCTTCTTTGTATTTGGTTTATGGTTATCCAAATACTTTACAAGGTCGTTGAGCCGCGGTACATCATTCATTTATTTCATACAAAGCCAGCTGTGAACGGCGAATATGAACCAGTCTAAATGGTTCCAATCACAGTTAGTTACTAGCTGTTACCACTCAGGATGCACTCAATGAAACAATCCACCGGTTGACATACGTAACTATAGATCGATTCAATCCGTCGTTTCCGACTCGTCTTCTCGTAAACATCGATTTCCGTGATAGTTTCCGAGCTTTTCCTCCTTGTCGACGCTTGGAGAGACGCCATTTTTGTGCGGTAACAAAAATACCATTCAATTTTAAATTATTGAAAGTTAATTTTTGCAACCATAGTTAAGTATTAGTTTGTAACTCTCGTTAATTCTCATATCGGCAACTACGACCTGTCTGTCAATAATTATTAAATTCGGGGCCTAAACACTGATTCTTATACATATTACTTTGTGATATTGTCTTAACATAGCATCTTTCCTGAACAAACTTCCTATACTATGCATTTTATTGTACTAAAAAGCACTCTAGTATAAACTCGCATATCTCTTGTAGACCTCAGAAAATTCATTAATTTCCCAGATGACATGCATGTCTTAAAAGTTTCGAAAGCCATTTTACTGCTGTTCAAAACTAGTTCAAACTTAATATTTCACTTCCATTGTCTGCAAGGAGGGGACCTCCTTTGCATAAAATGCAGCTTCGCTAGATCTTTAGCGTGTGTTCGCCGGAACGTGCTAAACTTTACATTCGAAGCACCACTTCAGCCTTGCTGTCTTGCAGAATCTTTGTACGAGTGTAATACAATCATCTTTATAGTTTCGGTGTCATCCGCAAATGGACCATTGACAGATAAACCAACTATCTAACATCGTAAAGTTATTTTTATGACATTTTCTAGATGCACATAAAACATGTTCGCCTTGATCTCTTGATAGGTTACATCGTTGTTATCATCTTTTATATAGGTACGACTTCATTGTCAAGCTCACGAAAGCAGAAAAGTAATGGCTGTCGAAAATGTTCGCTCCCACGGGATCACGACACAGCTCTACGCGAATTCTTTGCACCGTGGACTTTGAGATGCTTCACAAAAAGCCTAGACTGCTCGCGAGACATTCATACGACATAACAACAAAGTTACATTTGCGCTCGTAAAACTCCCACGTCGACTTTTTTTGTTTGGCTTGCGTCTGAGGATGAGTCAGTTGATCTGCATGTATATGTTGGTTTACTGACGATGCAGTGGCGCTAGTAGTTGGCATAAAGCCCGGGGCTCGGCACACGCCTCCTACGCCCTCTTCGCTATGCTCCTTGTCGGTTGCCGCCCTGATTCATGCGAGGAAACAATAGGCAGGTACTTAGCGCGTAATGTAATGGCATGAGTTGAGAATGTCGTCGATTAGTTGCAGAGTCACGCAGGTATTCAAGGAACGCTCGATATGTGCCAGTAGCATAGGTATTATTGTTGCATAGGTCTCTTCGTTCTCTCTTATTATTATAAGACTTTTATTTATACATAAGATATGATTATTGTCTTATATTTGTGTTATATTGCAGCTTCTACAATTTAATTTAATGTCGTTCCTGAAGCGAATAATGGATATCAAAGTTCTAAATCTTTGGCAAAGGGGCGTTTACCAAAAAGAATTTATAGGTAAAACTGTGTCGGATTTTTGGAAGTATCCCAAAGTCGTAAATAAACATTGACGCAGCCGGTGCAAATAGTCGATGATTCAATATTTTTCCGTAGGTGAAGGCCGCAAACTCACCTTCGTTGCGTAGTTAGCACATATGAGTAATCGCCGGTCTAAGTGTTTCAATGTCTGCCGGTATGAGTTTTTATCTATCTTCATTGCGAGGTGGGTTTCCGAATGATTTAAATACTTTTAAATGAAGTGAACTAAATTACGATATTGTAATGAATAAGCTACGTACGTAGGTAGCCTTTTATCTTGGCACTGTGACAGGCTCTATAGGTATTATGTAGGTGTAATAGGATAGTAGATGGTTAACAAATATGGATTCGAATCTTAGTATCCCCTCTACAAGCGGCGTAATAATCATATTTTGAAATTGCCGTGTTTGTGTATCTAATTGTAAGAGATCGCTACATAACCCTTAGCCAATTTTAAGAAAATCAAATCTATGTTTAACAAGAGCTCAACAATAACGAGTAACACTGAACACACGATAATGCGTTCGAGATATCGATCTCTGATTATCATACGATCATACACGAGGCGGATCGGGATGCAAATGACGCAGACGCATATTAGTCACGACTCGCCACCTCACATCATATCATCAACGTAAACGCCAGATTTGCTAAAGCTAGGGTTGGAACATAATTATGTGCAAAGTATTAGTCCTGAACTATGATTTGTCGGTCTCTGCCACAGAATCGTTTCAAGTGGCCGAATTCTGGGCACGTAACATTTGACGATATAGTCATTGCTTCTTCTAGAAGTCTTGGATGACTACTTTTGATTTCTGAAAAATAAAACATAGCACAGCAGACTAGAATCTATATTAGATCAAACGCTTTCAAATATGAGTTTAGCAAACTTACATATCACATCTCCCAACACTTGAAAATAACGTAATATTTACTCCATGACCAATAGAAATGGTTTATAACAATTGGAATCTTGTAAATCATATCTCATCCTTATATAACCCAGCCCAGCATAATATCATCCAAGTAGATGGTCAGACAAAAGGCGGTTGTATCAGACACAGCTGTCCATTGATTGTGGGCAGCGCGTGAGTCACTGTGATGCGTTAGCGCATGCACGCGTGCAGCTATCATGAATACAACATGATCGGGAATAATCGGAAAAACAGTAGACTATCTAAGAGATATTTAAACTCTTGAACTAAGGGCCGCAACTTATTATCACTAATTGTTAGGACTGCTACTTGTAGTAGGCCCTTCAGCTTCTTCGAATCGATATATTATAGTGGACCAGTATTGATCGCTTGATTGTTAGACTCCAGCAGGTCCTGCAGGCGGGTGAAAAACTCGGATAACAGGGTTCATTAAGTTGCTCTACGAGTCGAGAAGTATCGACCTCCTCTTTTCGGGTTGCCCTACGAAAAGAGGAGGTTGTTTGACAAAGACTGGACCTCAAGAAAGCTATATGAAACAGACAGTCTCGCAAAAGTTACGATAAGAGATGTAATCTCTTGGAAATATACACAGCCGAAATATATTTGAAACCAGTACAGATCTTTACTAAAACCAAGGCCATATTTATTGAGACTTGTCATCTCATCAATAAGCGAGTAGCCTTCACTTCGTTTCCTCTCGCGATGCTTTAATATCCGTCCATCGATCAACTCCCGGGTTAAATCGGCTACTTTTTAAGACGACACAAAACGACATGTTGTATGAAAATATTGTAATATGACGTCAATTGACGTCACATAACAATATTTTGGAGTGCGTCAAAGCACTGCCTTTTATTAACCGACTTCAAAAAAAGAGGTTCTCAGTTTGACGTGTATGTTTGTACGCGGTTATCTCGCGTTTGGCTGAACTCATATTGATGCGGTTTCCAGCAAAGTGTTTTTCAGACTTAGAAGGTTTTGGGTATATTAACCGACAAAAATGGGGGTTCGCACTTTTTACGTCCGTTGAAGTCGGTTCTCTTTTTAGAAAAGTTATTTCAATTTTGAATTCGCAGCGTGCCATTAAAATTCTAATCTTCAATATTTTGAAAAACGACAAATAAGTTTAGTAGTATTTTTGGACAATAGTTTACCCAATATAACTTTCCTTTTTTATTAACTACCCCGTCAAGTACCGAATTTACCTTGGTTCAGGAATGCCAATGTCCACACAGCTATTCCAAGCATTTTGGCACAGATGCGCTATCATTCATTATGTATGACGCTTTTACAGAACAGTTTCGCATTGTCAAATGCATGCGTTTTTTTTTAAACATGCATTCCGATGCCAGTTTTTCAACAGACTATTTGAAAACTTTTCTGCCTGTAGTGTCTGTACAATTTTTAACAAAGGAGGTTCTAAGTTTGACCTGTATGTTTGTCGGTGATTATCTCGAGTTTAGATGAACCGATTTTGATGCGGTTTTCAGGAGAAGGTTTTGGACTCTTATATACGATACACTTATATAGAGGCTCGCACTTTTATACGATAGATAGATTAGATGTAGAATAAAATAAAAACTTCGACATCGGATATCCAATTTTTAAAATAATTGGGGCAAACCATTCCAAAAAATAGGGAAGTACTGTTATTTTGGGAGTCTTATATTTGCGTAAATTCCGCCGCGTTTTCATTTCAGTGGACTGCTTAAAAATATGCCATTTCTCCTTTTGTTTTAAAACGAATTGTTCTGATGAAAATACAAACTCTTAATTTGATCGTGATTCATTCTTTTGTGAAAACAAAAACACAATTAACGCACCCCGTTGAGTGAAAATCGTGATAATTTGCTCTCTGTGTTCATTTTCTCGTGTTTTTTTTTCTCATCAATCCTAATGATGAATCATTATTTGTGCGACTCATTTTTTATTTTGATTCGGTATCCTTAAAAAATACAAAGTACTCTTGTATCAGTTTAAAGGAAACATGGTCAGATGGATGACGAACTTATTTCTAAGAAGCAATGACTTGTGTTTTAAGCATCGACTTGTTGTACTTACCTCTCAGCAGCATATCAAACTACCCATTAAAGGGGTCAAATTATTCTGGTTTTCACACAGTTACTAAGAATAACCAGTATAAGTTAATTCCTCAAATGTGTAGGCTGATATGCTGATAGTACTTCTCGGTAATCGAAGACGTTTGTTATTATTTCAATTAAGGTCGTCTCGAGTTTCTTTGATGAAAGAAAATATTTTCTCGTGTAATTACAAGTGTGTACTTACCTATACGTCATATATACGTATCGCGCCTGTATCCTTTGCGGGGTAGGCAGAGCGTTAACAGTCACTATCGCCACGCCTGATAAATATTTAAAGGCCATTTCAGAGAAATTTTGCATCATTTTTGACTTTCTCCAAACACAGTAATACGTATCAAACCTTCGCGTCCCCTAGTCACTTCTTACGACACTCGCGAAAAAGAAATGGGGTGATGCTATTCTAAGACGGCATCACACGGCAATACTTTGATGTAAACTTTAAAAGTAGAAGATGACATGCCTTTTGAATTATATGCAGCTCTATTTATTGACTGTCTCGTTAAAAATTAACTGAAGTATGTTTCAAAATCACGCCAAACGAAACACGATATCATCGAAGTAAATCCATTCACTGTATCGCATGCCGCAATGAAATTCCTTATATCACTGCCGTATAGCGGTAGCCTCGTAATCTGTAATGAATATTCAATCCTTTCCAAAGTCGAGTAGTGAATGAAAATCCTATTACGTCCGTTTTGTCGGGTTACTGGGAAGCGGATTGTATGTTTATGCACTGGCACACGTTGTCTTTATGAAGGCGAAGATATACGATTTTTTTCCTGAAGAGACGCTAGTTTGGTGTCACCTTTCGCCTTAGAGGGTAGGAGCACACCGACTGCGTATGCGTACACGTGATCATACGCATAATATATGGGGCTGTATTATGTGTATAGACATTTCATAATGCATAATATAGACATTTCGTACTGATTGCGTTGCGTAGGTCGCGCAAGCAGTGTGACACCGATACGAGCTGCATACGCAGACAGTATGAGTTCTGCCCTAAGTATTGTCAATGCAAATGCAAACCCTTCACTGTTAGACAATAATTTATTCACCACTAAAATCAATACCTTCTACAGCCATGTTTCCGGCTTTTCTATGTTCGCTTACTGCGGGTACTTTCCTCGAATGATAGGCAAAGACATAAAATACTAAACGTTTTATTTGTTTAAGTGCCCATTCACTCGAGATAGAGGGATGATATTCTTAGTGTGTGGTTTTCGCACAAGGCAGGAAAGTATCGAATATTAGCACACAAGGGCCTTGATTTGTCGGTTCTTGGTTTGTTTTTTTCATGAAATGAAATGAGAATATTGAAATGCAACCGATATGAAACGAATACTAATTTTGTGTCGTAATGGTGGCAACAGTGGTATTCAGCAGTCGAAAATCAGTATCAGTTTACCTGCATCGACAATTCGACGTGAATATTTTCCCTGGTAAATAAAGGATTTTGTGTTCTGTGTCCCACACGGAAATGCCAACCATTCGTTTGAAAGATGTTCCAAACAAAAATCTACCTTTGCGTTTATTTTTTAAGCGCCACTTAAGATGTTGTCTATATTTGAGATAGCCGCTTTCCTCAACTCGTAAACGGTAAGACGTTTTATAACGCCATTGTTCAAACGCTACATTCAAACAATCATTCGGTGAAATTGTCAATAGCTATTTATGACTTTGTTATGATGTGTGAGCGTTCATGTTGTGATTGTCTCGTGGTAGAGAATATGAAAGTGTTTAAGCCTTTTTTTGAGTTCAATGCTTTTTCATCGAATTTACTTTGATTGAAGTAGATGAACTCACATAAAAAATACACATGCCAAAAAGGGCAGTGTGGGACGTCCTACTATCAGGATTGATGATTTTGCAAGAGGCTCGTGGGTTTTATGTGTATTCGAGGAGGCAAAAATGTGTCTTTAAGCGATGCGCTGACAACTTGTCACACAGTGTAACACAGTTTTCTATATTCCTCAAATATTTGTCAGTACGTAACTATAACGACCGCTTTTTGAAGTCATTCGCGCTCTGCCTACCCCGCAAGGGATGAATGTGTGATGTGTGTATGTGTCGTCTGAAAATCACGACCTATGGAATACATATTACCAGGCCTATTACCAGGACGTACGCCTACATACTACGCTTATGGCTTTTGAGTGATGATTCTAAAAAATACACGAAAGATAGGGCCTTTACTTGAGAGTAATCCAACGCTTAGTGACATAGGTCATCTAAACGTATGTCTAAACAGTGACAAAGTCTAAGTTTATCAACCTCGCAACTCCCATGAGAACCGTGCCAGCTTGTCAATGTTTCCCTGTTTTTGTAGTTCAGCGTCGCTTGCGCATTGTGTGCTGTGACGTAACGCCGCACAACAATGGACGCTGATTGGCTAATGAGATGGGCGGGCGTGCGAATGCTGCGATTTGAACATGTCGGTTTTTGTGTTGTGTTTCGAGTTGTCTGTCTAATGTTTGTGTACCTATGATTTTTTGTAGAGGTTTGCATATTTATCAAACGTATTTCAGCGTTATTCATAAACTATCGACTGTTACAACAGACAAATCTGGATATGGGCTTCCCTTGAAGATATTCCCATACTTACTCACCACGATTTGCCTTGACAAAACGTGCCTAAGGCAGCACACGTGCTTGGAGAATGCTACTGCACATGCAGTTCTGCATCTAAAAGTCCATCTGGACTCTCTTCTATCCTAAAATGAATATCCCGGATAGATAGAGACTAGGCTGTATAAACCCTGCCCTGATCTAAGATAGGTATGTTTTGTTTTGAAGTTGAGAATTTCCCCTCAATCTTCGCAAGAACAACATTAAATACTCAATCTATAATCTTAAAACAATGCGAATACGATGCACCCTGAATCGATTGTATGAATGACTTAGAAATGTATTCATAATGAAACGGAAATGAGATACACGTTGTTTTCCTCTGATCGTATTGAATGGAATAATACATCACTGGTTTTATGACTTCCGATTATACCGCGTTCTTGAATACAAAAGTTTTTTTTTCTCAATCACGACTTAAAGACTGATAACTGGTGAAGCCACGTACCGGCAGGCGCTGCGTAGGACGGCCACCCGCTAGATGGACAGACAATCTTGTCAAGTCCGCGGGGAAATGCTGGACGTATGCAGGCCGTTTTTAATCAGACAAGGTGGAAATCCAATGATATTTCGCCCTGTTATATATGTGCCTCTGTTGTTAGCCAAGATGTTAATACGTGCGGTTCGACTTTTAACCCAACTTTTCAAATGATTTAACTAATATTGTATAACTACAAACTCTTCTATCAAATGTGACCAATATACATTTCTAACTGTATGTTTTCTGTTGTCGCAGCCGAACGAAGGAGCGGAGAATCAGGTAGTTCACCAGCTATTTTATTATTGTGAATGTCTGTTTTGTTTTTTGTGATGTGTGGTTTTGGTTTCGTTTGTTTGTGTTTTGTTTCGTGTGTCAAAACAACTGTCCTATAATTAATGCACCAGAAGGTGTCTTTTTATCGCAGGCTGGTAAGTAAATAGGCTCAACATTCGTTTCATTAATCGGAAATGAAAAGTATAATTCAAAGTTACGATACAGGTTTTGAGAAGGAAAGTAAATTTTTAAAGTTGAATGCTTTTGACGCAGATCATCATACGACTGCGTTTGAATTCGTGATACGAACATTGTAGATAAAATGTTTTTAAGTGCAAAACTTTTCAAAATTTTAGCTATTCTTAGCAAGCCAACACCATAGGGCACGGCAGATTTTAGCATCTATCATATAGTATTAATGTATACTCGGCACGTACATTATACATTAGTCACCATTATACATACAGTTACAGGTGGAATCTAATTGCGTTTATTTTTAAACTATGATTCACAGGAAAATAACTGATTTAGATTTCCGCAGCAGTGTTTACATGTTCGGATATACATAATAGATATATGTATACATATAATGATATAGATAGGATATACATATAGATGTTGACACGTTTGTTCGTCTGTATTTATATTTTATCTTAAATTAGCCGCCATGAGTAGACGGTGTGGTTACAAATTACAATGTAATGAAAGTAAAGCACGCTTGAATGTGTGTGTGATATTAATAATATCATATTACCTATTACAATGTAGGTAATGAAATGACCAACAATGGTGATCAACAAAGTTAATTTACGGATGCGAAATATAGTTCTTCTTTGATTTTCTGTGACGATAGATAAATCGTAAAGAGACTTAAAAATACGTGACAGGATCTGCAATAATCCACTGCTGGGCATACGTTTAGCCCACTACGTTTAGCAAGCAGCTTGGTAAGCGATACCCCTGTATGAATGAATATGACTCTCATTTGACATTACCCTCGGTTAATAAAGTGAGAAACGGAATTACACGACAAAAGGATTACTAACAAAACAATACATAATCGGTTTGTTTACTCTAGTGTTAGACCACCGCAAAGCAAAGTTGCGAATAAAACAAACCAACAGATGTTACGCAGAGCTAGTCCGGAGTTCCCCACTCTGGTTTGTTAAACTAGGGCGACATACTAGGATGAAGTACTTCTTCTTCTTCATCGAGTCGATGGCAACAATTTATATAAGCTTTTTCCAGTGGTTGGCCACGGAAACGCCTCTAGCGTTTGCTTCCTGGAGGTCTTGAAGCGTGCATGAGTTTGGACAGTTAGGGCAGGATAGTAAATGCCCCATAGTTTGCACTGCACCGCATTCGCAACTGTCATCCATCGAGAAACCCCACTTGACTCTGTTTTCGTGGCACCTTCCTACACCAGCCCGGAGTCGGTTGAGCGACTTCCAGACTGCCCAGGGGAGGTCACCACCAGGGGGAAGCCTCTCGGCAGGAGGCAGATGAGACGCATCAGGTGGAAACAACTTCGCCCAATGCCCTAGTCGTATTTTCGTAGGATGAAGTACTAAAGCAGATTTAGTATCGTCCTCCTTATTATGGTTAGGTATACTAAGTAATAGACTCAAAATATTAGACAATTAAATACAAAAATTAATCGCAATATTGTAATGTAATGAGCATAATGACCAACAGACCAAATGAAAATACGAAGAGATGATGTAATGTCTCTCTAGTTTATTTGATGTCTAAACACTTACTTTTGAATACTTTTTAATTTTTTTTTTGAATTTAATTTTTAATTTTTGATATTCATAAACAGAAACATATTATGATAAAAGTTTAAGACAGCTTCAGTAATTTAATGTTTATTAATATTAAAGCAAGTTCTGTAGATCCGTGCTGTAGATCTATAAATGTATTATATACCGTAGGATATTTTCATAAAATGGGTTTAAACACGTAATACCTAATCTTTACGAAGTAGATACTCTTTCCTTATTAAAGAAAATATTTCTACGCAGTGACCTCAATTTTGCTTGGTCAACTGGATTAAAGCCAAACCTTGATAATGATATTGTGTCCAATATAATCTAAATATTAGTTTAGTACTACAGACTATTATAATTTTGCTGGGGTGTTATTTAGTACATACACGCGCACATACACATACATATACACAGTCTAGAGAGACTGAAAGCAACTCGTAAATAATTCTAACGCGAAGAAATCAATGTAATTAATCTGTCAATAAATGTAGCTCATTGATTGTACTTGTCTATTGGGTTGTTCTTGAAACATGTCTTGAAGGTCATATCTAAAATTGCCAATTTATTTTTTATTAGAATAGAATATATTTTATTTGCATAGAACACACGTATTATATGGATGTCAAATCCACACTATAATATTATAAATGCGAAAGTAACTCTGTCTGTCTGTCTGTCTGTTACCTTTTCACGCCTAAACTACCCAACCGATTTTGATTAAATTTGGTATGTAGATAGTTTGCATTCATGAGAAGGACTTAAGCATATTATTTTTTGGAAATTCAACCCCTAAAAGGGTTAAAAGGGGTGGCAAAGTTTGTATGAGAAAAATATTTTTATTGCATATTTTTGCATGAAACTTTGAATTAATGCTTTTTAGTACAAATGATGAGACCCGTATTTCAGGGTTTTTCGAAATTCACCCCCATTGGGGGTTAAAGAGGGTGGCTAAGTTTGTATGGGAAATTTAATTCTATTGAAATATTTTGCGTGACACTGAAATAATGCTCTGCAATACAAATTATGAGATACATGTCTAAGCGTTTTTTGAAAATCAACCCTTATGGGGGTTAACGGGGGTGGCATAATTTGCGTAGGAAACATATTTAACAGTAATGGAAATGGAGTGGGTGCAGGAGATGGAGTGGGAGCAGGAGATGGAGCGAGAGCGGGAGATGGAGCGGCAGTGGGAGTGGGAGTGGGAGCGAGAGATGGAGCGGGAGATAGACCAGGGGAGAGAGCGGGAGATAGAGCGGAAGCAGTAGTGAAGGCAGGAACGTTAGTGGGTGATGGACCAACAGCGGGAGATGAAACGGAACAGGGAGATGGAGCGGCAGCGAGAGCGGGAGAGCGAACGGAAGAGAGAAGGAGCGGGAGGGGTGGCATTAGTGGGACCAGGAGAGGGAGACGCAGATAGAGCGGGATCGGGAGAGCGAGCGAGGGCAGGAGAAAGTGCGGGAGCAGGAGATGGATTAGGAGAGGGAGTGAGAGATGAAGCGGGGAAGGAAGTTTAACGTGTTCCAATGTTTTCAATATTCATCCCTTAAAAGATGTAAGAAGTAGCATAGATCTTTGTATGTATGTGCAACAAATCACTCGAGACAGTAGGTACCCTAAAAGTACGCGAGCAAAGCCGCGGGTAACAGCTAGTATTAAATATAGGGTAGAAATTTCTCAGTATATTCAACCATAACATGGCATACAAAAAATAAAAATTTATCTTTAAGAATAAGTTCGTAACCCATTTACTTCAGCCACCAACACGAAAATTGCAAATTAGTGACATTGTCTCCAAAAAACTCTCAAATACCGTAGTAGCATTTATCAATAAGCCCAATTTAAATTTAACTTCATGTAAAATTTTACATGTTAGAATTAACGCCGAGGGCAATTTCTACCAGCCTGCCTTAGGGCATGTGGAACTGGGCTTTTAGCTCGTAGTTCGATGGCAAACATTTTACTTAGATTACAGTAGATTACTTTTGTGTATACGGCGCTAGATGGTACTACTTATTAAAACATAAAATAATAGGTGTAACTTTCGATATCATAACTATTGCAGGTCGCCGTTATGCGCTTTTATTACTCGCAACCCAATCCTTTTTAGTTATATGTTTCTATGTTTGTCTCATTTTGTGTTGTTTTCGTTTGTGTGTTTGACTTGGATATCTTTGTGTTCATATTTTAATTTACTTTTACAAGCATATTAATGTAACCGTTTCCCTCCAGTTGTTGTTGTTCCTTCGTTATCATCATTATCACTTTCTTTTATTACTCGTGAACCAATCCTTTTTGGTTTAATACTTTTTTTTATGTTTGTCCGTTTTTGGGTGGGTTTTCGTTTGTGTCTTGGATTTGATTATTCGTGTTCGTATTTATTTTACCTTTAAAAGCTTAGTAAATATTAACGTAACATTTTCTCTCTAGTTGTTCTCAGCGAGCGCGACCGCGTTACAAGATGGCCGCCGCTCGCAGCCGCCCGACTCGGGCTTCTCCGAGCCGGCGAACAACAACATATCCGAGGCGAACAACAACGGCCCAATCTCGCTGCGGGAGATGCAGAACATAGCCAACAACAACGCCGCGGCGTACATCACCAGGTATGTGACCAACTACAACAACGGCCCGATCTCGCTGCGGGAGATGCAGAACATAGCCAACAACAACGCCGCGGCGTACATCACCAGGTATGAGACCAACTACAACAACGGCCCGATCTCGCTGCGGAAGATGCAGAACATAGCCAACAACAACGCCGCGGCGTACATCACCAGGTATGAGACCAACTACACCTCCGCAGTGAACAACAACAGATGCAGAACATAGCCAACAATAATGCCGCGGCGGGAGATGAAGAACATAGCCAACAACAAGTTCCACAAATGAATGAATTCAGTTTTAAGCAGAATACCTAAAATAATACATTTAAATTACATTTTGCGTTTCTCTGTTTGTCATCCGTAGGATACCGCTAACTTTTAAGCCAAGCAATAGATTTTGATGTGGTTTTTTAATTAGTTATATTAATTCAAGAGGAAGGTTTATTTGTATAATACGAGCCGGAAAAACGATATCTGCTAATGCGCGAGGCGATAGTTCAAGACAATTAAATTTAAGGGAATGAAATTAATTAATTTTACTCTTTAATTGTATTTCCAGCGAAAATGAAGAACGGAACCGAGTTAGCAGGGAGTCTGTTGTGGAGTTTGAGCCGCTGCCCAGCATTATGGGGCCTCTCGACCCGTTGGACCGATGCGCTGATTGGTTCGGTAAGTTTACGAGAAAGAAGAAACATAGAGGTCATGCCTGGCTGGTTATTGTCTGAGCCGCGTTTGTCCTTTTTTTCTCTTTTTTGCAATGACTACTTGTGACGATCAAAAAGTTAAATGTAAAATTTACTCCTTTGAAATAAATAATTGAAAATTGCTTACTAACGTATTCTGATGGATGTAAGGGTAGAGCACACCAACTGCGTAAGCAGCTCGTATCAGCACGTGATCATGCGCGAACCTGTTGTAATAATATATGAGACTGTTTGAGAGACGACACGGCAATACTTGCGTTGCGTAGGACACACAGAGCTGTGCCGTCTCTCGTAGAGTCTTATACATAACAACCAGTACGCGCGTGCACTCATACGATCTGCAAACGCAGGCGGTGTGCTCTGCCCTTTTCTACATCATAAAAAAAATCGTCTCATACGATAATCCAATAGGGCACCTATAACTGCATTATAAAGCGCAACCAATACCGGCCACCGCATTCCCTGGCAGTATTCTGCACTTGGCATCAGACCAACAGAGGTGGCGACCTGAGCTCGTAACTCTAAACGGTAGAAACTAAGCTATAGTTCATTCGCTTAGATAGTCTCGCGACCAGCGTAACTTGACCTCAATGCCCCATACACTCACGTACGGGCGCGTACTCAGTTACGCTGGTCGTGACGCTATGTAAGCGAATGAAGTATACTGCCCGAAACTAACGTAAATCTTCGAAACTAGTCATTCGTCGTAGTTTCAGATTTGTTTATGATTTGTTTTTAGTTGGATAATTTCTTGTTTATGGCATTAAAACAGATTTGTGGTTATGATGGTTTAGTTAGACTAATTTGTTTTCTCGTATTTATCTTATATGCATGTAGATAAATCTTGTAAATAAATTAGATCCACTCCTTGATTTTCCGTACTGTACTCCATGCAATGAAACTACAGGCTACAAGTCTACAGATAAAATTCGATCTACACTCGACTTCAAAAAAATCGCACATCCGTAAAAATAGGCTTCAAGCACTGGTAATCCTTAAGACAAGCAGTTATTCGTAGCAATATTGGTATCATTTGAGAGCCCTATAAAAACTCTTTAAAAAAATATCCATTTCATTTGAATAAAGATAAAGCTTGACACTTGGAAGCGCGGGAAACTTTCGGCTAGGAGGTTCATTTTTTGCTTTGGTGAAATAAAAATTCATTTTTTATAGTTAAAACGTTGCGGAAAGTGTGGTCTTGTAGATATTTCTTATATTTAGTGTGTATATTTGTATTTGTGTAAATAATTTGGTGAGTTTTTGTACATATAACTTGTAAATATTGATCTCATATGAACGATCCCCCTGACCCTCCTTGGGAGGGTTCAGGCTTCTTTAAAGGCCTGAACCTGCCCGTAGGAGCTAGTATTACTATAGTAGGATCTAATGCTGAAGATGATAGTAAGATGGATACTGACGGCTCGGTAGCCTCGGTGTCGTCTAAGTCAGGTACTCGCAAGCGAACAAATTACATTCGACTTTGTCGCACATGTTCAAAACGTAAAAAGAAAAACACGAACGGACAGCCTCTCGGCGATAGTTATTGTAAATGTAACACGGAAAACACTATTTTGATGAAAAAAGTTACCTATGTTCCGAAAGCTCCAAATTACAAAACATCTACCGACACTACTAAGACACCTCAAGGTGAATTTTCAGGCAATACTCAACAACAGGGTGATTCTTTGAAACAAAATGACTCTCAACAGGGTCAACATGACTCTCGCCAAGTGGGTCGCAGTGAATACGTTCAGACTGATGCGTCACCCTACCTGATTCACGTTCAAAAAATAGTTGAATCCCCTGATAGTGCAACCATCCTACACCCAATTGCATTCGGCAACTTCTTAAAAAGGAACAATTTCCAAAATATAGTACCTGGCAGGGTAAAACGAATTGGCAGAAACCGCTGTGCCGTTGCTTTTTCGAACTTTAAAGTTGCTAATGACTTCCTCAAAAGTGATCTTTTAACCATGCATAAATTCAAGGCTATTATTCCAACCTTTAATGTTACTCGAATGGGACTGGTACGTGGCGTACCAGCTGATTGGACTGAGGAAGAAATATTTGAAAATATTTCCACTCCCATAGGTTGTGGAAAAATCTTAAAGGTGAGAAGATTGAATTATAAAGTTCAAGTAAATGGTCAAACTACTTGGAAACCATCTCAGTCTGTCGTTATTACATTTGATGGTCAGGTTCTACCGAAAAGATTGTTTATGTGCTATAATGCCCTTCCCGTAGAAGTCTACACTTACCCTACAATTCAGTGCTTTAACTGTTGTAGGTACGGACATACTAAGGCCCTATGTAGATCATCAAAATCAAGGTGTTATAAATGTGGTGCAGACCACTCTGGGGAATCTTGTGACAGAGAAGAAGATTCTGCTTCATGTGTTATGTGTGGTGGGTTCCACTACGCTACTAGTAAAGTTTGCCCTGAATTTATACGACAAAAAGAGATCAAAGTAAGAATGGCGAATAGTTGTATATCGTACGCAGAGGCGAGTAAACTTTTTCCACCTGCATCAAAGTCATATGCTGATGTCTTGATATCTAATCAAAATAATGAGTCTGAAAAGATTTCCCACAGTAGTCCTCGCACTTCTTACAAAAAAACGATTTTCAAAAAGCCACGTTCTCCTGTGAATACCCAAGAGGGGTATGATAGGGCAGCGCATAATGCGTTGCTAAATGAGTTCAAAATACCTGAAGTTCAAAATGGTTGTGCTTTTGTTCCTAAAGAGAATGACCCTAAATGCGATGCAATTATTAATACCATTCTTGCCCTTATCAGTACATTGATTCAATCTAATCTTATGAAACCGTCCCACGTTGCCCCAATTACTGATCTCATTCGTATTTTAAAAGACATTCCTAATGGATTCCAAAATAATCCAATGGAATTGCAGGAGCGTAATACCTAAAAAAAGTGACATTATCTATGTAATTAATAAATTTAATCCTATAATTTTAGCTTTAGTGGAAACTTGGTTAAAACCTGAATATGTTTTTAACATTTCATTATAGGTTATACCTGTCTCCGCGACGATAGACCTGACGGGTATGGCGGTGCAGCTATACTCATAAAAAATACCTTTTACACAGATTAATTTTCGGCCTCACGCTTTTAGTGATATAATTAATATGGTTGGTTTAAAATTCCAAAATATTTCTTTTGTTTCAATTTATTTATCTCGTTCTTCTTTAGATATTCTTAATGAATTGGACAGTATATTAACCCATGTTTCGAGTCCATGTGTAGTCTTGGGTGATTTTAATTGCCATCACCAGTCTTGGGGTAGTGGTGTTACGAATGTTGAAGGAGAGCGATTGTTGGAAATTTTAGATGATAGAAATTTATGCATACTTAATACTGGTGCGCCAACAAGGCGTACGAATCCAAATGTAAATATAAGCGCTGTAGATTTATCAATTTGTTCGCCTAATTTAGCTTCTACTTTTACTTGGAATACTTTGCCTTCAACTTTGGGAAGCGATCATTTCCCACTTATAATATCATGTCCTATTAAATGTCCAACTACACGGAAACGTAGTCCTCGGCTAAAATATAAACTTAATAATGTGGATTGGATAAAATTTAAAAATCTCGTAGAAGCAAAAATATCAGAATTACCTGAAGTTTTGGAAGGTAGTGAAGGTGTTTCTTCAGAATCATTGGCTCGATGCATCATATATTAACAGATTTTAACTTAAGGGATCTGAAAGGTGTCGCAGCAAAATTCAAAAAAATAGTGAGTCCGGGCCGGGCCGCATGCGCGCGAATTCCGCCTGCTGTTTTTCCCCCACTGCACATCGCAGGTAGAGGGATCTCGTCATTGATTGGTCGGCGCAAGCCGACTCCCGTCGTCGGACACCAGCCGATAGATGGCGCTAGCCGCGCCGGATGCGCGCGAACATAGGCGCCGACATCCGATTGCCAACACGGCCATTCTGCATGGTGTCAGCCCCTGACACCTCACGAATCTTGATTAAATTCGGCAATCTACAAATAAAGGATCAATTAGTCACTTTACCTTTTATTTTATTTTTTTTCCGAAGTGTCTTTTTATGTACTTTTATTGTGTGAGAGAAATAAACTATTTTATTATTATTATTTATTAGGTTTACTGTTTTATTGCAATCTGCAGCACCTTTGTAACATTACACATCACTTAATTTTTAAATACGATGAGAATGCTTTTACTCTATCAAAAGACCACCCGCACTTAAAGGGTATTTACCACACTTAAGAGATCAGGTTCGTCTATCCATATGGAACCACCTGCACATAAACAGCATTTCGCTTCACTTATGCGTACCAAGTTCGTTCCATAGTGCCATCTCATATCTATTTGATGTGTAATTTACAAATGCTTTTTAGAATTTAATCTTGATTCGCAATCAAACAAAACCACAGGATTACCAATATTACTATTGAATTATTGAACATAAAAAAAATTTCTTTTTATAAAATAAAAGAAGTTAGATACATACCAAACTTTACCTTGCCAACACGGATTCATTTTTATTTTAATTAAATAATTATTCACACTCCCAATCATCTATCCGTATCCAAGGTTTCATGTTCTCGGCGGCAGCCACACCAGTGTACTTTTTAAAGCTTCTATTACTCCCTTCAACATCCGTCACCTCGTATCTATCATGTCCTAGAACTTTCTTTACTCGGAATGGTCCTTTATATACAGGAAGGAGCTTTCTGCTTTGCCCGTCATTACTCTGGCTCTGAATCTTGACTAGAACCAAATCACCCTCGGAATAAATTCTCGCTTTTGTTCTGGATTTATCAAAACGTTCCTTCTGTATCATTGCATTGGCTTTAGTATTTTCTTGAACCTTTTCCCGCAACTTAGTCACGTCAAACACGTCGTGATCGTCATCAAGATCCGGAGCCAGACTGTCATTATCCATGCGCAATCTATATCCTAATAGTACTTCACTTGGAACGGCTTTAGTGGTCTTATGAATTGTACTATTTAAACCTTGTTGCAAAACTTTTATATAATTATCCCATCTATCATCCGAATCATTAGCGCCTGTTGCTTTTAAAGCTTCCAAAATAGTTTTATTAAATCTTTCGACCTGCCCATTTGATCGCGGCATACCCGTTGCCACAATATGCAAACGAATATTTTTATTTAAGCAATATTGGTTAAATTCATGAGAAGTAAAACAAGTTCCTGCATCTGATATAATTCTTTTAGGGTTCCCAAATGTTTTTGAAATGTTTTCTAATTCCTTAATAACGCCTGAAGCTTTTGTGTTTCTAACAGCCGCAATAAACACAAACTTCGTGAACGCATCTACCACGACCAACAAGTACCGGTTTTTATTTTTATTATTATTATGTTGGTATTATTTTCGAATCACGGGCCCACAGGGACCCGGTCCTTTGAGGCATGTGTGGGGCCAAAGCCAACAGCACAGAGGCCTTTTTATACCAAATAATCTAAGTGTGTGATGTGTACATCAAGCGCATACTCGCTCTGTCTGCACTACAGAGTACACCCAGAGCCAGCACACGCCTGATGCAAGGACTATTGCAGGTGAGGGTCGGATTACTAGGGCTATGGGGAGGAATTTGCTGGACCGGTTGCTGGGCTATTGTTGAGACAACGGGACGCCTGCCAAATCAAATGTCTCAACCTTGATAATCTCGGCAGACGGTGACTCGCCGCCCGCTAGGTGGGCCTCCACTAAAGGGCTTTTGCGCATGATGCGCGGTGCCCTGGGACGCAACACTGGTGCGGGCGACTGAGGGGTGTCGAGAGGTGTACACCGCTTTCTGCGCAGAGGTCCTGGACGAGGGCCAGAACATGCACCAACTCGCGACTTACGCATGTTTCACTTCCACCCCTCGAGTCCGAACACAGGCTCGAACTCTAGCGGCCCCACTTCGACCGGCCAACTAAGGCAAGCCAAAGGTGAGAGTCCTGGCCTTGGGGTCCACTCCGGCAAGCCGGAGACGGCCAGTCTGCACTCCCCGGGGTACTCGGGTCCGTGGGGTCGCTACTCCCCAACAGCTCGTCACAAGCTGCCCTACGGGTAGCTAAGGGTGTAGAGAGGTGTGCTGCGCTTTCAAGTTCAGGGATTTCTCCCGTCAGCATTACTCGCGGCTTTATGCCTTTAACACTTCCACCCTTCGAGTTGAAAAACTCTTGCGGCTCCACTCTGCCCGGCCAGTTAAGGCAAGACAAAGGCGGGCCCCATTCCGGGGAACCCAGGAGTACTTCGGGTCCGTGGTGGCGCTACTCACCAACAGCTTGCCAAAGCTGCCCTGCGGGTTTTATTATTATTATTATTATTATTATATATTATATTATATATTATTATTATTTTAGTTTTCACAAATGGGCCCAAGTGGTCCAAATGCAGCGTATGAAAGGGACGTGCATATTTTGGCAATGGGTACAACTCTCCTTCTTTAGGTCCACCCTTATTTTTAAAATATATACAGTTTAAGCAATTTTTAATGTATTTCCTAACCGTGTGACGCATTCGAGAAAACCAGTACAAATGACCTATCCTTTCTACAGTCTTATCGACAGAAAAATGACCGAGGTCATCGTGATTGCATTTTATTATCTGCCAAATGCATTTCTTTGGCACCACCCAACGACGACCTCGAACAGTCCTTCTATATACTTTCCCCCCTAAAAGTTCGTAATTTTTGAAAATGGCTTTGTTCGCATCGGCCTCTCCTGATTGTAGAATCTCTTTGATTCGTTTCAATTCCGGGTCTTGTACTTGTACCGAAAGCAGCCAATCAGCTTCGGTTATTGACATAATGATTTCAGACTCATATTTTTCTCCGGATGGCACGGGGTTTCTACTTAACGCATCTACATGTTGCATTCTTGCACCTTCTCTATGAATTATATTAAATGAAAACTCCTGAGTAGACAGAACCCACCGTGCTACCCGGGGAATAATATCTTTTTTTGTTAGCGCGTACCGAACGGCGTTACAATCGGTTACTATTTCGAAGGTCGTACCGACTAAATACAGACGGAACTTTTGTAGTGAACAAACTATAGCTAGAAGCTCTAGTTCAAAAGAGTGAAACTTTTTTTCATCTTCCGTCGTTTGCCTACTGTAGTAATGTACAGGTTTTTCGCCTTCGTCAGTTTTTTGCATGAGGATACCGGCAATACCGTCCCTACTAGCGTCTGTGTAAAGTATATTTTCTTTATTCGGATCAAAAATTGTTAGAACACTATCTGATGTCAATTTTTCTTTTAAATTTTGAAAAGCTGTGGTGTGAACATCATTCCAGGCCCAAACAGTGTCCTTCTTTAACAGTTTTGTCAGAGGAGCAGAAAGCATTGCACAATTTTTAATAAATTTACGGAAGTAACTTATGAGACCCAAAAACTGTCGAAGTTGGTGCACTGTTTTTGGTACTGGAAACTCCCTAACTGCTTCCAACTTTGATTCATTTGGCATGACACAGTTCGGTTTTATTTTGTATCCCAGAAACTCAATCTCGCTTTTGAAAAAATGGCACTTTTTTAGATTTAATGTCAAACCATTATCCCGGAAAATTTGTAAAACGTGTTCTAGCAATTTTAGATTTTCCTCTACGGTATTAGTAACCAAATATACGTCATCGAGATACAAAATTACATTATCAAACCTCAAGTTACCTAGTACTTTGTTCATCATGGCCTGAAAACACGAGGGAGCATTCGCCAAACCGAAAGGAAGTCTTAGGAATTCATAATGTCCATCTTCAGTAATAAACGCGGTCTTTTCTATAGATTGGGGATGCATCATGATTTGGTAATAACCGCTTTTAAGGTCTAGGCTAGTAAAGCACTTGAACCCTTGCAATCTGTCAACGAGATCCTCTATTCTGGGCATAGGATATTTATCCTTTATTGTTATTTTATTTAACAAGCGATAGTCAATGCAGAGCCTTTTCTCTCCATTCTTTTTGTTCACCAGCAGAGCAGGGCTAGCATATGGCGATTTGCTTTCGCGTATAATTTTGTTTTCTAACAACTCATTTATTATATCGCGAATTACCTTTCTGTCTGCATGAGAAGAACGGAAGGGTCTGCATTGAATAGGCTGAGCACTAGTAAGATTTATCTCCATCTCGTGGTTACTTACTTTTCCTAACTCACGGATATTAGATGCGACACAATCACTATACTCTCTAAACAAGCTGACTAACTCATTTTGGTGTGAATCTGCGTCTAAATTATAATCATTTACATTTTCACAAAATTCAGTAAACGTATCGACGCTATCAAACCGAAGCACGTCACCTATTCTTGAATACATAATATCCCTACGTTCCGTTACATTTCTGCCGATCAAAATATCGCAATCCGCCAAATTATCTATTACGTAAAAATCAATATTTTTCAGCTTCACGGAATCAAGTTGCAAGTCTGCAGTTATTTTATGCGTCACCGTTTCAGAACTTTTTATCGAAAATCCTTGCAAAGTAACGGTTGTTGTAAGAGGAATACTATGCCAAGCGTTTTTGGTTACAATTGACTCCGAAATCAATGAACAACTACTTCCTTGATCAATAAATGCCTCGCTGTGTAAACCATTGATAACAACTTTTTTAATAATCTTTTTTTTTGGAGGGTCAGGACATGAAATAAATTTAGTTTCTTCTTTTTCGGACTTAGTTGCATTCTTTTTATGATAGCATATAGCTTCTGTATGTCCACGCTTGCCACAGAATTCGCACTTATTAGAGTCACACTGATTTCGCTTATGATTTCCACCGCAAGTATAGCATTTAATCGGATTCCGAATCCGCGGTTGATCTTGCGCAATATTTTTAGCGCCTATTGTTTGACTTGTTGAAGGCGTGGTCGTATTTATGGAAGTTGATTGAGTTACCACAGACTGATTCTGATTACTTATTTTAGGTTGGTTGGGAACATTATCGCGTACCACAGCACTCAGTGGTTTACTACTTTTGGGTTTGTAAATTCTCCCGTGTAGAAAACTAGCCAAACTGTCGCAAGTGGTGAAATTACTAGCTTCAATAGTCGCCCCAATACCACTGTCACCAATATTTCCTACAATTATAGAAATTATGTCTGGTTCCGAAAACTCTAAACCCAAACGATCGATTTTGCACTTTTGTTCGAAATAAAATTCGTATAACGACTGGTTATCCGCGGGTTTTTTGTCGACAATTTCTTTTAGAAGTTCAAACATATTCCGGCGTATTTGAAAACTAACGGTTAATTTTCGTTTCCAATCTTTCCACTTCCAAGACGGCCACTGACTATCTGTACGTAATAATGAGTCATACCAGACCTTCGCGGACCCCTTCAACTTGTTAAGAGCTTGGTAACGAGTCATTTCGTCTGACCATGAAAAAGTTTTAGCGTACGACTGAATAATACTAAGCCATGCATTAATTTCGTCTTTCAGTGGGTCGAACTCCGGGATTATATTGTTTAGAGTAAATTGGTTGGATGTACTCACAGTTCCAGTATCAACTATACGTGATACCTTACGTTTCCTTGGAGGTGGAGGTGACGGGGTCCTGCCAGAACTACTCGAGCTAGTTGAACTCGAGCTAGAACATGCTCGCTTCTGCTTTTTAGTTTTATTCCTTCGTTTACCCATTTTTGGGCGCGCTCCGCATCCCACTTCTGATATTAACAGATTTTAACTTAAGGGATCTGAAAGGTGTCGCAGCAAAATTCAAAAAAATAGTGAGTCCGGGCCGGGCCGCATGCGCGCGAATTCCGCCTGCTGTTTTTCCCCCACTGCACATCGCAGGTAGAGGGATCTCGTCATTGATTGGTCGGCGCAAGCCGACTCCCGTCGTCGGACACCAGCCGATAGATGGCGCTAGCCGCGCCGGATGCGCGCGAACATAGGCGCCGACATCCGATTGCCAACACATAGAGGTAGCAGATCAGTTATTTCCTGTCAAAAGTACTTCATCTAATAAAATTCCGTTTCCGCCTTGGTGGGATAGACAATGTTCTGAGGCTGTAAAAAGTAGGAAAGATGCTGAAAAAGCTTATGCTGAGAATATGTCTGATGAAAATTTAGATATACTTAACAATACAATCCGTGAAACTCAAGATTTCCTTAAAAATAAAAAACAAGAGGGATGGAGAGCATTCTGTGCCTCTCTTTCCCCTTCCACATGTCCGTCAGAAGTTTGGCGCAATATTAGACGATTTAGATCAGCGTTTAGTGATCATTTTTCTCCATTAGCACTGCCTCCATCAGTGATTGATGATTTTTTGGATAATTTAGCGCCTTCTACCGTTCCCGAAAGTCTAACCAAATTTCCGCTTTCCTCTTTACCAAATAATTCATCTTCTTTGGATTCACTGTTCAGTATGTATGAATTGAAGGGAGTTCTATCAAGTTTGAGAGATTCATCTCCCGGAGAAGATGGGATTCCATATTCATTTCTTATACACCTTGGCGAAACTTCCTTAAATTATTATCTAAATATCATTAACTCTGTTTTGATGTCTGGTAGTATTCCTTCATCTTGGAAATCTCAAGAAGTGATTCCCATTAAAAAACCCAACAAACCTGCAAATGATGCAAAATCTTTCAGACCTATAGCACTGTCGTCTGTAATTGCTAAGGTTGCTGAACATCTAGTTAAGAATCGTTTGGAATGGTACATTGAACATAACAATTTACTATCCGGGAGTCAATACGGTTTTAGAAAAGCAAGATCTACCCTAGACAATATAAGTATATTGACTACAGATATTCACTTAGCTTTTTCATGTAATAAGTCAGTCGTTGCGGCGTTTTTGGATATAAGTTCTGCATATGATAATGTTATTATATCTATTCTTCAAAGAAAACTGATGGCTCTTAATGTGCCTACAATATTGGTAAATTTTATCATAAATTTACTATCTCAAAGAATAATTTCAGTAGTTATAGATGATAATTCTAAAATTTTCTCGTTCTGTTTCTAAAGGTTTACCACAGGGTTCCGTTTTAAGTCCGATTCTATATAACATATACACCTTTGATTTGGAATCAACTTTGAACGACTCTTGTAATGTTTTACAATATGCGGATGACCTGCTTTTATATACTGTAGATAGTTCTTTGGAACAAGCATCCACTTCATTGAGTTCTTCTCTGGACTTGCTGAAGTGTTGGCTTGATTCTAATGGACTTGATTTATCTGTATCAAAGAGTACTGTTGTAGTATTTTCAAGGATGCGATCAATTCCACCTGTTTTGGTTACGTATGATTGTCATGCTTTGCTGGTTGAGGGAAGTGAAAAATTTTTGGGCGTGATATTAGACAGCAAACTTACTGGTTTGCCACACTTTGCGTATGTTACCCAGAAATGCGAACGTTTAATTAATATTCTGCGTTGTCTTTCAGGAGTTTGGTGGGGAGCGCACCCTTTCTCCATGAAACTTTTATATAATGCACTAATTCGGTCTATACTTTTCTTTTGGGTAATGGTAGTGTGCTTGGTCTTAAGAAACTAGATTTGATACAATCTAAAGCCCTCAGAATAATCACAGGGGCAATGAAATTTAGTCCAATAAATGCATTACAGGTCGAATGCTGTGAATCCCCGTTGAAATTGAGACGTCAGTATCTTAGTGATAGGTTTTTGTTTAAATCCCTCCAGTTTTCAAATCATCCCTTACATTCAAAATTGCATTCCTTAAATGAATTAATCTCCACAGCTCGTTATTGGCGGCACAAATCTGTTCCTTGTCTTGTCCAAAGTTTTCGCAAATTCTTATCTATTCAGTATCAAGTTTACCGTTCCCATTCCTTGAGTCTATTTGAATCTAATTTCGAATCTTTGCTTATACAGCCAAACATCCGATACGATTTGGGTGTAGACAGAAATGATAATAATGCTAACATAACTTTCTTGTCTAATATTGATAACGAAGACTGGGAAGGCTCTTATCATATATTTACAGATGCATCTAAGATTTCAAATAATAATGATGTTGGTGTGGGCGTTTACCTGGCCCAGCTAAAATTATCAGTTAAAGTGAAATTGCCTCCAGAATCATCAGTTTTTACTGGAGAATGTTATGCTTTGCTTAGAGTGGTAGAATTAGTTTTGTTGACGAATTTTAAAAAGACAGTAGTATTTTCAGATTCTAAAAGTGCACTGCAGGCATTAGAAAAGTTCCCGTTTAAAATGAAGCCACACTATCCAATTCTGTTTGATATTCGTAAAAAACTTGAATTATGCATGTCTAAAGGATTGTCAGTTGTATTTTGTTGGATCCCTAGCCATTGCGGCATAGCGGGGAATGAAAAAGCAGACAAGTTAGCTAAAGAAGCAGCGCAGGATGGTGACACATATCCGTACATAATTTATTGCCATGACTTGGTCACTCTGCCCAGGGTTTATCTCCGGGACTCCTGGAATGAACTTTGGTCAGAGAGCGGTCAATTCTTATCTTCTTATCTTATCTTAATTAGCCTGCATCATCCCACTGCTGGGCAAAGGCCTCCCTCTTCTCTTTCCATCCAGTTCTGTCCTGGGCTTCCACATGCCAGTCTTTTAAAAACTTGTCTTTCTAAATCGTCGCGCCACCTACGACGGGGTCTCCCGCGGCGTCTGTTTGCAGTGGGTGGCTTCCACAAAGTAGACGTTTTTGCCCAAAGCTCTTCTGGCATGCGGCAAACGTGACCGGCCCAGTCCCATTTCAGTTTTGCTGCTGCTCGGGCTGCGTCAGATATTTGTGTTTTAGAGCGCAGCATAGTATTCCTGACCCGATCAATCAGTTTCAGGCCTAGCATACTGCGCTCCATTGCTCGCTGGCAAATCTTGAGCCTGGACCTCTGTGCTTCCGTCAAAGACCAAGTCTGAGCACCGTAGGTGAGGATTGGGAGAATGCATATGTCCATAAGCTTCCGTTTGAGCGAAAGTGGAAGATCGCCTTTCATATGGTCTTTCATGGACCAATAGCTCCTCCAGGCGTTCTCGGTGCGTCGTGCAACTTCTTTATCTTGTCTCGCCTGAAAGGAGACTATTTGGCCCAGATATAAATACTCATCGACATATTCCATTCTCCCATTATCCACCATCACCCTATACTTCGTGCTATTGGTCATAAGTTTGGTCTTTGACATGTTCATCATTAGTCCCGCCTCAAGACTTGCCGGGCTTAGGTCTTGCAGCATTGTTTGCAGTTCTGACGCCTTTGTGGAGAAAAGAATGATGTCGTCGGCGAAACGAAGATTAGTTAGCATCCTTCCGCCGACGTCAACACCTCGCCCAATCCAAGTATCAGCTAATCTTTGAAAAACCTCTTCTAATGCGCTGGTAAAAAGTTTGGGAGACAGAGGGTCGCCTTGTTTGACGCCTTTGCTGATTTGCGGTCAATTAAAGGGGAAATATTACTTTAGTATTCAACCTACCATTCCTGTTAAACCGTGGTTTTTTAAAGCTAAGTTGTCCAAAACTGTTACATCGATTCTTATTAGAATGCGCCTAGGACACGTTTGTACTCCGGCACACTTGGCGAGATTCCATATTGTAAATAGTAATATATGCGAGTGTGGAGATGATGTTGGTAATTTGGACCACATTTTCTTTTCCTGTTCCCTTCATGATCGCTCCATCTTTATGGAGTCACTTCAGTCCCTTCGTGTTCCTTTTCCAACTCGTATAACTTGTTTATTGTTGTGCCCTTTAAAATATTGTAATATTTTGTCATATTTTATTGTATCTAATAACATAAAGCTTTAGTATATGTGAGTTTATAAATCTTTATTACGTAATTTTACCTTACTTTCCCAACTTTTCCTTACATTTCCTTTCTTTTCCGCGTTGAGTTTCCCTACCTTTTATTACCATATAAACAACTTGACCCTGGCACAAAGTTAAGACTAGTGCCATAACACAAAAAAAAAAAAAAGCTTGACACTTCACGTCACTGTGAATGACAATGGAACTGATTCTCCTCTTCAAATTTTGTTTATTGTTTTGTTTTTTGGGTATAAAAGGGTCGATACAGCTTATTGGGGGATAAATTTACTACCAACAGTCGAAGAAGACACAGAAGAATATCTTTCATCAGAAAAACGTCCTTGAAGATGGACACTACAGCTGTTGAAGCCGACCAAGTTATCGCACTACTGCAATCAGGACTACGTCAGTGTGATGTTGCTCGGCAATTGCACTTGAGTCGCTTTTCTGTTCGAAGAGTGTACCAGCGGTTCCTGCAGACCGGTGGCTTTGTCCGAAGGCGTGGGTCTGGTAGAAATCGCTGCACTTCTGCGAGAGATGACCGACTCGTCGTATCGAAATCTTTGAGAAATCGGTTCTCTAATGCTGTTGAGTTGCAACAGCAGCTTCAAGCAGTTCGTAGAAGGGCCGTGAGTGTCTCTTCAGTTAGAAGAAGACTAAAGGAGAGAAATATTGTGGCTAGAAGACCTGCCACGGGTCCAAAATTAACCGCAGCGCATCGGCGAGCACGCTTGCAATTTGCTCGCGCCCACGTTAATTGGACCCTGGACCAATGGAGAACTGTTCTCTTCTCAGACGAAACGAGAGTGTGCCTTTTCTGCAACGATAGACGCAAAAGAGTATACAGAAGACAATGGGAACGTTTTGCCCAAGCCTGCATCCAAGAAACGGTAGAATACGGGGGCGGTTCCTGCATGTTCTGGGGCGGCATATCTGCCGATGGCAAAACTGAACTTTCTTGCGTCTCTCGGACCGGCGGTGCTCGCGGGCAAGGGTCGATGACTGCTCACCGGTACATCACAGAGATCCTGGAAGAACATGTGGTCCCCTGTGTGGATTTATTGGCGACGGGTTCACATTAATGCACGATAACGCTCGCGCGCACACTGCTGGTATTGTGCAAGGCTACCTTCAAGAGGTTGGGATCCCTCTCATGCAGTGGCCAGCGAAAAGTCCAGATCTGAACCCGATAGAGCACCTCTGGGACCAGCTGAAACGCAAGGTTAGATTTCGTGATCCCGCTCCCGCGACTCTTCAGGAGCTCCAAGACGCCGTTATTGAAGAATGGGACAGTATCCCTCAAGAAGAGGTCCTAAAGTTGGTGCGATCCATGAGGGAGCGCATGGAAGACGTCATTAGGGCTAGGGGGGGGCAACACTAGGTTTTAGGTTAGTTTTAAGCAACGTTGTTTTGAAAAATTAATCAGATTTCATTAGGGTTTTTAAGGATTTTTATTGTTTTGTAAATTTTTCTCAGTTCCAATAAAAAACATTGAATGAATTATTGTTTTTGCATTCTCTGTTTCCTTTCCTTTCAAATGATACCGAACATTACCAATATTTCATGATACAAATACGATTGAAAGATGTTTGAAATAGATTTCTTAAACAGTGCGATTTTTTGAAGCCGAGTGTATATTGCGTAGCCGATGGGACATTATAAAACTAGGATTTTTGACCCAATACGCAAGGTACATCGAATTTCATCTGTAGTTTCGAAAAACGGGGCATTGGTTGCCTTATAATTTACAATATAAAACGAAAGTGAGAAAGAAAGATGGAATTCTAGAAAAAGTTAGAATTGCTATAAATAAACAAACAATACAGTAATGTACAGTTATTGCCTATTGTAGCAACAATATGTTTGATTATTCATAGTTTGTTTACCGTCATTATTAGATGACTCGTTGTCCCATACGAAGAGAGAGAGAGAGAGTTATTATTTACATTTGATTTTACGTTGCAGGTACGGAGGATTTCCCCAGAAACAGATTGCAGTATCTTCGGGAAATTGGACGCGGTTGGTTCGGAAGAGTAAGTTTTTTGCTTTTCAAGTATGGCAGTTTGAATAGACCATCTTTGACACTTGTCAATATTCTATTGATGCTATGACTTAGGGTCTGTTTTTCATTGTATTACTCGTCCTTTAGTATGGGATTGTCAGCTGTCAAATATGGCCTATTCGGAGGGCCATTTCAAGTATTGTTGTGTAGTAATTACCGTTTTTTTTTTATTAAAGGATATCTGATTTTGAATCGTAGGTACTTAGGTTGATGTACGCAGTAAATAGGCAGAACATCAATTTATGTTTTGAGATAGTCTACTCATCAGAGTTCCATACAAACAGCCACTAGCAATTCTAGGTTCTGTTATGACTTTGCCAACAACAATTTCCTTGCGTTGCGTTAATAATGTTTTTTTACATTTGATGTGATGATTTGTTGACGAAATGTAATCCATTTTCAGGTGGTAGAAGGCGAGATAGAACAAAATGGCGTCACGACGGTAGCTGTCAACATTCTCAGCCAGAACTGCAGCTTGGAAGATAAAGCTCGATTCCTGGACGAAGCTAAGATATATCGCGACACCTCGCATGAAAATGTGCTGCGATATATCGCCAAGTGTCTGACGGAGGACCCGTGGGTACTCATCTACGAACTGTGCTCTATGGTAAGCTTTGCTTAAGGCTCGTTTCCTAGTATAAAAGATATATCGCGACACCTCGCATGAGAACGTGTTTCGATATATCGCCAAGTGTCTGACGGAGGACCCGTGGGTACTCATCTACGAACTCTGCTCTATGGTAAGCTTTGCTTAAGGCTCGTTTACTAGTATAAGCTAAGATATATCGCGACACCTAGCATGTAAATGTGTTGCGATATATCGCCAAGTGTCTGATGGAGGACCCGTGGGTACTCATCTACGAACTGTGCTCTATGGTAAGTTAAGATAAGGCTCGTTTCCTAGTTGAAGCTAAGATATCGTGACACCTCGCATGAAAATGTGTTGTGATATATCGCCAAGTGTCTGGCGGAGGACCCGTGGGTACTCATCTACGAACTGTGAATGTATGCTGAAGTTACATTTGATTCCTTAATAATGCAAAATCATAGTCTACTCAAGAATGAATGAAATCCAAAACATTAAGGGCCTTACCACAAAAAAGTTAGTTGTGTGTTTAACATATGTTTAAAATAAAACTTCATACAAAATAAACGCTGGACGCGCGTTCGACTTGTGTTTAATTTTTTTATCGTTATGCCCTAAATATCACCTCCCTTTTCTCATGTAAAAACCTTAGTAGGTGGGTATAAAAATTTGCTTGGCAAAATTGATGCCAGATTGAGTAAAATTTCCCATGATGGCTTGAGGCCAAACTTTTCTCTAAGAGGTTATTTTTCTTGTGAAGAATTTTTTCTTCTTTGAAAACACAAATCTATGTTATTTCTCATGTGTTTAATTATAAATTCCAGGATCTCCATCAATACCTGATCAGCAACCGTCCCAAGATGGCGATCCTGAACGAGAGCGGGATCCCTCTGCAGCTGATGTGCGACGTCGCCGCGGGGCTCGACTACCTGCATTCTAGAGGATACTTGTATCGGTCAGTTTACCATCTATATTTACACACGTTTGACCCGGCTTGTCAAAAGACGTGGGCTCGAATCTCATCGGTAACAACAAATTTTTACAGAACATTTTTTTTGTCAATAATTCACCCGTTTGAAATTCTATCAACCATCGTCGTTTGGTAAAAAAAGTTCCATATTGGCAAAACGATAATTCTGTTAAGTCGAATTTTTGTTCTCAAGAGTTGAATCACCAAAAATTTCTTGAATACTTTTTTTTCAGGCACGTGAGCACAAGCAACATTCTAGTCCGCAATGCTACGGGAATCACACCACGCGGCGTAGTCGGCTGCTACGCGGCTACGAGCGCGCTACACGATCTACGCGCGCCCGAGACGCCCGACTATAATGTGAGAGTTTTAGAAATCATTTGTCTCTTTCACTTTTACACACGTGACACGGCGCTCTATCTCTGTCCGCAATGCTACGGGAATTACCCCGTGCGGCGTAGTCGGCTGCTACGTGGCTACGAGCGTGCTACACGAGCTACGGGAACTACAAAAAGTACAAAAACTTTCTCGTCTGTTTTTTTTTTATGATCTGATCAGTATCCATCCTAAAGAAATTCAAATATTTTATGCTTCGATAACATTTTTACACATACATCACGCCTGCTAAATATTGAGCCCTTTCAGATGATTCGTTCATCACTGTGGTTACAGGTTGTCAGCCTGTCGCCTAAAGCTGTGAATACACATGAAATCCTTGAGTCCCTTAGTCGCGTCTTACGACACCCGCCGGAAAAATGGAGTGATGCTATTCTAAGTCGGCAACACAAGACACATTTCTACTTTAAAAAAAAAAAAAATTTTTTTTAATAACTACCATATTGTATTTTCATTTGCAGGTACACAGTGAAATCTGGAACCTGGGAACTCTGATCTGGGATGTGTGCACGTGGGGAGCTTTGAAACCTGACAGGAACCCGCCGCCGCCAGATCTACCGTGTGTTTATAGAAACCACTTGTAAGTATTCCACTCAATAAAATACTATAAATGTTTTAACCCTAGTTTCATAGAATGTAAACCAGTCTATGAAACTAGGGGTCGAACAAAATATGAAAAATATTTAACCTTTACAAAATTATCCCAACTGACCAAGTAATTTAGGGATGACCATTCCTGTTGTGTCCTTTTTCTTCTTGTATTTGTCCTGTACCTGGTTTTGTGTGCAATAAATGGTTGAATAAATAAATAAACAGCCAACCTTTTCTTTTTTTCATGTACATATTTCGTTATGCATGTTGCTAGACTTAAGGACTGGTTTACATTTTCTAATGAGAAAAACAATTAACTTCCAAATTAGGGGTAGTACTATAGCCACCACGCTTGGCAGGCGGATTGGCGAGTGCAATGCCAGTGAATAAGATATTGTGAATGCTGCTGCCCATTCCTTGGATAATTTATACCTTAGTCGCTTTTTACGACACCTACGGGTAGATTTTTAAAAATATAATATCATGTGGTAATTCTCTTCTTAATACCCTCGTGTCATTCTCGCAGGTACCAAATAATGCAACTCTGCTGGAACCTAGACCCCTCTGCGCGTCCGAGCGCCGCGCAAGTGTTCGCCCTGCTACAACACCTACACCACACGCACACACACACAGACGCGCAGGCGGACTTCGAGCAGCGCTGGCAACACCTCAAACCCAACTCCATACCCAAACTAGACGAGCATGTCGCCCTAGTACACGCGCCTTCCACCTCCACCGCCTCGCACTTCACAGAGTCAGAGGAATTCGAAGGACAGACCACTAGGGATGTGCTTAGTGTGGAAATGGACACGGGAGTGTCAAGGTCTAGCAGTATTATGTCAGATAAAGACCCGCTTTCAGTCCAAATTAGATCCGAAAGTCTGAATAACCTACACGGGTCCCTAGATGATGTCAGGAATATTTATCTGACGCATAATGAAACGGCGACCTTAGAGTGTCATCAAGGGAATATCGCTTTAGAAGAAAGAGAGCATGATAGATCGGATAGTTCAGTTGACCCGTGGGTCAAGGACCTCATCGCTGGCAGTCAGGATGACGTCAGTTACTACAGAGACGTCAGTGACGTCATAAAGAATTTAGACAACATTCTGAATTCAGAAAAGACGTCCAGTTCCGAATCCAGTCATCAAGCGAGTCCGTCTAGAGATAATCTCAGCTTAGACTGCAAGAAAGACTATCCGGTCCAATCCAGCATGGTCAAATCACCAGGGATCACGAACTTCAAAAACATCCTCGAAATGGGCTTCGATGATCAAGACGAGACCTGCAACGATGATGATGAGATAGATAGAGATACTATCGGAACTCTCAGTCACTCATTCGAAAGACATAGCGATACAACCAGTCAACATACTCTTGAAAACCTTACTCCTGAAACACCAATTAAAGATTTGGATGTTATCAATACTATTGATAGCAAAATTGAGGGTGGTGGTGAACTTAATGAAGTAAGAGTTGAAGCCGCGCAAGAAAATAAAGAATTGCCAAAAGAAAATATAGATAATAGTGATAGTGAAATACCCAAAAAAGATCTATGTGTAGTCTCATTGTCTAGTGTAAGCGAAAATGAACAATTGAACGTAAAAGACTGTGTAACATCATGTGATAATTTAGCTGAAACCGTAAGGACTCAAGTGGAACCTAAGTCAATAGATAATACAGTGAATGATCAACAAAAACTTGAAGATAAATCACCAGTAGAAATAACTGAAGATAAAACTGTAAAACGAGAAAAAACGGAACTACAAAACGAACACGAAAATCGTGAAAGAGCAAACGATAAAACTGATGATACAATCTTGCCTAAAGTAACAGAGATTGCCACCAACATGATTGAAAATGAAATCATACATCCGGCCATTGATATAGTTTCTAAAATGAAAGAGAAAGAAGAACTGAAATCAGAAACAGCAGAACAGAATAATGAAATACCACCAAGATTAGATGTAAGAGAAACGGAAGCGATAAAGTCATGTCACGATAATGCAACAGAAGCAACTAATGCACTTATTCAAGAGGAGAGAAAGGTTTTTGAACCTACTGCAAATTCTGTAGTTGCATCAGCACCTACTAAAGAACCTGTAGTTTCAGAAATAAGAACTGAAATCGAATCTCTTGCAGCGCAAATTGTAGAAGAAGTGTGCTCTCATGAAAGACTACCTGAGCCAGTACAAACAAACAATACTACAACTGTTAATACTGAAACTGAAAAGGCTGATATTCCGACACCTATAGACAACTCTTATGAAGACGAACAGTTAGGATTCTCGTCAAACTTTACAGACATTAATTATGAGATAAAAGCAAAAGAAGAATTACAATTTGCACTATGTCCACCTGAACAAGTACAAAATTTTAACCATGAAGTAATTGAAAAGGCTGATACACCAATTCTAGTAAACAATGCGGCAACTAATACTAATCTAGATAAAGATATTTCAAAAGAAGTAAAACTTGATGAAATGTCTACTGGCAATGTATTGATTGAACAGGAATTAGTTCAAAGTCCAATTGAAGAAAAAGCGATAGGTGAAAAAGAAAGTAATGGAGAAAATTTTCATCATGTAGAGAAAAACAAAGATACACACAGTCCAAGATCTGACAAAAGAGCGACTGATGAATCAAACGATAGCACTGTGTATATGGATCTCATTAATGGTACGAATAGTGAAACGAATAATAGTGTAGTCCCCGATGATAATGTCAAAGAACTCATACAGTCTTGTCTTGACAAGTCTAGTGTTGATTCAACTTGCTGCATCATCAAGGATGACTCGACAGTGTACTTAGATTTGCCGAATGTAGTCAAAGAAACGAGCGAATTCCTACATTCGGAAAGAAGCCTAGAAGACATAGTTTGCACTAGCACTCCTAAAGGCAGCGAGTGTTCCGCAGATAATACTTTAGAAGGCTCTATTAAAGACGCCGAAAATACGAACGTTTCCGATACGAAACTGGCCGATGAAACAGCTATAGCCAAAGCTGAACAAAAGCTTATAGCCGATCTGCTAAGCCCCTTCGATTCACCGTCAAAAAGCCACCCGACCGATACATACGACGAAAACAGTTCAGTCGTCCTCGGCCCCTTCGAAAACTGCGCTGATTTGAAAAGCGTGAAATCCGAAATCGATTTACCGAAAGAAGAACTACTTGCATTCTCATCCAACTTCAGCGAGATCAACTTAGAAACTCCTTCCCCGCTACGAGACGGAAACTTCTTGAATGAAGTGCCAGATATTGCAAGCGACGACTTACATTTTGATGACGGTACCCTTAGCGAAGACAAGAAAACAGAAAACACGGATGAAACCGACCAGTCTGCTACTACGAAACATATTTCACCATCCACTCCTCCAAATTCTCCCGGCATATACCTTGCTTCAACATCGCAACAGAAGTACTTGGTTGATATAAACTTGGATCCACCAGAAATGTCCTACCCGCCGATAGAAACAGACTCTGGATTAAGCTCACTACAGAAAGAGATAGATATCAACCAAATCGAATTGCAGATCACTACGAAACTGGCGATGGCGGAGAATGAAAACAACATGAATTTGGAATACTCCGGACCGTTGACTGTGGAAGGTTTAGTGTCAGAAGATGATGCTATTCTAAGAGAGAGTGATGCTATTCCGGAAGCGTTTTTGGCCGGAAACGGGGGGTCTATTGAAGAGCGTAGCGAGGGACTGTCTCTGGATGAAGAATGCATGAAGGAGCTGAGGAACGAATTGGAGTTGAAGCTGCCTCTTGCTCAGGTGAGTGGCATTCCAAGCTTGGAACGTTCAAGTTTATTTCTCCTGCCTTTTTGCCTGTTTCAGCATATTTCAGCCTGGAATATCTTAACCAGACTAGAAGCGAATTCACAAAGTTAAAGTATCATTACGGTCGCTAGCGATCTGCATATCACGCAAGGAGTAAAGGCGTGATATGTGTATGTATTTATGATATAAAAGGTCCTTTGATAGCCTCTTAAAACATTTGTTTTGAATTTCTACATATACCAGACGTTTATGCTTTCTCTCTCACACTGAAACTTTAATTCTATTCAATAGCCTATTCAAACTTTTGTTCTGAATTCTCAATGTGAATGTATTTTAGGTGGCCGGCATTGAACCTGCAGTGGAGGCGGAGTGGGGGGAATTGCCCCCTCCTCCCGAACTAGTGGTGCACTATGGGGCCGGAGCGCTCAGCCCGATCCTTGAAGAGACGAAGCACCAACTACACCAGTATGAAACTGACGCATGTAAGTCTTCTTAAACAGTAAATTAGTGTAAAAGTTATTGTATTGACGCCATCCGAAATTGTGTAATGTGACGTCATGCTGCAATATTTTCATACAAAATATAATCTGCAGTCGTCTTAAAATGTACAGGCAAGTAGCCACTTTTTGGGTCCACTCTATCTAATACTATAGTCTGTAAGTTTAGGTACTTATCTTTTTATAAACAAACTTTGTATGAAAGTGACACTTCTGAACTGTCAGTTTCATACAAAGTTTGTTTACAAAATGATAAGTACCTAAACTTACAGACTATAGATACATGGTTTAATGGTGGATTTTTTGAAAAACTTGATTTTCATTGCAGGCAGGATTTAAACCTGCCAATTTCGCCATACCTACTGTCTACCATTTGGGCTACCGTAGCTAATTGTAGCCTGCGAAATAATGCAAGTGTATATTGGAAATGATACGGACTAGGCGTTGCCAGGCCCAGTACTAATGGCGAAAATCGGAGGTTCAAAACCTGTCTACAGCGGAAAATTTTGCTATTATTAAAAAAAATATACTTACACGGGAATCGTTTCAAAATTTCAGTATTTATTTTCGACCATTTTAAGGAACATTTTCTTTTTTACTAGGGAACCCATCAACCCGTACTGAATCCTCCGAAAGCTACCCCGAACCATGCAATGATTCTACAGCCGAGGTCACGGACTTGCCCACGAACCAGCCCGACGAACAAACGTACACCATACGCTCTAAAGACGCGTCTGTCAACGATACGTATACTTTGCAGAAAGATATACCTACCAGCAGAGAGTAAGTAACTAGTTTGTAAGGCAAAACTATCGATAAATAGCCAAATAAAATGATAAAAAGACCACCACACACCTACGACCACACTTAGATCGTTACGTCGGTAGATATTTACTTTCAGTTTCAAATCAAGTGTCTTCATTTAAACATACTGACGACGACTGATGTGGCGCAGTGGTAGTGCGACTGCCTTAGACGCAGAAGGTTCCGAGTTCGATTCTCGGTGGGTCACTCACAAAGTATTTATCACTTTGTAAATTTGTTCCCAGTCTGGTTAGGACATTGCGGGCTGAACCACCCGATTGTCCGTAAGTAAGATGGTTCCGTGTTTCGGATGGCACGTTAAGCCGTAGGTCCCGGTTGCTGTCTATGATCACTTAGACGGCGGTCGTTACACAACCATGTCAGAAGCCTGCTACTTGTAGAAGGCGGTTGAAAAATTCTGATACTAGGGTTCATCAGGTCGTTAGGCGACTCGGTGTCCCACACGAAAAGAAGAAGAAGAAGAAGAAGATTTAAACATAATCATTTTTAATATTAATTCTATGGCTTATTAATCTTTCGTCGATTCAACTATTCATACCAAAGATGAGCACCAATTTATTCTTATTTATGACCTTTTTCTTTCAGGCTAACCATGAGCGCAGACAGCCTAAACGCCAGTCCGTACAAAAAACCCGCGCAATTCGACCCCCTCTCCCCTATAGACGACAGAACGTACAACAAAACCGACGACGAAAAGATATCCAATTGCGAACGAATCTCACAAGTCTCTCCCTTTCTAACCAGCCCCACTACAGACACCTCAGCCCCTGATTCCGTAGATAATGCCACCGGAGTATCAACATTGTCTAAAACCACTTTACCCACAGACGCTAAACATTCTAAACCCTCAGAACTATCCAAAGCCACGAGCATAGATTCCTGGTGTTCTAACGATACTCTCTATAATGTAGAAGAAAATTTTGATGATCTGGTCTTAGAGGCCGAAGTACCAGAGTTTAAAGAGCTTGTGAAATCTGCAAGTACTGAAACTCTAACTCACCAAGACGATGAGAAAGAAGTCAGTCACTGCTCTACGTATATCGTTCACGATAGCAAATCCGAAGCTTGTGAGACATTCTCACCTGATTCTATTACGGCGAATGATAATGACAACTATACGTACACGAAAGTGAAAACTGAAGCAACCGGGACGACTCCGTCAGCTGTCACGAAGTCTGATGAGAAAGACTCGAAAGATCAAACGAAAGATCTAGCGTACGGAACGTTACCGTCGTATTCCAACTGTACGACAGAACTTATCTCTGGTATTGAAGACCCTTGGAAGTTTGCACAACCAGAAATGGTGCGAAGATCACCTATCGTTGATGAAGTCACGTTCACTCCGCCAAGAGTCGTCGGAGAAAAGGAAACTGTTCTAGAAGACAGTCCGCAAACTATCGACGCGTCATTCAAAAAGATGGACAGCGTAGAACTGAGTTGTATACAAGATGGGATCAACAGCCCGGCTAATAATAATTCCGAATGTTCCGAAGGTCAAATCGCTATAGATAGTCCGAACAATTACAAAAACGATATGGTTCCGTCTATAACTAGCACGCCCGTGACTGCCACAATAGACGACGACAACGTTGAAACGATTCCCATGAAGCTGCCCGAAGATTCTGCCAACTCGGAGAACCAAGAATTGGACAGCATTCCCAACTTCCAAGCGTTCGTCCAATCAGCAGAAATCAGGCCACAAGATACCACTAACAACCAAGACACGGCGCTACTGCTAGAGGGAGATAGCAAGACTCTCAGCCGAAACAGCAACAGAGATAGCTTAACAGTAGCTGACAGAACACCGAACTACTCCGACTTCGAAAGCTCTGCCGTTCTCAAACCACAAGAAGTGTCAGCAGACAAGTCTAGTCAAAACGTCGAGAGCGGAATGAGTTCGGGGGACTTCAGACAATTTGCGGACTCGTTACGCAATTGCCCTCAAGATATATCGTCGTTGATCGACGCTAATTCGATATTCTTGAACAATGAGAGGAAATCGAGCGACATAGCTGCGAACTCGAATGTAGATAATTCGAACGATCAGACTAGTCTAGCTAGAAATGAATCGATTCGAACCGTAGATGTAAGTCCGCCTAATGATGCGAATTTAGTTGAATCTCAACACGTTATCCCTAATATAAACTTTAGTATGTACGTAACCGATTTAGATGAGGAAGAAACCGATCAACCCCATTCTATTATATTCACAGAACAACCGATAAGAAATGCTACTAAAAATGAAGATGTTGAATCAAAGAAAGATACAAATCAAGATGATTCAGCTGAACTGAAAGTTAGTCCAAACAGAACATATGACTCACATACAGAAACGAATCATAATACGTTCAATTCGCATGGCAGCAAATCTCCGACACAAGATAGTTCTCAGAGTGATGACAACAGTGAGCCTAAAATGAATGGTACTGACGGAGTTAATGATATAAATGATTTGGATGAACAATCACCAAAACCACCAGAAGTGTCTGAGTCGCCCAAAACTAAATCAAACTCGGAATCAACAGAAAACAAAGTTATTCCAAACGGTTCACTATCAGAAGTAACTGAATTGAAAGAAGTTGTATGCAATGGCAACGCAAACTACGCCACAGTAAATTTCATCAATGAAACTTTTGAAGAACTAACCGATAGTAAAACTAAAGAAGCGACTTCACCAAACGGAGATGAAATGAATGAATTTGCTATGGAAATTGATACACCTGAGACAAATAACGTTGAAAACTTAGAAGAAAATAAAAGTACAAAGAAGGAAGAAACGGTAAATGGAGTGGATGAAAAGATCGTAAATATCACAGAAGATTTTTTACAGAATGAGAAGAAGTTTTGTACAGTCGACTCGTATATGCCGATGCTGAGTGATATCAGATTTACTGGTAAGTGTTCTTTGCCTAATTTAAACATCTCATAAACGTTCCCATAAATGGTCACTATTTTGAAAATTGGCGTTGCTTTTTAAGATTTTTTTTTTGGTTCGTCGTGCATTTTTAATTACTTTGTCGTCAACGTAAAATGTTTTTCAAAAGTTAGCTTAGGACAGTTCCGTCCGAGAATATATGTCAACGAAAAATGTTAGTTTGTTTTACATCTGACAATAAATTTTGATATTAATATCTATAGTAGCGGTACTAATTGCTTGTTTCAAATAACTTTCATGAAGTACACAGCTGATCGGCCTTTTAAAAATTGATACAACTATCCTAGGTCCAGCGTCAGAAATAATGAGCACATCGTTCACGCAAGACTCACCTCCGTCGCCCGCGTCGCCGTGCGAGCGAGACGGCAATACCGACGCGGTCGCCGACCTCGTGAAAGAGTGGGACAGCGATAGCGACTCGCACGACACCAACTCGTCGAGCGGAGAATTCATTTGGAAGGTAGCTGGCGTTGATTCTGTGCGTGTTTGTGGTATTCTAATCCAATAGTGTGTAGAAAACCGCTGATAATATTTATAATGTTGAAAGTTTTTCCCGTTGAGAGTGGGGCAAGGCATTGTAAGTTACTTCCCCATCCTCTGTCGCCGCTGGCCTTACTCTTCCAAACCAAACCTTGCCCTACCCTGTCCCACTTTGCCCCAATCTCAACGACGACATGGTCACCGCGGGGACGGTTTTTCCTCTTGAGAAATATTTTCAGCCATTTTTATACTTCACAAGTACCACAATAGTTTAAGAAAACCGTTTTTTGTAAAAAAACGTCTCCAAATGCCTTGTTAGATGCATCGGTTGTTAATTCAAATACCAAATAAACTACTACATACGGTTCAAGTATACTTCATTCATTACAGTGTCACGACCAGCGTAACTGTCAGTGCGCGCCCGTACGTGCGTATGTCTATCATTGAAGTCAAGTTACGCTGGTCGCGACACCATCTAAGCGAATCAGCGATAACACGTTTGATGTATCTTACTTGGTACTGTGTTGAATTTCCAGCAAATGTTATTATATGCTGAAGCAAATAATGCCATGGTGTGGTTTTTCTAGCGATTTCCTGAATAGTGGAGCTTAATAATAAAATATACTTGAAATAAGTATCTAATTATAAAAACCTGGCATAGAAATACTTGTCCCATTTGCCCTGAATTAATGTTGATTGATAAACTTGTACAGAAAATATATTGCCAGAATCGTGCCGTATTTTGCCGGCTTAGAATTGTCGTAAAAAACGACTAAAAGTCACTCAGGAAATGGGCAGCGTTCCGTGCAAATGCAACATGTTACACTTGTGTGTAACTTACATTGAACTATTCTGGCTGTCGAAGTTGAAGTCATAGCAAAGATATGGTTTCAAAATGGGTTTCGATAAAGATAATAAAAAAAAAACGTTAAGAATGTACTGTCCATTTCAACCCAGTGATCTATTATTATTACGGTCAGCAAAGAAAATCTGCTGACGGAATGATTCAAAATAACTGGGACGTTTTAATATAAACCGGTATAATGCAGAGTTTTATAATTCCTGTACAAGTTTCGGTGATGGTGTGTGCATGTGTATTGTATTGTAACGCTGGTTGTGCGGGTGTGTGGGTAGGACGGCGACGGGCACGAGACGCCGCTCGTCACAGACACCAGATTCGACCACGTGAGTACCAAACGGCATGCTAAAGTAGGCCTTTTTGCCTATTAAATTCTAGGAAATAGGTTAGGTACGTTTCATTATGTACAAGTATTTTCAGGGTGTGATCTACACTACTCTTAAAACCGAACAGATTTCAGACACTTTATTGCAAGTCACAAGGAACATGATACATATTCTATTCTTATAATTAAATTTCAAATATTAACCTAACCTTTCAACAAACCACTTTGTTCTGTATGTGTTTTTTTTTTCGAAATATGAGAAACTTAATTGGGTCTCCCAAAATGTTCCCAACGAAAGTTTTAGAAATAGAACACACCCTTAAAACATTTGTACTTAATTAAATGTATTCTTAGAGCATGTTTGTTTGCATGTGTTTCTTTCTTTTAGTTGCTTACCTCTTCATCATTTATCATCATTCATTCTTCATTCACTTGATATTCTTGATTCATGAATTGTTGTAATTATTTACAAACTAGTAATTATTAGTAAGTCCATCTTCATTATGTATGTAGCCTCGACTCATTCGAATCCATGTTTGATTCTTGTCTTTTTAGTCAGTATTGGACAGGGTTATCTTTAATTTCCGTTTATTTATTCAGATATTTCATCGTTACATCAGTCACTTGCTCATCATCATTATTTCCATCTTAGTCATCTTTTTCAGTCAAAGTTTTTGCACTCTTTTTAAACAGTCCCCATATCCAAAAATAAACCTTCTTATTCCCTATAGCAACAAGATGGAGCCACCTCTCGCCCGCAAGATGGCGGCTCGTCTGCGCAAGAGGCTACAGGCGGAGGATCCTCTGCTTCAGGAGACAGCGGGTCCGGGTCGGAGGGGGATGAAGTGGAGTTCGTGCCGTCCTCGTGGGACTGCCGCGCCGCGCCCGGGAAGAGCTCGTTGAGGAGTCTCGAGCAACAGCCGCCCGCTGTAAGTACTACCATTCATTATACTACTCTCTCTATCTTTCTCTAAGCAAGCTGTGCAGTGCCTGTAACGCTCCAGGCCGTTGTGATCAGCGTAAACAAAAGTTCTAAGGTACTTTGGACATTACCACAAACAAGTTAGACGCGATTTGAACGAGTGTCTAGCGTTTTTTTGTATGAAGATATTTTTTAAACACGCGTTCGACACGCGGGTAAGTTTTTTATGGTAAGGCCTTTTACGTCTAATAAAGAGAGAGAGTTAATAGTATTGATTTTAATTACTCTCAACTCTATTTACCCAAAACAACAAAATCGTTTCTCATCAGTAAAATGGCGTGACTACTTAACACAGAATACGTTACTTTAGTACAAAATACCTACGCTGTTACGTTGCTTTTTTAATCTGGAAATGTGGATTGTTTTTACTAGTTATATAATCTTTTTCTTTATACGTCGAGGAGGAGATGATCCATTAATTACTGTTACTTCATTAGCATTACATACAATATAAATCTAAAACATTAGTCAACATCTTAACTAAAAAGGCCGCCCCATGACGCTCCCGGTCCAAAGGTGCCCATAATACTCATAATTAGTAATTAGCTAATACTTTTTCTAGTGTGTTTATAGTCTAGGCAGTTTCTTAGAACTTAGAATTAATATGGTCTACGACTTTGCTAGAATTAATTAGTAGAATAAACCCACAAGCTAGACTAATAAATCCTATTTGTTTCCAAATCATTGTGGGCTTGCGTTCCACCACAGAGTTTCCTGGTGGTAAGTTTGTGTAGATTGTAGAGTAAATGTAGATCATTTTATCATGTAGTGTTTTCATTTTCATCATCAACATAATAAGAGTGTGTAATTTGACTAGTGATCGATACCGAAAGCTCAGAACGGGCTAGTGATATACAGTGTGTAAAAATATTAGCTGCAAAAATTTTAAGGGGTAAACCAGCCCTTGAAACTGAACAACTTTACCCAAGGAACATAGCCTCCCATACAAACTTGGTCGGTTGGTAATATTGTATGCGAGGTCAAAATTTTTTTTCATAGATTGATCTATGTTCCTTGGGGAAAGTTGTTCAGTTTCATGGGCTGGTTTACCCCTTGAAATACTTGCAGCTAATATTTTTACACCTTATAGTATAAAAAGAAGCTTTGGAGGAAGTTGTTTCTTATCATTATTTCACGGGCCATGGAATCTAGTATTCTAATCGTGTCCATCTATGATTTACTGTCGTGATTTCATATTTTTAGTGCAGTGTTTATTTTTGCTATATTTCATAACGTTTATTTACTGTGTCATCTTCCTTAGTAGTATACATTGTTGTATTTCTTCTATAAGTTGCGTCTTAGTGGGCCCTATGCTTTTCTGTCGTTCGTATTGTAATTACCTAGCCACCAGAATCACTCCCACCGTGGAATTCAGTTCCACTGCTGCGCAAATATATATTCTTCCTGTTTCAACTGTTTACCTTTCAAAGAAACTCTTTGTAGTAAACTTTGTGTAGATGATGTCAGGGAAACAGCAGTAAAATCTCTTACAGTCTGTAGAAATAATGAGGCCACCATATTCTTCGTGATTGGTAAAATCGGAAAGATAACGCTTAACAATTGTATAATACGTATATATAATCATATCTATCCTCTAGAAAATTGCGGTTTGTAAAATTTCCTCCTAAATAAATCCACGACAGGACTATCACTATTTCTCCAACAATACAATAAACCTTGCAATGACAAAAGCGATAACTTTCTCCAGGACAAGAAGAAAGTTGTGTTCAAGCGTCAGAAGTACCACTGCGTGTACGAGTACCCGCGCGAGCTCGCCGACGTGGACACGCACTCGCCGGCCTACCTGCCAGACCTGTCCACTTACTGCGGTAAGTATGTAGCGTTAGTAAGTAAAGTAGGAGGTGGTGTAAGCACGGCAGAAGTACCACTGCGTGTACGAGTACCCGCGCGAGCTCGCCGACGTGGACACGCACTCGCCGGCCTACCTGCCAGACCTGTCCACTTACTGCGGTAAGTATGTAGCGTTAGTAAGTAAAGTAGGAGGTGGTGTACGCACGGCAGAAGTACCACTGCGTGTACGAGTACCCGCGCGAGCTCGCCGACATGGACACGCACTCGCCGGCCTACCTGCCAGACCTGTCCACTTACTGCGGTAAGTATGTAGCGTTAGTAAGTAAAGTAGGAGGTGGTGTACGCACGGCAGAAGTACCACTGCGTGTACGAGTACCCGCGCGAGCTCGCCGACGTGGACACGCACTCGCCGGCCTACCTGCCAGACCTGTCCACTTACTGCGGTAAGTATGTAGCGTTAGTAAGTAAAGTAGGAGGTGGTGTACGCACGGCAGAAGTACCACTGCGTGTACGAGTACCCGCGCGAGCTCGCCGACGTGGACACGCACTCGCCGGCCTACCTGCCAGACCTGTCCACTTACTGCGGTAAGTATGTAGCGTCAGTAAGTAAAGTAGGAGGTGGTGTACGCACGGCAGAAGTACCACTGCGTGTACGAGTACCCGCGCGAGCTCGCCGACGTGGACACGCACTCGCCGGCCTACCTGCCAGACCTGTCCACTTACTGCGGTAAGTATGTAGCGTCAGTAAGTAAAGTAGGAGGTGGTGTACGCACGGCAGAAGTACCACTGCGTGTACGAGTACCCGCGCGAGCTCGCCGACGTGGACACGCACTCGCCGGCCTACCTGCCAGACCTGTCCACTTACTGCGGTAAGTATGTAGCGTCAGTAAGTAAAGTAGGAGGTGGTGTACGCACGGCAGAAGTACAACTGCGTGTACGAGTACCCGCGCGAGCTCGCCGACGTGGACACGCACTCGCCGGCCTACCTGCCAGACCTGTCCACTTACTGCGGTAAGTATGTAGCGTCAGTAAGTAAAGTAGGAGGTGGTGTACGCACGGCAGAAGTACCACTGCGTGTACGAGTACCCGCGCGAGCTCGCCGACGTGGACACGCACTCGCCGGCCTACCTGCCAGACCTGTCCACTTACTGCGGTAAGTATGTAGCGTTAGTAAGTAAAGTAGGAGGTGGTGTACGCACGGCAGAAGTACCACTGCGTGTACGAGTACCCGCGCGAGCTCGCCGACGTGGACACGCACTCGCCGGCCTACCTGCCAGACCTGTCCACTTACTGCGGTAAGTATGTAGCGTTAGTAAGTAAAGTAGGAGGTGGTGTACGCACGGCAGAAGTACCACTGCGTGTACGAGTACCCGCGCGAGCTCGCCGACGTGGACACGCACTCGCCGGCCTACCTGCCAGACCTGTCCACTTACTGCGGTAAGTATGTAGCGTCAGTAAGTAAAGTAGGAGGTGGTGTACGCACGGCAGAAGTACCACTGCGTGTACGAGTACCCGCGCGAGCTCGCCGACGTGGACACGCACTCGCCGGCCTACCTGCTAGACCTGTCCACTTACTGCGGTAAGTATGTAGCGTCAGTAAGTAAAGTAGGAGGTGGTGTACGCACGGCAGAAGTACCACTGCGTGTACGAGTACCCGCGCGAGCTCGCCGACGTGGACACGCACTCGCCGGCCTACCTGCCAGACCTGTCCACTTACTGCGGTAAGTATGTAGCGTCAGTAAGTAAAGTAGGAGGTGGTGTACGCACGGCAGAAGTACCACTGCGTGTACGAGTACCCGCGCGAGCTCGCCGACGTGGACACGCACTCGCCGGCCTACCTGCCAGACCTGTCCACTTACTGCGGTAAGTATGTAGCGTTAGTAAGTAAAGTAGAAAGTTGTATTCAAACGGCAAAAGTACCACTACGTGTGCTATCGCTTAGTTCAGTAATATCTGTTGTTCAAAATCGGATCAGCAGATTTTCAATAATTCACGTTTTTATGGAATCGTGATTTCTTAAGTTTGCCGGCTCCGAGCCTCAGACGGTGTTTTATCATCATTGGCCTCATAAAGAGGAAAACTGTAAATAATACTTTTAGCACAGGAAAACAAACTACTATAAATACATAGTAATCCTATATACAGAATTGAATTTCATCATATTTTGTAGTTTGAATTTGTGATACGTTGTTTGTTGGCCGTCTACGAATTACTCTGTATCTATTTTCAATCTTAATAAGGTTTTTTTATAAAGAGAAATTGCTCCAATATTGTAAAAGGTGAACTAAAGGTCAAAATATAATATAAAAAAAATGTGTTCTATAAAAATTTACCCAGCCAGCAAAACACTTTTGATGTGAGAAAATAAGGTCAAATGCTTTTTTTCTACTTTCGAAGTATGTTTTTCAGTTTCATGGACTGGCTAAAGAATTTGCAGAAAGATTTTAACCCTGCGTAGTTTTGGTAGAAGTAGTAGTAGAAGTAGTTTTGGTAGGCATTAACGTAAAGAAGTGTAAATGATTGTTGTTGTTTTTCAGAATGGGACCCATCTAGCGCTGAGGAAGCAGAGTTGGGTTACGGGCAGCTGTACGGGACGCCCATGGACATGTTCCAGCTCAGATCCGGCATCTCTTTCGGACCTGGTATGTCATCTGTCAAATATCGTAAGACTCTATACACAAAACTGAAAATCGTCCTTTAAAATAGTGCGACTTCGAGAGTCATATCCTCAACTATGTGTAAACGACGGGAAAGAAGATGTCATTTGTACTGCTTCTTCATCTTGTACTTGTCACTGTCATTTTGTACTTCTAGCTTACATTACATCCAATGATGGGGTTGTGTTTTTATCTTGTCGTATTCTATAACCGCTGTTGGACATAAGCTTTCTCTTATAAGGGCGTAATAGCCATACTTGTTCATCACGCTTGGAAGACAGATTACAGTGTAAGGTGTTTTATTAGAGAAGCCCGATAGTTCCTGGTGTTTAGAGTTTTTAAACCACTTGACTATGATGGTTATTCCAAAAATTTCTATTTTGAGTCTTTCTTTTCGTGTGGAGCACTGAGCGCCCAACGACCTGATGAACCCTGGTATCAGTTTTAAGTAACTATCACGTACTGATACGAAGTACTTAGTTTCTGCCTTTATTCCACAGATTACGACGACGATTTCTTCATATCATCCTCGGCCCGCCCGTTCGAATCCCTCGGCATCATGTCGTCCGCCAGCCAGTTCTTCCCCGGCATGCATCTCAAGCAACCCTCCACCTTGCTGGCCGGCAGGGACGGGGACGACGAAGACGACGACTTCCCCCCACCACCCTCCCCCCTGGTAACCTCCCTTACTAACACTAGAGCGCCATCCCTAGATTTCACCACCCCAGACTCTGGCGTCGAAGATATCACCCCCGGATCCACTTCCACTGAAGAGGATTTCAAAGCGAAGAAGTTAGAAGAAGGACCGATTTGGAAGCCGATAGATAGCGCGAGTTCCAGCGAATCGGTAAGCCCTAGCTCCCCCGGCGGCGAAGCCCTAGGAGGCCTGAGGCACACCAGGGATAAACTCAAGCTAGATCTCCCGCCAAGTCCGCATATACCTTCCCCAAGGCATAACCGCGTGTTTAACTTTGTATTGGACAAGCCGAAAAGACGTCACACGAAGGAAGAACGCGAAGGAACAACTCCGTTAGTAATGACAGATGAAACACCGGTCATAACGTCAAACCTTCCCATAGAAAAAGACGATGACATTACTTTACCAGAACCGACGTTTTCTACCTTTGGAAAGTGCAAATCCAGTCCCGATAGCGACTCTTCAGAGCAAAAAATCATCCTTACGGACGAACAATCTCCTACTACAGAGAGTAAGGAGGAGAATGTCGGCAAAACAGAAACTGTCAAAGGCGAAGGCACGGTCCTAGACAGTGGGGACGAAGACTCCGGCATTGAAAGTAGCTCCAAAGCCACTCTAGAGAGAAAAACTAACGTCTCGTAGAAAGAATAGAGTAAGTCTTGTGAATAGTTGAGTATCGGCACCGCTAGATGGCGCTGTTCATGATTAGAATTCGATGAAAGGAGCAGACTGCAAAATGTTACGTACTAAAATACGATTTTGTGATGTCATTGTCAAATAGGGGATTGTGCAAAAATATGGATAAATATCTACATTAACATTACCAAGTAAATCATCAGAAAATTAAAAATTTAATCGATTCAATTTCGATCGAAATCGAAACGAAATAATGTTGTCTAATAAAATTAAGAGAAGGTAATATAATGGTATCGTCATAATGTGTGTGTATTCGTCCCTATGTCTTGATTGAACTAATTGGAAATTGTGTTGTCTCTGAAAATGATTATGGATAAGGATTATAATTTGTAAAGTTTGAAAAAGATTTGAGAGTTTCGTAACCAAAATGATTGCGAATTGAATCTTAACGGTTGTTTGTACGATAATTGTAGCGTAGTTGGCAGAAGGATAGTGAAAAGAAATAGTTCATCATCTGATATTACCCAATACCCAATAATTTAAAAATCGTGCCCTGATTATAATGTTACCCAATTTTTTTCATCTAACAAGTATTCTAGCCATAATAACGTCCCACTTATTAATATGTTCAAAACCCTCATACTCTTTGGAACATATCTCCACCATCTTCAAAACTAAAAGTCAATACTAATGATTAAAAAATACTCATATAATTCGTAAGATCATTAAAAAATAATACCTATTACCTACGATGTAGCTAAAATACTGTTAGCACTATTTCAAAATTACTTAGTATCTCGTAAAACTGAACTACTTTTAGTAAAGACCTAAGTTCAAGCAAAAACATCTTGTTATGTTCAGGTTTTGAATAAAAAGTAAAATACAGGGTGTTAGGAAAAGTACTAACTTCCTTTCAAGGGATGAACCAGCCCATGAAACTGAACAACTTTCCCCAAGGAACATAGGACCTACAACCTGACTCGGCTGGTACGTTTTGTATGGAAGGTCAAAAAGATTTGTGATATTTCGCCCTATGTTCCATGGGGAAAGTTGTTCAGTTTCATAAGCTGGTTCATCCCTTGAAAGGAAGTTAGTATTTTTCCTAACGAATTGTATAAGACGATTTGATCACATTGTTTACTTTAAAAGTAGGTAATAGTAGATTACGTTCTTAGGTATGTAAGTGATCAATAACAACCGAGGTTTTTTAACGCCCGAGCGGAGCGAGGGCGGTACCTTTCCGAGGTTGTTATTGATGTTACATCCGTGGTACGTATACTGCTTTACATATCGAATGAAAAGTGAGCAAAATAAAGCGATAAATACAAAAAAACGATCCATAAATGATGATTGTATCGTCTGGTATACAAATTGCACCACACAACTTTTTTTTCTATGATTCAAAAATGTTGAATTAATATGAAAGAAAAGTATCCTAACATAAAGTAGACATTTTTCTGATCGTAGGGATATTAGTAATTTTTACTTTTGTCATTGTAATATTGAGTAATAATTCGACAAACTCATTTATTGAGGTTATAAAAATACAGATTAAAAATATAATTCCTGCGTTCAAACAACACAATTCGTAGCGGCCAGTTCGAAATTTAAAATCGTATACAACTAATTGGATGCAACTCCTATTAAAAATAAGAAGAAATTGATTTTAACTTTTTAATTGCCGCGATTCTATTGGTTCTTTTTCTAGTTCCATATTTAAAATTACTTACAGGCTTAGTTTTAAAACCTCGCCTGTAAGTTGAACTTACAGGTCGTGTTTTTTGTCAGTAATGACCTACTTTCAGAGCATGAGATATGTAATAGTAGATTACGTACTGAGGTATGTAAGCTATCAATAACAACCGAGGTTTTTTAACGCCCGAGCGGAGCGAGGGCGGTACCTTTCCGAGGTTGTTATTGATGTTACATCCGTGGTACGTATACTGCTTTACATATCGAATGAAAAAAGAGTAAAATAAAGCGATAAATACAAGAAAACGATCCATAAATGATGATTGTATCGTCTGCTATTCAAATTGCACCACTAAACTTTTTTTTCTGTGATTGAAAAATATTGAATGAATATGAAAGAAAAGTATCCTAACATAAAGTAGACATTTTTCTGATCGTAGGGATATTAGTAATTCTTACTTTTGTCATTGTAATATTGAGTAATAATTCGACAAACTCATTTATTGAGGTTATAAAAATACAGATTAAAAATATAATTCCTGCGTTCAAGCAACACAATTCGTAGCGGCCTGTTCGAAATTTAAAATCTTGGATGCAACTTCTATTAAAAATTAGAAGAAATTGATTTTAACTTTTTAATTGCCGCGATTCTATTGGTTCTTTTTCTAGTTCCATATTTAAAATTACTTACAGGCTTAGTTTTAAAACCTCGCCTGTAAGTTGAACTTACAGGTCGTGTTTTTTGTCAGTAATGACCTACTTTCAGAGCATGAGATATGTAAAATAGTTTGCAAGAATAGTGCTAGCAATTTTTATAACTTTCTTATACATTTAAGGATATAAGCTAAAGTTCACTAAGCCAGTGACCGTTTCATGTCGAACTAAGGTACAAAATAACCGTGAATTATTATTGTTATGATTATGGAATATGTAGCGTTTCATCGTTCAATAAAATAAGCGCTTTGATACTTTTACAAATCCACTGCTTTGAAAGATAAGCGTGAAAACACTTCATAGTTCCGTTTTCGACTTTAGCTGTCTTAGAATGTAGAAACATTAGTTCAGTTTTCATCTTAAATATATATGAAAAATGGAACTATGTAAGTGCAAATATGATTGTAGTGAACAAGAAATAAAAAATCATGTCCGAGATTTGATACGGCCTATCCGTTTTATACACTAGACTTCATACGTAAACGTTTCTCTCTTATTTCTGATTGTAGTTGACTAGTGTATTATTGTCTAACTTAGGCTCGAATTATATTCGACCGCCGACCGCCGACCGACGTGGTTAAAAAGCGCATAATTCGTTGCTTACATTTTCTTGTAAACTTGCAACGAGTGGTATGAACGCTGCGGTTAGCGGATTTATATAATCCTAGTGTTAGACTATTGTAAACTAAATATTCGTCTAAATAATGGTCTAAAATTATATAAAAGGAAGTTATTCGACGCACAAGGGAGTTTTGACATCTTCCACGACCTCATCCGTTCGGTCTAAGAGGTTTCAGCCAATTGTAGGTAAGCTAAGAGTTTATATGTAACTAGGTAAGCGTAGGTTTAGCTATACGAAACAAGATAGATAATGATATTATGTATTTATTGTGCATGAGGCTACAGGTACGTTCTTCTAAATCATAGTGTTTTGATTTGTGAAAGGACAAATCAATCAATCAAATTATTTATTCAAAGTAGTAAATTTTACATTTCGCTTTTTGATGGTCAAGAATTAACAAGGATATAAATGGTTATTGTATTCTTATTTGAAATTTTGACTGGAATTATTTTGAATTATGTAAGGCTAAATTAACCTGTTCGTACTTTAATTTCGATAAGCTAAAGGTTAGGCCCTTTAGATCCTAAACTAGGCCTTCGACTTCTTAAATTTTGTAGAAATTCGTCGTCTTATGATTTAGTTGTAACTTTGCGTCATTCGTGGCAAGAGCATACCTGTAGTCTGGTGCGGTCGGTGTGTGCCACGATACATAGCGTCACCATATAATTATACGACCGGCATCATATAATTATCTCGAGCGATACGTCCAAGTGTGAAACTGATGTGCAATCTCTCTCATTTCCATATCATCGCGTTTTACTTATTTAGTTTACATTGTAAATATTATTTAATATACAATAAAATCACTTTGAATATGAAAATTTATTGATTATGTACTACACGATATGTTTATTGTTCTGAACTTTTTTTACAGTTTTAGAATGTTTTCGTTAATGTACAGTTGTAAATAAGCCGTAGATGTCCATTTTGTTAAGATTTAAGGAGTTTTACTAGATTTGTTTGGTTCCCTTACAGATATTTTTTAAGTCTATAGAAGAATTTTCGTAGCACTTTATTTAAATGATCGAAAAAGCATATTCACCTTTATTATACGGCGTGTTAGGAAAAGTACTAACCACCTTTTAAGGGGTGAAACAACCCATTAAACTGAACAACTTTCCCAAGGAACGTAGATCGAAATGTGAAAAAAAATTTGGACCTTCGTACAAAATGTACCAAACGACTTGGTCAATTCGTATGTGGGATCATCATTTTTTTTTCTTGGGGGAAGTTGTTTTGTTTCATGGGCTGGATCATCCCTTGAGAGAAAGTTAGTACTTTTTCTAACATCCTGTGTAGAAGTAAAGGAATAATTTTGAATGAATTGTCCAATATAATGGTATTTATTGTTTGTAAGTTGTTATTTGTTTGAGTTGGCAGTATTGTGTATGTGAGCGCGTCGGAAGTCTTTCATATTGTGACTTTGTCGAGTCTTTTAAAAGTATTTCTATGAAACAAAAATAAATAAAACTTGTGACTCAATACAAGACTTTTTATTTATTTAAACATTTTTCAATCTATTAAACAAAACAGTTAAATAAATAAAATTTTATCCTAATAATAAGTACGTGAGATTCGGAATGTAATACATAATTTTCCTTTTTCTTACTACTAAATTCTTATTTATTTACAAATATTTTGATTTGTTTGCCTCTATAATACTTAGAAAAGAAAATACAATTTTGCCAAAATCGAATAGGCAATTTAAATTTTAATTGCAAAAAAAGTTGTCATTGACGTCCTCGGCGAAATTTACTAAACTGGCGATCAACGCTATCACTTGACGGCAGCCAGCGGTCGCATATCATTTGATCCTAGGAGCTCTTATTCTTAATTCTCGCATTTTTGTATTCTACTAACCGTGTTCGTATCATACATACTAACAAATTTACCGATTTTGACATAGTAATATTGTGATACGAATAGTTAGCTCTGTCGTTGCGGACTTCCGTGCACGATTGCAGATATCACAATTTCAGGATTTGAGCTCTTTGCGAAGCTATTGTGCAAAGTAGAATTTCATTGTAATCAGTGGAGCAGCGGTCAGCCGCGCCGCCAGATAATGACGAGCCCCGTGACGTCACTGGTGGCCAGCAGACTCTCGTCGTAGCTGAAACTCACGCCCAGCACCGGCGCCGCGTGACCTGAGAATATTATATTTTGTTAAGTAAGTGAATCAGAAATGATAACACGGGAATCGTTTTGTAAGTAACATTGAATCGTTATTCAAATAATACTACAAATAACAAAAAAAAAAAAACGCAAAACAGTGAGTTGGTCAATAATTGAGGACTAAATCAGATCAGATTTCTGTTTATGCAGATTATCTTTTTTACAAAAATCATACATTTAAGTTCTACTAAGACGAAATTGTAGATGTCAAAATACAAAATTATTTTGAATATTGTGTTTAGTCAATTCAATTTTACTCGGCCTAATGCCCAAACGCATGTACGTTTATTGCAATAAACAGACGAAGCACCTTGCAACTTATTAACGACAGGGTTGTCGGCGCGTCCCTCGATGTCGAAGAAGTAGACGCACGCGTCCTCGCTGCCGGACACCACGCACACGCCGCGCCGGAACGACATCAGCGGACAGAACGTCGACTGCACCGGCAGAGCACTACTCGACACTGGGAACTTCTTTTTCAGGAGCAGGCTGCCGTCGCGGTCGATTATTCTGCATTAAATATAAACAATTATTATAAATTGTTTATCGGTTCTCTGTCGGGGTAGGTTACTTTACCTATTTGGGATTTGGCGTGGAACCAATATAAATTGTTAATAAATTAAAATAAACACTCAAACAATCTCAATAAATGACCATCAACAATCAAAAATAGCAATTAACTTTTAATAAATATTAAAGAATGCAATAAACGCTTTATAAATGTCAATAAACAGTCAAAGAATGCTAATTAACTCAATAAATAAGAATTAACAATTAACCTTTTGCACGCCAGAGTTTTTTTACGTCGGCACACCCCCGACGCCAAGCATAGAAAAATGTGAAGATGGTAAAAACTTATCGGCAAGCAGCCCGGTGTCTTAAACAAGACAGAATTTAAGTTATAAAAATAGGTAAATTTGGACTACTTTAGTCGTCAGTGGCGTCGTATGTACGCGAGCGTTTGGCAACTATAGTGGTCATTGGCGTTCAAAAGGTTAAAAAAATGCAAATAAACGAGAGATTATAGAGATAAACAAAGAATACTAATAAAGTTTCAATAAATGACGATAGACAATAAAATAATCCCAATAAATTAAAAAAAAAATGTAAATAAACAAGCAAAAAATTCCAATAAACTATCAATAAATGTCGATAAAGAACCAAACCATGCCAATAAACACTCAATAAATGTCAATAAAGAATTAAACTATGCTAATAAATTCCCAATAAACAATCAAAAATAATAAATAAATAAATATCTTGGAACACTCACAAATGCCAATTAAGTTTCAATAAATGATCATAAACAATTAATGCAAGTACACAATCAATAATTGTCAATAAACAATCAAAAGTTGACAATAAACAATCAAACAATGCCAATCAATGTCAACAAACAATAATTTGACCTCGTCACACGCGTCAAGTTCTTACCGGAATAGATGCAGTTGGTTCTGTGCGGAGGCGAGCAAAGCCGGGTGTCGCGCTAGCCACGGGCTCCAGCTCAGGCACGTGACCGCGCCCTCTACGCTGAAGCGGCGCAACTTGCTCAGCGTCCCACCCAGACCTTCGAGACGGTAGCTTACTATTACACCCTGGAAACAGCATAAAATAATACATATACATATCACGCCTATATCCCTTGCATTGTAGGTAGATAATACATACATATATCACGCCTTTATCCCTTGCGGGGTAGGCAGAGCGTTAACGACCGGAAAAATACGGTCGCTATCGCCACGTCTGACAAATATTGAGGGCCGTTTAAGATAATTTGTGTATCACTATAGTTACAGGTTGTCAGCCTGTCACCTAAAAGTTGTAATACACATGAAACCCTCGAGTCCCTTAGTCGCCTTTTACGACACCCAAGGGGAAGAAATGGGGTGATACTATTCGAAGCCGGCATCACACGATAATAAACGGACGAAAAAACGGTAATTTACACCACAGCCGACAAAATTTTGAGGGAAATATCAGAAGACTGTGTAAACATAGTGACGAATGATACTACTAACTAGGAGCAGGCTTCCGACATGGTTGTGGAACGACTTCGTCTCAGTAATCATAGGCACCAAACGTGCCCTCCGAAGCAAGGAACCATCTTCCTTGCAGTGTCCTAATCAACTCTGTGTGTGACACACCGAGAATCGAACCAGGAGCTCAATTTCTGAATTGTACGTTTTCGGATCCGAGCACGAAAGTCTAAAACGGTTGGTATAACCACATGTTTTTAAATTTCTTTTACTTGATGTTTTGATAGTCAAAAATATGTGTGAATTTTTGAGGGTATGTGGGAATCGATAAGTAGAACGTGAGATACAAGCATAACAAGTGGCAGATTTTCGCATAAAACTGAAGCGTAAGTTACAAAAATAGAGCTCCTCGACCTTTTGTTTTGCAGGCAATCGATCTACCACTGCGCCACATCGGTCGTGTGGTTTAGTCGTGGTTTAATAATAAATGTGTAAATGACTAACCTTGTCATTAGCCGCCCAAAACATCCTTCCACTTGAATCGCAGGCGATGGACAGCACTTTCCCTCCTAATATACTGCTGCCACCTAGTTACAATACAAACACTCTGTATTAACTTTGAAACCACTGATCGAAGAATTAGGGGTGTACTACTTCTTTAGTCTTTGTTTGAAATTATATCACCGAGAAGTATCGCCGATGCGAAATATACAAACACGTTTTAAATAGAGGCCCAATCTTGGTTTGAGAGAAACTTGATTTGAGGGGAAATCGAGTTGTTATTGTTTCGTAGACTATTTAACCTCATGTTCTATTTGGAATATTTTCACACTTGTATTAGCTGGCTAATTTTGTTTCAGAAGTGGGATTCTTTATATATTTAACCGTATGTACATAACATAGAAAATTACATCAGTTTAAATCTAAAAGGATATCTCTCAGCGAGCAGACCTAGGATAGCAGTTCTTTGTAGTAGGGTAGTAGTTCTTTGAATAAACAAGAGATTATTATTACCTCTAGGATATATCCCTGTAGAGACATTAAGCACCTCCACCATCCCCCGCGCATTCCCCGCTATGACCATGTTGTTGTTGGCGGGCTGGAACACACAGCAGCACAGGGCCGCATTCAGCTGGTCCTTGACGGCGCGCAAGCGGGTGCGCCTGGATACGTCCCACACGCAGAGCAGCCCGTCCGCGCCGCACGTCACTAGCAGCTCGTTTGAGGCGGACCAGTCGCAACCTGGAAAAACGATTATGGTGTTTGTGGAAAATAGTAGTTATATTGGTGCAGTACTTAACATAACTCGGCTTTATCCAGTAGATTTGTAGGTAAGACAGGGGTACTGGTAAGGGTACATAATTTCTTTTTCATAACGTTCAATGTTTCAAAGTAGCAATACGAGTACGACAAAATAGTACAATGACAGTGTAGAAAAATATCAGTGGCAGAATGTCATAATGGCAGAATGTGGTGGTAAAATAAAGGATCTGTAAATGGCGGCGGTTTCCAAAGTGCGAGGGCGAAAGAATGAAAGCCTGGTACTTATATGTATGTAAGAGCCTCAGTGCGAGACAGAAAGCATGACAATCAAACGCATTTTTTATTTTTTTGTCCCACTCGTGCCGCGATTCTATTAGGAACATAAAATTGTTATTGTTTACAATGACTAATTCATTTATTCAGTGACAGTATTGTATTGTAACTCTCTGACATTCTAAAAGCATTCATTGTGAATCTACTTGGAAATAAACGATTGAATCTTGAATCCGCCATTTACAGATCCTATCTACAAGCAAACTTTGCTTAGTTCGGGGCTAGATGGCACTGTGTGTTATTTACATTTATTCGGACAGCTTCTAGCAAATCAAACTCATCATGTGCTGAATTAGATTCGCTACACTTACCAGTGACGGCGGCGGTGTGTCCGTCGAAGACGACGCTGACGGCGGGCGGCGTGGCGGTGACGTCACACACTGACACGGTGCCGTCGTGAGACGCGCTACACTTACCAGTGACGGCGGCGGTGTGTCCGTCGAAGACGACGCTGACGGCCGGCGGCGTGGCGGTGACGTCACACACTGACACGGTGCCGTCGTGAGACGCGCTACACTTACCAGTGACGGCGGCGGTGTGTCCGTCGAAGACGACGCTGACGGCCGGCGGCGTGGCAGTGACGTCACACACTGACACGGTGCCGTCATGAGACGCGCAACACAGCTTCGAGCGGTCGTTGTTCGCGAACTTCACTATGCTTACTTGCTCTGTATGCTGTAAAACAATTTATGATATTTGAGGAGATCAATGGTTTTTATAGCCAATTTTTAAGTGTTCATAAATGGCGCTGAGCAAAACTGATAAAGGTTATTTCCAAGAACATGGATTTGGTCTATTTGAATAACACAAACCGCCTAATATTTATAAATAAATATATATTTATAATAAATAAGCTTTGCTTAGTTTGGGGCTAGATGGCGCTGTGTGAATTGTCCAGGATATTTATTTATTTATTTATATGAAATCAACGCCATCTGGTATGAAATTGTAAAAAGTGGCAAGAACAGATAGACAATTTCTTATTATGCTGGCCAGGTAATAAATGAAATAAGACAGGCCTAACATCGTGTCGCGTAATAAAAGTGTCTAATAATTAAAATATATAAATTCTAGTTTTACCTGATCAAAAATATGATGGACACCAGTAAATGCATAGTTTTCTGATATGGAGCAATCATTCTTATTTTTAGAGTGAGATGCTGATGGTGGTAAGTCCTCAAGTGCCAAGCTAGCCTGAAAGAAAAAAAAATGACAAAATAAATTAGAATAAATCCATAACATAATTACAGAAAGAAGGGTTACAATAAGAAAAGAAACATTATATAAAAGATATGTGCCAATAGACAGCCTTACTGCTATAAAACAATTTCTACCAGGCAACATTAGTGTACAGGAAAGTATTTATAAGAGACAATATTATCAGAACTAAATTTCTCATTTTAAAAATGTAGCATTCTTTACATATGACTTATTCCCATTCTAAAAGTATTATCAGTATAATCATTAGTAATAATTACATAAAGTTCAGAATAACACAAAATTACTCACTTTGCTAGCGGAGCGAGCTCTCGATGATGAAGAACTTAGAGATATGTTGTCCTGCACTCCGTACCTTCTCTGCAGCAGCTGACTACGCACATTCAGGTACTTCTTTATCGTGTCTATATCCTGGAGATAAAGCATCATATTGCGTCAGCTTTGAAATTAAGAACAAAATAAGGCATGCTTTCTGTCTCCCACTGGAGCTCTTACATACACCAGGTATTCATGCTATCTCGCTCGCACTTAGGTAACCGCCGCCATTTACAGATCCTTTCTTTATTTCTACGACTAATACATATTCTAAAGGTTTTCTAACTGACCTTAAATTTTGCATTTTCTCTTAGCAATTGACTGCGTCGACGTATGTAGAGGGTTTCTGGAGAAGAAAAAGTATATTTTTTTTTTTTTTGTAATTGGAATCAAATTAGATTTTTATCAGAATCTCTTAAAATACAATGAGAGAAGGAAATGCATAGGAAGTTGTAATAATAGCTCGAATTCAACTGCCGAGAGGTAGTGTAATACAATCATGTTCTTGGAATGACCCAAGGAGATAAAGATATCCTAAGATTGCAAAGAAGCAAAACAAATAAATACTCACTGAAGTTAGGGTTGTTTGGAGCCCGATAAGCATTAAATCTTGCATCTAATGCGAAGATTTGTTGCTGGAATGCCGCAGCCATTGTATATCTATAAATTTTAAATCAAAATCTCTAGATTTACATTATTTTAGCACGATAAATAAACGAAATAAACACAGCTGTTACTGTCACTATGACGTCACTGATGATCAGTGACAGGGTCGTGACGTCACTGTCTTGTCTATGGTTTTCTTTTTTTTTTTGGATCTGCTACAAGCTATTTAAGCCATATTGTGTGGTAGTATTTTTTATACTAGAATGGCAACACAGGAAAAAAAAATCTGTCACATCACATATAATGTCACTTGTCACTTGTCAGTGTTTTTCCTATCCGTTTCTCATTCCCAGGAAAATTACTAATTTTCTCCGTTTTTCGACTGTGCCTTTACTTCTTATCAGGTATTAAACTCCCATTTATTATCACCAGTGATTAGAAACCGAGACTCGCCTGTTTTAATTCAAAATGGTTGATCCAGTCGACGAATATTTCGAGACTGCGTTGGCCCTCGTGAAATCGGCCGGAAACCTTATAACTGAGCATATATCTGGCTGTAAAGTGTTCGAAACGAAGTCCAGTGCTATCGATTTAGTCACAGAAGTTGACAAGAAGGTTGAACGGGCTCTAATCGAAGGGCTCTCTAACACATTTCCAACCCACAAGTTTATCGGTGAAGAGTCGTGTGCTGACGGCGCTAAATGTGTTTTGACTGATGACCCAACATGGATTATCGACCCAGTGGATGGCACCTTGAATTTCGTACATGGATTTCCCCATAGCTGCATTTCTCTTGGTCTCTGCATCAATAAAGAGTCAGTAGCAGGGATAATCTACAACCCACTGCTTCAGCAGTTGTTCACAGCGAGAAAGGGCCGAGGTGCGTTCCTGAATGATCGCAGGATTCATGTTTCGAAAACCAAAAAACTCAAAGATGCTCTGGTAGCATTTGAAGCTGGCACAAGCACTGATGAAGGGAGACGAGCGGCAGTTTTCGAAAACTTCAAGAGAGTAATTACTAAAGCTCATGGTGTGAGGGCGCTAGGGTCAGCTGCCTTGAACATGGCAATGGTAGCATTGGGCGGAGCTGATGCCAACTTTGAATTTGGAATCCATGCTTGGGATGTAGCCGCTGGCGACATCCTGGTAAGGGAAGCTGGCGGAGTGGTGATTGATCCTGCTGGAGGGCCATTTGACATCCTGTCACGTAGGGTGCTGTGCGCTAGTTCCCCTGAACTGGCTCAGGAGCTGGCTAAAACTATAGTTCAATTTTATCCTGAGAGGGATTAAAATATGTTAGTCGAGAATTGATGTTCCAATGTGGTAACCAGTGTTGATGTCTGTAATATTTGATAACTGTAGATGTTTGTTGAAATGGTGTTGATAATTTAATATTTTACTCTTGAATCATTGTCTGTGTTTATTGTAAGTGTAAAAGGTTTATTTATAAACAAAATAAATTATACAGTCAAATAACATTATGTACAATTTAATTAGATGCTAGAGATAAGTTGCTTTATTTGTGTGTACTGTTTATATTTAAACAGAAATCTATTATGAATATTGTGTCCTAGTGAACCAAAGTAATAAGTAGTCATATAAATGAAATAAACAAACTCTGTGTATTTAAATTATTTATTCACAGCTAGAATCTTATTATTATACTTACACTGTACTTAATTCCTAGAGAATGCATTGTTATAAACCTTGTGAAAATATGTTACAGTATGCATTTAATGAACCAAACACAATAAATGTATATTTTATTGAAAACTTGTGTTTATTTTTAGATCAGAAAAAGTAATGTTTACAATTCACTTATAAAACCCTCCATACACCAGTAGTCATAATCAAATTAGCATTTCTACTTAAATTTTTCAACCATCAACTTAAGTTTTCTAGAAATAAAAACCAAACACTGTATGCTATTTTAGGTTTATAAATATTTAAATTTTCATATTAGGTTAGGTCTCCTTTATTCATTAGTGGTATAAATTTACAAGTTACATCATCATTTGCTATTTTCATTTCAATAAACACATTCTTATCAATAAATAAATACCTAGTCAAATCAAATAGTCAACCTAATTATTACATACTGTGTAGTTGTAAACAAGGCTCATTGGTTCACTGAAATGTGAATAAAATAAGTATATTGTCTTTGTCGTTATCTACAAGATCATAAGTGTATTATTATAGTGTGGTCATGTGAGTTATTCTCAAAAATGGTTTAAATGAAAACCATTTAACTTGCCTTGCCTTGCCTTGTAAATGTAGTTTCATCATTTTATGGAATGTAGACTGGTGAGTGTCATTAGTCCTTTTCAAACATATTTTAACTTTTCTTAGTTTAAACATGTCATGTGAATGTAGTTTGGTCATGTGAAGTCATGCCATCTAGATGCAGTTGGGTCAAGTCGTGGTATGTAGTCTGATTATGCCATGAAATCGCCATGTTATTGGTACATCTCAAAAACGGTTCAACTTTGCTTAGTTTAGTCATGTCAAAAGTGAAGTTAATTCAGGCCATAGAATGTAGGCTGGTCATGTCATACGATTGATCTTTCCTAGATGCGGTTATATTTGACTTTATTTGGTCATGTCATGTAGGTAAATATAGTATGTTTATGTCATGGCTGTTGCTAGTTGCTGGTCATGTCATCATCTCTTTTCCTGTCGTCCAACGACCCGATAAACCCTAGTGTCATTAGTTGGTCATGTTAATGCAGTTTGTTCATGTCATATAAATTTAGTAGTTAGTCCATGTCATAAAATGTTGCTAGCTTTGGTCATTTCCTTGTTATACGATTGATCTTTCCCAGTTGCAGTTATATTTGACTTAGTTCGGTCATGTCTTGTAAATGTTAGTTAGTTCATGTCATTGAATGTTGCTGGGTGTTAGTCATGTCATGTGAATGGTCTTTTTTAGATGTGAATATATTTGACTTAGTTTGGCCATGCCATGTAAATGTAGGTAAGTTCATGTCATGAATATTGTTGTTAGTCATGTCATGTGATTGGTCTTTCCCAGATGTGGTTATATTTGACTTAGTTTGGTGATGTCATGTAAATGTAATTAGTTTATGTGATTGCATTTTGCTAGTTTGGTCATGTCTTGTAAATGTTAGTTAGTTCATGTCATTGAATGTTGCTTGGTGTTGGTCATGTCATGTGATTGGTCTTTCTCAGATCCGGTTATATTTGACTTAATTTCGTCATGTCATGTAAATGTAGTTCATGTCATGGAATGTTATGGGTGGTTGGTCATGTCATGTGTTTTTTTTTCACATGAGATCATATTTGACTTAGTTTGGTCATGTCATGTAAATGTAGTTAGTTCATGTCATGGAATGTTGCTGGCTGTCGACTATGTCATGTGATTGGTCTTTCTGAGATGCAGTTTAATTTCACTTACTTGTTTACGTCATGTTTTAGTTTGTGCTTAGGTCTAGTTATTTATAGTAAGTTTTTTGTACCTACTTAGTCGTGTCAGTAGTAGGTAACATAATCGAGTATACTTAGGTCATTCTTTCAGCTTTTAACAGGCAATTTCCTGTCAAGTCTTGGTAGTCTCAAAAATCTGTTTTTGTTAAGATTATAACGAGTCTTACAATAGTCAGTTAGATTAAGTCTTGTGTCACGTGATGTTTTAAAGGAATTTCTAAGTTTTTGTTCGAGTTAATGTCAAGTCAGGTAGTTGTTAAGTTATAACAGGAACAGTACGTGCCAAGTCGTGTAACTTTAAAGTTTTTGTAAGTAAGGTCTTGCCAAGGCGAGTAGCTAATAAGTTTTTATAAGGTCATACCAAGTCGCATCGTTGTTGTTTAGTACTTCAACTTTAGCTATTTCAGTGTAATTGTCAAGGTGTCTGTGTCAAATCGATGCCCGTGTAATTGTTAAGTTGATGTTAGTGTAATCGTATAGTTGTTATCAGGTCATTGTAATTGTCAAGTTGTCTGTGTCAAGTTGATGTTTGTGTAACTGTCGAGTTCCTGTCGGTGTAATTGTCAGTTGTCTGTGGCAAATTGAAGTCTGTGTAATTGTCAAGTTGCTGCCAGTGCAATTGTCAAGTTGTCTGTGTAAAATTCATGTCTGTCAAATTTTAAGTTGATGTCAGTATAATTGTCAAGTTGCTGTCAGTGTCATTGTCAATTTGTCTGTTGCACAGTAAAGTCTGTGTTATTGTTAGGTTATGTCTGTGTAATTGTCAAGTTGTTTGTGTCAAGTTGATGTCTGTGCAATTATCAAGTTGCTGTAAGCGTAATTGTCATGTTTCTGTTTGGTAATTGTCAAGTTGTCTGTGTCAAATTGATGTCTGTGTACTTGTCAAGTTGATGTCTTTGTACTTGTCAAGTTGATGTTTGTTACTTGTCAACTCGACGTCTGTGTGTGTACTAGTCAAGTTGTCTGTGTCGAGTTAATGTTTGTATACTTGTCAAGTTAGTGTCAGTAATTGTCAAGTTAATGTCTGTGCACATGTCAAGTTGATGTCTGTTACTTGTCAACTCGACGTCTGTGTGTGTACTCGTCAAGTCGTCTGTGTCAAGTTAGTGTCAGTAACTGTCAAGTTGATGTCTGTGTACTTGTCAAGTTAGTGTCAGTAATTGTCAAGTTGATGTCTGTGTACTTGTCAAGTTAGTGTTGGTAATTTTCAAGTTGATGTCTGTGTAATGTTCCAGTTGTCTGCGTCAAGTAAGTTGATATCAGGGTAATTGTCAAGTATTTTGTGTCAAGTTGATGTCTGTATACATGTCAAGTTGATGTCTGTGTACTTGTCAAGTTGATGTCTGTTGTCTAATGTTCCAGTTTCATGTGTCAAGTTGATGTCTGAGTAATTGTCAAGTTGATGTCGGTGTAGGTACTTTTCAAGTTCATGTCACTTTAATGTGTGTGTATTCCCTAAGTAGATGTCTATAAACTTGCCAAGTGGATGTCTGTGTTTTGTCTAGTTAATGTTAAAGTCTTTGTCTGAGTCACTCAGTCCAAATTGATCTTTACAATAGCGATAGTATTTTTTTAAAGTTGGTCATAGTTGGTAGGTGCGGTAATACGGTTTCGTCAATAAGTCAAAGTCAAGTTTAGTCATCATAATTTAATCCCTACTTAACTTACAAATCATATTTTCCTAAACCTTCCACGGTCTTCTTTTCCTGAACGTGGGGAACTTCATCGGTCGCGGGATCTCCCGGAGCGCATGAGGGTCCGAACTGAGTGATGGTTGCCGAGCGGGGAATACTGCTGGCAAATCCTTCTCCTCGTATACTGCCCATTGGGATGGACTGGAAGAATACACAATGTTGTAAGAAATTTCTGTTTAAGAAAGTCATCCATATAATTTGATCCGTTAGCTACCTACGGAGTCCACCAAATTGCCTTCGAAACACTTTTTTGCTATTTGATGGCACTGTTAGAAATTATCTTACTTCAGCTGCGTAAGTGTCCAATAATAATGAATCAGAACTCATGTAAAGATTACATTGATCGAATATTCGAAAAATGAGCTTAGCATTTCTAATTGTATTTGTTGTTGCTATTGCTTCCTATTTTTTTAATGTTATACAATAGACTTACTTGTTTTCACTAGGTATGACTTGGAACGCCACTGACGGTGTTTTAGCAGGACTTGATGGCTTCTTAATCTTGAGCCTTTGCTTTGAGTCGCTGGCTGCTCTTTCCGCTTCTTCAAGGAAAGCTAGTTTGTCAGCTGAAGATCTCTCTTCAATATTCTCAACGGGCAGTCCTGGGCTGTTGTAGTTTTCTTTGATGATGTCTTTTTCGGTTATAGTTCCAGTCGCGTCAGTCTCAGAGTATTTATGTAAAACGTTTTTAATGTAATAGTATTTCGTCTTCGATCCTTTGCTACTGTCTTCGTCGTTGCGTCTAGTTGGTCTTTGTACGTTGTTGTAAGGTTCAGTCGCAGTCTCGTATAAGAAGAAAGTAGATAGTTTTGCGTTTGATTTGTCATCGTTTTCATTGTCAATGTTTTTTGTGTCGTAAGTCGAGAAGTCTTTGCTAATGACACTATGTCTTTCAGTCAATTCTGGAGGTATTTTGTCAGTCATGTCTCCTTTGTATGTCCCCACGTATCCAAAAGTCACAAGTTTGTATAAGTTTTCTGTCGTCGGATTGAAATGGTCTATTTTGTTGGTTTTGTCGTTGTTAGTCGGTTTAGGTTTAGGAGTCGTCATAGCATCGTCATTAGACCTCGCCGAGGACTGAATGTTGTCATTGTCAAGATCGATTTTGTCAGAGTCAGGTTGTTCACGTCTGTAAGGGTTATAATTTTGGTCATTTTGGTCATATCGGTTGTTATTGTAGTAGTGAGGTTTTGTTGGTCTTCTGTAAGTGTCTTCGTAGTTCTGGTAAGTCACTTTTACAACGTTCTTATCGTAAGTCCTTCTAGTTGTACGTCGCCACGATTCTGTCGGTCTTGGTACGTAATTTATCAAGTAAGTAAATTTATCGATGTTCTCAGTCACAGCTATTACTGGCCTTTCATTATTATAATTGTTATTATTATAATTATAGTTATTATTATAATGATAGGGTCTATTATTATGGTTGTTATAACTAGGTCTTTGTGGTCTATGCGATAAGTTGTTTATAACTACGGATTGTACGCTCTGTACCTCTTCTTCATCATCATCATAATCATCGTTACCGTATTGTTTATTGCTACCCTTATAAGTATCTCTAGTTCTAATACTGTCACTGTTTTCAAAACGTCTGCTTTTGTTTTTAAAGTCAAGTTTGTCGTCGATGTTTTGAATTGTCACGTTGGGCGTCGTCGTAGTTTTCTCAGTAGGGAATGAAAAAGTCAAGGTATCGTTAGTCTTATCATTAACTAAAGTATCAGTCTTATTAGCTTTTTCTGTAGGTTTAATAGTAGTAGTTGATGCGGGTTTCTTTTTAGTAGAACTATTTAAAGCGGCTGCAGTAATTTTCTGTTGTTTCTTAGTTGTAGAAGAAGGTTTGGCTGTAGTAGGTTTGGTTCGCTTAGGTTTTTGCGTACTAGGTTTTCTAGTCGGTCGTCGCGTTGTTGGTTTTAAAGTGCTAGGTAGTTCTTGGTTTTCAGCTTTGCTAATGTCATTGTCGAAGATCTCGACCCAGGGTGATAGGTCGAAGTCATTTAGACGTCCGTTCTTGCATGAGATTCTGCCGTTGTCAGGGTTGTCAGGAGAGAGGAACACGAAGGGTTGGATGCTGTCAATGGTGTCTAAAGTGCGACAGAGGACTTGAGCAAATGAGATTCTACGTATTTGCTGAAGTTGGGCTGGTGTGAATGAAGAGTCGAAGCCTCCGTTTTCGTACCTGAAAATATGAACATAATTTTTGCCAATAAATTCACCAATACAAAATTTTCTTGTAGGATGAGGTCAGATATTTACCAGAAGCGGTCTCCTTTACGAAGGTTGGAGAACTGTTGCGCGATGATGCAAGCAAAGGTCGGCCCCACTAGGCCACCCACCACTGGCCTTTCAGCCATTCCTCCGGTAAACAGATCTATGTCATCCACACTCCTAAAAAAATCAAACCAAACCTTTAGAATCAATGTTTGCTTCTCTATTCGATGCTCTATTGTTTCCTTCTCTATTCGATGAATGAAATTTTTAACATTGACATGACACAGAAACAAGGAACTAACACTCTTTGGTTCAATTCAAAGAACGAGAGAGTCAATACTCAAAGCAAACTCTGGGTCATTAATGGACAGCTTCAGTACAGTTACCTGTACAGGGTCTGCAATTTCCGGACAGCTCTGGCTGGCATCACTCGGAACAAGTCTTGGAAGGCGCGTATGCTGGACAGACCGCATGGTTCCCGCCAAGACGTGTAGGGTGGCACACCGTGGTCTCGACCACGCTGAAACGAAGGAAGCAAGTTTCCTGTTTTTCAAGAAAATTCACTAAGAAAATTTTAGATTTCGTTCACAGTTTATCAATATCTGACTTACATAGGTCGAAGCAAAACCTGTAAAACACGAATTGATTTACTATTTTCTCTATTAAATACCTGTATGTTGATAGCGGCGAGGTCCATGCCGAAGTCGAAGGAGGGTGTCTGGAAGAGATGGTTGGTGAGCTCTTCAGTAATGAACTCGTCTCGCTTCTGTATCGGCTGGTTGACCATGCCCAGTAACAGACGGTCTACGGCGCCTATGCTCCAGATGTTGGACGGATTTGTTATTTCGTCGTGGAGAGATACGTCTGGAAAGGTGACTTTTGTTTACACTTTGATTGAAGAGAAAGAGTCTCAGTTATATTTGCACCACATAGCAAAACAGTTCAAAAATATAACTCTGAACAGGATATTGGTAAACTTACTGTTGTGCATCGGCCTGTGAAAGCGATCGTATCTCATCATAGAAGGCTGTACTAGACTGTGTCCGAATCTGCGAAAAATATAATTAATGAATTAGTTCCAATGGAATCCAACCCAGTGTTTTTTTCGGGTAGCCAAAAGTAATTAAGTGGAAATTTACGAAATAATGCAATATGGGCTTACCTGAAAGCTGCAGATCCAAAAGAACTGGCAGGACTAGGGTTGGTCTTAAGGTCATAGTCACGATACTGTCCCTTCGTTAATGGTTCCAACTCAAATAGGCGCATCACATCGGCTCCTGAAAATGCAGTTATCAAATATGATTTGAAATATCCTAGCTATCAACATTTCTCTCGAACTCGGCTTTAGCTATTTTTGGTTTTAATGCAAATTCCTTATGTGCTTTGCTAGACTTGCTTCTAAGAATGATACTCACCCAGCACGATTGGCAGGAACTCTCGGTAAGTGATGTGCTGTATCATGGCGCCGACGATTTTCCTGGTCTCCTGATAGATCTTTTCGTCACTCCAGTGTGGGTTCAAGTGTGCCAACTCTTGTGCCATCCTGAAAAAATCACGACATGCTTACTATTTTTCCTAAATTCGTCGTACTTTTCTCCTTGGGCCAGGTATTTGCTGTGAACAGCGTGATGATTACAATCATATGTAGATTCTCAATGGGCGTCACTATTAGATGGAAATAAAATTAGTCAGAACTAAGGTTACTTTAAAGTTTTCATAAATAAGACTGCAAAAAGAAGACAAAATACCTGTTATGTTGTCTCAGCCAGACGATATGCGCAGCAACCAGCCCCGGGTGCTCATTGACTCTAGCATCTCCTGACTTGAAGCAGTCGGTGGAAACTGCTCCTCCTCTGCATAATTCGTCCTTCCTTTCTGGAGGTAACAATGGTCGCCGTTGTTGCACTCTACCATATTGGAGCATACCTGTTTTATATTAAACATGGAATGATCAGAAGGCATTTTATGAGATCCTACTAACAAAAAAGTCCTGGAGACTGGTTGTTCTTCTCTATCTACGTGGATGATATTAGTATTTTTATTTAGGTAAATGAAACCAAGTAATGTAGCTAGTAGATTGGTCATTGGTTAAATCTGTAATGGATGAACTCACCATTTCTGAAGAGTCTCAACTTGTCAGACTGTCGCGCCGAGCTGGCATAGAGCGGTGAAGCATCAATATACGCCGACACCTGGTTGAGCTGCTCTCGCCAACCCAACGCGCAGTCGTCGCGAGGAGCTGGAGACGAACGCACGAAGTCCAAGCAGCGTACTCCGCGCGGGCCGTAGAACGGGTCCGACGGGGGGACTGGGATGGGGAAGCATTCTGGGTGCTGAGGGCAAAGAACATCCTATTATAGCTTCTTAACTGAGAAATCCTGCCTAGAAGTTTGAAGATTGAAGTCACTTTTACTTACTAAAAACTCGCTCGATACAAAATCTCTTCCACCTTCTTTGCAGCACCTCGGCACGGAACCATTAAAACCTCTAGACTGTGAGGATGACGTAATATCATGGTCTAAGAACTGCCCCCACTGCATCAGAAGGTGCGTAATTCCAGTGTTTTCAGCGTGCTGGTCTTCGTGAACCAGGGCGCTGATTTCTCTGGCTGAGGGCAGTTGGAAGCCGGTGACGGAGCGCCGAGGGGCCTGGATCCCGTCGGAGTATGAAGGAGGCAAGAAGCGTTGGACCGGGGTCATGGTAGAGCCCCAGCGTGGGCGGTTTAGGTTGTTGCATGTTCCGTCGTGGGTCCGGTATCTAGAATCAAGGATATTTACTGATCTAAATTCTGTTGAACAAAAAGCCAATTGGGTCGCAATATATTAGCTTATAATGACGATATCTAAGTGGGAAGGGAAGTCAAAGGATGTTCGCCTACCTTTTGGAAGCGGGAGGGCATTTGGGTGCCCCTTTCAGAGGACACTGCTGCTGCAGCGAGGATTGACGGAGAGCGCTGATGGGGAACGCTTGCGCATCTTCCGTGCGACCTTCTAGTCCATCTTCATTGCCGCTGCTGAAACAATAATGAGCAATTAGGATATTGTCTTTTTTTTTTATACGTGGAGAGGACTTTAGAGGCTGAATATTGACCACACATTATTGACCACAGATTTGACTGCAGATAGAGATGAATGGAAGAGGAAGACATGTTGCGCCGACCCCAAATAAATTGGGATAAGGGCAGGCAGATGATGATTGACCACACATTGTGAATCAAGGGCAAATATTTAACAGTGTCAAATTTACCCATAAAAATGATCAATTGTCCCCACGAAAAACATGCTGCAATATTTTAAAAAATTGAACCTCTCGGCTCACATATTAAATGTTCTAAAAATTGTTCAGTTTGCACCCGTTGTGGGACATTATCTGTTTACAAGAATATTTAGGGTTTTAGAGAAAGATTTGGTCCTGGATGTTAGTATGTGAATTATATAGGTACTTTTGAAGTGCATGTACTATATGATGTCCTTTGCAGTTCTTTCAACAACGCCCTTTCTCCATTTGTGAATTAATAATCTCTACCGGATGTAAAGAGATTTCCAGTTTTGTAGACTTTTGTTTTTACATAATTTGGAAAGGTGTTGCGAAAGTGGTCGCTGTGGGCGCTTATTGTGAGATAACATAAAAATCTCTCACAGTTTCGGTTATTATAATGTAATCTTTGCATATTTTATGAACACGTTTTTTTAAAAGCGAATCGTAACATTTGCATGGTTTCGGATAAATAGCACTTTCCTTTTCTAACTTTTGCGTTATTTTCTGTTTGTATTTGGAATGCCTCTATCACATTTCAGCGAAAAAATAACACTGCGCTTATTGATCCACCTGTCAGATCCATTCTAGAAACGTCAGTCCACATACTAAAACCGCTTTCGATGCGCGACCCAGCGCTAGCGCAGCGTCGAGACCGGTTTTTATATGGGGAGTGACATTTACAGCATGGATCTGACAGGCACTTTAGGCGCGTTAGCGCAGTGTTATTTTTGCGCTGAAGTAACGGAAAGGCCTCTTCTGGTTATTTTTATGATCGTCATCATTGAAAGCCACAATAGTCCAATATTGGATAGCGGCCATTTGATTTTAATGCTATCCGGCAATTTAATATCCATTATCACTGTATAACAACACCACATCATACCAATATACGAGTAAGTAAACACTTTCCTAACCGGTTGTTCTATCGTTAACGCTAAGCTAATGGGATACAACATGTAAACATTATTTATTACTTTCTAATTGAACAGTCACGATGTAATATTGAAACAAATTGAGTGTTAAAGACTATGGTTAATAGAAGGCTTTTCTTTTCAGACAACAAAGTTTGATATATGTGTAGTTAGTTCGTATTAGCAAAGAACATGGGTTTAGCTATTCGCGGTATCGCAAGAAATAAATAAAACAACCTGTAGATATACATATATATCTTATTTTATTAAGCACAAACATATATATACAAGTATATATGTAAATAAGTATATATGTGCCGTGTGATGCCGGCTTAGAATAGCATCACCCCACATCCTTCCCGCGGGTGTCGTAAAAGGCGACTAAGGGACTCGAGAGTATTGGTGTATTACAATTTTTAGGCGACAGACTGACAACCTGTCACTATAGTGATACACATGTTTTCTGAAACAACCTTGGAAAACAATCCTCAAAAATGTCAGATGTGGCGGTAGCGACCGTATTCTTATGGCCGTTAACGCTCTGCCTACCCCGCAAGGGATAAAGGCGTGATATGTGTATGTATGTATATATATGTAAACCTGCATTATATTATGACAATTATTAATGTTTATTTTAATTATTTGTTTTGTGTTAAGTATGAGGTGGTTTTTTATTTTATTCGATAGGTCTATATTTTTTTTATTAAGTTCCATACTGTGCTAATTCAGGTGGGTGCTTGGTGACATTTTTGCATAACTTTCTTCCACTATATTCCCTTCCAGCACGAAAGTATAATCATGGACGCCCATTTCAATACGTACTTAAAATTACAAAACACCTTTAGGCTATGAATAGTACCGACCAGTCGATGCTCTATCATCTCGATGCCAGAGAGAGTAAATTCTTGAGCATGTGGATCTCACCTTTGACTCTTGACAGTTCCGTTTGCTGATAGCATGTGATAGGTGGGTAGTATAATATTATGACCGCACCCAAGAGATTGACCCCGCGGGAAAGTGAAACCGACTTTCGCGCCAAAAGCGATATCGACACGGGCAGTTAAGTATTTGATTGTCGGTTATGTAATCTGTGTGTGTGTTTGAGTTGTGTCCCCAGGGTCTCTACTTAAATGGGCTAGTCTTAGCCAATCGGTTAGCCTAATTTCAATGCAAGTGTGTATACTATAATGGATCAATAACTACTATCCATGTTTACCTGCTACTATATGAATTGAAATCACTAGTGACCAGGGTTTCCAGCGCGAGGTTTTATAAGCCGGTACCATCTCCATTAAAATTTACTTTGAAAAAATTATTTGATGAAATCCTTAGATAAAACCAACCATAAAAAACTAAAGTAAACGGATAAGCACGCTACTGTCCCGTTTTCCCCGCAACGCCGCCATTACAAATTTTTTAGTAGGAACTTTTGGAGATAATATTATGTGTATAACAAGTGCCTTAATATTAATAAAATTAAAATTTTCACTTGCCTCGTTAAAGAACTCGGAACTCGTTACATAATCCACATGCTTGCATTGCAAATAATGACCGCACCAATATGAGACAATACGTAATAACAAGCCTGTGATAATATGCGCACGCGCCGGCGACCCTCAAAGAAAGTGAAATTCACTTTCGCTCGCCGGACGCTTGCAGCCAGATCGGGGATTGGTCGAACCGATGTAGGAAACTGGTTGGGGGATTCAAGGAATGGCATTGCATTTTGTGCTGCAAGTGCAACTTTCTTTACTGTTGCGATTAATTTCGACGGTGAAATAATAAAAGTACCTTTGCTTCCATATTAACTTTGCTACAAAACTAGTGGCAAATGGGAATAAAAAATTCCATTCTAGTGTACGTGAACTAAGTGCAATCACACGCCAAAAGAAATTGGGAAACTATTGTTGCGGTATCCTTGCAAAAAGTAGTGCGAAAAAATACACTCCAGAGTTTTGTTAACCTAACGAAACGAAGACCCTAGGAGCATGAAAAACTTTAGACTGAAAAGTTCAAAATTCCTACAAAGTCTACTTTAGGTGGCGCGTTTTTTTGACGTACCTAATTGAGCATATGATCTGATAATAAGATGATAATTTGTGTTTGCTTACAGCAGAGCTCTCACAGAGAAAGGTGGTAAACACAGCGGATGTTGGGCGCTCATTATAAATACCTGCTTGCTCGTATTTGTAATTAGCATCCAACAACTGAATGACCCTTGTAGAAAGCGAGTTACTGTTTTGCACTACACCTAAGTAATTAGTTAGTACCTAGTTTTACCACAAGTTAGGTAAATGTGTGTTAACTCGTGATTTTGTAATGTTTGTCTCTATGTTTGCTTAAAAGCGCTTAATTAGTAATCATAAAATTCATCCTTATTAACAATCAAACAGGATAATACTACGATGACTTTGGGATTTACTTCAGACGCTCTTGCTTTTTCTATGTGCTGTCTAATCTTATAGAATTCTACTATCTGCCCAAAATACAGCCCCAAATTGCCAATAAGAAGAAGATATCTCGATAAGGGCATATGAAAAACGATTTCAGGATATTTAAATAAAACCATGTAATATGATTATTTATGTTATGACTTATGATCATTCATGATGCAAAAGCGTACTCAATCAAATCAAATCAAATCAAATCAAATTATTTATTCAAAGTAGTAAATTTTACATTTCGCTTTTTGATAGTCAAGAATTAACAATTTTAACAATAACAATTTTATGAACCTAGTGTAAACGCGGCTCAGGTGGACTAAAAACTTAAAACTAGCCCCTAAAGCACTGCCTCGGGGCTGGCCAAGTTAACCAAACAACATGTAACGTTAGGTGGTAAATAAAATAACAACTCTAATGTAATGAAAATGATATACTAACTCTAGTAGTATATCATTTTTATGGAACTTGAGAAATAGAGATGATCTACTCCTAATCATTTTATACAGAGAGCTCAAACCAGTTTAACTTTCAACACACGATATTAAGTCTGTTAGTCGTTTATTACAAAAAAGTTGGATATTCTGCTTGACAACGTCAAATCATATGAACATTTTTTTTACTTTGTTTGAAAGATCTGGCAAAATTATATGACTAGGTACTATTATGGTGCGTTGATGGACATGCATGAATAAGATAATAAAGGTGTTAATTAAATTAGTAGATACCTAACATTGTCATAGTTATTTTGTAAAATATTTTTGACATTTTGTGCATGGGTCGACTCTACAATAGCTTCGATGAAAAGTTTCGCGGCAAAAACAATAGTTTGAATGTACTACATAGTTATTTGTATTCTTGTGAAAATTAAACCCACACCACACCCAATTTTATATTATGCCGAGGATAAGAAATATTTTAAGAAAAATTAACCAAAATACAGAATGGAAATGCTACGAAGCGCTACGGCGTAGCCACTTCAATTGTTATCTGACAGTACATATTAGTAATCTTTCCTATAAGTATAAGTAGTATAAAAGTACGAACCTTTCCTCCCAGTTCTCGAACAGTAAAAATAGTCCAAGTCAGTCATAGCAATCCAAGTCATAGTCACGTCACTGTCATGTTGTCACAGTCACAGTTACTGTCACAGTTGTAGTCACAAGTCACACTTTGGTCATAAGTAAGTACTAAGTATGCATCGCTGGCCGGAATCAGTCTTCAAGATTTAAAAATAAAGTTTTTGAATTTGGAATGACTAGAGTTTGTGTTTGGCGCGTTGCGTGTGCGCGCGTCGGGCCGCCATAGCGCCTGCGCCTGACTGTGGCGGCGCGCGGCGCGCGCTGCACTCAAATACTACCACTTCTCTACCGCACTGTACACAATAGTAGTAAGATTTACGATTACAAAAGCGTGTTGACAAACGGAAGGCTTGGAAGCTAATTTTCTGTTTGGTCTGGAACTGATTGATTAGTTTACTTCGTCCGGGCAAACGGCTAACGAGTTTTTGAGGGATGCTTGCCCAATTTATTGATTGCATTATTTTTCCGATCTATCTGTTTTGATATTTTTTTCTCTTATTTATTACACTCTGTAAAAATACTTGTATTTCGTTGCATTTGATGGGGTTTCTCGGGTTTGGAGTATGTAGTATTGAAAATTGTTAACATATATTTCGTAGCGGCGGCTTGCCGATCTCCTCGCCTTATCCCGTTTCTCTGTCGGGGTCGGCTACCTAACCTAGGGGATTTGACGTGGAACCAAGACAGAGCGACTGCCATCTGACCTCTGCAACCCGAATTTCGTAGCGGCTTGCGTCGATGTCTTTTGTATCGGAAAAGTCAGTTTAGTTTTTGATTACAGGATCGCCGCTGACTTATTTGACAGCTGTCAAAATCATGTTAATGCTATGAAATAAGGTATATTTTTCTATTTACTTGTGTTGTGGTATGGGTTTGACAGCTTTATCAAAATTGGCTTACTCGAGCTGCGATGCGATACATTACTTAGTTCATATTTTCGAGTTTCCAAGATATCGTATCAGATTTGCGGTCGACACCGGAACTGGCTTCTAATTTTGCTCCTCACGTGGTGCAGGAGACCGCTATCTCATAGGGAAATTGGGTTACCTAATCATGTGGTTGAATTCATGACCAGAAACAAATTACTTCCCTTCTCAATGCGATTTAGTTGATCAAGATACGTAGCGTCATGCTCTACCTTATCATAATTATAGCTCAATGGGACGAAAAGATTTTGTATTGACATTATAAAAGTATTCCTTGTGAATCTACTTGATAATAAACGGTCTTACCTACCTACTGATGAATAGATCCTATATCGCTACCTATTCATTTTGTATTATAGTAAAAAACTAATAAATCCAAATTGACTGTTGTCACATAACCTAAATGAAAATGTTAAATTATAAAATGCAATCATTTTTCTAAACTAAATAAAAAACGTAAAAAAAAAAAATCCGTCTTGGTTTCAAACCGTAGTCTATAATTAGCAGTATGTGCTAATTGATAAATTACGTACATACCGATTGCAATAAGTAATTCTCCCAACGTAGTGGAGTTACATGGCAGTTTTCCCTTGGTAATTAGCGTGAGGGGAAAGTCAGGCTTCTAGGTATTACGATGTCGTTTAATTATTCTACTTCAATTACAGTCATTAGGCCATTACGAATAAAAAGTAGATGTTACTAGGCATTATCTAGATATCTGCTAGGATATTATGACCAGCGTTACATTTCTACGAACAATAAATGCGGTACAATACTGTAATTTTCAATAAATACTACGAATATTTACTTTGAGTATGGAATTTTATTTTTCGCGCTAGATGTCATCATCTTTTCTACAAGGAGCTAGATGTTTTATCCTTGCAATATTGTATCGTATACCTACTGTTTGAAATTCCGCGACTGAACCATACAGAACAAAGTTATTACCAAATTAATGTCTGTAACTATCTTTGTTTATCGGGTCGTTGAATGACTGATTATCCCACACAAAAAAAGAAGACTGTAAGCATAATAACTATTATTTCTATGAACACATATTATTTTACATATTACATATTACGAGTACATATTATTTTAATGTGATTGTTATACCTCGGGCGAAATGCCTTTCGGTTCGTTGCTCTAGCTGGAAACACGCCGAAGGTGGTGAAATATGATAGCTTCACACTCTCACTTTCCATTGGGGAACGGACCATGAACTTGCTCCGCCTTCCGCTATCGATAAGTATTTCACTCTGATATCAATTTCACTGTTTTATAATTAGTATAGTTCATTGAAACATTTACGAATTCGGCGTCTCACACGATAAACAACCAACCAAGTTGTAGCTTTATTGCTTGATTTCAAGAGGGACACTGCAGTGTTTAAAGATTTAACAACAAGAATACTATTGACAATGAATCATTCAATTAATAATTATTAACTGGTATTAGAGTACAAGTTCTCAAGAAAAATGCGAAATGCCATAACTAATAACACATTTTTCTGAATTTAATGACGTTTATCAATACGCTGTACACTCGTTTTCCGATTTTGTCACCTACGCAGATTTCGGCCAAATCGTTTGATGTTTAAGCAGCTACTTACTACTTTTCAGGTTATGCTAAATAATAAATAATTTTCCATAGAAGAGGATTGAGCTAACACATCGTACAGTTTTTAGAGTACAAGCGTACCTTCTTCTTCTTCTTCGTATCAAGCGTATCAAATTCTCTGTACCTACCTTACCTATTAATTACTTCATTAATAACTTTTTTTAATTTAACATTAATTAAACTTAGGTAATCCAGTTCTCATATCATCATCATCATTCATCATTTCAGCCGGAAGACGTCCACTGCTGAACATAGACCTCCCCCAAAGATTTCCAAAGTGAACGATCCTGCGCAACTTGCATTTACTGGCGTCTAGCGATCTTCACCAGATCATCTGTCCATCTTGTCCGTTTAACACATTTCTATCATGTGTCATGTGAGCTTTGTGTGCTGAATTAAAATTTCAACAGTTCATGAATAGAGTTGATTATTTCGCTTATTCGTTTGTTGCACCAGGCGCGGTATGTCGGTGCAAATTTGGGTGCAATTCATATATACTCGCGTGTCCATAGATAATCTATAGTTGCCGACTATGGCCAACTTATGTTTGAGCAATTTGTGAGCAATGTTGCAGCTGTGAGCTTTGTATGGGGTTAATATTATAAGCGCGCTTTTAATGTTTGTGACAAAAGGATTTCAATAAAAGACTGAAAGTAGGCAATCGTAAAATAGTTGCAATTGGTTAATTTGGAAATGCATAAGTTAAAGTAAAATTATTATCATGATTTACTTGGTACACAAGAGGAGCTCTACAGTGCCAATCTAATGACTATTGACGTAGACACTTTTTGGGTTCAAAGACTGTAGTCCAGGGATAGTTGCCATTGACTCGAAAAGAAGAAAATAAGCGAATAAAGACATAAAATAAACAGATAAAGAAGTTGCTCGTTGTCATGTACTTATTCTTAAATTAATTAAAATTCACAGTATAGGTTGAATTTTCAAGAACCTGTCACCGACCGACTACTCTATAAACTAAAGTGATAAAATGTTAAATTAAAAATTACGCAATCCTGAACTGAAAATTATATTTATTTATTTATTTGCCATTTATTGTACACAAGAAATTTTGCAGGACAAAACATAAATAAAATGGACACAACAGGCACTGCCTTAATTATACCAAATTAATTAAAATTTTAAATTGGGTTTTTATTTAGAGAGAATAAATTGCGAATGTCATCGTCCGGTAGGTAGGTAGGTAGGTAGTTATAGTAAATATATCCCTCACAAAATCAAAATGACTAGTTATCTGCTAAATTCTCATATCAAGGTTCATTTCATCTAGTCTTTAGTCGCTCTCACGGTAAAAATGAATTCGGTAAACCCTCCACGGCTTCAAATAGGTGCGCAAGCGCAGCAAATGCAGTGGTTTGCATACGGAAGCTGCTCAAGCTACAGTTATGATGATGATTATGAATGACGCGGGGAAAAGTGTCAACGTTGTCACTCACACTGCGCATTGTACTGAGGAAATGTATGAAGATATGATTACGACATAGACAACGCAATGAACTGATGTGGCGTAGTGGTAATGTGTAGGTGTGCACTATACATGCTCTGCTAAAGTAGCGGGTTCGATTCTCAGCTGGGGAAGATATTTCAGTTATCTTCCCCAGCTGAGAATCGAACCCGCTTGTCTAGAATTCGGGCCACTCAGAGGTCAAATGGCAGTAGCTCTGTGTAAAAACTTAGTTCCACGTCAAATCCCCTAGGTTAGAGGTTGCCGACCTAACCTAGGGGACTTGACTTGATAAGGATTTGATTTGATAAGGCTACAAAAATTATGACTCGAGTTTCGTTGTATTTGTCCTTCTATGTACTACGCCCGTTTCTCGAAATACTGGGAACCCTAGCTATGAATGAGACCGTGTGTGTTCTTATGAAGCGAGGAAAATTACCTACATTGTCACTCACTGTAGTTCTATTGAGGAAATGCTTGAGGTTATGAAACAGACAATGCTTAGTGGAGAGAAGCCGAGTCGTCGTACTTGGTCATAGAAATACATAATTTTATTGTCTAACTCATGAACTGGTAATTTCGCCGTAAGAAAATGAAAATGGATTTTATATAAATATAACTGAGAAGTACTTTGGAAAAGAAATACACTTATTTACTATTGGTAAGTAACGAAAATACGCCTAGGTAATGGTTTTCTAACTGTGGATTAGATAGGTACAATAAATCTACAGAGAAAGTATTATCTACGAGTACGTATCGATTGTGAGGTTGTAAATCCAGAGAAAGCTAGAGATAGAAGCAATATAGTACTGTTTTATGTTACCTAGTGTGTTGAATAACGTTTGAAAGTTTGTAACGATGATTGTTTGAGGCGGTCAACATATGTTTCGCTGTCATTAAGTTGGGTTGGAGTATTTTTCATGTTCAGGCTCAATAATGAATAAAATACGAAAGTTAGATTGTTAAAGTTCCATATAACTATAGTTCAAAATACTACTAATCCGTAAGTCGCTTTTCAAAATATTGAACATTGGAATTTTGTAACAGAAAATAAAAATAAAAATTATTATTTTGACGCCATCAAAAATAGTGCAACGTGACGTCATATTGGCATATCACAATATAATTATAAAAAATTTAATTTTTAATTGTTTAAAAAGTCAAAGTTGGTCATACCCAATTCGGCTGTATTCCTTTACTTCTCAAGTAAATAAGGTATATTTATGTTTAGGTACATTTTTCGTATTAAACAAACCAGATATACAATCTCAAGGTCGTGCTATACATATCTTTTATATCACCTATGGCTGTCAGAAAACATGGCCATAAAACTCATATTCCACAAACCAGTGGTACCAGGCCCACTCAACAGCTTTCTATAGAGTCGAGTTTTCTCCCATATGCCTCGATATGTCGCGGAGGAAGTACAAGCTGGCACGGGCTGAGAACCAGTGACAATTTGCATTTTGTCATCATAAAAAACATACACTGATCACGACTGTATCCTATAAGGCGTAGGCAGAGCGTCAACGACCTGTTACATGAGCGGTGTCCGGTGCTTGTGTGAGAGCTGCGTTACAAACCAATAAGACAGAAATTAAATGCGTGTCACTACAGTGATGCGCGAACCACCTGAAAGGGCCCTTAATACTTGTCAGACGTGGCGATAACGAGCGCTCTGCCTACCCCACAAGGGATAAAGGCGTGATTTGTGTATGTACCTATGCTATTAGTGGTTAAATTATATGGAAACCTGGAGACAATCAAAGCCGCAGCGGTGGTAGAGAGCGAGAGGTGAAAATGCGAAATGGATCTAGCGATATTAGTGAAATTGAATACGTCTAGGGTTATGTGCATATTTGCATGGTATTCAATCCAAAGCTGAACTATATACCTATATACATATTGTGCAATACTAAGAGGGGTTCAAAATGTATAAGAATATCTTTCCACAAGAGACTTTGTATCTACCAAGTATCATCTACAAAATATCGATCATATTGATCCCGAACCTCGAACCGGAACTCGATCCGACCTTCAGATCAGATGACAATTTAGGTACCTATTATGTCGAAAAACTGTGTTTTTGCGTCACTAGCAGAATCACCACCTTCCGTATAGCTCTAGAGTGAGCTAAAGAAAGCGTGCATAACAGGGGTTAGTCCCTGACACCACACAATCAACATCCTGGGCAGGCAGTTCAGATTATTCGATCTGTTTTTTCCGATCGGCCACCCCATCTCGGGGTAATCCCAAAACAAAAAAGTAAAATGCCACCTTGTATTACATACAGTTAAAAAACCCAGTAATTCAGCAGGTTCTTTCTTTTAGCTAGTCACACTCCTAGAAATAATCAAGTGAGAGTTCAGACTAGTCTCGAAAGCTTTCCGCTGCATCCATACTAGATGCAGGCTTTCTGCTTCGTGACGTCACTCCCTAATGATGATGAGGTTGGCTTACAGAAATAAACAACACACTGACCACTCTCTGTGGCGAATTGCACTCAATTGAATATTAACTGCGTGGGGTCTTTAAGTTAGATAAAAGAGATGGAAATTCTTTTATTATTTTGTGGTCACGTCTCTTTTTTCAGCAATCTTGGCATTTTGAACGATTTTTAAAACATACTAATTTAACTAAAACATTGTTATAAAATTATTCATCATCATCTCCTTGCCTTATCTCGTTTCCCATGGGGGTCGGCCACCTAACCTATTTAGGGGATTTGACGGTGATTTTTACACAAAGCCTTATGACCATAAAAATATTCAAACTTTAAAAACTCGCCACATATTTTAAAAACTATGTTTTTTCTTGTCCCTGTTATTTCCTCACACTATTCACTTATTTAAAAAAGTCAATTACGTTTCGTTTTTGTATAACGCATTACATAAGGTTGAAATATTTTTACTAATTACCTCTTTTCATGTAAACTTTTAGTTACGGAAAGAAAGTTTCAACTCATCTTACCGCATGTTACGAAACTGACCATTAACGAATTGTTTGAACGAATAGGTAACGCTTATTACTTAACTTTTGTTTGAGGTTTACTCGGATCTTTTGTTAGTTTACTAAAGGGTTTTTTTTCTATGGAGCGTAGTTTTAGTTATACCTATTTCTATGAGAAAAGAAAAAGAATAAGTCTCGCCTTTAAGGAATAACAGAGCGCTATTTTAACACATTGGTAACGCATGCGTCGAATTGCATGGAAATTTTAAATTTCCCATACTGAAAACTGACGTTGACAAAGGCCCAACGCGTGAACCTGCGTCAATGGATGCCTCTGTCAAATATCTGAATTTAGTATGGGGAACTCGAGATTTCCTTACATCTGACAGGCGCATGCGCATTAGATGTGGGATTCGCCTAATAAGTGATGATGATGATCTCTCCGACCGATTTCGGCCATGGCGACCACTTTGACTCCTAATCAGATCGGCGCTGATGCGCCCGGAGATGGCTATTGTAGCCAATTTTGGCAGTAAACTCCCGTGCACAGAGTGGACACGTGAGTTTGCCATTTACATAATTATAGTTAATGGCGACGGGTGGACGGGCCTTCAGCTCATCGCGCTTAGCATCGAGGTCTGCTTTACGCTGTTCCTCAAACTCGCGGACTTGCTTCTTAACCATCCCGCGCCATTCGGGACGCTGTGCTGCCAGACCCTCCCATTGAGTGGGCTCAATGTTGCATCTTTTCATGTGTCGTTTCTGAACATCTTTATATCTGAGGAGTTGTCCGCCATGCTTTCGCTTGCCCTCCTCTAGCTCAGAATAAAAGATGCGCTTCGCCACTCTCTCCTCCGACATCCGGGATACATGACCGCACCACCGTAGCTGACGACGCATTAGATAGGCCTCAATGCCACCAACATTGGCTCGTCTCAGAACTTCGGTATTGCGCACTCGGTCGGACCATCTGATCTTCATGATGGTGCGAAGGCATTTTAGGTGGAAGCGATCCAGAGTGCGTATGTGGTGACGATACACACACCAAGTCTCGGAGGAGTATAGAAGGTTTCGCAGCACAATCGCCATATATACAGAGATTTTTGTGGCTAGCTTTAGGTCGTGCGAGCAGAAAACCTTGGAACACAACTTCCCAAATGCTGCAGCTGCAGCACTGATTCTGCTGTTGATCTCAGCATCAAGGTTACACTTAGATGTTATAGTGTTCCCCAGATAACGAAACTTATCAACCTGTTTCAGCATATCCTCACCAAGCATAATCGCCAGTGTCTCGCGACCATGCGAGTCTAAGGACATCACTTCCGTCTTTTTGACACTGATCTTCAGGCCGAATTTACAGCATGCTTGGTGAAAAACGGACATTAACTGTTGCAGGCCGTCTGGGGATTCTGCAAGAAAGCACAAGTCATCAGCATACATGATCTCAGTAATCAATGCATACGAGACTTTAGTGCGCGCCTTAAGTCTAGCCAGGTTAAAAAGACTGCCATCTGTGCGGAAACGGATGCGGACTCCTTGGGAAACAGTATTTAGGACTTCTTTGACTACAACTGCAAAGTACAAGGCGAACAGTGTGGGCGCTAGAACACACCCTTGTTTCACCCCACAGGTGACGGGGAAGAAATCAGACTGTTCACCGTCTACAGAGACGCAGCACTGCATGTCGTCATGCAGGAGTCTTAGGAGTCGCACATACTTTTCTGTGCACCCTAACTTTCCTAGCACCATCCAGAGAGCTTCGCGAGGCACACTGTCGAATGCTTTCTCTAAATCAACAAAGCAGAGGTACAACTGGCTACCTTGTTCTCTACTTTTTTCTTGTAGTTGACGCACCGAGAAAATAGCTTCACATGTACCTCGGTCAGGTCGGAAGCCGAACTGGGTTTCGGGCAGAATTTTTTCCGACAAATCTTTGAGGCGGTTCAGTAAAACTCTGGCAAAGACTTTTCCAGGGACTGACAGCAATGAAATACCGCGATATGAGTTACAGTCAGAACGGTCACCCTTGTTCTTGTAGAGGGCACAAATGCGAGACACTTTGAAGTCCTCAGGGACCCTCTCCTCCTCCCACATTCGAACGAAAAGTTTCCATACCGACGTGTGCAACTCCGTACCACCATATTTAAGTAGTTCACCCGGTATAAGGTCAATGCCAACCGCCCGGTTATTATGCTGCTGTCTGATGGCAGTAACAACCTCGTCGCATGACAGGGGCTCGTCCAGCTCCGTGGCTAACGGGATTTGAGGCATTAAACTGATATGATGCAGATCAGCTGATCGATCTACGTTGAGCAAGTTGTGAAAATGCTCAGCCCAACGTTTAAGTACATCCTCCTTGCTGGTCAGGAGGTGCATACCGTCTAAAGACCTTAAAGGTACTTTTGCACGGTAGGAAGCACCAATCAGCTTACGCACTTCACAGTAAAACTCACCAAGCTGGTTTGTATCGGCGAGCCACTGCATTTGACAAGCCTTGTCCTGCCACCACTTGTCTTTTATTTGTCGAGACAGCCTGCGTAACTCTTGGTCACTTTCTTTGACCACCGCAACACTTCCACCTCTTCGATTATGCTGTCGCAGGAGCTGTCGATGTTTGTCGAATGCTGCTTTAAGAGCCTCGCTATTGTCATCGAACCAGTCTTCACTACGTCGGTCTTTCGTACCCAAAGTAGCAGAAGCGGCTTCTATGAGATGACATGACAAAGCTCCCCAAGCAGCACTGACATCACCGGTCTCAGTTATTGGCGACGGCTTTTCAGATAAGGCTTCAGCATATTTCACCCTAACCTCGCGATCTTTCAGCCTATCCACGTTTAAAAACGCAGGCTTCTTCACTGTGGATCTGCGAGGTCGACGGAGGCGGAGTCGTAGCTTAGTGACAATTAGTCGATGGTCAGTCCAACAGTGAGCACCACGCATGACGCGGGTGACTTGAACTTGACCGATGTCTCGTTGCCGAATAATAGCAAAGTCGATCAAATGCCAGTGTTTGGAACGCGGGTGCATCCACGTTGTCTTGTGCTTAGCGGCAAGTCTGAACATAGTGTTCGATATCGCTAGATCGTACTGAGCACAAAGACCGAGCAGCAACAGACCATTGCTGTTCATGTTGCCAACTCCATGTCGTCCCAGAACTCCAGGCCAAGCCTCGTAGTCCCGTCCAACCCTGGCATTGAAATCGCCTAGCAACAAGATCTGCTCTCTGGCGTTTATGCTATCAAGGCATTGAGTTAGCTCCTCGTAAAACTTGTCCTTAATGTCATCAGACTTGTCTAACGTTGGAGCATAGACACTGATGACATTAAGGTAATTGTCTGTATCCAGGTGAAGGCGCAGTGTGGTAACGCGGTCCGAGATGTGAACAGGACACTCTTGAAGTCGCTTTACTAGATGATTTTTGATGGCAAATCCTACCCCTGAACGTCGAGGCTCGGATGCAGAGGTACCCTTCCAGAAGAAAGTGTAACCACCTCCATCTTCCACCAGTTCTCCTTCATCAGCAAGGTGTGTTTCGCTGAGCGCAGCCACATCCACGTTATAGCGATGAAGTTCTCGAGCTACGATGGCGGTTTTGCGTTCAGGACAGGAGTTGCCATCTCGATCAATTAGAGTTCTCACGTTCCACGCGCCAAATGTCATGATAGATGGTTTCATGCTGTTTTTATTTTTTCTGTTTCGTCGACCACGAGTTAAGTGATGCGGTGGCAGCCGTGGTTACTACCACCTTCCGGGTAGGGACGAGCACTTTTTTAGGGCACATTTTCTAGCCCCCTCCTCGGCTGGGCGAGGAAAGCAGTGCCTCCCTTAAAAGGGCTGCTTTGTCATCCCAGGTGCTGCCGAATTCGCATTGTCGTCCCGATTTGCAATGCAAAAGCGACCACGGCATGTACTCACGCCCCTAGAACCGCCTATGTGCAGGAATCAGACAAAGCCCAGCTTGCACCACGCCAGACCTCTCTACCTCAACCCATCGCCACAGGACTTTGCGTCTTCGGAGTCCATTATTCGGAAGCGGTCAGTTGCGCAGGATATATTTCGGTGCGCAAACGTTCGCGCAAACGCAGGCGCACGCACTTAGTCCTCACCCTCCTTGATTCAGTGGAACGGAAAACCGCTACGACTGAAGGAGAGGTCAGACGCAGTGTCTGGCCGACAGTAACTACCCGCGCCCTCTACCGTCGCCCTAGGCCATCCACATTGCCTTGCTGAGTCGCCGAGTCCGCCAAGCCCTTGTGCATATCTGCATTGGGTTGCCATTCTCGCCGAAACAGACTTTTTATTTGTTAAGCAGGAGGGAACTGCTTGCTCGGGAAGCCGGGGTCGCATACCCGTATACCACATCACAGTCCTCGATCAAAGGCTGAGATGAGTACCCCTGACGCCTAATAAGTAGAAAAGATGTGAAATACAAACGAGACCTCCATTAATCATTCAAGTGTTTCTTATACGTAAGTCGTTTAGATAATTGTTCTTGAGAAAAATAATCTTTTCTTGAAGCAAGTGCCTTTAGAAAACTTTGAAATAGTGGCTTGTTTTTAAGTTTAATTTATATATCCCAGAAAATGCCCCGAATATTTATATCTGGAATAGTTGCCTATTCTAAGGCTCGTATTTATAAACACTCAACTATCTCAAGAGCGATTTTGACAAATGTCAGTCAATAATAACAGCATCTCAAAGTCGCACTCAAGATCGATCTCAGAGTTGAATGCGGTTTATAAATATGGGCCTTAGTTAATTCGCGGATTCAACATGCATATAAATGGAATCATCGATTTGAAAGGAATATGACCAAGCCAATTCTACAAATCTGCGACTGAATTATACGCAGGCCTAACAATGCGCTTCCTCATAACATAACCGGTAGACAATCACAGTCTGGGTGCAGTGAAGCGCAAAAACGCACTCGAGTGTGGCGGCTGTCATTGCACGTAATTGACACTTTCTCTTGGTGTGAGTTGACAAGAGCGTGTGAGATGGCGAGGGCAGTCATACACTGAGAGCTAGTCAACGTATAGGTTTACTGCTTAAGCGTTAAAATCAAGCGGATCATAGTTAGGTGCTATTACCTATGTGAGGGTTGAAAGGTTTTCTCCTTTGCATTACATTCATTCGGTATTTTGTAGAGAAGGGTAATAAAATTCAAAGAAAAACAGTAGATACAGAAATCAGCCGTTCAACACTAAACATAGGACAAACAAAATCTGACAAAGATTTAAGTTACAGGTGCGTTACAAAATCTGTAAGTTTATCGGCTGATTTCTGCGACCCACTCTTTTTCTTAAAATTTGATCACTGTACTCTACCAAATACTGAATGAATGTGAAAAGGATCTTTTAACCCTCACATCACACATTTGTTTATTCGATAAACTGAAAAAATTACGATAAACTTTAAACCGATACGATAGGTATATCACCTTTTGAAAGTTGCATATTAGGTTTATTTAACCGAGGGAAAATAGCGGGGGCGCTTGTACAATGTACAAATGTAATAGGCATATCAAACTAAGTTTTTGCTCTCGGTGTGTCGGCGGATGTAGCGAGATGATGGCAGTTGGAGCGAGTTCCGTCGACGCGATATAAACACGTAATTTACGTAACTACGTGGATGTACGTGACAGGAACACGTAATATTCTTGAGTCGATATTGATTGATAGTTAACGACCACTGGTAGTGTTATTTAGAGAAAGTTAGGTATAAAAGTGGTCAAGTAATACTTTACATCGATTCAAACAAAACAGAATGGGTTGTTATTTGAAATGACTTGCAGGGATTTAGCTATTACGTTCTGTCCATATTTTACTGAAGTGTTTCTGCAATTAATAATATAATTTATGATAATATGATGAAAAGTAATATTTGCACATATTTTACTTAAGTTTTTGTTTATTTATTAAAATAATTATGACATAAATATATCCACACGTAATGTTTGCTTGTTTATGATGATTGAAATGATTCCATGACTATTTGAAGGCATAACCGCGTATTATCGTCAGTTGCTTCCCGCGTCTGTCTTTATTAGGTACACATTATTACGGATTTTGATGCAGTTTTTTAAATATGTATATAGAATGATTCTAGAGCAAGGTTTACATGTATAATATATGCCGGGAAAATGTCTTATTGCTACGGGAAAATTATTAGCAGCGGGTGCAACCTCTAGCCGGGCTGGTAGTAGTTTCATAAAAAACTACTCTATTTCAATGATTTCTCATGCTTTAACGCATTAATCTAGTTCTCAACCGAACAGTATGTGTGTCGATATTGGTTAATACCATCCAATACGGTGTTGACATACGGACAAGAAGTCAACAACACAATGTGTCGATGTGGCCTGATTCGATTAGACAATCGATGCGGTTGCTGGTTGAATGTTGCTGCTGACAAAAACTTGTCTACGGTACATGTTGTTGTAATGCAATTTACATATTCGATGAGAACAATGATCTAGTTAGAAGTTAGAGTGGTAATAGACACCTGTCTATTCGAGCATCTCCTCCTTGACACACTAAAACTGACTTTAACGTCTTTCAGTGATAGATGAATTAAACATACTTCTTCAGCCGCTAAGGGGCTTATGGCCCGAAGAAAGGCCTCAAAAAGTTATGAATCAAATATGATTTCAGTAGAGCAGATGAGCAGAGAATGTACAATTTCTTATGTAGAACAACATTAAATAAAATCTTTTGCATTTAAGATATTCCTATACGAGATTCAAACAGGAAAGCTGGGCTCTAAAACAATCTAGAAATTGTAGTTTCTAATTGTTAACACCTCATGTTCTGCGAACTACTGGGCTGGCGTTATCCTTTTCTGCAGGTGAGTACGCAAGCCCTGTGTGGAGTCGTTCAGCCCATGCAAAGCTAGTGGATACAGCCTTAAATGAGACTTGCCGGATCATAACTGGTTGCTTGAAACCGACCCCGGTTAGCCAGCTATACCCACTGGCAGGTATAGCGCCCCCAGCTGTTCGCAGGACTGTGGCTAGCTCCCTTGAAAGAGCAAAGATGGAGTCAGATGCACGGCACCCTTTACACGACCACATCCCAGTGCCACAACGGTTGAAAAGTCGCAATAATTTTGTAAAGTGCGTGTCTCCTCTTTGCATCGACCCCAAACAAGCGAGGTGCAAACTTTGGCAGGAAAGGGTAACCAGCTCCTTTTGTCCCTATCGCTGAAAGGTTGCCGCCTGGTCATGGATTACCTTGGCCAGTTTGGAAGTCCCTGAATAGACTTCGGACCCAAACTGGCTGGAGCAAGGAAAACATGGCCAAGTGGGGCTTCTTGGAGGGTGCCGACGTAAGCTGTTTGTGTGGTGCAGTCCAAACGATGCACCACCTAATATCGTGTCCGGCGTGCCCCAACACCTGCACAAAGGACGACCTTATGACAGCGTCTGCCAGCGCTGTTAATGTGGCCAAGTTCTGGGCTACGACGGTGTAGTGTCTGCCATCGACACGCTAAGAAGAAGAAGTTTCTAATTACATTATGGCGGTAGATCGCTAATGTAGGCAGCCTAGTTTTTTCAGCACCAACATTTGTAGAAAGCAGTAGGTAGGTAATTACGTTAGCTTGAGTATTGCAGTAGGAATAGATTGTATGGGTTGATATTGAAGATTTTTTCGTATTTTATGCACATTAAAAAAAATATATATTTTCGTATGGGACACCGAGTCGTCCAACGGCCCTAGTTTTAAGTTATGCTTTGTTGTGTGATAAGGGACTACGCCAGGGAGATCATGACGTAAATTGTTATTTTGTCATATGAATGAAAATTAAACTTTACAGCTAGCTGTGGAGGCCCATATCCAGCAGGGGAAATAAAAGTGGCTATAGAAGTGGAAGTAGTAGTAGTAGTGGAGTAAAAAGAAGGGTCAAAGGACTCGCGGTGATTTGAAGAGGATATTCTGTAGAAAAATATGATACCTATTCATAAGATTTTAAACAGAATGTTTTTGAAGATTGTCACCATAATAAAAATGCAGAAGGTTTCACACAACGTCGCGTTTCCGAGACATAGCGTATAGAGATTAATTTTCTCAATGCTAGTGTCGTTCTCTTCATTATGAGTGGTATTGTTCCATCTTCATAACAATAGGGAAAGCCGATGTTCTTCACGTGTTATAAGAACTCTTTGTTACGCTATGGAGCGCTGAGATAAGCTTATGATGAGGAAAAAATATGGGAATATGATTATGTGTGGTGTGAACAGAATTGGAGACATTTCAAAACAGGATTTCCAGTTCAACTACTACTAGCACCAATAAAAAAAAAGTCTTTTGGAGTACCCATCTCTGACCATACATGCAAGTATTTTTGTTGTAGCAATTTTCTGAAACTGAAATATGTAAATTATTTTTCATCATTCTTTTGGGATATTATGTTATCAATCCAACAAAATTCTGCGCCTATATAGTTATTTACCCGTTAGACTTTAGAGGAACATTTAAGAATAATGTATATCACCATAGTGACTGGTTGCAAGCCATTATCATCTGCCTGCCTTGTATTAATTTGTTTGGGTTCTGCGCAACATGTCTTCCTCTTCCATTCATCTCTATCAGCAGTCAAATCTTGCAATCTTAGTAGGCTGCAAGCAGAAAGCCTAAAACTGCAATGCATGTATGAATAACTCTCGAATCCTTCGTCGCCTGTTACGACGCTCAGGAGAAAGAAATAGGGTGATGTTATTCATTTCTTTAGCTACATTAAATAGCGTGTGGCCATCCGGAAGGTACATGTTTAGTATCTGCTTGCTTATTTACCACTAATTATGCAGTAAAAGTCTTCAGCTGGCTTCAGTCACGCGATCTGATGCCGAGTGTAAGGTCTTTGCCCTCGTGTCTGTGTATTCTTTTCATTGTTTTAATTTGAGCTTTCATTAGTGTTTATGTTTCCGGCTTTATAATGTACCTCATTTAAAATGTTAGATTTTATATTTTTAATTATATCATCAAGGTACTGAAAAGTATGATAAAAAAAATAACCGACGACAAAAAAGGTTCTAAATTCATCACATACTTTAAAACATAATTAATACTAACGGATGATGGAATGCCTACCAGGGTTCACAAGTGGTTTATCATAGATAACGAACCTAATACGAGTTACAGTATAAACACAAGTTACGAAATACTTAGATCATCAATTAATAATCTGATAATTATATATTTTTTTAGTTTTCTCGATTCTCGCATGTAAATAGTTAATTTATTGTTGCTCTGCAATTCCGAATTAACTTCCGAATAGTTATTTTTAGCTAATTAGCTTCAGTGTAATTAGAGATAATTATATATGAAGATTATACAAAATTCTACAAATTGATCATGCTAATTTCGTAATAGTTACCTACCCGAATATGTTTGATTTGATGAACCAGTAAATTAGCTAGATTTTTAAATTTAATGATCCTCGTCAAAAAAACGCAAATGAAATGAATCCTAAAATTACTAAAATAATTTTTCAAATAAGTATTCATCAGTTTTACGCCGTATGCTGGCATAGTGTACCATCACCTTATTTCTATGTATGACTGTTATGAAACAAGAATCCCTGGGAATGAATGTGCCATGTTGAAATACTACACCTTGCATTTCATACGCCCTGCAGAGCGTGGTAGGCGAGTAGGTGTCACTCACGAATACCCCTGATTCTGCGAAGATCCCTTACTGTTGACTGATTTATAAATACGCCACTGTCATCTATTCATGTTCTATTTATCTGACAGAAATCTTTCAATATTCTCTTGCCGGAACGGGACAAAAGACCGTGTTGCTCGAAGTATATTAAACTTTTACTTGCACTCAATATTTACCAGCTATCAGTTACGTAAGCACCCTGTGTGAGCGCATTGACAGTTCGTCCGTTTAGCACGTGCAGCGGCGCGGTGGGTGCGCGGGCGCAGCTTTCGCGATCAAGTGCAAGGTCCGACTTTCACTGCGCGCCGCCGCCTGCGCACCTACGACGGACTTTCGATTTTAAACACGCGGGAGGTGTTTAGGGAAATGCATCGTGGGCTTATGTAAGTTATAATACGGGCATTTGATTAGAGAGTCAAGACCGTTCATGCAAGGGCAAAGAAGAATCATCAAGTTTCAATTGCTGGCTTTTTATTTGATAATCCGGTTCTGAAAGTGTTTTTAGTTTAGTATGATATTTGATTTACAAATACCAAGGCGTGGAACCAGTCAAAAGAAGAGAAATTTACCTATTCAAATTGCTAATAAAAAAAGATGCAGAAACTAGATATTAAAAGAACGACTAACAAGCAAATAACATTCAAAAATTGACTTAGTTATAAGTAGGTATTATGTGGAATAACTATTATAAGAATTTATGTGCACTGGTATTGTGGACTACCTTAGATCTCAGGGTGTGAATTCAAATTATTTTGAGCTAGACTGTTGCGCTCTAATAACAGGAAAAACTACGGCGGAACAATCGTAATATTATAAAATAACTAGCAATAATATTACATCACATTGCTCTCTCTTGTTTCTTACGTGAAATAATGAAAACTTATCTATTCGCTGATGATGATGATAGTGTTGTTTGTGTAGGTATGATTGCGCATTTTATTTAATTCCGTTTCTTTAACTTAGGAGTTTCAATTTCGTTTAAAGACTCACGCACACTATAAAAAAGCTGCTTTGGATTTTCATGAATGCTGCTTTGAATTAACCATAATACTATGATTATCGACTACTTGATTATTGGCGCTATTTTTATCCTACACCGAAGAAGAGGGAAAATCTATACATATAATATGACAGTAACAAATCAGTGTTCAGTGACCCTATTAGTTTTGAGAAAACACAACGATAGCGCGTTTTAAAAGACGCATGGCGACATCTATGAATGAGTTATGTACGATGTTTGTGTGTTTGTTTGTGTATATGCGGAAGCATCACGCGAAAACGACCGAACGGATTTTGAAGCAAATTGTACCAAAATGTCAAGTAATTCACCGACCAGGTTATACGTAGGCTAAAAAAAAACATACCCCTAAAAGGAGGGTTGGCTGCTACACATAATAGTAGATTACGTACTTAGGCATGTAACCAATCAAAAACAACCGAGGTTTTTTAACGCCCGAGCGGAGCGAGGGCGGTACCTTTCCGAGGTTGTTATTGATGTTACATCCGTGGTACGTATACTGCTTTACATATCGAATGAAAACTGAGTAAAATAAAGCGATAAATGCAAGAAAACGATCCATAAAAGATGATTGTATCGACTGGTATTCAAATTGCACTACAAAAGTTTTTTTTCTATGATTGAAAAATATTGAATTAATATGAAAGAAAAGTATCCTTACATAAAGTAGACATTTTTCTGATCGTAGGGATATTAGTCATTTTTACTTTTGTTATTGTAATATTGAGTAATAATTCGACAAACTCATTTGTTGAGGTTATAAAAATACAGATTAAAAATATAATTCCTGCGTTCAAGCAACACAATTCATAGCGGCCAGTTCGAATTTTAAAAATTTTGATGCAGCTCCAATTAAAAATAAGAGAAATTGATTTTAACTTTTTAATTGTCGCGATTCTATTGGTTCTTTTTCTAGTTCCATATTTAAAATTACTTACAGGCTTAGTTTTAAAACCTCGCCTGTAAGTTGAACTTACAGGTCGTGTTTTTTGTCAGTAATGACCCACTTTCAGAGCATGAGATATGTAAAATAAGTTTGTAGGTCATGTGAATTTCATAGTGGCGCGTAGTAAAAGGATGTGTATGGGCTAATTGGACCTGAGATTGATTTCAAATTTCGAACTGGCCAGCACGTATTGTGTCGCTTTGAATAAGCGCACAGAAAGAAAAAAAAAACATGAGGCCGTATTTATATTTTTAATCTGTATTTTTATAACCTCAACAAATGAGTTTGTCGAATTATTGCTCATGATTACGACAAGGAAACTAAAATCTATGAATTATGTCGACGATTACAAAAATATCCCTTTAATAATGGAATAATTTTCACTTTTAATAATTCAATAATTTTTACCCTCGAAAACAAAAGTTCCGTGGTGCAAGACGTGCAAGTTGCGTGGCCAGACGATTCTTCTTCTTCGTCGAGTCAATGGAAACGGGATCACAGTAGATTGGACCAATGCGTTGCAACGGCGATGGCCTTGTCGTTCGCCTCTTGCAGATCCTTTAATGTACATGAGCAGGGGTTTGTTGGGCAGCACAGTAGATGAGACATTGTCTGTAGAGCGCCACAATCACACCTATCGTTGCTTGAGAAGCCCCACCTTTTCCGGTTTGCATGGCACCTCCCTACACCAGCCCGGAGTCGGTTGAGCGACTTCCAGACTGCCCAGGGGAGATTGCCACCCGGTGGAAGCTTCTCGGCAGGGGGAAGGTGGGCTGCTGAAGGCGGGTATAATTTAGTCCACTGCTCAAGTCGGATCTTGGATGGATCATTTCCTTCGCAGTATGGTTGGCCAAGGAAACTCTTCCGACTCTTAAGGCGTGACGGAGGCGGGTTATGGTTAAACAGCGCATGTCTGTTGTCTTCCTGCTGCTTCAATCTTTCCGGCCAGACGATACAAACTTCATTTATGAATCGTTTTATTTGTGCGTAATCTACGCGGGAAAATTGCAATAACTTAAAAGCAAAAGAACTTTTTTGTTTCAAAATTTTCTCGCTAATTTGGTTAAGGCTATTTAGCCAATGTTTGTCTGGTACATACTGCTGTTATAGGTTTTGCCGACAATACAGCTACTTTTTCTGAAATATTCTTTGGAAATACTAATAAAAATTGGATTTCCCACACAAAGTGACTCAATCGGCTGGTGTACATTTTATATAGAAGATACATTTTTTCCATATTTCTGTAAAAAATTCCTGACGAAAGTTATATTTTATACGTTTGTGCCAGACGATCAAATCAGTATCTGAGATAAGACTTTTCGTGGCTATAAGCCGATTTTCCACAGACACTGCTTTGTCTGGAGTGTAATTTTGGAAAACGCAGGGTTGCTCATGACCTGGCCACTCTCTCGGGCTCCCTGACTGACACCACAGGAACTTCGAGTCGATACGTGCGGAGCCAAATTGACTGCAGGATAGACCTCTGTCACACGCGCCTGACAAAGACTCCGTTCCGGGTTTAAATGTAGATTCTGTTGTCCTTCTCCAGGGCCGCCGGTCTTGGTCAGGTTTCTCCCTCGGTTGATTCGTACGACTCCCACGGGAAGAGAGGTGCTATTCTACTTTGCCGGCAGCACACGACCTTAATTAAATAGCCTTAGGTACTTAATTAAACGTAACCCTAGCCGCGGCTCCGCCCGTGTGGAAATAGGTCATTCCATGGCATCACACAGGAACATTTTTTCGCGAAGAAAACTTTCCTATGCGTTAATCCATGTTACCTCCTTTATGTCAATTTAATATTAGCTAATATTATTTTATGGTTCTTAGAGGCCTATGTTTAGCAGTGGTCGTCCTATATATAGCTGATAAATGATGGAAGATATATTATGGCGAAACGAAGTTCGCGGGCACCAGCTAGTGATTGAATAAAGGTCTGAGGGAAAAGAGGAAGACGCGCATACTTTCCACACTGATAAAAGAATAGGTTAACTTCGAATTTAATGGAAATTGTTCCATCGCCAAGAGTATGGCAAGTATACTATTGTATACTTCATTAATTTGAGAGCCATGCTCTCTCGCTGTGTACAATGTGGGATCATCTGAGGCTTGAGTAAACCCACTAGATCTTTTACCTACACTATCTCCCTAAGAGAACTAGAAAATCTGTTCAAAATTATGGAAATTATACCTACTGTGTTTCAATAAACGTGGTCCGCTACTTTCACTCCATTTCCAAACAGAGTCAATGATCTTGCTCCACAGTCATTACTCGTTATGCAGATGTCTGTTCTTATGCTCAGTTGCGTCACTTTCAGCACTTTCTTTAGACGACTGAAGTGGCCGGGTTCGTTTCTTTCTGGGGCACTCACAAAGTTAATTTTGGCACTTTGTGAATTTGTTTTGCAGTCTGGTCATGATGGGAAAAGAAAGATGGTTCTGTGCTTTGGAGGGCACGCGGTGTTGGTGTATGATAACTTAAACGGCGGTCGTTACACTACCATGTCAGAAACCTGCTAGTAGAAGGCGACTGAAAAACTGTGAAACCAGGGAAGAAGCACTTTCTTTAAGCAAACTAACATTTTAACCATTTCACATTAATTTTGTGAAGTTGTGGAGGAAAACATGTGACCTAAAGGCGGTATGACTTCCTCTTCCTAATGTGGTCTGTAATTTGCTCTACTTCCTGAGGTATCTTGCGCAGTAAATAAGGTAGGTTCTCAAAATATTAAGGTGCTCTACAAAATAGTGCTAATTTTAAAATACAGATTTTTGTACACAAATCTAAAATACATTGTTTTGCGCCTCTTTTATGCTTTTCCTAAAATATTGATAAAAAACCTCTTTAATGTTGAAAATACAGCCATATCATATGATTATAAGTTTTCTAGTATATTTTAAATCGGCATGGAATTCGTTTAGATATTAGTAAAAAGAAATCCAGATCAGCTTTATTTAAGTACTAAAAAACAATAGCGATTGGTATCAAATTTTCTATTGCTTAACACTTATAAAAATTATATTATTTTAATTTTTGATTTTATTTTGGGCTTGCTATTCTTTGTTAGACTTTAATCTATTTGTGTTACATACAAGCTCTTAACACAAGGCTATATCGACTCAACGTCTAGAAGAAGAAGACCTACAAGTATTTAAATTTTGCTTATGCACATAACAAGACTTGTTAAACAGTAGCTTTCTTCCCGCTAAAGCAAACAGCTAGCAGACAGTGGTATACCAGTAGCGGGTGTGAAAACGTCGTCAACATAGCTCGCTGGCAAACCGGTCGCGATCTCCAAGCGGAGCTTTCTCGGCTTTCCTTCACACAGATACGTGAAACGGGATGCCGCTTTTATAGTTATCGTGGTTTTTGTTATGTGTTGCGAAATATGGTTTGCAAGAGATAAAAACCTGAATTTTATTATCTTAAGAGTTGGATTCGCGGATATCACAGAGAAAAGTTACATTCGCGGCCGCATGATGACTTTTCTGGTCTATGGGACATATATTTAGTCGCGGTATTTTTGTAGGTTCTATCTATCGTATCTTTGACAGCAAAATATTTGATGACATCTTCGGTTTTGAATCCGTAGACGAACTTTTAGACAGAGCCCGAAACATTGTCAAAATGTATAGTTAGGACACACACACTAAATAAATAATGATAGGTATCTTATTATACCTAAGAAGTTTGTGAATGCGAAGGTTTTGAACTAGTTTGTAACAATACTGAGCAGATCTGTATAAAATACAAATTTAGGCCAACTAATGTGGCACCTGATGATTAAGAACAATATGACAATGGTGAGATTATTTACATAATGTTTTTGCAGCCTTCACAAACACTAGTTTTGCAAGATAATATCATAGAGCTGTATTCAATGACCCTCCAAATGTCCCTTAAGGTGTTCCCAGACCTGGCAGAAGAACAGTCATCCATTTTTGATAGGATGCAGTGTCTGAGTTATTTAACGAAGGCAAAGGGTATGCAAGCTAAAAATATTGACAAATTTTAAAACCAATTTTCTTGGTTGTGCTACAGCTTACGCCAAGACTAAAAAACCACGTCAGATGCGAGCTAACACGGATGGCGGTTATAAAGAAATATCTTGCACAATTGACGCACAACAGAGCGCAAAAATATCGCAGCTCCGTCGAGTGTCAAGTGCGCCGTAGTTAAAACCCCTAAACAAACCAGAAACAACTAACACTTGATTTTAAGGTTCCGTGGTTATTAACACTAAAACTATAAGACATTATTACGGGTTTTAACTCACGGTAGGGATATATCGAGCACCCAATATTTCAGTCACACGGTGTACAGGAAACCGACACATACTGACCGATACCTACACGCAACATCGCATCACCATCCGCGACAGCTTAACTCAGTGGTTACCTCCTTAACAAATCGCGCCTATGACCTTTGCGATAACGAACACCTTCATGAGGAACTGCAACATGTTCAACACGTACTACTGAGCAATGGCTACCCTAACAAAATTCAGCCTCAGAAACACAAGACTAGGACACCAATTCCCAAGGTTGAGCGTCGTGCTGCATTTCTTCCGTATGTGAAGGGAGTAACAGACAGGATCGGACGGATACTGGATAAGTATTCGATAAAAACTGTGTTCACTCCTTTCAAGAAGATGTCGCAGTTTCTACGGTCACCAAAGGATCGATTTCCATTAGAATGTCCAGGGGTGTATAAAATAGACTGTAGTTGTGGTAGTTGTTACATTGGTCAAACTAAGCGCACCATCTCCATCCGTGTCAAAGAGCACATAAAGGCAGTGAAAAACAATGAAGCACATAAGTCTGCCATTGCGGAACACCTGCTTGAGTCTGGTCCAAACCACTGGATCGAATTACATAATCCAAAAGTACTTTCGACCGAACGCCACTACATACCAAGACTGGTAAGCGAGGCTATTGAAATCACCAAGTACAAAAATTTCAATAGAGAAGATGGCTTCAAATTGTCAAGTACATGGAATCCAGTGGTAAATTTGTGTAAAAATAAGTTTGTGTCTAAACCTCCAATAAAATCATGCGATACCGTTAGTGTGTGTTGTCGAGATGACTTTCGAGTGAGTACCGATAGTGACCAAAGTGTTCCGAAAAAACGCAGAAGAATGAGGGTAGACAGATATGTTTGCCCTTAGCCGTCACCCGCAGCCGCTCCAGTTTACCCGTGATCATGGCGATTGCAACATCGCCGAAATATTGGGTGCTCGATATATCCCTACCGTGAGTTAAAACCCGTAATAATGTCTTATAGTTTCAGAAACAACTACTCTGGAGAAGAATGATTATGAGAGCCAAACCAAAATGAAAATGGGAAAGGGTTTGAAGAATAAATCATAATTCGTTATTGTTTTCAAAAGAAGTTGGAACCGATTTGCGTTTGTTGCTAACACGCGGGAGAACCATTACGATACAAAGCAACAATTTGCCAACAGTTATAACGTTATTATAGGCATAACGTTATAATTTTGTACCGTTACCTCGGTTAGATCACTCGAGATCATCGAGACGAGTTGCCGGTACAGATAAACATCGCTAATTCATCCGTTATGACATGATCACATGAATGAGACGACGACAGCTCTGTGAATAAGCAAACGAGTTCCGTATAGTTTCAACGACTTTGTAGTTGTTTTCTATATCTTAAAATAATTGTTTTTGCATTTTTATATCAGATAACCGGTAAACCGGTCAAATCCCAGAGCGGATGTGTCATTCTGAGATCATCCTTCTGCACAAAAAGGGCGATAAGTCAGATATAGGAAATTACCGGCCTATAAGCCTTGTATCCCACCTTTACAAGGCGTTTATTAAAGTTATAGAACGCCGCATATCTGGCCTACTCGATTTAGCCCAACCACCGGAGCAAGCCGGATTTCGCCCCGGTCTATCTACTACGGACCATCTTCACGCCCTCAACCAATTAATAGAAAAACATCAGGAATTTCAGTTGCCACTATATTTAGCATTCGTAGATTATTCAAAAGCATTTGACAGTTTAAACCATACTTCCATGTTTCAAGCCTTAAAAAACCAGAACATCCACCCTACATACATAAGTCTCATCAAAAATATATATAAAAGTAGTACTGCAGCAGTAAAGTTACAAAGTCCCGGACCCCCATTTGCCATACAGAGAGGCGAGAAGCAAGGTGACCCGCTGTCTCCTAAACTTTTCACATCCGGACTTGAGGAGGTATTTAGGGTTCTGAACCCGAAATGGGAAAGCAAGGGTATTGCCGTTGGCGAGGCGAAGCTGACAAACCTTCGCTTCGCGGACGATATTATCTTGTTTTCCTCAACTGCTTCTGACTTACAAATAATGCTTTAAGATCTGAGCAGCGCAAGCCTTGAGGTTGGACTGCAAATGAATATGTCGAAGACCAAGCTTATGACCAATCGTCCTGAGTATAAGGTAGAAGTGAATGGGCAGAGAATCACATTATGTCAACGAGTACATCTACTTAGGCCAAATAGTCTCTTTCCAGGCACGACAAGACAAAGAGGTCGAAAGACGGATTGAAAATGCCTGGAGGAGCTATAGGTCCATGAAAGAGCTTATGAAGGGTAACCTTCCACTGACACTTAAGCGGAAACTCATGGACATGTGCATTCTCCCCATTCTTACCTACGGAGCTCAAACTTGGTCATTGACAGACATTCAAAAGTCCAAACTCAAGGTTTGCCAGCGTAATATGGAGCGCAGCATACTCGGAGTCAAGTTGATTGACCGAGTCAGAAATACAACGCTTAGGGCTCGAACGCAAATTATTGATGTGGGTCAGAAGTCAGCATACCTTAAATGGGATTGAGCTGGACATACAACTAGAATGCCAAACTTACTATGGGTAAATATTACCAGCACTTGGGTCCCTCCTAACGCGAAACGGGCTCGCGGTCGACCACGGAAACGATGGAGAGACGAACTAGATGCCCACGCCAAAAACTGGATGGAGGTGGCTCAAGACAGGGATAAATGGAAGAAGGGGAGGGAGGCCTTTGCCCTGCAGTGGGACACTTCAGGCTCATAATAATAATAATAATATCAGATAAGTCATATACAGATAATTCTGTTGAGTGTGGTTGGTAGCGTTGGTAGTGACTAGAGTTCTCTCTTAGTGGCCCACCATAACAACGACACAAACCGTGTTATTAAAAAAGTTACACTTGGTTCAAGAAGTTTCACAAAGTCAAATCGTATGTTTAAAAGTACACTACGAACATCTTCGTTTAGGTTGGGATGCCCGCGATACAGGCTTTTCTAGTGTGGGTCCACTGTTCTTGTGATTCTACAAAATGTTCGGCTAGATATTTGATTTGATTTGATGTTTTTTCTGTTCGGCAATTACTGTAAAAAAAAAAAATACAGTAATTCCGACTGGCTGACGTATACTTCATCGAAATTCATTGCCAGTGTGATGCAAGTCAACATTGAAAGCGATACGCGGGCCGCTTCACAATGCGATCGTATCTAAACATTGTGACCATTGTTACGTTGACTGTCTGTGTCTAGGCAGTGCAAGGTCTGGTGTAGTAGGCTTGGATATTTTGTAGAGATTTTGTTTCAATAGAAAGTTTTAGGTTCTATGACATTTAAAACGTCCGTCTATGAGACATAAATATGACTTTCAATCTATGAATATAATATTACATAATGACAATTCACTAATGATTTTTAAGTTGACGTCTACGCTTGAAGTATTTAAACAGCAAGTAGCATAGGAAGATAATTAGTTACTGCGAGAAAAGGTGTGTCATAATTAGTATTAGGAGAACGTGTTTTTTAGTTTTCAAAGGCTTTGGCCCTTGGGCAATGTAGGGTTTCGTTTCTTTATGTCTTTGACATCCATTTATCTTCCTAAGTATCTCTTACTTTTAGTTTCCGAATTTCGAAATCATTCCCACATATTAAGTCTCCTGTCTAAGAAGTTCTTTTCCTATTGCTCAACACTAAAACTCGAAATGCGGGGGAAGAAGCTTCTTTCAAGTCAAGGTTTAGCTTAGTTTAGGCAACCTACGCTACCTGTTTGTTCTATTGAGATCAACTTCACTTCAATTAAAAATGATTCATTGAATTTGCTTAGTACTTAGTCAACTTAAAAGCTGATGCCACTACTGTCGTAATCGTAACTGATGTTTTTATCAATGCCTTTAGAACAAAGTTTAAAGCAGGATTGGGATATGCCAATCAGTTTTAATACGATGGTACATTACAACAAGTGAAGGTTGCATATTGTCATATTTTGTTGTAAGAAAAGCTTGTAGTGACAAGTTTTGCAACTACGAAAAAGATGACAAATAAATCTAAAACTATGTAAAATTCTTACATATTAATCTCAAATATATGGGACATAAAATATCTACCTACTAACTAAAATTCCGCGTTTGAACTTTACGCAAATATGTTGCAATTTCTAGAATGTTCGTCATTTTTCTACCTCTAGCTACTTGGGCACTAGCTACTATTGCATTGACCCGTGCTATCTATTGCGTTCGCAGTGACGGCTTGATTCAATAACCAAATTGTTACACTCAAAACGTAATATTTTGTTACAAAATTGAGCCTAACTGGACCATTGTTTTGGTTCATTTGACGCCATTGATAAACTTTGTTGTGAAAAGTTTTAGTTTTGATGCTTTATACATTGCTCGTGGTGTTTTGAATCCAATTTTTATTTCGACCAAAGTTTAAATACATAAATAAATCACGCCTCTTTCCTGTTGGGGTAGGCAGAGACTATTTCCTTCCACTTGCTATGATCTTGGCATACTTCTTTCTTTCTTCTACATTAATCAGTCTTTTCATGCACGCTCGTTTTGGTTCATGACCAAAGTTGAAATGGTATTTAATTGGAATTCTAGTATAGTCGTTTGCTAATAATACCTAGTCCATGGTAAAATTAGTCTGGCTACTACGACAAAACCGAATCCCGGGATAGCAAAAATTTTATTGGTGAATACAAATATCTGTTTGAATACATCATCCCCGAATTTTGTAAAGACTATCTCAACTCACGGTAATATTATTTATACAATTATTTTAACTAACACGCAATGTAATGAATGCTAGCGATAAATACGCACAAAAATGTTATTGTCCATTAGTCCGAGTCAATCTGTGAACCCGGCACGTTTTGATATGAAACGAATCAATCGTAACTTTACGGCGCGATGTATCAATAGGAAACTTTTAATTGCATTAGATTAACAAATTGATATTTGTAAGGGATTTTGTAATTTGCAGTGAATTGGGCATGAGAGTATCGCCGGCTGAGCAAGCAATATTTGACAACTGTAAAAATCATGTTAATGCTATAAATTCTTTTTTGAGTTGTCTTCTAGTATGTGTTTGATGGATCTCAAAATTGGCTTATTCGAGCGACAAAGCATAATTCTCAGAGTATGACAAAGTAATTTAACGATACGTCTTATATTTTTTTCATACGAAAGACATCAACGGGTGCGGTTTTGACATTTTACATTATTTCAAGAAGTGACAGCTCAAACTTTACTAGAGATCGACTTATGTTGGTTTATCAAAAAGTCAATAAAAATAGCTGGTACCTAAGTAGTTTGTTTTCGTAATAGAGGGACTGTTGATTACACATCTAAATACTAAAAAAAAAAACACTAAATGATGTTAACTGCACTTGGTATGTGCTTCTAAGACGTTGTATAAACGCTTTAGGTTGCAAAACTTCCGTTACAAGTGGTTTGGACCTAAACCTTAAGTACCGGATGTCACTCCGAGTCACGCCGATGCATACCGGATGTGTGAGGAGTAGTGGTTTTAGTAGTCATGAGACGCACTTAATAATTATAGACTGCGGCCAGCACTTATTTAAAATCTTATTAAAAAAAAGAATAATATGAGTTCCAAAATACTACATAATTCGTAAACTGCCGAAATCACAAATTAAGTTGTGAATTCACAAGCTTTTGCGGATCGCGCGCTTAACTCACGACGGAGCGCTAAAATATCGCAGCGGTCTGTTACATCCATACTAAAACGTCACTCCATTGACATTGGATTGACATTTCTAGAATGGATTTGACAGACCGTTGCGATATTTTAGCGCTCCGTCGTGCGTTAAATGTGCGACCCGTCTTAATATTAAGTGCATTTAGTATGCAATACAATGCTACTACACTGAAATATTAATAAAATATCTAGTCTAGTACTATGAGCAGCACATTAGCTACCTCTATAAGAGATCAAGTCATAGTGGATTTCTTACAAACTGTATAAAAAACCAGTCTACATAGATTCCTTAGCAATTCCGTCTGCTAGTGCCACTCATCTGTTCCACAGGCTGTGGTGAGAATCGAACCGGAAAATTAAAATTAAATTACAATCCGCAAAAACTAGCATTTAGCTGTTTCTGAATGAAGCAAGAAAGGTGCAATGGGTCCGTAACTAATGTCGAATTAGGTTCATTAATAGCAGGTCAGCCTTGGCAGAACTTCAGAACTTTAATTGACGAGATTTTGAATTCTAAATTAGCACATCTACATTGCAAGATCTAATGAAAGCAATAAATATAGATAATTTTAGTCTAACCGGATAGAATCTAAATTGAAACGTGTGCACTAAGTTCAATGTCAGACAAAAGTTTGCCTTGCAAATCCTGAAATGACACAAAAGATCTTGGATTCTAATTTAGAATATTTGTGTATTAAAGTCTTAATCTGACTAAGAAAATTGAAATAAGTTTGCCTTCCACTTGCAAAATTATTCTTGAACCTTGCAAGCAGATGGTTTTTAGATGCATTCAGAATAAATTAGGTGTAAATTAGCCAAAACGGGATGCATTTAGTCAAACAAGTTTGCCATTACTTTAAAAGTTCATTAATTCTAGACGGGTCTGGCAATATTTAAACATGCTTAAAATGTTTTAATTTGTAGAATCTCAGCTGGTTACTGATATAAAGAGTCTTACAGGGAACAAAAGTGGCAAAGATACTATGGTTCTAAGATATGACGTTGGATAGTAGTCGTAATAAAGGTGGCAAAAATATGGAATAAGTAAAAAAAGTTGTTTGAATGAATTTGATTTCATAACTTCAAGCTATTTTTATAATAATAACCATTGAGTTACTCTTGTTGTACTGAGAGATTAAATGGAAAGACCTGAATGTTTTGATGTTTTAAAGGTGTATTAAGGGTACACGCCTGAAGATTCTTATCTCCAAATAAGACTCAACTCGACTTAATTTACGATCTTCGAATTACTTTGCGTTTTTAGCCGAGTTATTTTTGCTGAAGGAACGTAATATCAATTATTGGTTGAAAAAGATTATACTGAGGTAAGGTGAAATTAGAAGTGCGGTAGAAAGGTATTCTGAGATGTTCTAATCTGATTATTTAAAAAAGTCGATATTTTTTTGTGTTTGCAATGCACATGTACTGAGTTTGGTTGCCGACCATCGTGATAAAAGTTGAACGCGGTTCTAGACCATTTTGATTGGACCATGGATTGGACGGTCATGATGAGAGCACTTTGATGAGTGTTGTGTTGCTAAGAGTTAAAGTATTTTATGTGCTTGTGTCGAAAAGGCCGTTAAATCTTTTTGGTCCAAGCATCCTTTGAATTGACAGGATGTTGTTTTTATTTCAAAAACAATCAAAACTTACCCGATGAGTTCCTTGAGCTTAGCCGCGGCCTGCACCGAAGCGTACCCGTATCTGGAGAACTTAGCGACGTCTTCGGAAGGAGCGTTGAAGGCAGCTACGTAGCGTGCCGGGTTCGTGTCATCCAGCCATAGACCTGGGGAAAACACGCATTGGATGTTGTACGCCAGAATAAGAACTAGTAACTAGCGTTAGTTGTACATAAATACATCATACACTATTTGGAGGCAATTTCCGAGTTCTCGGGCAAAAATTGTCTAAGTATCACTTTAGTGATAGGGTTCAGTGGGGAGCTGGACCATCGAAATGAGACTATAGTGATGGGTTGTCAGCTATTCGCCGAAAATTGTAATATTAATGAAACCCTCGAGTCCCTTACTGGCATTTTACGACACCCGCGGGAAAGAAAAAGGGGATGTTGTTGGTCTGGATGTTGTACAGACTTTTTATTTATAAAACGGCAAAAGATAGTATTATAAGTAAATCCTTCGTAAAACGAAAATCATGTACTTAAATGCGGATACATAAATTGAAGAGTCATTTCCTTATTGAAATGAACTTTGCCGATTATTTTAAAGTTAAGGCCGATTTTATTAAAAGCACTTGTTTTGCAAATGTCGATATAATTCTGCAACCCTGACACTTGTCGATATAGAGTGATTTGTATTTTACCTAAAGCAGTTAAACTTGTTAGAGAGACCTTCAGTCTACTCATGTACGACGACTAAGACGTACGATGGGTATCTATTCAGATGTGATGTGATGAGATCCAATCACATTAAATGTCAAGCAGTATCGATGTAATCAAAAGTTGCATGAGATATGACCTATTTTAATGTTAATACTCACCTAATGGAGTAAATTCAGTAATGTAAACAAATGAAAAATCCCGATTAAAATTAACTCTTAATTTGTCGCAAAATGCACATTATCTGTAAAATCAGGCGATATTTATGAAGATGGCGTTTTAACTAGACATGATGACATATTTTAAAATATGACATGACTATGACATCACCTTATGTAAAACTATTTTACGGATAGTACATACATGCATATATCACGCCTCTATCCCTTGCGGGGTAGGCAGAGCGTTAACATGGATGTGGGGTGATGCTATTCTAAACCGGCATCACACGGCATAGTGATAGTGGTTATCTAAGTCAATAGAAATTTTGAATTAAATATTCTAAGACAAAAATACTATGATTAACTTACCCATAGAATATAACTTCGGCTCCAATACACTGTAAAGCTCGTGCATCTTTTGCATCCCATATTCTGATGCTTCTAGAAGATCTCTCTTTTCCCCAACCGTCATATTCACATCCACCTCATCATACCCTTCATCGTCAGACACGTAACCATCATCCATGTACAAATCATAATCATTGCTCACGTTTACAGGTAATTTCAGAACGGTTTCTTGAGGATCAGAACTGACATTCGCTTTCGTATAGTTTTCTTTATCACAATAAGTGACCACTATAGTAGAAATATTCTTGACTGTAGAATAAGAATGATTTTTGACTTGGTTTTTCTCAATGATAGTAATATTGTGTAGACCTTTGTCCATCGCAGGCATCAAATGCCTCAAAACTTCTATTATGTTATTAGAAGTGCGATTACTAGAAGTATTGTTGGGTTCGATAGTTAGAACTTCAACATACACTGATTTGTCAGTATCATTCTTGCTTTTTGCATCATTGGGCTTATCAAAGTTTTCTATGGTATGGCTTTCGTTACTGGCATTGATTTTTGAACTATTGCTTTTATGATTATTTTCTATCTCTGGGTTCCCATCTTCTCTTCTATTAGTGATATTTTTATTTTTGGGAACATTTAGTATTATGGCTTCTCCAAGTTTGGTTTCTTCGCTAGTTTTATTAGGGAGGTTATTTTTAATTTTATTAATAGAAGCAATAATGTGGTCAACTAGTTCTTCCTCGTCAGTTTTTATATCATCATCAGCAGTTGTGACGTTTGCAATAGTTTTGAGAAATAGCGCCGCCTTTTCTGCATCTATTAAGTTTGCATTCGAATTTTTGTTACTTTTCTTAAAGATGTCTTCAAATATTTTCGTGTATGGACATTTGGTTGTAGTATGTGCATTCTGTTTTGTGTTTTGTGCGGGACTTCCATATTTCACGTTTATGAGCATCGACAGTAGAACGAAGATGTATTTGTATCTGAAAAAAGTTAGCATAGATGACTATGACGTAAAAGATATTAGTCGAAGGTGCCGATAAAAAACCTATCACGGCTTGTAGTAGAATGTAATTGAGCACTATAATATCTGCAATGATAAACTGCTAACAGAGTAAATGTACCGTGAAATGGAGTTGTGGACGTGTCATCTCATCGTCTACTCCATTACAGACACATTAGTAGTCACAAAAACAACATTGGATATGGTCGTGTGATCTATAATCGAAGTTTATATTATAAGTATGGTTCATCGTTCGACGATGTAATGGTACATCGTTTACCCACACGAAAAGAAAGAGAGTCAGTTAACATAATATGTACCTATTAATTATTATAATAAAATAAATATCAAAAATGTCGGCATCTCCTGTCAAGTAGTACTACCATTCTTTATATTTAAGTGTGGATTGTGGTACAATGGGCCAAACTTGGACTGTCTTCATATTCTTTAATAACTACACTGCCCTGCCGTGAGGGCCTAATTTGGAATACATTTCTGCTTACTATTTGAAAGTAATCAATAAAGATATTAATTCGAGTTTTTTTTTACCACAGTATATCCAAAACTTAACATAAAATTATAGTTATAAATCAATCAATATATGTCATCAAAATAAACACAAGATACCAGAGGTATATGTTACATCGAGTCCTATCTATGTAATAGCCGTCTAATTTGCAAGTAGTCTAAATGTTGAGTACAAATAAACGAACCCAACCACAATTTGGGTCAATATCAAGTCAGTTCTGTTTTATTTATCTCTTGCTTGACCAAATTCGTTTATTTTACAATTCTGTCCTAATTCAGCAAGACGAGCAATAAAACCGTAACAAAACAAAGCAAATAGTTTTGTTATTTGGTAACTTATTGCCGTAAACTGATTGTAATTAGCTAATTCTATTTGGTTTTACGTTTTTGGTAAACATTTGCGACACACCGTGGAAAATGGAAATCTTGTGGTCATCGGATTTCATAGTAAATCGTGGAAAACTGATGTTTTTAGAATTATTGCGTTTCTCCCATTATTCAAAAAATGTACCTTTACTTTTATACCAGTACCTTTCTAGATAGCCCTTGCATTGAAGTAACTTTTAATAAAATGTAACTTAGTAAAATGTTTCGATATAAAGTCTGTACTCTGTACGACATTATAAGTAATACAGTACCTCATTTACCTAAATGATAATTTCAGATTCTTGAAAATAAGACCATGAGAATTATAAGTTATCTGAATATCTAGTAGACTTAAGTTAAAATGTTATAAGGTATAAAGTTATGTAGACTTCTTGTTCACATTTTATACAACCACATTGTTTATGCACAGAATATAATAAATACTACTAGATAATATAATCGTAACAAATTATAACATACATACATACATACATACATACATAAATCACGCCTTTGAATCACCATCGCATTTACTGTGAACTAAGAATTGAAAGTGACTTTCTACTCTAGATTACCTCCGTTTATGTTATTAAGTTGTACATTTCTTGTCTGATGTCATAATTTATGCCGTGTGATGCCGGCTTAGAATAGCATCACCCCACATCCATGTTAACGCTCTGCCTACCCCGCAAGGGATAGAGGCGTGATATATGCATGTATGTACTATCCGTAAAATAGTTTTACATAAGGTGATGTCATAGTCATGTCATATTTTAAAATATGTCATCATGTCTAGTTAAAACGCCATCTTCATAAATATCGCCTGATTTTACAGATAATGTGCATTTTGCGACAAATTAAGAGTTAATTTTAATCGGGATTTTTCATTTGTTTACATTACTGAATTTACTCCATTAGGTGAGTATTAACATTAAAATAGGTCATATCTCATGCAACTTTTGATTACATCGATACTGCTTGACATTTAATGTGATTGGATCTCATCACATCACATCTGAATAGATACCCATCGTACGTCTTAGTCGTCGTACATGAGTAGACTGAAGGTCTCTCTAACAAGTTTAACTGCTTTAGGTAAAATACAAATCACTCTATATCGACAAGTGTCAGGGTTGCAGAATTATATCGACATTTGCAAAACAAGTGCTTTTAATAAAATCGGCCTTAACTTTAAAATAATCGGCAAAGTTCATTTCAATAAGGAAATGACTCTTCAATTTATGTATCCGCATTTAAGTACATGATTTTCGTTTTACGAAGGATTTACTTATAATACTATCTTTTGCCGTTTTATAAATAAAAAGTCTGTACAACATCCAGACCAACAACATCCCCTTTTTCTTTCCCGCGGGTGTCGTAAAATGCCAGTAAGGGACTCGAGGGTTTCATTAATATTACAATTTTCGGCGAATAGCTGACAACCCATCACTATAGTCTCATTTCGATGGTCCAGCTCCCCACTGAACCCTATCACTAAAGTGATACTTAGACAATTTTTGCCCGAGAACTCGGAAATTGCCTCCAAATAGTGTATGATGTATTTATGTACAACTAACGCTAGTTACTAGTTGTAATTCTGGCGTACAACATTCATTGCGTATTTTCCCCAGGGCTGTGGCTGGATGACACGAACCCGGCGCGTTATGTAGCCGCCTTCAACGCTCCTTCCGAAGACGTCGCCAAGTTCTGTAAGGGATTACGGGGTAGGCAGGGCGTTAACGATCGTAAAATTACGGTCTTTATCGCCACGACTGACAAGTATTGAGGGCCCTTTTAGATGATTCATGTATCACTGTAGTGACAGATTGTCAGCCTGTTGCCTAAAATTGTAACACACGTGAAACCCTCGAGTCCCATAGTTGCCTCTTACAACACCCGCGGGAAGAAAAGGGGTGATGCTATTCTAAGCCGGCATCACACGGCATAAATTATGACATCAGACAAGAAATGTACAACTTAATAACATAAACGGAGGTAATCTAGAGTAGAAAGTCACTTTCAATTCTTAGTTCACAGTAAATGCGATGGTGCGTCTAGATAGATATCTAGTGCGTCTAGATATATACCTAGTGCGTCTAGATATATATCTAGTGCGTCTAGTCTGGATAGATAGATTTCCATTATTCGGAATGTTAAAATGACTTAAATGAGCCTAACTAAAGCCACATTTCATCTAAAAGAACTTTAAAAATTGCGGTTATAAATTGATTTTTTAAAAAAACATTATTATTGTTAACATCCCGCTCATAATGTCATATATTTGATAGATAGACAAACGATATGGTTGCCAATTCGGGATCGTTTCTTTATCCAATCGAGATATAAAAGACTTAACTTAAAAGAATTGCAGTTTAATTAAATATGACATTAAAAATATTCGCTCCCGTTGTCATATCTCTGTTTACGCAGGTAAAGTATTCTAGTTAAATTTTTCATATCGCTAGATTAAAGTATATAATTATAATCACGTAACAAAGAGCTGTTAAGACTTGTAGGATCATGTTTTATTCAAGTTTACTTGCATTTTAATGTATGCTAGCTAAAGACAAATGGTTGATGTCTATGAACTATACGTATTTTATAGCTTTCTATGGTTTGATTAATGAAGAAAGATTAATTATAGTATCTAGCTTATTTGCGTATTTGAATCATAAAAAAATATATAAACAACATTTGAGAAGAATAAATTAATATAAGAATTCTCTTTCAAAATAATTGATAAAATTTATCCAGGTTATTCTTATTCTTTTCCATAATGTAAGGTGGATGTTAAGATAATCAGAAAAGATACATGAAACGATTTAAATTACAATTTATTTATTTACAATTTATAACGATGCAACATCGAGCGCCCTCAATTTGAGAATGGCGAAGTTTTTTCAGGAGGCGAATCAGCGACTTCGAGGGGAAGCGGCAGACTTCGACCCTCTCTAAGCCTACACTGTACAGGATACCTTACAAAGGTTCCAGCAGCCAACTACAAACACGTCAGCGACGATTTGGTTAGGACAAAGTGATTGCCATGGCCGAAATTGGTCGGGGAGATCATCAAATGATCGATTCAAGAAAATAGAGATACATTTTCGACCCGAGTGGGTTTTGAACCACGGACTCTGGCAATCTAAGTAGACCGGCGATAGTGTCGCTACGTGGAAGTAACAATATCATGTGAAACCAAGTCTACCACATACTACCTCAGGGTACATATTAGCGACCATTGCACCACCATTGTTTCCACTGTGATGAGGTGTGGTAGAACTGCACTTTTACCACCATATTATAATTATGTAGTGGTATGTGGTGTTCATGTTGCGTTTAATATTTCTTTGTATTCACTGGAGTGCCTTGAACTATTATATGGTGTTTTATCGCATCCAGATGGAATAAAGATTCTAATCGGTGAGGCACCGACCTCAGTTTCATACTGTTTGCTACTCGTGTCTTTATGTAGCTATTTTTCACGCTCAAAATTGCGTATAAGTTCAAAAGAAGAAAACTATTTTTTGCATTAAATACTTCAAAAAACGCTTCAAAAATTTTTTTTACCCTTTACAGCAACAAAAGCACAACGGGAGTTAGGTTTTTTTTGTTGAAGTTTCATACTACCTACCTACTAATTTCAGATGCTAAACTCTTCGATCAACCTGGTTTTCCGCCCTGTTCCGGTCCGGGACGGAAGGCCGTATTGCTCTACGGATGAATGCATCCATGTTTCCATGAAACTGAACAACTTTCCTCAAGGAACATAGGTTAAATTTTTGGACCCCCCATACAAATTGACTTTGCATATTTTGTGAGAGTTGTTCAACTTCATGGGATCATTCACCCCTTATAACTTATGTGTAGACAAGTTATATCACATTTTACCAAGAATTTGCTTGGAGTAAATATTGAAAAATGCTTGAAATCTAGACCACTATTGACATAACCTGCGTTAGCTCCGCGTGTGATTCAAGTCAATAAGGATCTGCGGTTTCCTTATGTCATCTTTGTTTTGCTTATTTAATGTTTTCTAGAATTGCGTAAGATAATTTTTAAGAAAAGGAGGTTTAAAACCCAATATGGTTGGGCAGCAATATAGATCCTGTTCAAACCGGTACATTAATTTAGTTTAATTAAATAGAGTATCTTACACGGATATACCGCTGAATTTTGAATAGAAGTTCACTGCTACTGCTTTACTATAGAGCAGTACAAAAATATAGAGATAGAGGGTAGGTTTCTTGCTAGCTTTGCAAAATAAAACAGCTTAGCTTACTTACCTACTTCTCGTATAATAACGATAATAGCTATTAAAAATAACTGCTTTCGATTTACTTATTTATATTAATAGGTAGACTCTAGACAATATTGTATATTCTATAAATAGGCCAAACTAGTTATATCATTGCTTTGAGTTCGATGTAAAATCTAAAATTAAAAACTTTATATTTTTACATACACATACACAAATCACGCCTTTATCCCTTCTGGGGTAGGCAGAGCGTCAACAATCGTAAAATTACGGTCGTTATCGCCACGTCTGACAAGTATTGAGGGCCTTTTTCGATGTTACATGTATTACTGTAGTGACAGGTTGTCAGCCTGTCGCCTAAAATTGTAACACACATTAAACCCTCGAGTCCCTTAGTTGCCTTTTACAACACCCACGGGAAGAAATGGGGTGATGTTATTCTAAGCCGGCATCACACGGCAATATTTATATTTTTACAGGTCAGAATCCGCAATATGACTGGGTTTTAGAGTTCCGTGACGATAAATATCAGGAAACGGTCATTCAGAGTCGGCTCTTTGACGTAATAAGCAAATATTATCAAATGTCTTTGACTTTTTACTATATGAGATAATGTTAATATGAGTAAGAGTGTGTGTAGGTAAACATTGGGAAAGTAAGTAGGTTATTACTTACTTATGAAAGTTTACGAACCTTAGTACTTCCATGATTGTTATATAATGTTATCCACTTTTATCCGCTTTTTAAGCACTGAAAATCAATTATAGTTTCACAAAATAAACTAAACAGCTTCTATTATTTCAAAACAAATCCATAACAATCTTTTGTTTTCGCTCTGTACACAACACAAATTATTTTTAAAAATAGAACACTCGCGTACTCCTTCGCGGGCGCGAATCACTTTTTAATTTCCGCGTTTTCGGCCAGCGCAATTAGGTTTTTTACGGGTCACGTATCTGTTCCGGTAACAGGTCCCGGTGGCGCGGAGCTCTGGACGTGTTGCCAGGCGCCCGAGGACTAGTTGTTACTTGTTACATAACCACGGAGGCTGACGATTAAAGTACTGTTATAAGACCTCGGTCGGTGCGAACGATGATCTCGCGTTCGCTTGCTTGTTTTGCGGCAAATTGAGCTTTTGGAAGCTTTTACACCGTAGCGTAATGCTATTAGAGCTTTTCTTTTCAGATCAGTTTATTTATTGTCATCACTATATACGATTAAACAAGGAACGGTTCGAAGCATGGAGTGTGGTAGAGCGTGGGCAGCACTTCATAAATCAGTTGCATTTAATTGTTATGAAGCCTATCTATCTATGTACTTACCTACATACTCGTATCTACCACACGCTTATCAGTAACCCTAACTAGCATTAACGCACCTTCGTTTCAACAATTACCTTAGTCTTAGCTTTGCTATCAATATTTTTACTCTACTATCGATATAAATCTCTTGTTTACCATGTTTTACCATGACGTAGACTGAAGCTTTCGTGAACAATGAACTAATGACAGAAGGCGAATATGTATTTTTTATACTTACCGTAGACTCACCATACGAACATTCGTGTCGTGTCGGTGTGAGAACGTCCAGCGGCGCCGGCAGCGAAAATCATTAGGTAGGAGGCTACGTCTTACACCGGACACGAGCAATTTGGACCACGGTTAAAGACCCCATACAAAAAGATAAGCGGCCAAGCGGGATCAGATACTATACTGAGGATTCCGTACGTATGGAAATTCTGAACAATACTACAGGGCCCTAAGTCTGCTAAATGAAAACCGTTTCAGTTGGATGTCAATTGGATCTCAGTTGTATCATTTTGGTCATTTCGTATTCTGCTAACAGTTTATAGTATAGAAAAATCACAATGGCAGTTCAATGACAGTTGAGTTTCGATGGCGTTACAATGACAAAAAATAGCAGACTTGGGGCCCAGTTTGGCAAAAAAGATTAGAGAAAAAATGAGGGCGCCATTTTATTCGCGATCGGTCAAATCTGACAGATAACGCTTATGGCAACAATTTTTCATACGAAATTTTTAGTTCCATTTTATTCCGTTCCAAACACTTTTTGCCAGACTGTAAGTATGTTGTGTTTTCCAGAATTTTAATTGCTATGATTTTGGACTAAAAACCTTTTCATGATTATGAACTGAGCATTCGGCCAGTTATACTTTAGATGTTTTTTAATTAATTGATCTAGAATAAGTATTGTCATATGCAGTCGGTAACTCGATTTTTGCGATAATGTTTTGGCGTAGCAATTAGCTACGAAACCTTTTATAATATTTTTTTTATGAATTAGACAACCCTAGATGATGTAGAGTTATTCAGGACTGTACGTACCTAATAAAATTTTTACATCAGATGAATAAAGATAACTCGGGAATTTCAAAAATTCAATACGAGAACGTAATAAGGCTTTGTAAATACATAATCAGGAATCTAAATCAAGTCTGAATGATAATAACTTCTTTGATGCTGATTTTGGATTCATAGTAGGCAGAATGGATATATAGTAGATTTTTATACAATTGCTTACGAATTTTTAATTGTACAATGAGAAGAACACTCGTCAACTGCCTCACTTTATGCCATCTCATTACCCTAGGTCTGCTGGAAGAGATTTCTTTTTAGAAATAAGTTGACCTGTTGTGTATTGTTCTTAATGTTATGTCCTTTGTGTTCTATTGTGTACAATAAACGGTTAAATAAATAAATATAAATAGTAAATAAACCACAGTCAGCTACCTACACTTACCATCTTTCGTTGGATGTTACAAAAACCTACACCCATTCTTCAAAGACACGCGGATCCCTAAAACCGACGCCGGCTAGAATTGTCATTTATTTCCCGAGTTGATTCGGTACAGCAACATCAGATTTCGTCTCGTGTTAGTCATCATTACCTTCTTTCGTTGTTTTGTTGTACTTCTGGGGCGTTGACTCTGTGCAATCGTGATGTAGTTTAGTTTGGAGATGAAGTAGCCTATAACAGCCTATACATAACTGTATATTAACAACGAATTAATGAAGTTTTTAGTGCTCATCTTTTCACTTTCATCTCAGTTATTATCTTAACAGAATAATAATAATAATAATAATATCCTGGACAATTCACACAGCGCCATCTAGCCCCAAACTAAGCAAAGCTTGTAAAACGTCCATGTCTTTTTACCTATAGACTTGGCCATCTGTGCTTCGATCGAGTTTAAGAGATTTTTCGAATTACTATAGAAAGTCAGCCAATTGGGAATTTTGTATGGGCGATTTTTAGTTTACTTAGTTTCCAAAGAAAGTTCCCAAGTTGTTCAGGATCATAGTCTGGTCCTGTCTTTGGTAGATACATCATCCTTTCGGCGGTGTTTCACCACTTGCACCCAACAGTTGTTCAGCTGGCTAACTTACAAGGTCGACCATATACTTGGTATTTAGGACGGTATCCCATTCCACGCTGCGTTTTCAATACAAGGCTGCCACTCCTTAGTCGGCTCGTTGGACAACTCCGTGTTACACGCGAAAAGAAAGAAGACTCTATAGGCTTCAGAATATTCAGAATCCATTGATCGTCGAAACAATTGACTATTTACAAGTACCTACTATTACGAACGTAGTAAGCAAACTATGTGACACAATTTGTTCAAGTAGTTCTTAAGGTAACGTGCCCAAATGAGGCCTGGGTCACACATTGCAATCGTAATTCATCGAATCGCATCACGTAAACTCATACATGGACACTGGGTCTTTTTACGCAACACACCTTGGATACTACGTTGTATGTAGATACTAGCTACTTAAATAGATTACGTTAATAGCATTAACAGGCGCACTTACCTTGATAGGTTTTTGCGAAAGAGGATCAAATCGTTGGTTATTAGGGCCCCGATTCTCATATTTTTTTGCCATCGAACTGACATTCTATTGCTATCATGATTGCTACTGTGATATTCCATACTCTTTCAAATATTTAGCGGAATACGGAACGAAACCATCCAATACACAACGGACACTTTTTTAATTATTATCAACAGTCATTTGCTACAGTAAGATGAGATGCTATTCTAAACCGTGTGATGCGGGCTTAGAATAGCATCACCACACATCCTTCCCGCGGGTGTCGTAAGAGGCGACTAAGGGACTCGAGAGTATTGGTGTATTACAATTTTAGCCGACAGGCTGACAACTTGTCACTATAGTGATACATATGTTTTCTGAAACAACCTTGGAAAACAATCCTCAAAAATGTCAGACGTGGCGACAGCGTCCTCTTACGGCCGTTAACGCTCTGTCTACCCCGCAAAGGATAAAGGCGATATATGTATGTATTTGCTACAGTAGGGCTGGTTTTTTTATCTTACTTCGAACGGATCTACCTACTTAGCTTATGGGGTTTAAGAGTAAAATAAAAGAGTGGTATTTTTATGTAAACAGTATATTTATAAAAATATCTCTCGTAAATCTATAAAGAAGGTATAAAAATATTTTCGACCACTGGCCAAACACTACTGGCTTTTACAAACACAAAAATATAAAACGATAAATAGAGTCGAACTTCCGTTTAGAACGTACATGGGCTCACCCCAAGAAATTCACAATTTGTCGTTACAAAGTTCTAAAATACATTAACCTCAAAATTTCCTAATTTATTTGTGATCGTCGACTCTACGTACTTTTTACGTAAATCTTTCTAAGTATTTGAGTATTATGAAAACAGTACTGCATCTCTGAAAAACTTATTATTCTAAACCCTAAAAATGTACTTGAAAATTATATCGATTCAGAAGGTGATATACGCAAGTATTTAAATCTCTACAATACGATTAACAAATCGCAGAATGCATTCTTCAGCATTGTGAATTGCATTTGAGGTGTAGTAACGAAATAAATTTTGCTTACCAAAACTCTATTTAAAAATATAAAATCTATCTAAAATATTATGTAAGTATTTATTAACTCTTTATGGACATAAAACTCTGTCTTCCGAGATCACACCTTAGCTTCCATTATTTTCTTATCACAATTCAGTGCCTGAAAACACAAAAAAAAAACTTTTGTAAACTTAACGTTGTTATTGCCATCTAGTTTCTAGGTTACTAACATAAAAGTACTACAAAAATAAAAGAACTACAAACATAAAAGTTTTAAAAAGTGCCATCTGCACGCAGGCAGATAAACTAATAAGAGCTCTGCAACTACAGTGACCATAGCTGACTGCGTAGTTCACATAAGCGCTCACAGATGTCACTTTACAGCGCCATCTCGTAGCAAACCTCCGTACTAGTAAGTGTAAAGTTACGCTGACCTGCCGCTAGATGTGGCTAGTGCGTCCGCCGCGCCTCGCGCTCCGGCTTCTCGACGCGTTTGTACGGGAGGTCATTGATCGCCGCCACGCTCCCGAAGAGGACTTTCGCCGTCACTTGCTGCGGACAATACGCTTGCATCAGCGGTTTGCGGGTAACGTGTGTGTAATGGCCGGTATTGATTGATAGGATGGGAAATTCTGGTTTGCTTTTGAGGAAAATTGTATATTTAGAGAGATTTTTTTTTGTAGATTCGCCCCTAACTTTTTTTTTTTTTTTTATATGTAATAGGCCCGCATTTGTCTGCCATCTCTCCTGGTGGTAAGTGGAGATGCAGACGAAGATGGTACATGCTTGCCTAGATAATACCTATTCACTCTTGCCTTAAAAAGGCCCAAGTTATATTGTTCCGGAAAAAGATCCGCCGGCAGGGAATTCCACTCTTTAGCCGTACGCATGATAAAAGTTGAAGCGAAACGCTTAGTGCGGATCAGAGGTATATCTACAACATAAGGGTGGAACCCCAGTCGGCGCCTCGATCCCCGGAGATGGAATGGGGAAGGGGGTATCAGGTCGTGGAGTGATTGAGCACACTCTCCGAAATGTATCCTATAGAATACCGACATGCATGCTACTTTACGACGGTGCTCAAGGCTCTGCAACTTAGTCTCAACCAGTGCTTCGTCTGCTATGAGCTTCTTGGCGCGTTTTTCAATGGAGTCTAAGGCGGCCAGTTGGTATTTGGCAGATCCATCCCAAAGGTGGCAGCAATACTCCATGCAAGATCGAACTTGAGCTTGATATAGTTGTAGAAGCTGTTCTGGTGCAAAGTAGCGCCTAACCTTTGAGAGGATACCAAGCTTTTTTGCTGCAGTCGTGGCCAAAGATTCTATGTAGCGTCCAAAGTTCAGGTCTGACGTAAGAGTCATGCCAAGAAGATCAAGGTGGTCAGAAATCGGTATGGATACATCTCGGAAAGTCGGAGTAAGTGTGAAGGGACTCCGTTTAGTCGAGAATAGACAAGCCTGTGTCTTTGTTGGATTAAACTTCACTAAATTGGCATCACCCCACTCGGATATTGCCTTGAGTGAAGAGTTCAGATGTTGGACTATGGACTCTCGACAAGACTGGGTGGTTTTACTGCTAACTGGTAGACGGGTTATCTATTACTTAACTACAGTCACCTTCTGGCACGACCAAAATGATAATTAGGAAGCTGCTAGCTTTTCATATATGTTCCCAAGAAAAACCAGGAAGCTGAATATTTTTCTGAATAACTACGATGAAAATTCTAAATTGAGAAGAAAGTAATGTTTGAGCCAATTCTTGCAAATGGGGCAAACATACGATTTGCATAAAGGGATAATATTATGTCGCAATATTTCATACTTTTTCTGTATATTACTTTCTTCTGCGTACCAGGGTAGAACACTTTTATAGAAGCTCTTAAATAAAGAGTTTTAAAAGCGGCTTTTATTCACGAAATAAAAATAACTTTCTTTCAAAAGTATGGCAGGAAAGTTAAGAAATTTTGGCTTCCGGGCCAAATTTTTGCTAAGGTTTGAATTGGTTTTGAAATAGCTTCTTTTCGCATACCTACGAGTAGTATTTATAAAAAAACGTTGATTGGGGCTTCGTACTAACCGATATTCACTATGGGACCAATGCTGAAAAACGAAAACAAATTCGCCCTCTCATTTTTAGAAACATGGTGTATATGGTTAAGCGTATGTACCTCCTTCGAGAAACAGCGTTGCTCCAAGAGTATCTTAGAGGTCTGTAAGTATCTAGTACTTACCTACCTACTGCGTGGGATTACCATTTTCTTGAAGGTGTGCAAACAAGGGGTCCGCAACCCTGCAATTTCCCAGCTATTTAGCAAACCTCCTCACAATGTTTTCCTTGTGCGCTTCTGCCATGAAACACGTGCCGTATAATTAATAGGTGCTTACCTGCCTTAGAAGACAATGAAAAAGGTCGGGTTACGAAAAACTTGGCGATGTATTGAGAACCTGTGTGTCTTATAGGTTAAAAATCAATTTCCGCATTTTCATGGAAATACTTCCATAAGACACTTATGGACCCAGGTATATGAGTACTTACTTATCTTTTTTTTATTTCAAGGCCACAACATAGACTGGACCAAGATAGAAAATAATGAAATCGTGTAAAGCTTTACCCACGACAAATCTTTGAATTCTGCAAGGTATTTTGTTATAGAGGGTATAAACCATATCCTGAATCCAGTAGGCAAAAAATTCCTGTTCAGAAAGAAGTTACTTGAGAAGGAGGGTTGTATTTGTCGAATGTATGTAATATAATTAATTGTGTATGTATGAGGAAAAATAAAATCTTTCTCGAGCTACAGTCAAAACGGTTGATGTGAACATAAATATGAGGGGTGCCAGTGTAAGAGACACTGACTCTATCTCAGCAGCACGACTGATATTGATGATGATGATGATGAGATCCTGTTATCCCTCACTAGGGACTTAGGGCTCGCAGAAGAATTCTCCATTTCTCTCGATCTGATATTGACTAAATTAAAAATTCATGAATTCAAAATGGCGGGTCTTAAAAGCAGACTTTGAAAGTTACAGAGTCGGTCAACTTTTTTAAAATCTATCCTAGAATTTATCTCCTTTTCCCCACTCTCAGTCTAGTAGTTTTTATTTCAATTTGAAAACAATGAACAAAAAGCTTGTGACTCGTTATCCAAGCTCATGAATAATCCTGAAAGGGATTTGTGCAAATCCGGAATCTATACGGACATTGAACTTTTTATTTCTAGCTGACTAGGTAGATAGTTTCAATTTAGTTCGCTTTTAATCTGGGAATTTATTTTACTCTACATCATACCGTACGTAACTAAATATTGATTCACATAAATGAAATTAAGAAATTGAAAATTTTATAAGCGTCGACAGGGAAACGAACCCATGTGCCCGGGTTCGATTCCCGGTCGATGATTGTAAATTATTAAATTTGTTATTTAATTTATGAGAATAATATATGATTGTGAGTGCATTAAAATCCCAATTTAAAAACTAACTATTGATTGTTGTCGTTTTGTTGTTTCCGAGCACTTAGAAGCGCTATGCTTGGGAAGTCAGTACTTTCTCTCGTTTGTGACACCGAGTCGTCCAACGACCATGAACCCCAGTCAGAATTTTTCAACTGCCTTCTACAAGTAGCAGGCTACTGATATGGTTGTGTAACGACCGCCGTCGAAGTAATCATATACAGCAACTGGGACCTACGGCTTAATGTACAAACTGGAACACGGAAACATCTTTCATACGGACAATCAGGTGGTTCAGCCCGCGATGTCCTAACCAAACTGGGAACAAATTCACAATGTAATAAATCTTAACTTTGTGAGTGTCCCACCGAGAACCGAACCCGAAACCTTCTGAATGGCAGGTCACTGTAAGTGCAAAATCCTAATTCTTCATACAGTGGTGCTGGAAAGTGGCAGAGGTATTTTTAGTTAAAGAGATATTCCCGAATCGGCACCAAGAAGTACCTACTCGGTTGTATTCTACGAAATGCTTGTCAGAGCATCAGCGAAGAGGCAAAGATGAAGAGTCAAAGGCCAAGTTATCACATTTCGCCATGTTCTGTGAACTTTGAACAGTTAGCATTTAAAAGCCTGGGAATTCAAACAATCTTTTGTTTGATGCACGTTTAAGGGCACGTACACGAAATAGTGCTGGCTTGACGCCGAAGATATGGTATCAAGAAGGGTTTATGACCAGATAACATGGAGAGGGGCAACTCGCTTCATACAGTGCCTGCGTTGTGGAAGGCAAGAGGGAAATCGCTACACTACTTTGTCTAAAAGGAGTATTTACGACAGAGAATGCTGGCGGATATTCCACCGGCAATGCCCTTAAATAGATGATGATGAAACGAAATAGTGCGCTCTATAGGAAAAAATGGCACATTGTATGCAGGCAGATACACCGGTGCACCATTTTCTTTTTCACCACACCGCCGCCGCCTTGCTCAATAACGAAACGATAGGAAAAGTTTGACAGCTGATATTTCTGTACAGCTTTAACAAAAGACGACAGGCTGTCATACACTGTCGTTTACTTGATGGCTGTCAAATTCCGTAATATTGTGGGGTAAATGTGGACACAATTTTCTTGTCTTTCGTGTGAGACACCAATTCGCCCAATGGCCCGACGCCAAACACCATTACCAAAACCCCCTTAAATCCCACACACATCAGCAGTACCACAGTAACGCGTTGTGCCCTAAACCTTCCTCTTAAACGGCCTTTCTCCAATGCCGTAAATGATAATGGCCGCCGTAACCAGAGCTCGTTAATTTGGCGGTTGACGCACGCGCATGGCAACTCGGTTTACCCCTGCTACTTGTATAGTCTGTAAAATGTAGGATGATCCCGTTTGTGACATTAGAGTAAATGTTATGACTTAAGGTCCATTTTCCTAGTAAACAAAAGATTTTTTTTCCTAGTAAGGAAGGTCACAAACGTCACAGGGATCATCCTATATATTTTACAAATTTATAGGTAGGCGGTTGAAAAACTCTGACACCAGGGTTGATGGTGTCGTTGGATGGCTTGATGTCCGATAATTAAAATAAAGAAAGAAATAGTCTTTTCATAGGAGCTCAATTTCTGATGTCTTTTAATTCGACTTATGCAAAAAGCAGCTACTTGTTATGCTTGTATCACACGTTCTACTTTACTTATCGATTCCCACATATTAAATTCACACATACTCATGACTGTAATACCATCGAGTAGTAGAAATTTAAATATGCTTTGTTAGACCAATCGTTCCGGACTTTCGTGCACGGAACCAAAAACGAACGTTTCAGAAATGGACTCCCAGGTCTCCGTTCCACATTTGGCAATTATAACTTCGAAACGCGGGCAAACCCGCGCGATTGCGGCAGATCACAACCAGACTTGATTTTTACTGAAGGAAAATCACCGCGGAACAAGAATGCGAGCAGGGGTCGATTTTTGGTAACCATAATTTTAATAAAAATTGCCTTTCCTGGTAGGTTAAGCTGGTAAGAGACAATGGTTTTAAGGTTAAGCTAGTAGCAGAAAATGCTGCTAGCAAGTTCATAAACATTAATGTATGCTCATACATAATACCTTTAAACAAGTAAATGAAAAGTACTCAGGATCTCGGGAACGATTTTCGCGAAATTTCGTAATTATTTATGGTTCCCTGGGGCAAAAATTCGCTCTTTACACATTTTGTCCAATCCTTTTGTGTTTTTTTAAATAACAACGTAATTAAATGATTGAATTAAATATACATCGTACACCATCTATTAAGCCGTAAAAAATTAAAAAAACCGAACTCCACCAGCTGGTTGCATGAAAATTATCTAGCTCTCAAACGAGACAAAATGCAAATGGAGCTTTTATAAGCTCGTTGATGACGCTCTATATGTCCTATCTAAGAATGTCAAGAGTTCAAACAGACTTACAATATTGTAAAGCAAATTGACACAAATTGTGTTTCATCACATTTATCTCTCGTATGCGGTAACGACTTCCAAAATTGGAACCCCTGATACCCGTGGAAGGCGCACACTACGACCAAATCTGGAGCACTGTTTCGAGTGAATGAATTGACGTCCATGGTCATTGATTTTAATTTAACAGAAAGTTTTCATCGTCCCGCACAATGGTGTAACGTATGTGACGTTGCTACTTGTTTTACCGTGGGAATAAGACGTTTTACCGGCATGTCTTATGTACACATAAACATTTTTTTTTCTAACACTCTAATCTATTTTAAAAACGACACAAAAGCCGTTGTGTGGTTTGTCAAATAACAAAAAGTGTTTTTTTTTTGCGTCTTCTCTCTCCCTTTTTGAGTAGGACACCGAGTCGTCCAACGGCCCGATGAACCCTAGTGTCAGAATTTTTCATGCATTTCATGATCACGGGCAAATGAGTATATGCGGGTGGCTGCTACAAACATTACGTGTCTATCCTAACTATTCTTCGATTATTTTTGTGATCAATAATCGTCTTGGATAGTTTTTTTAGTATTTATAGTAATTTATTGTCTGAGTTTGTCGTTTGAGTTCGACTCACGCAGCGCAGATCCCGTAAAATGGAACAAAAAAAAACCTTTTTTCGATACTGTGACCCTACGTGTTTCACAAATAGAACTTGTCAATCCTCATCATATTTCTACAAGACTAGTTGCGACACCCGACGTCGGTCAACCGATCAGCTGGTTTCGTCGTAGCGGAGTCACGCCTCACCGCACCCCCGGTGTAAACAAACTATACGTTACTGCTGTCTGTTATCACGTGTTCTAGTACTAGCAAAGAGTGTGATATCGGTTTTGGCTGTCTTCCGGCGCAGATTTTATGGCCCCGGGGCTAAAAACATAAAGTCAGCACAAAAAAAAAACGGTTTTGGCATACTATATTTTACTGGGTAGTTGTCATTAGCGCCTACGTTTGTGTGGGTTTCACCCCGGTCCTCCTTACTTGTAAAACCGTTATTATAAAAGGTTTTTTAACTGCTAGTTTCCTGTAGCAGCTACATTGAAGGGGCTACGTCCTTGCCCATCGCAAACCCCTTCTATACATGATCTTTTACCTGGTAGCTCCCGTAACAGCAACATTACACATTGAGGAGCTAAACCCACCGCCGTATAGCCGCCCGATAGCACCGTAATCCCCATTATACAGGATTTTATTTACCCGATAGTTCCCTGTTGCGGCCACATTGGGGGGGCTATACACCTGCCCACCGTAATCCCCCTCTACACTCGTACATGCTAGTTTTTGCTTGGTAGTTTCCTATAGCCGCTATGTTGGGGGGCTGGCTATACTCCTTCCCCTATAGCCCCTCTCTACACAAGATATTTACCTGGTAGTTCCCTGTAGCGGCGACATTAGGGGGGCTGTACCCCCTCGCCCCGTAGGCCGGCGCGCCCCCCGCGTGATACAGCGTGTTGTTGTTGGCATCACGCACTGTCGCCGCTGTGAACGTCGCTTTGCAGTTCTGGGACATACTGTATTGCTGGACCTGGAATTTAGAGAAAGAGAAATGGTTAATAGGAGTTACCGTGTGATGCCGGCTTAAAATAGCATCACCCAATTCTACTGGGTGTCATAAAAACCGACTAAGGTCAGCAGCGTTCTCTGCGAATGCAACATCTTGCACTGCACTTAGCAATGCCCTCCAATAGAGTGAGGCCCATGTCCTGTTGTGGCGGCTAAGGTTATAGGAGTATAGTAGAGTAAAACAACTGCACCCACTTTTGATAACTATTCTTTCAACCATGTGAAAGTTTCGTGATTCTTGAGTAGCACAGGCCACATTTTACTACAGGAAAACGCGTTATTACTACGGGAGAACTTAACAACTAACCTTTTCTGAATATTTAAAAAAGGTGATGAAAAGAAGGAAATAAAATATTTCGTCGTTCTCTTTCTACTAATGATGAATTTTAAAGAAAATCAAAGATATTGGACAAGTACCTACGTCGTGGACAATGTAATCATCAAAATATACTTCTCATCAGAGAAATCCGGACACTTTCGTTATTATGATTTGATAAAACACGAAACGTACAAAAAACTATTCCAAATTTCGGAAATTTTCATTAAGATTTATAAACCTCATTTTACTCACAGTTACACGATATCAGAGTTTTATTCCAAAATAATCATACTTTTTAAATAACGATTCGTACGAAACATAAACTTGGTGGCCAGGATTTTTTCATGAGAAGTGTATAATAAAAAATATTAGTTATTCACTGTTGATAAACAACTCACAATCTACGTGTCACATCACCTCAACTTCACACTTCACACTATAATCTCAACAAAACACCTTTGCCATAAAAAATAAACAAAATAATAAAAAAAAAAGAATACCGCAAGGCTGTCGCGCACGTCAGGTCTTTGCCGAAGGTAATTAAAAAAAAGCTGGCTGTCCGAAACTGTAGCAGTGGTACAGTTAGTAACAGTAAACATAAAGCCGGGGCTTCAAAGTACAGCGGGGCGGACGCAGCAACGGCGGGATGTTATCCGTATATGTGCTGAAAAATTAAACGAGCGGCGCGGCGGCGGACAATGAGCGTCGCTCCAGGGAGTCAGTTTCTGAAACGTTCGTTTTTGTTTTATGCGAAAATCTGCAACTTATTGTCCTCGTATCGCATGGTCTACTTTACTTATCGATTCCCACATACTCTTGTTTTGCATACCATTCACTATAAAAACAGAGTAATAGAAATTCTAATACGTCTGGTTAGACCAGTCGTTGTGAACTTCCGTGTACGGAAACAAATTATATGTTTTAGAAATAGAGTGCTGGTCTGCTAAACTGCACCATTTTTTTCTTTATAGCGCCGCACGATCCGCCGGCACGGTTTCGGGAACTCTCTCGCGCTATTGCCGTCCCGCTGTACTTCGGAGCCCCGGCCTAACGCGAGATGGTCAATTAAAGATGTGGTGCAAGCGATGAGTGCAGTGGACAACACACTGACCCGTTTATTTTTAGACCATGGTCGATCCATCTAGATAAATATGGACCTCTACGAGTATGCGCTAAATGACTGGGTCATTAATAAAATACAATAGTTGTACGCTTAAAACTCAATAAAGTGTAAAGTGACGTTTCTAGTATGGATCTGACAGACCGCTGCGATATTTTTGCGCTTTGTCAAATAACACAAAAAAACCTAGTAAATCTAACGCTGAATAATCGCTATAAAACTAGACTTGCGCCCGCATCACCACTTTGATATATTTCGGACACTTCATCAAAACGGATCACCATAAGCACTTGTCGACCGGACTGTACAAACACAGTTGACCATACTTAAAATATTTGTTTGGGTCTAGTTACATATCACGTTTTTTTCCCTGCGGGGTGGACAGAGCGTTACACAACAAACACAAAAATTAAAAAAATATATTAAAAGCCGTTTCAGTGAAATCGTGTATAGACCTTTACATATCACGAGCGCGGGTTTGCCAGACTTGTGTGTGTTATCTCTCTCTCTTTCCGTTTTAGACACCGAGTCATCCAACGAAAAGAGAGAGGGATAACATACACAAGTATGGCTAACCCGCGCACGTGACATAAAAAGGCTGTATCAACCTTCGTATCAACACAGTGTACTAGACAGTGTGAGTACTAGACAGTGTGACAAGTTCACTGATGTTAAAATTTTGAAGTCTCCCCGCTCTTACGACACCCGCAGGAAAGACTGGTGAATTTTAGATCTGACACTTAAGTGAATAGCAAAATACCAACGGTTAGAAGTATTTTGACGTTTTACGGATTAAATTTTACGATCCAACGTAGAAAATTGACCTCCAATCTGATTGGCATATCCTACAGTTTAATTCCTTGTAAGTATAGTCCTCACTCGACAACCTGCTATCAAATAATGTAGAGCACTTGCTTGTAATCTTCATTCCAAGTTTTTGACCGCCAAACCGTGCAAGTTTTTAAATTTTCGTAACAAGACCGAAAAACCTAATGGAATAGGCTTTTTGTAAAGAAACTAATTTATCATAAACTAAGTTGAAATTACAGTAAATATTTGACAACTACTCTGACAAATCCGGCGTAGAACCATTTTTTTAAAAAATAGTTTCAACTATTTAGATTAAAAATGTATATTCGTGACTAAGTAACTGACATCAAAAGATAAATCTAAAAAAAAAACCTTGCCAATTTAAAGTATTTGTGCGTGACTGTACCCATTTCCTGTGCAGAGAATGCAGTTTTTATTGTAAGCAGATTAATTTACAACTTTTTCTTTCGCAATCGGTTAAGATGGCAGAATTGGAGCAGTTCGGGTTGTTCAGATTAAAAGTTACATAAAGTATTGGAACGTCGCCTGAGACATCCGGCGTGCATTATTATTTTTTAATTTGAATTGTTTACAATAAAATGAAGAACACGAGACTTTTACTCGGGCGGGAATCGAACTCCAGCTTTTGATAAATCGTGTCGCTGGACTTACACATGCCAGCTTGCCTCTAACGACACCCGTGGGAAGAAATGGTGTTATGCTATTCCAAACCGGCATTCCACAGCAATTTCAAAACCAAACAATTGTGAAAAAAGTATAATGAGGGTTTTTAGAACCCAAGTTATCACATCTCATAATAGAAACCTCCGCAAGTTATGACTTTTTGCAGTCGTCGCCTCATCTTTCCCGCCATTGCGAAATTAGTCCCAATATGAGTGGAACGTAAAATATTTTGAAATGCAGTAAAACGTATCCAAAAATAATAAGATGCCTACAATAATTATTTGATAAGCAAGGACCCCACAAAAGATTTCTAAAGTTTCGTAATTCAGTTCAAAGTCTACACGAAATATGGTTCATTTTAGGGTTCCGCGGTGAAATATTAAAACCACTATCAAGAACACTCGTGCCGTAAGTTCAGTAGAAACAGCTCTGAACACGCAAGGGGTCTGGTTTTGTTTACAATTTATTGCTCAATTGTTGAAAAGAAGATAAGGAAATGTAGAAGAGGTGATGAAAATTCTTAAAGCTCTGTAATTCAATGCTTTGCACCTTTATCTGTACAGTAACCGTGTTACTACAAAACAAGGTTAGACATGGACTAAGTTGTTTGACAACGTCAAATCGTATGGAATAATAATTGAAACACTTTCTTAACACGCGTCCTTGTTTGTTCTAAAATGGTTAGTACCTAATTATGTATGACCTATCACTGGTGTTTTTACTGTCTGGGCCGAAAAAACGGTTTCAAACAAAATAGTTACAATAAATAGACATGAAGGCATCCTAAAAACGTATACCTACGCAGAATTCATACCTAAGAACAATTTTATTGAAACGCATTAAGATGATATGCCAAACGAGAAAATAGAATACTTTACTGTAAATAGGCACGACACTAAATTTCTTTATGAATAAACCATTTTGTACAAAACCATTCATCATTCTCCTTGCCTCTTCAGGGTCGGCTACCTACATACATACATAGCGGTTTTGACGGGAAGCAAGTTTTTACACCGAGCCACTGCCATCTGACCTATGCAACCCGAAGGCTACTGCCCCGAATCCTAGGATAAGTCACATTCGAATATCATCTAAATTCAAAGTTTTATTGGTACAGAACCATTAAAATGAAATATGGTTTTCGTGCTTGATTGGGTTTTTATTTTTAATACAGAAGCACTCGTCTTGTGTATATCGCCTTGGAAGGCCTACCGGTATTCCATTTAATATGGACCAATTAAACTGGAATCTTACAACGTTATATCTGCGCTCGAAATACGAAAGCTTACAATGTAATTGCAGGTTAAAACTTTTATTGCGCCTGTAAATGTAACTTTGTCGTTTGGTTTTACAAGAATTCTGCAAACTTATATCTGCGGTTGGGGAAGAAGAGCTGGAGTGCGGAATGTATAGACAAACTCGTTTTGCAATGGTAAATATAAGTTTGTTTCGTAAGCTGAGATTGTTACGGAATTCGCAGTTTCGGGTCTTTTTGCTCTACATGCTAATAAGGTTGATTGCATGTTAATGGCACTACGTAATTTTTTTCCGAATACAGCAACGCACAAGACAAAACATATTATTTTTATTTTTTTGGAAACAATAATGACAAGGCTTCTCGGAAGTGTTGCATCACCACCACCTTCTTTTTCTTGTGGGTATATCCGCATTCTATCTTTATATGGAATCATATCAAAAACTGATATGTATATTTTAGGAAATATAAGAGCCAATTTGGTTTAGCTAAAAGACCTACGTTCAAAGATAACATTTGGGCTCAAATTATACATCCCAAATATACCTTTCTAGATCGTGGAGTAACAATAAATTCTTATAGTCACTGAACCTTCTACGCCGGCATCACACGTCATATACTTATCTACTTACTTCAAAAATGTTGGCGAAAGATGTTTGTCAAAAGAATTGGAATAAACAATGAATAAAACAAAACTAACTACATCCTTGGGGAGTCACCCACATTTATAGTAAGACGGAACGCTGTCGTTGGACCGCCGGATCCGCGTAAAAGCCGTGGGCTTTCGTACAAGCTGTATAAAATTCACGTTCACTTTTTCTCCAACTTTCGTTCTTTGACTACGTTTTAGCTCACTCTGTTGAGTGAATAACAATTCTATGAAGGGAAGAAGTAAGAGGTTAAATAGTTAAGGGACCTTTGATTTAGTATAGGCTTGGAACATGTAATTTGGCAAGTTAAAAAATGATCGTGCCTTATGGCGTACCCTGAGTAAGTCCTACGTCCAGCAATCGACTGCTGTAGGACGATGTAATGTGAAACATCAAAGGGGTGTGGAAATTCGAATATTTTGCATCTAAAATACAGTGTGTGATACCCACGTGATACCGGGTTAAAGTAGCATCACCCCATGTCTCTACTACGTGATTACTTAAGGCGCGGTCGAGGGCTTTATGTCCCTCTACATTACAATTTCAGACGACAGACTTACAACCATAATACGCAATAATAATAATAATAATAAACCCGCAGGGCAGCTTTGGCAAGCTGTTGGTGAGTAGCGCCACCACGGACCCGAAGTACTCCTGGGTTCCCCGGAATGGGGCCCGCCTTTGTCTTGCCTTAACTGGCCGGGCAGAGTGGAGCCGCAAGAGTTTTTGTTTCAACTCGAAGGGTGGAAGTGTTAAAGGCATAAAGCCGCGAGTAATGCTGACGGGAGAAATCCCTGAACTTGAAAGCGCAGCACACCTCTCTACACCCTTAGCTACCCGTAGGGCAGCTTGTGACGAGCTGTTGGGGAGTAGCGACCCCACGGACCCGAGTACCCCGGGGAGTGCAGACTGGCCGTCTCCGGCTTGCCGGAGTGGACCCCAAGGCCAGGACTCTCACCTTTGGCTTGCCTTAGTTGGCCGGTCGAAGTGGGGCCGCTAGAGTTCGAGCCTGTGTTCGGACTCGAGGGGTGGAAGTGAAACATGCGTAAGTCGCGAGTTGGTGCATGTTCTGGCCCTCGTCCAGGACCTCTGCGCAGAAAGCGGTGTACACCTCTCGACACCCCTCAGTCGCCCGCACTAGTGTTGCGTCCCAGGGCACCGCGCATCATGCGCAAAAGCCCTTTAGTGGAGGCCCACCTAGCGGGCGGCGAGTCACCGTCTGCCGAGATTATCAAGGTTGAGACATTTGATTTGGCAGGCGTCCCGTTGTCTCAACAATAGCCCAGCAACCGGTCCAGCAAATTCCTCCCCATAGCCCTAGTAATCCGACCCTCACCTGCAATAGTCCTTGCATCAGGCGTGTGCTGGCTCTGGGTGTACTCTGTAGTGCAGACAGAGCGAGTATGCGCTTGATGTACACATCACACACTTAGATTATTTGGTATAAAAAGGCCTCTGTGCTATTGGCTTTGGCCCCACACATGCCTCAAAGGACCGGGTCCCTGTGGGCCCGTGATTCGAAAAGAATACCAACATAATAATAATAAACAAGGTGTAACTATAAATGCGCAAAACCTCAGACACCCTCAATCAGCCCATGAAACTGAACAACTTTCCCCAAGAAACATAGTTCGAAATAAGAAAACAAATTTTGGCCTCCACACAAAATTACCGACTGACCAATACAATTTGTATGGGAGGTAGAAATAATTGTGTCACATTTCGACCTATGTTTCTTGGGGAAAGTTTGTCAGTTTCGCGGGCTGGTTGACGGTGTCTGAGGTTTTGCGCATTTAAAGTTACACCTTGTATATCTGAAATGGTCCAGAAATATTCGTCAAACGTGGGTTTTTTGACGCTCTTCCTAACCTGTAAGGGATAAAGGCGTAATGTGTGTATGTAAACACAGGCGATAACCGAAGCTTACGATTAAAAATGAATAGTTACTAACTACATTGACCTAGTAATCTTGTTTTATAGCGAACAGGTTGAGTCCCTTTATAGATCTAGTTTCTGTCTAGGATGTCTGGCTTGACCTAGGTCATCTGTGAGGAAAATCCCATGGTACTGATTCTAATCTGTGATGTCATGTTATTAATGTAGTACATAGTAACAAATAGTACATACCTTTAGATTGATAGCTTGTGATGATTGATTAATTACCGCATCTTGCCTAAACCTAAAAAAGAATTGTTGTTTAAACTATTAATAATGTTAAATACATACATACATAAATCACGCCTCTTTGCCATTGGGATAGGCAGAGACTATTTCCTTCCACTTGCTACGATCCTGGCATACTTCTTCCTCTTCTTTTTCTTTATCTTAATAATAGTGTTGCAACCTAAATATCGGGTCGTTGGACAACTCGGTGTCTCACTCGAAAAAGAAATAAGAACCTAAACATAGTTAACTAGTAAAAAATATATTAGAATAATTTTAAGGGATGAATTAGAAGACGAAATTATACAACTGTTCCAAAGGAACAAAGATCGAAATACGAAATAAATCTTCAGAACTTGCATGGCAAAGTGACTAGGTCGGGTGGTACATTTTGTATGGCATGGCAGGTCTAAGATTTTTAGGACATAAAATTAATCAACAACAAGCTACGTACGTGAAAAAGAATATTCCAAAAACTGTCTACGATTTTCCGTCGGGTTTTTGTCAACAGTAGTCTATCGAATTGTCCGTCGAAAGGTTTTCAATTCAATAGCCAATGAAAACGGAATAATTGAAAAGTCTTTGTTTTGCATTAAAACAGCGAATATTGGTTTCCAGGCGAAACCACTCTGAATAACAATTTGCACACAGCTAGCTCGAATTGTTCAGTTGAAAAGCTACGTGGATATTTATTGATGTTCTTAATCAGGCGCTCAATTTCTGACAATGAGAATTCTGAAAATGTGCACGGAAATTGGCAACGACGGTCAATTTCTGAAAAGTGGTAATTTGATTCCATACACCGAAGTCTGCCAACGCTTTACCACACGTATTTAAGTTTATACTACTCGATGTTTTTCTAGTCAATAGAAGGTAAGAATTTGCTAGGTTATAGATTCGTTATGTTAAGTAGAACGTGTGATACAAACACAGCTAGTAGCAGATTTTCTCATGTATCGAATTGACGTTCGTTTGTTTACGGTTCTGTGCAGGAAAGTTAAAAACGAGTGGTCTAACCGTTTTTCAATTAAATTAATTGGTGTTTTTATAGTAAAAAATATGTGTGAATTTTTTAAGAGTATTTGGGAATTAATAAGTAGAGTAGAACCTGGATGCAGCACAAGCACGTAGTAGATTTTCGAATAAATCGAATTATTATGTTCAGAAATTGAGCTCCAGGTCTAACCTCTTGTTACTCTTTCTACTACTCGAAGTAAATATTTATAAACCGCACTCAACTCTGACATCGATCTTGAGCGCGACTTTGAGATGCTGTTAGTATTGACTGACATTTGTCAAAATCGCTCTAGAGATCGATCTCAGAGTTGAAAGCGATTTATAAATACGGACCTGAGATTGTTGAAATTGATAAGAGCAGGTATTTATGTATTGAAGGAACGTCAGATAAAAGCAAAATTTAGTTTTGATAAACTAGAAAAATAGGAATAGAGTTACATAATCTTGTTTTAAATCCTATTGGAATAAATTCCTTTTATCTATTTAAGTAAAACTATCACAGCACAAAACAACATAAGAAAATATTTCAATGAATTTTTCTCCAACAACGAACATAAGATAAAAAGTGCAATTGAAATCCTAGAGCCATGATACATAGACGTAGCAAATCTAATTTTCAAATCCTGACCCAAGTTTTTTGCGGAAAAACTTTCGTTTTATTGGCTGGCGTGGTACACCATTTTTTGTACAATATTTCTTTACATCCCGATGCCTTTCCATCCGAGGGTATCAGCGCAGCTTCCATTCAATCGGACCCTTTCATAAGCTTGTGATTCGCTCAATATGTCAACCAAATGGGAAAACTATATGACGGGCGGGAGAGATTCTCATATAAGGTCAGTGACTGGGTAGCGAGAGGGGTAATTTAGTTTGGGAAATGGTATTGAAAACTTTTTTGGATTACATTTTTCTCTTCTGATAAATACGGCTGAATAGGATCGTAATTTGAATTATAGATAGTACCTACTGAATTGAATATGACAAATTCGAGCGGAGAACTTTTGATGTCACAAATCTCACGCTAAAAAAGCAAATGTACATGACAAGTCTTAACTTTCAGCTTTTGAGGTCTGGTCTGGGTGACTTTTGAATAATTAATTTCCGCAAAAGGCTGACAACCTGGCACTATAACAGTGATATCATTATTTGTCAGACGTGGTTATAGCAACCGTATTTTACGGCCGTTACTGCTCTGCCTACCCCGTAAGGAATAAAGGCGTGATATGTGTAATTGTCTTCGTATGTGGCTCCAGACAATTCAATAACAATCACATAAAGTTGCTGCAAAGCAACTAATGTTGTCATTGAAACTCCTAACTCCTTTTCCTTTCAATGCTAGATGAGAGCAAGAAAACAGATAAACATTATGACAGCCGGATGTCGCAAGTTTTTCTACCGGATGTGCCCCCGGCGAGGTCGGTGACCGCAGCGGGCTACGAAACATGCTAAATAACATACTGTAGCTTACATCAACATAAATAAGGCTACAATGAATTTAATTCTACAGCCACTTAAGTCCACTGCTGGACATAGGCCTCCCTGAAATTGTAGATATTCGCAAGGAACGCTATTGACCGTTCCTTGGCTGCCACTGCTGGGCATGGGCCCAAGCCCTTCCTTTTTCTTTCTTGCCATATCCACTACGCTTTGCAGGCGGATTGGTGAGCGCAGTGCAAGATGTTGAATCACAGGGAACGCTGCTGCTAATTCCCTTGATGATTATCCCTTAGTCGGTATTTACGTCACGCACGACTACAATTGGGTGATGCTATTCTACACCAGCAGCACAAAGTAAATAGTCACAACAGGTAAATAGTCGGAAAAAAATTATTTAATCAGATTTATTTTTCAGTGGTAGAATATTAAGCCCTCGCGCGCTATGGCCACAACTTCAAGAATTGGCACACGAGTCTAGTGAACCGTCTCCAAGCAAAACAAGACCTACTAGAACTAACTTAGATTAATTCCAAGAATTACAGACATTTTTCTCTATCTATAATCTTCTGTGTGTGATGCCGGCTTGCTGTGTGAAGCCGGCTACAATAGCATCACCCCATTTCTTTTCTACAGGTGCCGAAAGAGGCAAGTAAAAGCAAGTTACCTGTGTGTTTACAATTTTGGGAGTCCAACTGTCATCATAGTAGTGATAAGTACGTGATTTTTCTGTAACGGCCCGCAAATATTTTGTCAGACGAGACGATAGCTACCGTAATTTTACGGCCTTTAATGCTGTACCTACCTTGTAAGGCATAAAGGTAAAATTTATCTCAAGAGGTTATATTTGCCACACAAAGTTTCTTCTTATTTGAGGGTATTGGTGTATTACAATTTTTAGGCGACAGGCTGACAACCTGTCACTATAGTGATACACATGTTTTCTGGAACAACCTTGGAAATCATTCCTCAAAAATGTCAGACGTGGCGATAGCGACCGTATTCTTATGGTCGTTTACGCTCTGCCTACCCCGCAAGGGATAAAGGCGTGATATATGTATGTATGTATGTATGTAAGTTTCTTCTTTCATTAAAAATACGCATTGAGAAAGTTAAAGTTTCTTCCAAAAATATTTCGAACGAAAAGTTTACGATTTATTTCGAGAATGGCTGAAATGAAAATTTCTACACTTTGGTTGCTTTTGTTGACGTCAGTCGTGAAATTTATCGTGCTGATTATTTCTTAACCAATGAAACATAAATTTATTTTTGATCAAAATTTAAACATAATACCTTGCTTTTTTTGTGATGGTCTTTACAATTTTGACGCCGGGGCCATCAAATCTACGCTTGTCGGGTAATAGCTTGCTTGAGGCTCCCAAAGCATTACGTGCCGCTCCCACCCATCACAAAAAAAAATTGTCGATAAAAACGTAATCTATCGAAAATCCGCTGTTCGAAAATGAAGTAAATTGAATGATAATAACAGAAACTGGTCACTTTGAACTCAGCTGTGTACATACATATACAGCGCCTTTATCTCTAGCGGGGTAGGCAGATAACGAACATAAAAATACGGTAGATATCGCTACATGTGAGGGCTGTTTCAGATAATCCTTGTATCTCTGTAGTGACTGCTGTAGTGAGTTGTTTTTAGGTCGTATGTTATTCATAAAGTTATAAGTTTTATATCTACGGCTTGTACCACTCTACATCTAAGACGTAGGTAGATCAATTCACGTTTTTTTGAGCGTATGAAAGCGGTTATGATCCATTGCCACAGTTACTCGTAGGGGTTTTTCCAGTATATAACGGTACCCTAAATTAGTATGGCGAACCCGGATGTGCCTATGACAGACCACTACCGTTATTTTGACCACAAATCATTGCGTTATCTATTATGGATAATAGATTTTTAGAAATAGCAAAAAATGTGCTAATTTATTCGGGCCCTAGTTTCTTTTAAAAATAATTTACCGTTCATACATCAGAAAATTTGTATTTAGTGTCAAATTAGACCATGTGGTGCCAGCTAGAATAGCTTCATATTACTTTGACCCGTAGGTTCGTAGAATGCGACTATGAGATGGATCTAGCGAATGGGTAGCAGCGTTTCCTGTCAATGCCTAGCTCTACACTCGCCAATCCGTCTGCCAAGCGTGGTGAGTATGTCCAAAAATGGTCTATTGTGACTGTTTTAGTTTAGTTAGTAGAGTCTCTGATTACCACTTTTGGGTCAGGAAAGCTAATGACAAAAAAACCATCATTCAAGATCAAAAAACTTTTGCGTGAATGGAAAATATGGCATAAATTGCAGATATTTAAATGATATTTTATTGACATTTAAAATTGACAGCTGGGAATCAATTGCAAAAATCAATTGCGGTATCGGCCTAAATACACTATTTCGCGGGCACTGAGTGAGCCTTAGTTCAAACTAGTACCATCGTACACGAGTTATACCCCCCAATTGGGGAATGCCCGTGTCCAGTAGTGGAAGGCCCGTGTCCAGAAACGGACTGTGGACACTATAGGCTTTATTGGTAGGCCTTTACACCGTCAGACACCGTCTCAAACTCCTCAGCTATACGCAGCTATGTCTACACTCAGCTAAACTGAAGAGCATTCCAACATTACCATAAACCAGTTACTTAGTAGTTGCAATCTAAAGCAGTGGCGGCATTGCACGGATCCCTAAATTAGATCATCGCAGGTACGCGACCGGTTCCGTAGCAGCCAGTGACCAGTGAGGCACTGGGTCATCTGCGCCTGCGCATAGCTGAGAGCATCCGTGTATAGGTACGACTAATAAACCAAGCCAATCAACTACCTTTAGTAAGTACTATGCGCTGGCATGGATTTGATAAGACTGATTTGTTTAGAATTCTATTGTAATAGGACTGTATTACCCTTTGGACTGTATTTGCCTCAGATGAACGGTTATATGTAATTCAAGTGTATGTATGTGGACAAACACATTCTTTTTCACGTGCTATAGCTCACTCAGCCGACTGGGCGGATGTCGTTATAATATGAGGTGTCGTTAGATTCGTCTTAGCAGCGCAAACGACACTTCAAATTTCATAAATTCAAAATGGTGGATTTGAAACGCAAAAAGAAATGACCGCATCCGGGGTATGGTTTGAAATAAATACGCTAGTTATTTACTTATACCTAACTAATTAATTTCAAACCATTTAAATAATCGGCAATATAGGTGTAGATATAGAAGTGTATTCCAAAAATCATTTTGAATTTTCAAGGCAGTGTTAGTACCAATAGTTATTCTTAAAACTTAAAATCTTTTCTCTAGAATAGAATCTCTATTTCCTGGTACATGTGACTGTTAAGAGCACTATTTCACACCAGCGGGGATTGGAGCCGCGGTATCTAAAACGAAGATCAGCTCCGTGCCACCTCCGACCTGATAGATACGGTGATAGCTGCTGTTACACCGCACGATTAACAATCTCATTTACTTTTAAAACAAAAAGGGGACAATCCTCTGAAAATCAAAAGGGAGCATTAGACCAAGAAACTGAACCACTTTCCCCTAAGAACAATATGTCAGGAAACGACAACAAAAATTTCGATCTCCCATACAAATCATGACTGCATTGGCCACGGAGGACAGAAACCAGGCTACTGTCCTCCGTGGCATTGGCATAAGGCAAGAGCAATCTTAAATTTTTCGCCATCCGGTCATTACCAACCGTTTTCTTCAAGACATCGGTCCATGTGGCTGGAGACTGTCTAGCGCACAACGCTTGCGTCATCGAATATATATTATTATGATGATTATATTTAGGTATCTTATTTATTTATTTTATTTTACCATTTATTGTACACAAGAAATTTTACAGGACAAAACTTAAATAAAATGAACACAACAGGCACTGCTTATATTATATTTGTCTCATTTTATTATATAAGTTGATGATATTTGCCACTTCTTGAATGATTAAAGATTCTTCTGGTTGTAGCAGCTCACAGTTGGTAAATTGGAAATAGTTTGCACTTTCCCAAAAAGGAGTATGATCGTGAATAGTAAAAAGTTTCCCAAGTTCGTTAATGAAGGTTCGGATGGGGCGGGTCCTATACATATTAATGTGGGGTCCATACGACTCACATCTCCACGCTATACTATAAATGTGAATTCTGTGAAAACTGCTGTTTTAGCAGCTGCGTCATAAAAACGCAGATGCGTCAAAAGTACTGCAGATGCTTGAAAATAACGCGTCTGCGTCGACAGCGGTAAAGCGGTTTTATTATAGGGATTGACGGTTCTTGTATGAATTTGACTGACCGCTGCGTCACGCACACACGCACACACACACATATATATCACGCCTTTATCCTTTGCGGGGTAGGCAGAGCGTTATCGGCCATAAGAATACGGTTGCTATCGCCACGTCTGACATTTTTGAGGATTGTTTTCCAAGGTATTTTCAGAAATTGTTTTTCAAGGTATTTTAAGCTGCGTTACGGATGCGTAATTTAAACGCTATGTTATGCATTTAGTGTAAAGAAGGTCTTAGTAGAATTCGGAACCATATTTTGCATAAAAAGAAGATGATTTCGTCAGTTTTTGTAAAAAAAGCGAATCTTAAGATGACTCTGTAACTGTTGTCATCATTGAAATAACCTCGTTTTTTGTCTGGATTGCAATCCAGCAGATTCGACAAGGTGTTTTTACTGCTAACAACCTCCAAAACCTAGAACGTAGGTCATCAAGACAATATCAAACTATATTTAGTATTTAAAATTTCTGGGTAGCTATAGTTCATTCTTTGTTACTGGTCAGCTTCAAAAAAGCAAACAAATTTATATTTTATCACAATAATGGTAATGTGATATACTCTATAAGTATTCGTTGTGAATTTATTTAGAAATAATCGATTGAACTTGACCTTTAACTTGAACTCATTCGCATAGTTTTTTTGCTGCCTATTAATTTTAGTAAGTTAAGGCCCGTAGCGTGTGATGTTGGCTTACGAATAGCATCAAACCATCTCTACTCATAGATGTCGTAAAACGCTTCGAAGGAATGAATCCAGGGAATGGGCATCAGCGTTCTTTGTGAGACAAGACTTTGTGTGCTCATCAATCCGCTTGCCAGTGCTTCCTCCCAATGTGAGGAAAGCCGTGTCCAGCAGTGGACTGTGGTTGTAACAGTAGGTCCTTTTCTCATTACAAAATGAGTTCATCATTATCTGATCAGCTTATTGCAGTCCAGTCCACTGCTGGACATAGGCCTCCCCAAGGGTGCGCCACAATGAACGATCTCCCGCTTTCGCCATTTAGTCGCTACCAGTCGTTCTCTTTAAGTCAGCCGTCCAAATGAAATGAAATACTCGTATAAAATGAGTACTTTGCTTGTTATTCTGATTCACGATCTATCCTCGCCGTGATCAGGGACCTTGGCTGTCACATTCACAAAGAAAGTGACGTGACCGTGACTTGACGAGTCACCAAACATGACCGAACTGTTACTCATGCGGTTAGAACACGGAAGGCAAGGTGGTAGTATCAAATAAATTAATTGAATATTTATTCTACTGCCAGTGGTAAGTCAAATTACTTTATATTTTGACTTACTGACCTATGACGTCATATCTCTCTATTTGGGATTGCGCCAAAAATATTACTTTAAAAAATTTTTTTTTATAATTCTAACTTTGAATATTTCAAAAGTTTATAAATTGGGTTTTTAGTATTTTGGACTATAGTTTTAAGCGTGACACTTTAGTATTTTATTAATGACCCATCATTTTGCATACTTACCTACTTCAATAAAGTGATTCAAGAGAAAGGGCTTTACGTGTACTCGTATAAATACTACATGCCTAGAAAATGTTTTATACCCACGGGAAAACAGTTAGCAGCAGATGTAACCACTGGCACTTTTTTATTGACACCTTCGTAGAAAAAAATAAGAATGTATCTATAGAAGCACTACATCTAGGTATGTACATACCTAGATTATTTTTATTATTTATTTAATCATTAACAATTTTTACATTGTGTTCGATATTATACACTACTCTGACTTAATTATAATTAAATATTACATGACAATATTACATGACTGCATAAAAACATAATAACTCTACATCTGACATAAAAAATTATTATCATACAATTTATAATAGCTAATAAGTAATGATATTAATTAAGTAAAAAAATACATTTAAAAAATACAATGATACAAAGATGTAGTGATGGTATAGGTACCTATACCATCACTGGCACTATCGCACATCGTAAGACCTAGTGCATACGAGAGAAAGTTCTTGCTCTAGGTCTTTGAACTAGAAAGCTGTGAGTGAGACCGTCGCCTTATCTTCGACTACATGATAGGTCACTCTATAGGGTGTAAGAGACGGTGTAACGAAAACTTTGCAGGCGTGATCAGAAAGGACTCCTAAGGTTTCATGTGTACCTATTACAAATTTTAGGTGAAACTTTACATGAATTATCTGAAAGGGCCCTCAACATTTGTCAGACGAGGCGATATCGACCGTACTCTTGCGGCTGTGAATTTGGATTTCGATTTTTCTAAAACCAAATAGCTAAAAAACCCTTTAATAGAAGTAAGTTTTCCAATACAACACTTGCGTAACTCGAAAAATACAAAAATTTCGAAAGAACATACATACATAATTTCAATAACCCTTAGTACCAGGCATTAATTTTATTTCTTGTGACGTCACTGTTTGGCCCAACTTGTATTTAAAAAGATATTAAGCTATATCAGTATCTGGTGCAGTGACTGGACCGGTTTTGAAAAATGCAGACAGTTTAATTAAATATAATACTTACTCTACTTCTGGTTAGCACTGAACGAAAATTTCCAGTAATTTGGTTAAATAAGGCCTTTTTGAATGGAATAGCGGAACTGAAGGGATATTGGCAATATTGGGACTGATAATTATTAAAATTTAAGTAAAGTATCACATTGAAACCAATAAATTTTTGAATGAGAAAAATAATCTGGTGTTTTGTAATATAATTATAGCGATTTCTTGTAGAAATAACGCATTTTTTCATACATATTGTAAGAAAAAATAGATGCAAATATATCAAGGGGTGAATCAGCCCATGAAATTGAACAACTTACCCCAAAAGACATTGGTCGAAGTATGAAAAAATTTTTGTACCTCCCATACAAAATGTAGCAGCCGAGAGAGCAGCTGTATGGGAGGTCCAAAATTTTCTATCATACTTCGACCTTTGTTCCTTGGGGAAAGTCGTTCAGTGTCAGTTTCAGTACAACCCTTAACATATTTACACCCAATATTTTTTATACCCTGTATAATATTATATTATCTTATCTTATAAACCTTCCTCTTGTATCACTCTTTTCATAAATTAATAATACACATCAAAATCCGTTGCATGGTTTAGATGTCTAATTTAACTCCTAGGGGTGTCCATGACATACAAACAACCTGTATAAATTCTTATTATATCATTGTATACATTCGCTTACCGTCTCAAATTCAAATTTTCACCCTACTTTGTGGCCCTACATAATTTATCGCGCTCGCAGCATTCGGGAATCGAGCCCAATGGGGTTGAAATTAAAACTTGCCGCGCCCTATAATTTACACCCTGTATGTGCGACTCCATAAATACCGGGTCTTTACGACCTGCCGCCGAAAGGTGGGCCGTAGGACCTGGCAGGACTTTACGAGCCGCCACCTCTGAGACAGAAAATGTTTAGAGTATATGCAGAATTGCTATAAAATGAAGCTTTCAAATGGTTACCAATTTAATTTACCTTTAGCCGTGGGCTGCCGGTTAATAATGCATCACTCCGTCTTAAAAGGAGACTAAAGGATGAATCTAAAACAAGTAGCAGCGTTTATTTGAACGGCTACAATATCTTGCCCTGCACTCGCCGATCCGCCTGCCAAGCGTGGTGAGTTTGACTATATTGTCCCTACCTACCCAATCGGGGGAGCAATGTACTTTTGTGGCTCTAGAGTAAGAAATAGTACCTTTTTTAACTGCAAATTCTCTGGGTATCTCAAAGGTTGACTGGAAGAGAAAACACTACAATTTCTGTGGTCCAATGAAGTGATTAAATACGAACATACTCCATCTACCAAACCGAAAAACATCAGTTGTTTAATGGTCATATTCATAATCCGTGAAATTGAGTCGAAATATCTGACAACATAATAAGATTTGTACCGTCCTTACTACTCCGTTTCATACAGGTTTGACCCTGCCGCAATCAAATGCGATGTAATAATAAAATACGCCTGAAATCGAGTATAAATGTGTATTAGCATACCTTTACATACTGACTTCTTGGTTGTCAAGTATTACTTGTAATCTAGCATGTGCCAAGTGCAATTGCGATGAGTTTTTCATACCCATGTTTCTTTCAAATGTTGCTCCACCTTTTTCTGTTGCTAGTAGTATTCCCTTTGTAATGTTTCCTTCCTCGGATCCCAAAGCGGCAGTGACTTTGGGAAAATATTGCAAAGGGGACGATTATTGCTCAGGGTATAGGTATGCGAATAGGTTAACTTTTCAGTAGGCACAGCAATGGTGTTAAAATACTTAAGAAAATTTTGTTAGCATGGATATTCTTAGTGACGAAAGTGTAAAAAAATGTCTTTTTCAATAAATAAAAAAAAAAGAACCTGTGTACAACTGAGAGCTAAAGGCAAGTTCACACATTCAGGAAGATTTGGTATAATGGTATCGAAGTAAATCTGATAAGGCAAGTAAAACGCATAAGGCCGTTTTATAAACTTACGATTCACAAAACATCTAAAAACAAGAACAGAAAAAACTGTACCTACTTACAAAAAAACCACTATTGTATTGTATCATGGTTGTAGAATCCACAAACATAAATAAAAACAGTCTGTATGACCTAGAATACAATCCTAGAATGGTTTGCCTACATTTGCCTAAGTTTTGTTTACGTTTTTACCCGAATGCTAAGAAGGAGGATGTTCTTTCGAGTGTGTGTATTTATGTGGAGATGGACAAGTAAATTCTTTTTTACGGGTACAGTACGTACAAACGGCTACGCGTATGTTAACATATGAGTTCTCGTTTGATAGGATTCAATAAATTAAAAATGGCGGATTTTTGAACAAAATTATAACTTTGAAATTATCGAAGTCGGGTTTTCATTGTATATTTTCTGTAGTATCTTCAATGTCCCATTTTTTTACCTTTCTAAGTAGATAGATAATGTATTTTCAGAGTAAAGTTTCAAACATCATCGAAACAAAGATACGTCAATCAGAAACCACATTCACGAAAATGGAACAGAAACGAGGGAATTCCATTATTTCGAGCAAGTATTGATTACCTGTCGAAAATTGTCCGACTTTAAATTGTAATGTATTCCATATTTCAGCATAACTTTGAGCAATTCATTATTGCGTTTCGCTGTATTACATTTCGTTCGCAATTTAAAGCAATTGTGGTTAATTAAAACATTTATCTTTTACAATGCACTGCGGTCATAATAATGAATATGGCTAATGATTGGATAGTTACTAGGCTAGAACCCAATAAAAAAAGAAAAAAGCTTACCAAATAGTCCGTACTGGCTGAAAAACTCAAGCGGCTCGCATGCACAGAAAAACAAAACACCACACCACAATGGCGGATTGGCGCGCAAAAATGACAGCCCGTCAAAGGAGGTTTTAGTGCACCAGCCAGCTGCGATCCGGGCGGGATTTAAAAAATAAAAATTAAAAAGATAGGTTTAGGCTGTATCGCGAATGCTGGAGTGCATCACACGGCTAGAGCTGCGACTCGTAATGAATGACTCGCGGCGAGTTGGTCGTTGCGTCGTCGGCAAATGTGTGCCTTGTAGGGGGAGCGACGCGGCTTGGTGCTTTCGTTTCTGTAGCGGAAAATATGGACACAGCCGGTTCGTGCAGGTTTTTAGATACATTTACTCAATCACCGGTAATCATGTACTTTTTTATTTACTTTGCGGTGAAAGAAGCCGATGCAAGATAAATGCGACATCTTATAGTCTCGACATCTCTACCAGTTGTTTTTGTAAAAAAATAAAACTAGGAAAAGATCACCCTCTTTAACCCTCTCAGAAGGTTATTAGCACAATCTAAGATTTTTAGACAACACTATTGAAAAATTTACTGACTATACAAAGTTTTTTATTCTTCATTTATTTAAATTACCTCGCCGTATCAAAACTTCTATTCTAATTGTGAACTTTGAATGCCTTTCAGTTGCAAGTTATTGTAGTCTTTAACAATCAAAAAGTTTACAGAAAGGGGTCGATCGGAAAGAGTTGAACAAATTCTTTGGAATTCTTGAATTCAATAATGAGTTGTAGAAGTTTCCAGAGCTGACTAACAATGAAATAACTTCTTAAAACCTGTGAATTTTAATTGATTTCAGATGGAATTCTTCTCAACGGACTAGTTTGACTTTTTGAAACTCAACCGGCGGTAATTTAATTTTAAAAAGTCACAGGACCTTTTCTAGACAGACATTTACCGACTGCTCTTACGGTGAAGGAAAAACTGTAATTCAGATGATGTTTGAATTCAGATGATACCTAGGATTCGGGCCAGGTAGCCTTCAGGTTGCATAAGTCAGGTGGCAGTCGCTCTGTTAAAAACTTAGTTCCACGTCAAATCCCCTATGGTTAGGTAGCCGACCCCGACAGAGAACGGGATATAGATAAGGACGATGACGGTGTAGTTTTCCTATGATTGACCATCCTGACCTTATAAAGCATGGTGTGATATTAATTGTAAGTTATTTATTTCTTAATCGCCTTTAATTACAACAAGAGTAACATTGCAAATTAAATAGCAAATAAATGGTTAAGGCTCTTATAAGGAATTAACTTATAAGTAAATAATTATGTTGCAATTTATGGAATCCTGTTATTTTTGAATCACTGTCTTGTATCTTCGATTAAAATACAATTTTTGCACTTATTATAGGATTTCTACTTACAGGGTGTTAGGAAAAGTACTAACTTCCTTGTAACTAAACAACTTTCCCCAAGGAACATAGGTTGAAATATAAAAAAGCTATGGACCTCCCATACAAAATGAACCAGCCGACTGAGTCAGCCCATAGGCAGAAATTGGTAGTAGCTATTCATAACAAAAAATTATGTTGTTTTAATTACTAAAGTATCGTGTATTATCAGTCGCGGTACACGTAGCGGTCCGCACTTAGGGCCCGTAGATTCGCACCGAATCAGCTTGGCATTTCGGCTGACAAATGCTGTGCTGGTGTGCTAGAGCTACGTTAGTATGGAGTTAGCTTCATTAATTACTAAAGTATCTAGTAGTATGAGTCGCGGTATACTTAGCGGTCTGCAGTTAAGACCCATAGATTCGCACTGAATCAATATGATACTTCTGGTAGTATGTAGGCGTATGTCCTACATAAATAATCCCTCATGGATTTTAGTAAGTAGTTATTTTACTTGGCCCACTCACTTTAACGCTTTCTCAGTAAATACTGCCTTCACCTTTACTCATGTACTCGTACTCACATATAAAACAGATATAAAAGATTCCCACTGGAGAATGGTGTATCGAAATCTGTGATACTTGCTCCTGCGTCTCAGTAAAACACTTAGACGGCCTTCAGACCTAGCTAGCCGTCTATGTCCGCGGTGCATGGGGTATTCAAAACTGTGATGCACTTACACCTACATCTTAGTAAATACTGAGTCCGCCTCTATACTAACCTAGCCCTCTATAAGCAAGATTCCCACGCTGGATGATGTATCCCAAACTGTGATGCACTTAGTCCTTTTATTTTATTTAGAGCCTGTTGTGTCCCACTCCAAGGCAAAGGCCTCTCTCCATTTTTCCACGCCTCTCGGAATAGTGCTAGGTTATGATAGTCTTTTAAATACACGTTTAGCTCATAACACCGTCTCCTACAGATACGGAGCCATCCACGCAGCCTTTTTGTTTGTATGGGTATCCACTGAGTATTCAGTTCAGTTCATAGTTGAGTTGGCGTTTGGGTAACGTAGCCAGCTCAATCCCACTTCAAACATGCAGCCTTCTGAGCTACATCGTAAATTTTTGTTTGGGAACGCAGCAATGAGTTCCGAACGCTACACCTACATCTTAGTACCTAAATACTGAGTCCGCCTCCACACTAACCTAGCCGTCTATAAGCAAGATTCCCACGGCGGATGGTGTATCCGAAACTGTGATGCAATGTAACTGCGGCGTCTAATGCCAGAGGTTTTCGTTTTTTGTTCACCGTTAGCACGCTGCCATACTGCCTGCGATGTAGTGGTACAAAATAAGGGGGGTAGAGGAAGCGGGGCTTATGCTTGTTAATGCATCAATAGATGTCGCTAGTGTGTTAATAGAACACGGTACCGTTTCGTTTTCATATCTTCCTTATAGAAATTGTATATAGCTTCCCTCAGGGCGATGCCTAAATTAGATCTAGTTTCTAGGGTACGGTGTATTTTAAATTCGTGCTGAAGCTGAAATGGCAGAGGGCTGGTAGTATTCGTTTTTAGCAAACAACTGCCACTTAGCCTGATTTGCAACATTCCGGACACAATTTCGAACTATGTTCGCGTCCACCTTCATAAAAACCTAGGGACTGCTTGTCTTACTTTCATGCCGTTACGGATGAAAGCCGATCTATTTTGTTTTAAGAAATTGCGTCGCGATGAGCATTTTATCACCACGCCTTTATCCCTTTACATGGGAGGCAGTCGACTACCACTGCGCCACGTCGGTCGTCTGGATATGAATGATATGTGGATATGAAACCAGCAGTTTCTTGTACCATATAATGCCGTGTGCCAGCCTGGGAGGAGCTGATGGCGAGATAAGGAGCAGCACGGACCAAGGGTCGCGGGTCGACCGATTGTGACTCGCGAGACCTCTGATGTTAGAACGAATACTTTGATATGGTATAAGCATCACACCTATATGAATCTGGTCAAGAAGGACTAATTTGTCTTTTAAGGCTGTGGAATGGCAAGTCTAATGAGCTACTTTTCTTTTAAAACGATCTAAAACGATATTTTGTATTAAAACAAGAATGTATGACGTCATACGTTGGATGGCGTCAGAACACATTTTATTTATTTTTTCTGTTTATTAATTCAAACTTTAAATATTTTTAAATATTTTGAAATTTTATGAATGAAGTCCGTAGTATTTTACAATCGACAATAGTTTTAAACGTACATAGTTTTATTAATAGCCCAGTCCACAAGCGACGCACGCGTGTAAGTCAGTTTTAATTCCGTAGCATCCCACAGATATATTTTTACAGGATAAAACTACGTGTTAATCCAAGTTACCTTCTCTCTGTGTGCCAAACATAAAAATCGGTCCATTGTTGTTAGCGTGAAGAAGTAACAATCAAACACACAAATTTTCGCATTTATAATATTAGTAGCACCTCTACTCAGTTTGTTTGCTTCATGTAGCTCTGCTATACGACCATTGTGAGGTTTATTCGACGGTACCTGGGACCTGTGAGGATGGCGCTGCGCTGATAAACTCGCTTAGAGCGTGGTAATGAGGCTGCTATTGTTTTACTCAAGAAAACTATTTGTTTCTGTGTTTTTAATTGTTATAGCAATGAAAAAAATCTTTCTGGTGATGAACATTTTCAGCTTAAATGGACTGTTTTAATTTTAATGCACACAGCGCTAAAATAACGCATCCGTAACGCACAGACCGCTGCGTTGTGGTTAAGTGTGAAAAGGACCTTATTGTTACCAATATTTTACTATCTACAAAATACAAAATTTTACGCAAGTTTATCTACTTATCGCGAGTATTTCCGATTTTATGTTTTGTAGGTACAAGAATATAGAAACTCCAACATACGATTGGATTTGAACTAAAGATACTGCTACTCAGAAACTTAGACTATATTTTATAAAATATAGGTCGATACCTGTGACATTTGACAGATCCATACGAAAAGAGAAGTGAACAAAGGAAAGTGGACCTTATGTCATGGCATTTGCAAGAAACTAGCAGACGTCACAGGTATACCGCTAAATTTAATGGAGTTTTAATGTAGACAGAAGCGTATAGCTACCTACAACTTCTATAACTATCAAAATATTGTATATTAGAAACCTCATGAACATGGGCATTAAACTAATGCGGTTTCTAAGACCTATAGGTTTATAGAGGGGTCACGGCCTTCGACCTTCCACCTCTTCTTCATGAGAATCGCTGGTTTTGTTTACGAGTCAAGTATTGCCAATATGAAGATCGCAAGTACATTTCTCATGTAGTAATCTCAGGTTTTAAATATGTAGTAATTCTCATTTTCTTATCGTTTGAGGTAGAATCGGCTAGTCGAACTAGATAGTTTTGTTTAGTGGTTCCCTATCTATTTGCATAAAAATATTAGGCATAATATAGGTTAGCACAATGTACATTGAACTAAGGATACTTACACATAAAAATAGTAGGCATGACACGTTAAGCATAATTTATTAACTTAACCTAACCTAACTTAACCTAACCAAACCTAATCGTCGTCGTCGTCGTCGTCGTCTCAGCCGATAGACGTCCACTGCAGGACATAGGCCTCCCCCAAGGATCTCCACGATGATCGGTCCAGCGTCACCCGCATCCAGCGGCTTCCCGCGACCTTCACCAGATCGTCGGTCCACCTTGTGGGAGGCCTACCTACGCTGCGTCTACCGGTCCGTGGCCGCCACTCGAGAACTTTCCGGCCCCAGCGGCCATCGGTCCTACGAGCAATATGCCCCGCCCACTGCCATTTAAGTTGCGCAATCCTTCGAGCTATGTCGGTGACTTTGGTTCTTCTCCGGATTTCCTCATTTCTGATTCGATCGCGGAGAGAAACTCCGAGCATAGCCCTTTCCATTGCCCTTTGAGTGACCTTGAGCCTTCTTATGAGGCCCATTGTTAGCGGCCACGTCTCAACTCCGTAAGTCATCACTGGCAACACGCACTGATCCCAGACTTTTGTCTTGAGGCACTGCGGTAGTTGTTGAGAAGAGAAGATGTTACGTAGCTTCCCGAACGCTGCCCAGCCGAGTTGGATTCGACGATTGACCTCTTTCTGAAAGTTGGACCTACCCAGCTGGACTATTTGTCCCAGGTAGACATACTCGTCGACAACTTCCAGAGTAGAGCCCCCAACTGTCAGAGTAATGAGTGCAACAAGAGAGTTTGACATAACCTTGGTCTTGTCCATGTTCATTTTTAGACCCACTTGTTGGGAGGCTCTATTGAGGTCATCGAGCATTGTACCGAGGTCCTCCAGGGTTTCCGCCATGACCACGATATCGTCGGCAAAACAAAGGTGAGTCAGATACTCGCCGTTGATGTTGATGCCAAGTCCTCTCCAGTCCAAAAGCTTGAAGACGTCTTCCAGTGCTGCTGTGAACAGTTTCGGTGATATTACATCTCCCTGTCTCACTCCTCGCTGCAACTGGATAGGTTTCGAGTCCTGGTCCTGAAGTCGAACTGACATGGTGGCGCTTTCGTACAAGGACTTCAACACTTCGATATACCGATAGTCAGCTTGGCACCGCTGAAGAGACTGAAGTACGGCCCATGTTTCGATCGAATCGAAGGCTTTTTCGTAGTCCACAAACGCGAGGCAGAGTGGTTGGTTATACTCTTCAGTCTTCTGTATAACTTGCCTCAGCGTATGAATGTGATCCACGGTGCTAAAGCCTTTTCGGAAGCCGGCTTGTTCGGGAGGCTGGAAGTCGTCGAGCCTGCGTGCGAGACGATTCGTTATGATTCTTGAGAACAGCTTGTAGACATGGCTCAGAAGCGTGATGAGTCTGTAGTTCTTCAGCAAAGACTTATCGCCCTTTTTGAAGAACAGCATCACCACGCCTCTGTGCCATGCCTGTGGCGTTTTGCCCTCGAGTATGACAGAGTTAAACAATTTCTGCAGTGCTTTAAGTATCGGTTTACCACCGGCTTTCAGAAGCTCTGCCGTAACTCCATCATCACCCGGCGCCTTGCTGTTTTTTAGCTGTTTCAGAGCCATACTAATCTCGTACAAGCTGACGTCCGGGATGTCTTCTGTGTAGTGCCGGGTTAATCGAGCTCTTGGATCTGCGACCCGATTATTGACAGGTGTGCATGTTGTCGCGTATAACTGTCCGTAGAACTTCTCGACCTCTTCCAATAGCTCGGGCTTGGACGATACGATTCTGCCATCGTCGGTCTTTAGCTTCGCTAGTTGGCTCTGGCCTATCGACAGATCTCTAGCAAACACCTTGGAGCCTTTGTTGCGCTCAATTGCCTCTTTAATACGGTCAGTATTAAATTGGCGTATGTCGCGGGTCAAAGACTTAGAGATCTGCCTATTGAGCTGCCGATATTGGGAAGTATCCTCCGACGACTGCAGAATCATCTCGCGTCGTTCCTCCATGTGCCTCGAAGTATGGTCTGAGATTTTTTTGGTTCTGTTCGTACGATTGGGTTTGAAGAACTTAGAGCCAACCGTAAGGACAGTTTCCACGACCCTGTCGTTATAGTCGTCCACGTCGATACACTCACCCAGGCAATCGAAGCGGTTTTGCAGGTGGAGCTGAAAGCTCTCAGGGTTTTGGATTTGGGCAGGTGCTGGTCGGAGCGTAGACTTCATCAGACGTGATCTCTCGGCTTTTACATTAAGATTCAACGTGCCTCTTACCATTCGGTGATCGCTACCCGTTTTGAACGAATTGATCACAGAGACATCGTTGAATATCCGTTTTTTGTCTGTCATGATGAAGTCTATCTCATTTTTGGTAACACCGTCGGGGCTCTTCCAGGTCCATTTTCGATGCGGCCGTTTCCTGAAGAACGAGTTCATCATAAAGAGTCCCTCCTTCTCCATGAAGTCGACCAGCATTTGACCTCGGCTGTTCCTCACCCCAATACCAAATGGCCCAACTCTCAGTTCGTCACCGCAACGATTGCCCAGCTTAGCGTTGAAATCCCCCATGACCACCGTGTAATGAGTCCTGGAGGTATGTATGGCTTTGGATATGTCCTCATACATTGCCTCCACGTCCTCGTCGGGGTACTTCGAAGTTGGGGCGTATGCCTTTCAGCGAATAACGTTTAGTTATTCTGAGTATAAGGAATGCCACCCTATTTGAAATACTCCCGACCTGTACTACGTTTTTCACGAGGGACTTGTGGACGATGAACCCGACACCACCTTGGGACAGATGGTCGCCCTCCCGGAAGTAGAGCAGGTTACCTGACTTCAGGGCTATCGTGTCCTCCCCCTCTCTTCGGACTTCGGACAGTCCCACTATGTCCCACCGTAACCTGCTCAGTTCTTCCTCGAGTTCCACTAACTTCTCTTCCGTCCGCAGTGTGCACGCGTTATATGTTGCCAGGGCCAAGGTCGTTCGGCGAGGGATCCACGCCGCCCGGGGATTCTTAGCACCCCTGGTCTCGTAGCCGGGTCGATTTTCGCCTGAATCTGCCCGGCCACCGGGGCCGCCGGGCACTTGGGGCCGATTTCTGTTTGTAGAATCCATAAGGGGGTACGGGCCGTACCCACCACGCTGGCCCAGTGCGGGTTGGTGGGGATTTGGTTGCCAGAGCCTCGTTAGTAGTCCAGCAGGGTGCACCGCGAGCAGGAGAGGTTGGCTTGGGGCCCGAGAGATGTAATTTGGGCCCCCTTACACCCCTAACCAAACCTAATGTCTAGAACAAATTGTTAGACATAAATAAACTATATTATGCCAAGATAAATATTATGCGAAAAAAATTATGACAAAGATATAAAAGGGGAAAAAGAATTATGCAAAACATGTTATGCTAAAACATATTAGTGGAAAAAACATTATGCTAACGAAAGGGATCCCTTGTTTAGTATTGATTTTGAAACATTGAAGTAAGTACGTTTTGAAAAAGACATAGAAATTACATTCTTATATCACCAAATAATAGTCGTCAAAAATGTTAATTTAAAGAAGTGTTATGGAAAAGCAGGAATTAATAAAGTATGTAAAGTGTAAAAATATTAGCTGCTAATATTTTAAGGGGTGAATCAGCTAATGAAACTAAACAACTTTCCCCAAGAAACATAATAAGTATGACAACATTTTTTGAACATCCAATACAATTTTGTATGGGAGGTCAAAAATATTTTTTTATATTTCGATCTAGTTCCTTAAAAATTTTGTTCAGTTTCATGGGCTGGTTCACCCCATGAAATATTTGCAATATTTTTTGCACATCCAGTATACCTAGTCAGACAATCGAAAGGAATCTTGTTAAATACGCTTAACGTTGTGTTTGAGCAATAAAAAGTTATGTTGTAAAATCATGTTTTTATTACGTAGGTACTTAAGTAAGTATCTACAAAAAATTTGCGAAAGCGCATACACTTGTTGGTCACCAGAAATCACTCTCACTCTCAAAAGATTGCGCAAATTCGTCAATAGATGGCGCCACATCATCAACCGTCTCGTAATTGGCCAGATCGAATTTATCCGCCAAAAACGAATCAGCGGCGTATGTAGGAGCTTTTTCAGTGGAAAAGAACTTCTCAATATGTGTAAGAGTGTGTTCAGTAGGCGCAGGTGTGGGAATGGTGCTGTCCTTTTTCTTCTCAGTGCTTTCTTCGTTGCTCTCTGAGGGCTTCTCTGTTGTTGTCTCTCTCTTGTGAGGCTGTGGTTCGGGGCGGCAGAAGCCGTCCCAGAAGTACCTGAAAAAAGATAAGAATGACTTTTGCAGAAGCCTTATCTTGCGTTGAATGACTTTATTTCTTATCATAAACAGCCACAAAAGCCCACTGCAAAAATGAGCCTTTTCACTTTAGGTGGTCTATGCTGACCATGTTTTGCTGGTGGATTAGTGAGCGCAGTGCAGAAAATGTTTCCTCCATTGCTAAATATAAAATTCTCTTTGTATAAATGGGATCACGCTATTTCAAAGAAAAAGATAAAGAAATGCAACAGTAGTCACCATCCATGAGGACAGATGAAGATCTGCGGGTACAATGCTCCTTGCTTCAGAAGGCACACGTAGTAGTGGTTCGGAGAAGATGGTAAGCCTTCAGTATGACCGGCTTTTGAGCAATGAGGCACTGGTCTCTCGGAGCACTGTCCGTTAGGCAGCTTTATCTGAAAATACATACATACATACATATATCCCTTGCGGGGTAGACAGAGCGCCAACGGCCGTAAGAATATAGTCGCTATCGCCACGTCTGACATTTTTGAGGATGTATTCCAAGGTTGTTTCCGAAAACATGTGTATCACTATAGTGACAGGTTCTCAGCCTGTCGCCTATAATTTGTAATACACCAATACTCTCGAGTCCCTTAGTCGCCTCTTACGACAACCGCGGGAAGGATGTGGGGTGATGCTATTCTACGCCGGCATCACACGGCATACAAATTGCAACAATTGCGAAAAACGTTCAATTGGCAGACCATCTGCCAGATGGTGCAACGACATCGTGGCTGCAATGGGAGAGTACTGGATGAGGGCGGCAAAAGACCGAGAGAACGTCTTTACAATCCGAGACAATCTAAATGCAGTGATGGAGCGAACATCAGAGATCTCTTTAATGAGATAAGTTCACTTTTTGTAATCTAGTTTCTAAGTTCACATTTAATTTTAATTGTACACAATAACTAATATGTCGGCGAAGACCACTGGCTGAATTGTAACTCCTTGGCAGTATGGCGGCCATACTACCATTGCCTTTCCCGTACGAAAAACAAATGAAAGTTAGATTTGTAAGAACTGTCTTGCCGTGTGATGCCGGCTTAGAATAGCATCACCCCATTTCTTCCCGCGGGTGTTGTAAGAGGCAACTAAGGGACTCGAGGGTTTCATGTGTATCAAAATTTTAGGCGACAGGCTGACAACCTGTCACTACAGTGATACACGAATCATCTAAAAAGGCCCTCAGTACTTGTCAGACGTGGCGATAACGATCGTAATTTTGCGATCGTTAACGCTCTGCCTACTCCGCTAGGGAGAAAGGCGTGATTTGTGTGTGTGTCAAACAAGTAGCCGCTTTATAAAATTGTATTGAGTCGAATAACGTGAAATAATGTGGAAACAGTGTGATAATCCTAACTAATTGTTAAAAGGAGACAATACAAGATCATGATTGAACAATTCCGTCGTTTTCCTAACAAAATCCCCGCAAAATACGGCGAATCCTGACTGAACGCCTAAAAATATATAGTATAACAACATCGAATTTAAATATTCGCCAGAATAATTCGGCAAGGATTGATGTCAATATAAAAATAATCAGGAGCCATATTCGCTCGCTACCTTTCTAACTTTTCGCATTAAAAAAATTGTCAAGTATTTAAAAAAATATTTAATGCTTGTTTTGACATAACCATTTACAACGAATTAAAACGAAAAATATAATTAGGCTTTTTTTCGGCAAATTCACTCAATCTGCCGAACATACCGAATACTCAACATAAACCGAATAATCGGTCCATCTCTACTAAATAGTGCCTGAATACATCATATAATAACCCGTACCTAGTTAACTGCATTTAATTAGGTTTTACGATGAATACAAGGCTGTTTTAAATTAAAATATAGATCCTACAGTAGTCGTAATAATTCGTCTAAATAAAAGCATCATAATATTTCTTAACTAATGTGGGAAAATATCTTAGTGAAGGCACAGGTGAAGGTCAAAATTTACATGAAGCGTTAGCGAACTGTTCTGAATATTTGAAACTAACTGTGGTTGGGCTGACAGGTTGTCAGCCTGCCACCTAAAAATTGCAATACGAAAAAACGTCTTGTTTTACAAGAAAAATATGGGGTGGTGCTATTTTAATGGGCATCACACGGCAAAATAAATTAAAAGTTTCATAGGCACATTTTACTTGAGTAGTTTTTTCTCTATTAGAAAATTTTTATTTTTGTAATTTCGCCGATAGCCCCAGATGCCTCATTTCAACTCACGAGATTGAATAAATGCCTGCGTGCCAACTGCCAATACACTGTATAATTTCTGCTTATAAACCGTGTTTCGGGGGAAATGCATTAAATTGGAGACGTTATTTAGGGCACTGAACAACTTTTCCTCTGGAACCAGTGCTGAAAAATACGAACTCTCATACATAATTCATGATCACCGGTCTAGCTTTGTATGGGAGATCTAACTTTTTGCCGTTTTCCAGCATTGGCCTGTAGGGAAAATTCTTCAGAATTGTGCTTTAGGGCCTCCAATTTAATGCATTTCCTCCGAAACACGGTTTATAGAGCTACGTTCTACATGTATATTTAAGAACTTACAGCTGTTTCTTATGATTTACCTTGTTTAAGAAATAAACTGCGCTGCAATGGCGTCCTATAACTTAATTTAAACATCGCAGCATGGGTTCGAAAGCTGGCTTGTTGCCATCAAGATATTCTACACAACTGATACAGCTTCCTCTTGTTATTTTTCTCAAAAGTAAACATCTTAAACGGATAAGAGTCAGTTCATAGTGTTTATTTCAGAAAATATATCATGAGTCATGACATGAATCTATGAGATTGTGGCGGCGAGCATGCGCTCCATATACAAATCCTAAAACGCGGTATCAAAGTGTTTTCGCCTATCGCTATTTACATCGTGTAACTTTAAATGCTCAGACACCCTCAAGCAGCCCATGAAAATGAACAACTTTTCCCAAGAAACATAGGTCGATATGTGAGAAAAATATTTATACCTCCCATACAAAATTACCGACCGACCGAAAGTTGTACAGTTTAATGGGCTGCTTGAGGGTGTCTGAGGTTTTGCGAATTTAACGCTACACGTTGTATACAACTTCCAATTAGTTATGTCCAGTTGAAGTAGTCGGTCCCCTGGTAACAACACTCGACCAGGCGAGTAGCTACCCTTCGCCTTCCTTCGTCGTCACTCGGTTAACTGGCCTCATCATCCATCACTCCAAAAAGATTAACGCAAGACAAAATGGAATATATCTCCATGGGTATATCACGCCGCGTTTTTCGTATGACTTGATCTTTAAAAACCTCTTCTTCTTTCGTATCGATGCCTTCAAATGTGCTTAAGTCACTATGCGATCATGCAGCTTCATTGATGCTTTATAGATAAAACTCATAAAAAACTCCTAAACTGCCACAGTATAATAACGTCTCTTACCGAGCACTGGGCAGTCTGCGCGTTGTACGCGTAATGCCTGGGACACAACGCCACTCTGTGGTCAGCTGGTCTGCCGTCTGGTAAACCCTCAGGAGGAGAGCATAGGTGGAATTTTCTGCAGTCGAAGGCGTCTGGGAATATGCCAACCTGGAAGTATAAAAGTTAAAATTGGGTAATTAATAAAATACGAAAATTATATTTTGAAAACTTTTGGCTAAAAATATTTATTACCTGATGCATCGTTTTTCAAAATATTGTAGATTGTATTTTTAAAACAGTAAATTGAAGTAAGAGTTGTTATTTTGACGGCTTTTAAAATTGTGTAAGTAATGTGACAAAATAATTACAATATTCTTCTAAAAAATGTGGTTTTTGGTTATCTTAAAAAGTAGCTCATTTGACCTGCCATTCAAGTAGCCAAAGAATTGCTCTCAAAAAAATTGCTACTGAAGATTTAAATGAAGCCCATATTTGCAACTCAAATGTACATACATATATCACGCCTTTATACCTTGCGGAGTTGGCAGAGCGTCAACGGCCGTAAGAATACGGTCGCTATCGCCGCTTTTGACCCTTCTGAGGATTGTTTTTCAAGGTTGTTTCAGAAAACATGTGTATCACTATAGTGACAGGTTGTCAGCCTGTCGCCTAAAAATTGTAACACACCAATACCCTCGAGTCCCTTAGTCAAATGTAGTACTAGCGAATTGCATACACGAATAGTTTATATTTAGATGCCGGAAATGTCGACTCAAAATTTTCATACAATCAGCTCAGCGCCTTGAACTTTGTAACTAGTTCAAGATAATAATCTCACACAATGTGTTTGTTGTTATAACTTGCTGCAATTGTAATAAATACTACTTTACTTGTAATAATTGTAGTTGTGAACATTGTAATAAAATATTTATGCATGTAAAATGCATTGGGGATGAAAATAATCAGGATCTCAAAAATTGTGGGGTATCAACTCGTTTGGCTACGACGTAGACTAGTGCTACGGTGCACGGGATTCTTGACGTAATGGAGAATGGACAGTCTTTCCACATTGAGAATTTTATGAAGGAAAAATATTCCTTGTTGTAGCTGAGAGTACTACTTAGTACTATTATTTAAATAGTACTATAACCACTGCTAAACCCATGTCCAGCCAATGCCTACCCATATGGAAAAGGGGGCTTTGCCGTACTCGCCACGCTTAGCGTGCGGATTGGCGAGCGCAGTTCAAGATTTTCAATTCACATGAAACGTTGCTGCTCATTCCCTGAATAATTATCCCATAGTCACTTTTCTTACACCCACGGGAAGAATTGGAGTGATGTTACCTTGAACCGGCATCACACGGCTTACTCACGGCTACTTGAGCTTAGTTAGAATACCTAAATATAAAAATAAAGAATGGCCAGAAAAAAAAACTAAGCCAAATTCTATTGTATTATACTATATGTATAAATCATACTGCACATGAGATGATGACATAGATGACCATAGATTTGATGATATTATTACTTGTTCACAGGTGTGCTGGTACTTCTGAGCGATGACGTCACATTCTGGAACGGTGTTGTTGGAACACCTGCCGTCTGCAGCGTTGCAGGTCAAATCCCCGCTGCACTGCTGGACCGGCACCTGGAAGGAGTCAAGATGTTACTGATATAAGGCGTGAAAATACGGCGCATCGCACACTTAACACACGATGGAGTGCTAAAGTATCTAAAATGTCAATCCTTAGGACGCTATGATAGCGCAGCATCGTCCGTCGAGTGCGGTTTTAGTATGGGGAGTGACGTATCTAGTATGGTTCTGACAGACCGCGATGTTTTAGCTCTCCATCGTGCGTTTAATGTGCGATTCGCGTAAAGAAAGGGTCAGTTCTGTACATTGCGGCCGAGGTAATGCTTTCTTTTTCTCACTGGGGCTCTTACATATACCAGGCGTTCATGGATGCCTTTGCATGTCCGAAGCCTGCTACTTGTAGAAGGCGGTTGAAAAATTCTGACACTAGGGTTCACTGGGTCATTGGACGACTCGGTGTCCCACACGGTAAGAGAGAAAGAGGTACACCGTCTCGTACCTATGTACTTCGTTAATATTAGATCATATGCATCGACAGTTACATTTATAGTAATGTAGGTAGGTAATAAAATGACACACATAAAGCAAAATAAAACAGGAAAGCAGAAGAAAAGGAGGCTTATTTTACGAAACAATTTCGTTGGGTTGAGGGCAACTGAGCATGAAGACATATTTTTTATTGGTCTCTTAAAAACGCGTAAAATTCCACAAGATATTACAGAGGCATGAACGTATCTGCAAGTTTATGTAGTCATATGTTTTATACAGCATACGAATGTTCCGATTTTCTTGTAAGTACAATTTTTCTACTGAAGAAATACAAAAATACCTTAAAATGTACTCGTTTTTGCAATAAAGCTGAAACTCTTAAAGGGCGGATAGAGAAAAGCCTTTTACAAGCTAAAATAACGCATCCGAAACGCAGCGGTATGTCAGATTCATACTAGAAACGTCAAATCCCACACTAAAACCACTTAACCGCTGTTGTCGCAACTGCGTCAAAATGACGCCGCGGTATTTTAGCGTTGCGTTGTGCGTTCAGTGTGAAAAAGGCTCAGATAAAATAACACTGTAAATGAAAGGCCCGTATTTATAAACCGTATTCAACTCGGAGATCGATCTTAAGTGCGTCTTTGAGATGTTTTTAGTATATACTGACATTTGTCAAAATTGCTCTTCGATTTATAAATACCTGACCTAGTGTGTTTCATTGAATACTTGAAAATATTGCAATTATTAAATTTTTGATTGACTTACAACTACGAGTCTCGTATTCTCAGCCATTTGTTTAATTCAAGCTAATTTTGTTGTATAACGTCGCGTTCTCCATAAAAAATCGATACTATACAGTTCGCATAAACAATTTGTACTTATGATATTTTTCGGCGCATATTTTTGTTACGTCCAGATACCATTTCATTTCGTCCATTAGGTAGTATACGAGGGACGCGGGTTGCTTTTACTTTTTCTCGGGAGTCAACATTGTTATAAGCGTTGGACTGGCGTTTTTGGAGTGTGGGTTTTAGCAAATCATAGGCTTCCATTGAAGACTTAGAAAAAAATTTGTTAAAATATTATGTTGGTAAGACGAATATTTTTGTAGCAGTTCCTAGTTGCTAAAAACGAAACTCATCTATTTATCATACAAAATAATTAAAAGGTAATAAACTTAGTTCACGAGACGGTACAAAAGAATCTGAACGAATCTAATATGAACAACTGAAAACTGAAATTGCAAAAGATAGTGAAAAATTATTAGGCAAAAAATAGACAGACAAGGAGACTGGATGAAGCTATAGAGAAGACAAAAAATTATAAAGGAACTATGGACTTACCTACAAGTATATATTGCTACCATTATTTTTACACAAAGTTATTATAGCCTATTGCCTTGCAAGCAATGAACTGCAAAGTTCTGTAATATCGTCCCTGCTGTATTTGAGCCGAAGGGCGTTTGATGAAACTTATCAGACGACTCCGAGACAAGAAATGGATCGACGCACTTCGATCATACGTATATCATGACATTCATTCTCTAGTTATCTATTTATTTCGACTATTGTTATGTTCTTTTGGAAATTCTTTTTAAGACGTTTCTGTACTTATGAAAATGCCGACCGTTCATAAATGTATGGTTTGAAATAGTAGTATTTATTACAAGGGAATAAAGAAATATATTTATAGCGAGGGATTCAATGCGCGTCGCCCGAAGATAAGTAACTTTAGGTCCGAGTTAAATGGTGGCAACTGATCTCTACAATTGGTAAAAATAAACGAAAGCACTACTTAATTTTGAATAATTAAAAAAAGCTTACTTTTAGCCACCCAACCGGCAGCGGCACACAAGTGATCAGCTTCTTACAGTCCTGGCAGGCGACTCCTGGCTTGGAGCAGACGCCTTCCACGTCCAGCTCACCGTCACCCAAGGATCTGCCGAGAGGAACTGCAGCCATGCGGTTCCCGGAGACCACGCCGCCCAGGTCGAAGGATGTGGTCTGCTGGATGAAGCCAGTTCTCAAGGGTAAACAAACATCTAAGGCCGTTCTCACGCAGCATTGTGCGTTGGAACTGCGTCAAAAGCGGTTATACCGTATAACATACGTTTCTAGATGTGTCCTAAGTACAATATAGGATAGGGCAAAAGTAATCGCTCTGTTTGGATCCTAATTTTTAGTTAATCAGTATAATTAGGTAATATTTTTACAAAACAATCATTCGAAGAGATGGGATTTGTATTAACGCTTTAAATAAAAAAATCTGTCAGTTCACGTTAAAGCAAAATTTGAGTTCTAAGTTCTTATGACGTGATAACAGATGAAAATCATAGATAAAAAACAAACACAGTTTAAAGGTGTTATATTATGCTGCATCCACTGCTGGACGTAGGCCTCTACCAAGGTACACCACAATGTACGATCTCGCGCTTTCGCCATCCAGTCGCTACCAGCCGTTTTTTTAAAGTCATCGGTCTGAACGGGTGCCGTAGATGTTGGTAGAGACGGCAAGTTAATAGTAGTATGCAGGAGGCTTCAGTACTAATTAAAGATACGCGTGAGTCTACTTAAATTGCGTATAAAAATGGTCAAATTATTACAACTATAATATAGGTATGGAAAATGTACCAAATTGTAGCTCTCTCAGCAAGGCGGCAAAATCGAATACCTTGAACAAAACACGATCACACGGCGCCTGTCAACAGGCCCGTGTCAGTGAGTGCATCCAGCCTGATGGCTCACCAAGGAGGGTGCACGCTACAGGTCCATCTGGCCGGAGCGCGTCCAAAAATACGCTTACTAAACTTACCGACTGAGTATATCCAAGAAAACACAACAAAACCACATTTTTCCACATTTTGTTGTATTTTTTACTCTACACAATAAAAAAATGTACTTTAACGAACTATTTCTTAGACATTCTGGACAGTTATGTTATTTACAACTTATTGTAAAACACTTTTGGTAGGTCAGTAATCTTTGACCCGATTATCATTTGTTTTTAAACTTTTGATATCACGTGCTATTATAATACGTATCGAGGTAACTGTACATAATATTTGTAATAGTAGCTATTTTATTATTAATATTAAACATATGTTTTTTAATTTTAACTGTGAAAATTCTTATGGCTTATGTAAAGGCGAAGTAAATCATGAAAGTTTTAAAATAATTATGTAACACATAGCTATTTTTTGTTGAACAATTTGACTTAGAATTATACAGGGTGTAAAAAAATTGCTGCAAATATTTTAAAGGGTGAAACAGTCCATGAAACTGAACAACATTCCCCAAGGAACATGAGTAGGTTTTTGGGTGGTTTTCCTGTTCAGGGGGTCCGGCTGATTTACATGACACATGTAAATATATATTTTTTTCAATATCCACTTTAATAGCTACATGCTAGTAAGTTACATGCTGTGTGGTCAGCCTGGCCGGCCCCGAGGCAGTGCCTTTTTTATCCCACTCGTGCCGCGTTTCTACTAGGAACATAAAATTGTTATAAAAAAGAGAAAATTGTCAGACACAATTTTCTCTTTTTTATAACAATTTTGACAAATTTATTTTTAATGACAGTATTGTATTGTAAATTCTTGACTTTCTGAAAGTATTCGTTGTGAATCTACTTGGAAATAAACGATTGAAATTTGAAATTTGAATTTGAGTCGAAATATGAAAACAATTTCGGACTTCCTATACAAAATTAATATTTTTACACCTTATATCTTATGGTGTGAATGTGGAGATGGGGATAGTCGGTTCCCACATTTAGCGAACGACACTCAGCTTTTTTAAGCATGCGTAACATATGTGTCGGTCAGATGCAAGGAAATTTAGAATTTCCGTTACTAAAAGTTGACGTTGACGCAGAAGCAACAAATGCACTTGCGGCACTTCAGTTTGACAGACGCATCCGCCCACGCAGGTTTTTACAGATGTACGGCAGGGCCACCTTGCATGTGATATTATGGGAAAAGTGAAATGGAAAAGTCCAGTGAAGTGTGTGTCCAGGTTCTATAATTGTTTCCCTATCATCTTCTACCTTTGCTTTTCAAGGATCCTGTATTTTATCTTAATGTATGAGAAAATAAACAAGTTTATCTTGAGCGCTACGGAGTTGCTTAATATTGAATTGACTGTTAATTATCCGTGCTGTCGTTAAAATCTCACTGATTACTTTTGTTAAACTTTTGTTCATGGAAATTTAAAAACAGTCATGTCAAATTTTCAGTAAAGTACCTCGTATTCATAACACCTTTAAGCATAGGGCCAATAGGTAAATTGGCTTTTCATTGAATGCTCTTTCTTCGATTTAGATACATAGGGGACAAAATTGTTTTGTGACGTTATTAGCTTCCAGGGACTTTATTGTTGATATAATTTGGAGTTATTGATTTTCCCATAATTTAATATACGGGATGTAAAAATATTAGCTGCAAATATTTTCATGGGTGAATCAGCTCATGGAACTGAACAATTTTCCCTAAAGAACATAGGTCAAAATATGAAAAAAAATTTGGACCTCTAAAACAAAATTATCGACCAACCAAGTCAACTGCTATGGGAGATCCAAAAAATTTTCTCATAAACTTGGGCAAAGTTGTTCAGTTTCATGGGTTGATCCACCCCTTAAAATATTTGCAGCTAATATTTTTACACTTAATGTTTGGAAAGAGGTATGAAAGACCCTGTAAATCTCAAATAACTTGTATTATCTACTGTTATGTAACACGAATTCACATAGGAAATTTGTTAAATCAATAATTCAATCCCCTTGTCGCATATCGTTAAAAAGGCGGATCGCACACTTAACGCAAGACGGAGCGCGAAAATAGCGCAGCGGTTTGTCAGATCCATGCTAGAAATGTCACTCCCCATACTAAAACCGCACTCGACGGACCACACTGACGGGTCTGACAGACCGCTGCGATGTTTTTGGCTCCGTCGTGCGTCAAATGTGCAATCCGCCTAATCCAAGCGGAGTTTAAAATGAACGCCTGATAAAATTTTAAAGCAATATCACGAAGATATTCGTAATTAGTTTGCTCAGTATTAAAGTTACGGCGTCCGGAGTCTCCGGAGCGCTCCCAGTCAGTTTCTGAACGAAACAGGCAAAATAATTAAAAACAAAACCCGTCTGCGGTAATTTCGTAGTAAGGTTTTGCCATTGTGATGGTTTTATCGACTTTCTTGTTGCATATTTGGAAAAGAGTTTGGCTCTCAACGTTCCATCAGCCATCATTGAATTGTAGATAAGTACTTATTTTATTTTGCGTTTAAAATCCGCCATTTTGAATGTATTAAATTATGATAATAGCCAGTATCACTCGCGCTGCTCAAGTATTTAATAGTATTTCTATATTTAATTCTAACGACACCTCATAATGTCAACATCCGCACATTGGCTGTGCCTACGCCAATCCAAACGGCTGTAGCTTGTGAAAAAGGTTTTTTTGTCCACATACGAACTTCTTATGGTTAACTCGGGTCACTCGCGATATAAGTCAGCTGAAACGTCGGGCCAAAGGTAATTTCGTTCATATTACTATGAAAATATCGCGAGTGTCCCGGGTTAAACATAAAAATGTGTCAAAGCAATCACGAGAGCTTAAAAAGTCACATACATATACATATAATACGAACTTACATACATATACGTACATATGCTCGAACACATAACCCTACTTCCCTGTCAGTCGGGAAATAAGCAACAGAAACTGAAATTAGATCGAGAGTCGGAAACGCAAACAATTTTGCAAGAAAGTTTGCCGTGTGCCCGAAATGAGAAGTTGGATTCAGCTGAAAACGCTGGAAATGGTAACCGGCTACAGAAAAGTATGTAGCATTTCATACCTTATAATGCCTTCGGGTTTCAGAAGTCAGATGGCCCTCGCCCTGTGTAAAAACTTGGTTCCACGTCATATCCCCTAGGTTAGGTAGCCGACCTCGACAGAGAACGGGATAAGGCAAGGAGAATGATGATGAATGACACCGGGGTTTGTATATAAGGGGTTCGACTCGGTTTTCCACACGATAGAAGAATATTCCGTGTGACGCCAGCTTGGAATGGCATTACCCCATTTCTTTCTGTGTGTATCGTAAGAGCGACTATGGGTCTTGTGGGTTTCATGTGTATTACAACTTAAGGCAACAAACAGGCTGACAACCTGTCGCTAGAGTGATAAACGAATCATCTGGTAGCGCCCTTAATATTTGTCAGACGTGGTGAGAGCGATGGTATTTTTATATCCATCTGTCCAAATGAGAATATCCATTCCTGGATAAATGCATCTTGCGCCACAACAAAACAACATTGTCAATTTTAATGAAGAATAGCAACAATAATAGTTGCACAAAAGAGGAAAACTAGTATTGCAGGTAAGAGTACAAGTATCATTGTTGACAGCGCATTGCTAGACTTTTTGTAATGGCGATGGACGTAAATTGAACACCACCCTGTAAAACAAGTATACAGGGTGTCCTGTCAGGATTCGACTTATATTCAGTCCAAGATCACAAAGTAACTAGCCGTGGCAGATTCCATTAGTGATACCGTCCGTCACGCGGGACTGGCACAGAGAAAAAATATTTGGGGGAAACACTCTGCTACGGGTGGGTAGAAAAATGTTAGATCAAGAGTGAATACAGCTTTCGCAGTAACGGGCGGTGGTGACGAAAAATATACCCATGCCTAAAACGATGGTATTCCTAATAATTTTACTTTGGCATTACTAGAATTCCCCGTACTCGTGATTAAACAGAACAACGGATGAACATGCGTTTTTCGTTACGTCTGTCAAACAAGGCAAGCTTATACGTTGCTCATGCGTCAAAGTCTTTTTTTAGTATAGGCAATTCGAAATTTCCATTCGACAGACGCGTTAAAAAGCGTAAATGGACGTCAAAATGGTGAAACCGCCTTAGTCTACATTCTCAGTTCGAGATATAGATGGTAAGGAAAAATTTTGGTTCTTTTTCTAAAGAAATGCAGTAAAATGACGAAGAAAAGTACTACAACAGACAATGTGTAACCCTTAAAGATGGCTGTTGAAAGATTTTGACACAAGGTTTACTGAGTCGTTGGACGACTCGGTGTGCCACACGAAAAGAAAGAAGAATGTGTAAGTGTTTTTCTGCGCGATAGTCCTAGAACTTATTGACTACTAAGTCGTTCCTTCGTTACAGATCACGTCCATCGAAGGGTGTTTCCGACAGTGTCGAACGAGTAAGCCGTCTATAAATGTGATTAGATGAGATTAACGGTATAATCGCATCAAAGGTCTGATATCTGATGTGGCGCAGTAGTAAGGCGGATCGCGCACTTAACGCACAACGGAGCGCTAAAATAACGCATCCGTATCGCAGCGGTCTGTCAGATCCTTCCTAGAAACGTCAATCCCCGTACCAAAACGGCTCAACCGCTGTCAACGCAGCGCTAGCGCAGCGTCGTCAGTCGAGTGCGGTTTTAGTTTGGGGATTGACATTTCTAGTATGGATCTGACAGACCGCTGCGATATTTTAGCGCTCCGTCGTGCGTTCAGTGTGCGATCCAGGGTAACCATTGGCAAAACCATTTGGTAGAAAGAATGTTCCTATTACATAATTTTCGTACTTTACTTTGAATGAAACGTAAAACATTTTCTTTAAACACGAGAGAAATGGAAAAATGCAAAAGTTGCTTCATACTTGTAGTTATTTGAGCTGCAAATTACACTTCCCTGGGAGTGAGTCGCGCTACTCGAGGTAAAGAGCTTACGCCTGTTACATTTGTTTGAAACAGCGGTACTCTAAGTTGTGTACGTGCCCACGCACAACACACCACTGCAGCATATAGCAGTCATTGCCATTACTGGGCCCCAAATCTGCTATTTTTTGTCATTGTAACGTCATCGAAACTCAACTGTCATTCAATTGCCATTGTGATTTTTCTATACTTTAAGCTGTTAGCAGACTAAGAAATGACTGAAATCATCCAACTGAGATCCAATCGACATCCAGCTCATTTAGCAGACTTAGGGCCCTGGGCTTTAGGCCTCCCTCAAAGTACGCCGCAAGGCAGGATCTGCTGTTTTCGCCATCCAGAAGTTATCAACTGGTCTCTTTCAATCATTAGACCGTCTGGCGGCGCGAGGGCGTCCAACTCTACACTTGCCAATGCGTGGTCTTCACCTAGGAACCCGCTTACTCCGCTTTCCATCAGTTCTACGACAGCACAGATAGACAAAAATCGAAATGTTATTCATTTATAGAAATCAATCAAACATTCTTTTAGTACAGCTGTTAATCATTAAAAAATGCTTACAATCAAATCATCATAAGCTACAACAGTCAACTTTTGGACATTGGTTTCTCCTTTTGATAGGTATTTCCTCTAAATATTTACACCACTATTGGCAGGAGAGATGGCGAGCAAAATTTTCAAGAGCTTCAGGTACTGGCTTTTGCACCCCCTGTAGCTTCAGATGCCGTGTGATGCCGGCTTAGAATAGCATCACCCCACATCCTTCCCGCGGGTGTCGTAAGAGGCGACTAAGGGACTCGAGAGTATTGGTGTATTACAATTTTTAGGCGACAGGCTGACAACCTGTCACTATGGTGATACACATGTTTTCTGAAACTACCATGGAAAACAATCCTTAAAAAATGACAGACGTGGCGATAGCGACCGTATTCTTAACGCGCTGCCTACCCCGCAAGGGATAAAGGCGTGATATATATATGTATGTGTGTAGCTTCAGAAAACGGTGTTCGTGGGTCACAACAGGTACAGTTTGAGAATCACTGTGCTAACCTTGTTAGAACTGTTCACAGGCAGGTAAGTCGTAACTATTTTCTGTACGAGGTCACTTGTTGAGCGCAAAGTGTAGTTTCACAATTTTAAACAAAACATTTTACATGTTTACGCTACACTCGTTACATGTGGAGCTTATAAACGGCTGTTATAGCGTTTTAGAGACAAAAGTTGATGTTTAAGGTTACAAAAGTGCAATGTACATAAGGCAATGATAGCGATGTTTATAATTTATAAAATTTTGCTTGATACCTGTGACGTTTGTGACATTGAGGCAAATGCTATTTACTTCATAAGATTTTCCTTTGTTTACTTCTCTTTTAGTGTGGATTTGTCAAACACCACAGGTATCAGGCTATAAACTACAGTGCTATCTTCAGGTGTGTGTATAACGCTTATAATTGTAGATCCTTCTATTCGTATGGGACACCGTGTCGTCCAACGACCCAGTAGTTGGGTTAGTTTCGTTAAATCATAGTGAAGTCTAAAGATATCTTCGCAGAATGAATATGCACCAATATTTGCCCACAAACAGAGCTGAACACGTGTCGTATCGATAATACATGCGGTCAATAGTCAACACAAGTTCAACATAACTTAGTGACCGCAAGCCATAAGCCAACCCTTAACTATGTTGCCGATTGATGTGGAGCAGTGGTAGTGCGACTGCCTTTGACGCAGAAGGTTCCGGGTTCGATCCTCGGTGGGTCACTCACAAAGTTGATATTTATGAGTACCACTTCGTGAGTTTGTTCCCAGTCTGGTTAGGACATTGCGGGCTGAACCACCCGATTGTCCGTAAGTAAGGTGGTTCCGTGTTTCGGATGGCACGATAAGCCGTAGGTCCCGGTTGCTGTCTATGATCACTTAGACGGCGGCCGTTACATAATCATGTTAGAAGCCTGCTACCTGTAGAAGGCGGTTGAAAAATTCTGTCACTGGGATTTATCGGGGTTGGACGACTTGGTGTCCCACACGAAAAGAGACCTCAGAATGAATAGAACCAATATTTGCCCACAAACAGAGCTGAACACGTGTCGTATCGATGGTACATGCGGTTGATAGTCAACACAAGTTCAACATAACTTAGTGACCGCAAGCCACAAGCCAACCCTTAACTATGTTGCCTGGTCTGTACGTTTTCATACAAACGTACGCCCCTGTTATCTCCCTGAATTATTGTTTTTTTTTTGTTATTGAAATGTTTTCTTGTAGGAATAAGACACTTTTTTTAGCCATGTATTATACAAATATCTCTACCTACAAAAACTGCATCAAAATCCATCGTGTGGTTAAGGAGGAGTAAGGCGGATCGCACACTTAACGCAATACGGAGCACTAAAACATCGCAGCGGTCTTTCAGATCCATATTAGAAATGTCAACCCCAATACTAGAACCGCTCAACCGCAGTCGACGCAGCGCTGTCGCAGTCGACATCATTTTACTATATAGGTACTTACCTACGTATACAACGACTCAACTCATAGAGTGAACTTCGTGATTCATAAATTACATTTGTGTTTGTAGAATAGTACTAAGAAGGACGGATGACAATAACGCATCTGCATGTTTGCAGACCAAACCGATATCCTCTCGCTATATAGCACCACACAATAACTCACTGACCGCAACACGTGTGTATAAACCCTCAGACCAGAGAAATTATTCAAATAGAGCCCTATGAATAATCAGAATGAAGCCGTGAAACTCTTGTCACTATTAACTTTTACGCGTTATAAAATACAACTTTGTAGTAAACTTTTTTAACGATTACATCAGACAATTCATATAAAGTTGTGTATCGCGGTAAGAATTCCATCTTAATATTTAAGTGATTACTATACAAACACACTCAAATTCGTAAAGTATAATATGCCGTGTGATAGCAGGAATAACCTTACCCCATTAGTGTCATTCCGTAGACACTGTGAAGACAACATCGGGTGGGGGCTGGCGGGGCTCAATTTGTGATTTATTCGTTTTCAGTTCCGTGCACGAAAGTCCAAAACGACTGGTCCATAGAGTCCATACGTTTAGATTTTTTTTCTTGGATAGAATAGACTAGAATATTTTTTTTTTTGCATTTTGATGTCAAATATTACATATAGGGTAAAAATGTCTCAGTATATTCAACCATAACATGGCATACAAAGAATAAAAATTTAACTTTAAGAATAAGTTCGTAACTCATTTATTTCAGCCACCAACACGAAAATTGCAAATTAAGGGACATTGTCTACAAAAAACTCACCAATACTGTAGTAGTATTTATCAATAAGCCAAACACGCAGTTTTCTACTAAAAATATCTGTAGTCAGGTGTCTCAATAATAAAATCTAAATCTTTGAGGGTATGCGGGAATCGATGTGTAAAGTAGAACGTGAGATACAAGTATAATAAGTAAAACATTTTCGCATAAAACGTAAACATTTTAGAAATTAAGCTTCTTAGCGCGTGGCAAGTTTCAATTTCACGGCTTCATTCTACTCACTTCACGGTCCCTCTAAAAAAATACTCTGCTCTAAGGTTTACCCCCGACAATGCGTCCGGTTCCTATGTAAACAACCCCTATTTATATCCTCAAAGGGTCAATATATGGATAACCATATATTGTTTTTGTAAGGGTTAAGTTGTAAAGTAAACTACAGTTAAATGTGAGACCTTTATGTAGGGAAGTGAGACCATCCGCGGGGCGAGCCGGTAGCCATTTATTTTGACTTGGTACTTCCTTCCGTTACATAGGCTGGCTGGCTTTTTGAGATTTTGGAATCGTGGACATACAAGTAATAGTATTTGCCGTGTGATGCCGGCTTAGAATAGCCATTCAACCCATTTCTTTCTCATGGGTGTTGTAGAAGCCAAGTAAGAAACTCGAGGGTTTCAAGGTGTGGTTCTCCCCAGCACGGCCCATGTGGAGTTCCATGACCTTGAGAATGCAGAATAATTGTCGATAATTTGTCGAAATTTGTCGCACAAAAACCAGAATTTGTCGGACCAACGGTGTCAATTCAAATTATCGACAATTATTCTGCATACTCAGGGTCATGGAATTTCACATGGGCCGTGCTGGGGAGAACCACACGGTTTCAAGTATATTGCAATTTTAGGCGACAGGCTGACAACCTCCTGGCTACTGACAGCTGTCACTCTGGTGATACATACATACGTACATACATACATATATCACGCCTTTATCCCTCGCGGGGTAGGCAGAGCGTTAACGGCCGTAAGAATACGGTTGCTATCGCCACATTTTTGAGGATTGTTTTCCAAGGTAGTTTCAGAAAACATGTGTATCACTGTAGTGACAGGTTGTCAGCCTGTAATACACCAATACTCAGGTGACTATCTAAAACGAACCTCAATCATTCGTCAGACGTGGTAATAACCGTAATTTACCACAATTCACCATTTATAACCCGACCGGGATATAGGCGTGAATTGTGTATGTGTATGTGTGATTCATGTTTTAAGAGACGTGTCTGCGAAATTTCCGTCGTCTTGTCGAGTTAGCGTCTAATTTCTCGGCGACGTCTCGAGACGTCTCAGCGCCATCTCCCGGCGGTAACCGGATTACACCGGTTTTAACAAGACTAGACGTTGCTTCAGACGTAGGGTAGTTTTAAACGGAAACGTGGTAAAATGGTAGATAAATAAAAAAATTAATTCACGAGAGCTACAGCAGCCAGTATACACATATCCCTGGTGGGGTAAGTAGAGCGACAACGATCGTAAAATTACGGTCATTATTGCTGCGTCCGACAAATGTTTGAGGCTCGTTCCAGATAACCTGTTCATCACTATAGTGACAGGTTGTCAGCCTGTCGCCTCAAATTGCAATACACAAGAAGCCCTCGAGTCCCTTAGTCGGTTTCTACGACACCTGCGCGAAAGAAATGGGGTGATGCTATTCTAGGCCAGCATCATACGGCAATTTATACAGATATAGCTTCATAACTCCTTTCCTCTACTGTTTCCTATGTCTTCTTGATAAATAAATGCCTATATATATTATGTCTATGGCTATTTCTGCAGGGAGTGGGTCACAACAGTACAAGGCCAAATATTTTACCCGTGTTCCCCAAGGACCGATATAGGTAGAACGAATTTATACTTCCCATGCAAAATGTAGATAACAGCCAACTGAAGTAGTTTTTCAAAAGGCCCAATTTATTTCTTAATATTTCGAAGTAAGTTTCTTCGAGATAGTTGTTCAGTTCCACGTATTGTATGTAATCTAAGAACTCTTAACCTTAACAATCACTACAGTCCACTGCTGGGCATAGATCTCCCCTAATTGAGGGGTATTGCCAAACTCACCACGCCTGGCAGCGGATTAGCGAGCGAGGGAGGTGTATAAGATGTTGCATTCACAGGAAATTTTGCCGTGTGATGCCGGCTTAGAATAGCATCACCCCACATCCTTCCCGCGGGTGTCGTAAGAGGCGACTAAGGGACTTGAGGGTATTGGTGTATTACAATTTTTAGGCGACAGGCTGACAACCTGTCACTATAGTGATACACATGTTTTCTAAAACAACCTTGGAAAACAATCCTCAAAAATGTCAGACGTGGCGATAGCGACCGTATTCTTACGGCCGTTAACGCTCTGCCTACCCCGCAAGGGATAAAGGCGTGATATATGTATGTATTCACAGGAAACGTAGCTGCACATTATTTTCATGACTATCCCTTAGTCGCTCTTTATGACACCCACGGGTAAAATTGGGGTGATGCTATGCTAATCCGTTACCACACAGCGGATCTATAAACTCTACCCAAGACTAATAATCCTACGTGTTTGGATTCCTGCTCATTTCAAAATAAAGCGATTAAACTAGACAAAATAAAGCGATTAAACTAGACAACATCGCAATATTATGCTAATCCTAAAACACAGTTTTATTGAATCCACAACCGAAATGCGGAATCCTGATTACTCCTGACAGGAGAGCTGATTAGAATACAAATTGGGTATAAATTCCAAACAATTTCCTGCTCATAGTTTTGCTAATATCAGATCCATACTACCCAGTTCGTGTCTGTGTTTTGATATGACGTATCTGTATCGAGATATGACATTTTATGCAACAAATATACATACGTCGTAGCGCATAGGATACAAAGATACGCGTTAAAATTGGATAAGACACAATCTTAGGCTCAAATTCATAAACCACACTTAACTCTGATATAGATCGTAAGTGCGGCTTTGAGATGCAGTTACTTTTGACTGATATTTGTCAAAATCGCTTTTGAGATCAATTACAGAATTGAGTGTCATTTATAAATACGGACTTTAGATATTATTATTAGACATAGTTCATAGATAGTATTACTAAGAGATGGCAGACCACGCGACGCTCGAAACCGTTTCCATACAAAATGTATGAAACAGAAGAGACGTCGCGCTGTGTACATTTGTGAGAAGAGCATCACGTCTTATGTCACGTGTGTAGATAGCACCTTCCGTATCTTCGACTTCGAAACACTTCTGTGGCAAGATCTAGCTGGGTTAATAAAATTAATCCATACTAATATTATAAATTCGAAAGTAACTCTGTCTGTCTGCTACGCTTTCACGGCCAAACCACTGAACCGATCATCATGAAATTTCACACAGAGATTAGTAAGATACCGAGAACGGACATAGGCTACTTTTTTTCACCACTCGAGGGTCTGCAGTACCTTCAGTAGACCACCAGGTACACCACCAGGAGCCCGCCTAAACTATAGGAGATACAGACATGGCACCAAGCAAAAAATGTTTAACTTGATGGGTAGCTTCTGGTGGCACATAGACTTTGAAGGTTTGGAGTACCTGATGTAGACCACCAGGTGCACAACCAGGAGCCCACCTAAACTATACGAGATAAAGATATGGCACGAAAGCAAAAGTTGTTCTGCTTGATGGGTAGTTTCTGCTGGCATATAGACTTATAAGGTTTGGTGTTCCTGACGTAGTCCACAAGGAGCACTAATAGGAGCCCAGATTAGCATGTATAATTTAGGACGTTAGTGAAGGAAACAAGGTTATTTTATCATCTAAAATACTAAGTCAGCGAAACGAAGTCGCGGGTACCAGCTAGTTATAGATAAAGATAAAGATAAAGATATTTTATTTACAAGCATACACGGTACAATTAAGATCTTAGGTAGGTAATAAATGATATTACATTAATTCGCACATGCGTGATGCGCCAGTATATATTCCATACTATTTGATCTAATACTAATATCTTATACTAAAAATACAACGTGACTACAAAGACCACAACATTCCGCTGCTGTAACTATGTCCAGCCTATGCCCCTACCTATTGGGGGGTATTTCCATCTTACCACGTTTGGCAGGCAGATGGGCGAGCTCAGTGCAATGTATTCTATATATTCACTGGGAACGCTGTTTCCCGGTCCATGGATACATCCCTTAGTCAATTTTTACAACATCTAAGTGTAGAACTGGGGTGATGCTATTCAGCCGGACCACACGGTTCCACCGCCTTTTGAAATTTACCAGCATATACCGAGTAGATTCAGTCCGATTCGTTCTTCCGAGAACAACTCCTAAGCCCAGTCTCGCCCCGAGGGCGTTTGAACAACCAATCAATTATTTCCGGGTGAGCTCGAGCTTCCCACCAAGCCGACAGGCGTAGATTTTATGGCCCCGGAGCCGAAACTGTAGAGTCCAACTCAAACTGCTACCACACGGCTGCTATAACCATACACGATAATTTATCTCCTTAAAACTTTTTGTTTGTAGCTCGTTACCCGCAAACAGTTAGAAAGTTTGCCAGGTTTTCTGCCAAATGTGCAGTTACCTCGATTCCACGGCATAACTGGTAATGTATGGCTGCTTACCGCTGCCAGTTAGGTTGTCCATAACTCATTTAGTTTACGGTCTGTGCCGTGTGATGCTGGCTTAGAATAGCATCACCCCACATCCTTCCCGAGGGTGACGTAAGAGGCGACTAAGGGACTCAAGAGTATTGGTGTATTACAATTTTTAGGCGATAGGCCAACCTGTCACTATAGTGATACACATGTTTTCTGAAACAGCCTTGGGAGACAATCCTCAAAAATGTCAGACGTGGCGATAGCGACCGTATTCTTACGGCCGTTAACGCTCTGCCTACCCCGCAAGGGATACAGGCTTGATATATGTATGTATGTATGTAATTCGGTGTGAATTATATTTACAACAACATTCCGGTTTTTTGATATGTCCGATTTCAGATTTCATTCCCTAGTTGCGTGCTTGCATTTTTGGACTACAAAGTAAGTCTACAACTGTAGTACTAGGTACCAATATTAATGGTGTCTTTGCACTGCGTACAGAATGCGGTATATTCAGGTATTCATGGAGAATTATTGCTGGATTCCATAGTTGCTCTACACGCCAGATATGCAACCAATTCTGCTCGTAACCAGGTATTATTGCTTGTATCCGTTTTGTTTTCAGTATTAAATCTACGTTGTATATAAAGACACGTTTCATATAAGTGAAAAATATTGTAGGTAAGAATGCTGGTCAGATAGCAGTGGCTCTATGTAAAAACTTGGTTCCACGTCAAACCCCCTAGGTTAGGTAGCCAACATCGACAGAGAACGGGATAAGGCAAGGAGAAAGAAGATTCACAGAGAATGCCGCTTCCCGTTCCTTGAGTTCATTCCCTATTCTAAACCGGCAGCACACGGAATTTTTCACGGGTGTTACACATAATATTTAAAAACTTACCTTTCAAATCACTCCATCAAAAAAAAATCGCATTTAAAATTCGTTGCTTGGTTTAGGACTTAGCGGTTTTCATAACAGACAGACTACGAATATCACTAGGGAATTACGCAAAGGCCATTTTCATTTTCAATTCTCTCCCCCTTCCCTCTATAACCAATCTACCTAATATCCAATAACAGTGGTTTCATAATGGCATATTAGCAAAGCACTGAGGTTCCGTATGCATTTTATTACGCAAAATGCTTGAGAAAGTTTTCCATTCGAGTTAAAATTTTACTGGTTATCTCTAGTTTTCATACATAGGTGTGTTTATTATTAGGAACTTAATCTTGCGAACTTTTTGCAATGTTTTGGGCAAGGCTGATCAGGTAAACCACACGGCATGTTACTTACGCCTTCACCACTTGTAAATGACACCAAATCTTGGCTGGATTTTAATAAGTACCCTATTTCAACATCAAACAATACTATCAAAAATATTTATTTCATTCTCACAAGTTACAATAACTTCCTTCCTTTAAACTCTGAAGAACCTGTGTTGGAGGACTCCGCTCCTCCTTGAACCTATTTTTGTAAAATTTAATAACATACTCCATGTTGCGAAACTTGTTACATAATAACATAATAGCAATGTAAAATATGCAACCTTCTAAAACAAAACCTAGGTATAGGTTTTTACCAAGATTACGAAATGTTTGTTTCACAGCGAAACCCTGAAACATGATCGGTCCAAAACTTATTACAGTAATGCATCCATTTATATACGTACCGACGTAGATAAAGTGAACTACTAGCATTTTTAGACCAGTTGTAATGATGAATTAGCTTGGACACACGCCAAGGTGACGTCAGCATTCTGGAAACTTCTAGAGAATTTCTAGATTTCACCGCACATACGCTCCGACTTTTAGTTAAGTAATTGATGCTTATCAATATTTGTAATGTAGCTTGTGTTCGGATTCGAACCATTAATTTTTTGTTGAAATATGAAAAATTGTGCTTAGTTTGCTTAGAAAACATATTGTTGATAGAGCTAATAAGTGTAAAGAATGACTTTCTATGACAGGAGTGAAAGATGACCATCAGATCAATCCATATGGGATTCCACCAGATAACAATTTTGGTCTTGAAACTCTGTTCACTAACATTTATTATGCCTAAAAGAAAATGTTTGCTCTTGTAGAACACATCTTACTCGTATTTCTCATTAGTTAGTAGACATACCAATTTATACGAGTATAATTTTGAAATCTTCTTCTTTTTCGTGTGGGACACCGAGTCATCCAACGACCCGATGAGCCCTAGTGTCAGAATTTTTCAACCGCCATCTACAAGTAGCAGTCTTCTGACATGGTGGTGTAACGATCGCCGCCTAAGTGACCAAAGACAGCAACCGGGACTTACGGCCTAACGTGCCATCCGAAACACAGAACCATCTTACTTACGGACAATCGGGTGGTTTAGCCCGCAATGTCCTAACCAGACTGGGAATAAATTCACAAAGTGATAGATATCAAGTTTGTGAGTGACCCACAGAGAATCGAACCCGGGACCTTCTGCGTCAAAGGCAGTCGCACTACCACTGCGCCACATCGGTCGTCATTTTGAAATAAATAAATTGATGGTTAATAAATGTGAAAACGGAATTCACTTTTTCTTCCTACATTTCGGGCTGTTTCCAAAGAACCTGACCTATCAGATTCGTGGCTTATTGGCAGTTGAGTTATTTGCTCTAATCTTAGAGTAGCTAAATGATTTAGAGGGAGCTTGGGCAACCACAATAAAACTATGAAAATTTTGTTGGGAGTCAATCAGCCTTCTAAACGCAACTTTACAAACTGTATGTTTCTCAGATTTTTTAACTATCGCGGTTATTTTATTCATATTCAACCTCCTGCAGATACTCCAGTTTACGAGTACATGACATGTGATAAGGATGCTTGCAACAGTGTCGAAATATCGAAAACTCAATAAAATAAATTCATCGGTAAGAATCCGTTAAAATTATAACTATGAGCAGTTTATCCTTCTCTACTAATTCAACACACAGAACAGATTTATAAAGCCTTCTTATGCTTGACCAAAGTAATGTTTTGCGTTTTTGTGCATTTAGTTGTAGCGCTGTACAAAATTTGATTGCTACTACTTATTAACTTATACCTAGGTTTACTATGAAATATCAATTACTATGCGAACCTTATTTAACCAAACGAATTATCCACGTATTCTTTCCTTTATTTTGGAGTTTGCGTGTCTTGTCTTCATTCTAGTTGTTTGTTTGTCTTAAAGATTTCTCTACTGTATAACGGAATATAATGAATCAGTCTTATCCTTCCAATGAGTATCGGCACTTACAAAGACTTTTCTTGAAACATGGCCTTTCTCTGAGGCCCCTATATTACAAACTAGTTACATACTTCTGACTTCCGTATTTTATTTCGGGCAGGACGAGTTTTCGAGGCCTCACTGTTAAGATTCCGTCTGAACTATTGCTTCGCTCTGAGGCTCCAATATAACAAATTAGCCACATCCAGTGAGCCACATCCTTCTAGCTTCCGTCCTTTATTTCGGCTGAGCCAATCGACCAGCGCTCAACAACATACACACGTCTCGTCTCAGGGCTGACTGCTCTGTGAATCACTATCACTACATAGTATAAAGCAAACTCGTCGTCAGTATGTATGTACGAGTATGTATGTCTGCTTAAATCTTTAAAACTACACAACGGATTTGAACTCAGTTTTTTAAATAGATAGAGAGGTTCAAGAGGAAGGTTTATTTGCTAGGAAAACATCTCACTCCCACGGGAAAATGAGTTAGTTACAGCAGCGGGCGCAGCCGTCTTCATTAATAGGAAATTGTGTAATGCTGACTTCACACGACCAAGGAATAAAAGCTTGACGTATAAATGTAAGTATATTACCCAAAATCATCTGCTACAGCAAGCACACGTATAAAATTGGACTTTTTTCAAGATGATATAGGGCTGCGTACGATCCTAGCTAGTTTTAGTGGTCTAGTGCCTGCGGAGACAAAGGGTTGTCGTGCGCAACATTGGACCTCTTTCAATATGATATAGGTCTGCATCTAAGACTCACTGGTAGTCTATCAGCGAGTTTTTGGTGGTATTTTGTCTACGAAGGCAGCCCTAGCCGTGCGGAACATAATAACATAGCAATTTCCATTGGTCGGGCATCTTCGCGGGCATAAATCGCGGCGAGACAAGAGGAACAAATATTTATGGGCAAATGCTGTGCCAGGAGCCAGCGCCGCCCCGCGGTTATTTATTGGGAATAAACTATAGGCGCTTAGCGTCGGACCCTTGCGAGTTGAGTACACCCACGCGTATGTATTACGCCTTAATTTTCGCGGGTAGGCACAGCGTAAACGGCCGTAAACGTATGATTTGACTCCCCACTTAAAATTCAGTTCAGTAGCTTATTAGGGGGAACCTAATGTTGAAAAACCCTGACACCAGTGTTCATCGAGCCATTGGGCGACTCGATGTCCCACGCGAATAGACACAGAATGCATAGGTGCTGCTCCCATACTTGAAAACGCACAACTTGATTCTTCTTCGTGTCAACGGATCATTATATTTTTGATGAGAAAGCAACTAGTCGAACCTGGTTAAAATTGAAGAACAAATACTGAAGGCTAATAAGGATAGGAAGGGGAAGGATATCTACTAGAAGTAAAACCTCACGACGCATAATATCCTAAAATTTCATATTGTCAAACGCATAAAGACGTAAAAAAAGTGGTCATTTATAGCGCTAACGAAGTCTGTAACTGCACTGAAACAACATTATCTGGATATCCATTTTGACGCTATTGCGCTTTTACTTACGTATCAGATCATCTGAGTTACAATTTAACGTTTATGTGCTGCTGATGGTACCTACATCGTAAAACGACCGCACAGCTGATCATAAGATAAGCCGAGGGCTTGCTGAGGAACACAGTGGTCGGCACTAAATCACAGCTATCTGTGTCGTGGACGTCACTAACTTCTACTCGACTGCGCTAGGTCCCTGAGTATGGGACAATTACATCCACCTACTCTACGTCTACATTGATAAGCGATGTTGTACAGTGGTACTGTAAGTGCCAGCGACGGAACTGTTCCCGGTTTGATTCTCAATAGGGCACTCACAAAGTTGATATTTATCAGCTTGTGAACTGCCAATATAATTAGGACAGTGCAGACTGAAGCGCTGGTTTCTTAAAAGAAATGGTTCCGTGCTTTGAAGGGCACGTAAAGACGTCACGATCCCAGTTGGTCTAGATTACTTAGACGAGGTCGTAACACGATATCAGAGGTCGTCTTCTTGTAGTAGGCGTATAAACATTCTGACACCAAGATGCATCGGCTCGTTCATAGACTCGGCGACCTATTCGACACACTTACATCGTAAATTGGCAGCTGATCATATGATAAACCACTTAACACGGTGGTAGGAACTAAATCAAAGATATCTTTGCCGTAAACGACACCAACTTCTACTCCACTGCGCTAGATTCTGAGTATGGTTTATTAGGATCTATTATCCTGAAAGGGAAACTGAATTGTGACATATGGGGTAGGCTGCTTAAGAAAATGTATTAATATGCTTATTTATCGCGACAGTTGAAAAGGACAGCGAGAAACTGAGAGGATTTCTACAAGCTGACTTCCGAACTTCAATTTTGAGTAGGTACTTTATAATGATGGCGCCCCACGATGAAGATTGTTATAAGACAGTGACCTAGTCAGTGACCCAAAGAAATATTGGCCTCTTCTGATCTTAGTGAAAACGCATTTATTAAAGAAACATCAATTATAGAGTTACGGATATTACACAGTGTCACTCGCACTGTTGAGACGGATCCTAAAATGTTAACATCCACTATGTATTAAGGGAAGTTGGGTTAAAAGTAAACAACACTTTCTTTTTTCTATCCAACTCCTTTTTCAATGTAAGCTTAGTAGTTGTGAGCTGCATTGAGCTAGTTCTCAGCTCATCGCGGACTTGGGCGTCTGAGATAAGCGTGGTTTAGTGCGAGTCTAGTCGGCCATTGCAAGTAGCTTAGCGAGTTCGTGCTAGCTTATATTTGCAGTAAAAAAAGCAACTACCTGTAAGGTGCATAAATAGTATAATACTCGTACCCTTCACAAGAATTACTGAACACATAGCCCTCTTTGGGCAGTCGAGTAGACTTACAATACATATTTCTTTTTTCCACCCCCATTTTCACTGTAGATGCTAGTTCTCAGCTCATTGCAGACTTGGGCGTCTGAGATAAGCGTGGTTTAGTGCGAAGCTAGTCGGCCATTGCAAGTAGCTTAGCAAGTTTCGTTCTAGCTTTTAATTTGCCTTACGAAAGTACTCATAAGATGTAAAAAAAAAACAAGGAAATAAATACCTTTCACGAGACAGTCAGTCAGATAATAGAAGCAAAAAACGTAACCCTCTTTCTGAGCTGACAGTAACTGGTCTCCAGGGACCGTTCTAGAAAACTAGTGGTCTCTAAACGAAATTAATAGCTTTTCGTCCATTTGTACTACTACTACAACTGCCACAATAGTCCACTGCTGGACTTGGGCCTCCCCCTACTGAGAGTATTTGCTATACTCACCACGCTTGGCAGGCGGATTGGCGAGCGCAGTGCAAGGTGTTGTAGTTATTCACAGAGAACGCTGCTGCCCATTCCCTGGATTCATCTCTGCCTATTACGATTCCCATGGGTGGAACTCGGGTGATGCTATTCTAAAACCAGCATCACACTATAAAAAAGTTGTGCCCTGTTTAGAAGTCAGAACATATAAGGTGTTAAAATATTAGCTGCAAATATTTGAAGAGGTGAATCAGCCCATGAAACTGAACAACTTTTCCCGAGAAACATAGATCGAAATATGAGACAATTTTGGTAATTTTGTATGGGAAGTTTTTTTCATATTTTAAGCTATGTACCTCTTTTCTCAAAAGTTGTTCAGTTTCATTAGCTGATTCACCTCTTAAAATATTTGCAGCAATTTTTTTTTACATCCTATGTAAACAACTTAAATTTTGACCAGCAGATTCTTCATAAATTACGTTTTCATAGAGTTATAGTTTTTAAATCATGGGGGCAGCATTTAAAATCTAATAAGTCATTGAAAATTTAAATTAATACGCCATAAATTTTTCGCGTATTTTGAAAACGCTTAATAAAATTTGGCACAAAGCTTTTAGCAAGCAATATAGATGTTGTTGGTTGCCCTCGTAAGTTACATTAGTGAAAGGAACTCTCCCTCCGATAGGAAAGGCCCTTAACATAGATTTAAGGGCAGGCTTTGTGTACGCCCGGGGTACGGAACCGGCGGATTTATTTCGTCATTTTTGTTGTTTTTGTTGTAAGAAGCAGAATGAATTTGCAAGATTGATGGTAAAAAGCTGCAAATATTGTTACACTTTAAAACTGGACAACTTTTTCCGAAACTTGTCGATATGAATATAGCGTGTAATTAGGTATGGTACTTATCATTTTTCACATTTTGTCTTAAGATTTCGAATTTGTTTAGTTGTTGAAGCGGCGGTGCAAATTTGGAAAATTCTCCGCAATTTTTCAGTATTTTATCGAAGAAATCCAGTATCACAACATGGTAATAAGCGTCTCGCGTCTGTTCCCATATTTGCTTAATCTTTAAAACTACATAACGGATTTTAGTGCTCTCTTTTAATAGACAGGGTGATTCAAGAGAAAGTTTTATTTGTATAATACTTGCCGGGAAATCAACGATTCCCAATCGGCCGCTCGTCCTTAATAAAGCAAAGTTAACTGTGTATTTAAAAATTGCAATACCTACACACACAGAATTTGAAATTTAGCTCATTTCCGGGAAGGGAAATTGCCAATTGTGAATTCCAATATTGATCATACGAGCAATTTCCGGAATTCGAGAATTTAAACAATGTTTAATTCTGTTTGCAACTATCAACAACTACTTTACCTAAGTAGTAATCGTAGTAATCTATTTGCCTTACGAAATGGGTCAAAATGAGGTAGTCTTTCGCTCTCCGTATGTCCGTAATTGGCATCGCTAACTCTTTGATGCGCTTTGTTTCATACACAGAGTGATAAAAAGGAAGGTTTATATTAAATGCTGGGAAAACGTCTTTTCGTAGGGGAAAATGATTATAATGGGCGTAATCGCTGAACAGACGGGTAAAATACAATAAAACGCGGCAGTCCTTCTTTTTTTTCGTATGGGACACCGAGTCGTCCAACAACCCGATGAACCCTAGTGTCAGAATTTTTCAACCGCCGTCTACAAGTAGCAGGCTTCTGACATGGTTGTGTAACGATCGCCGTCTAAGTGATCATAGACCTACGGCTTAACGTGCCATCCGAAACACGGAACCATCTTACTTACGGACACTCGGGTGGTTCAGCCCGCAATGTCCTAACCAGACTGGGAACAAATTCACAAAGTGATAAATATCAACTTTGTAAGTGACCCACCGGGAATCGAGCCCGGAACCTTCTGCGTCAAAGGCAGTCGCACTACCACTGCGCCACATCGGTCGTCATGTGCTCTGTGCTAGCGACTGTAGTTTTAGGTTCCCCAACGAGTGTTCTAATCACAACTCCAGCCAAGTACACTAAAACTTGGAACGATGATTACTAGTCCCTGACCTCTGAAACTTATTCTACCCTCATACATATTCATCGAAATGTCCCAAGTTGAGTCTCCAACCGCAAAATATTACCACAAGTTCAAAGTTATGTTACTAAATTCGAGTTTGTATCCATCTGGTAAATGAAGTAAGGTTATTTTTGTCCACTGCTGGACATGGGTCTCCCCCTTTCAAATGCATCGCCACAATCACCACGCGTGACAGGCGGACTGGCGAGCGCAGTGCAAGAAGTTCCATTCACAGGGAACGCTGCTGCCTATTCACTGTGTGATGATCCCTCAGTTTTTACAACGGGTAGAATTGGGGTGATGCTATTCTAAGCCGGCACTACACGGCTTGTGAGCCTATTGAGCTTGATGTGAACTTTTCTTTTACTGAAGGAGTTTTTACTTTTTTCTCACACCGCGTCGCAACGCACAAAGCTTGCAACGCATAATGCGCCAGGTATGTAGCAAGCCAGGTGTGTCTATAAGTTTAGGTACTTATCTTTTTGTAAACAAATTTTGTACTGAACTGACAGTTCTGAAGTGTCACTTTCACAAAGGGTTTGTTTACAAAAAGATAAGTCCCTAAACTTACAGACTATAAGATATAAAACCGTGTGAATTAGAATAGCATCACCCCACATCCTTCCCTTGGGTGTCGTAAGAGGCGACTAAGGGACTCGAGAGTATGGGCGTATTACAATTTTTAAGCGACAGGCTTACAACCCGTCAGTATAGTGATACGCATGTTTTCTGAAACAACCTTGGAAAATAACCCTCAAAAATGTCAGACGTGGCGATAGGACCGTATTTTTACGGCCGTTAACGCTCTGCCTACCCCGTAAGGGACAAACGCGTAATATATGTATGTATGTAAGTTATAAAACCGAGGAAACAGCGATCCCTCAGAATGAGTGCAAAACAGCGTTCACAACACAAAGAATGTCAATGGCGGACTTGCAGCCAACTGACAAGTGATTTAGATTTGTTTTTATATTCTTTTGTCTTGAATTCTTAAACTATTGTCTATTATGGGATACGTTTCGATACTTAGAATATGTTCTTTTATGTAAAGACCCAACTTGAGTCTTTGGATAAACATATTAAAAGCGCCAGATTTCATGACAACGCACACCGACACAGACACATTCAAAAAGTTTTCATTGCCAAACTGTCTATTATGTTATGATTAAATGACTGTTTTTGTAGTTCACATTTTCACACACACACACAAATCGCGCCTGTATCCCTGACGGGGTAGGCAGAGCTTCAACGACCATAATATTACGGCCGTTATCGCCACGTCTGACAATTTTTTGAGGGTCGTTTCAGATAAGTCGTTTCAGGATGTCACCCAGTCGCCTAAAATTGCAATACACATGAAGCCCTCGAGTCCCTTAGTCGGCTTCTACGCCACCCACGGGAAAGACATGGGGTGATGCTATTCTAAGCCGGCATCACACGGCTCACATTTTCCTAGGACCTAAAATGAGGAATAATTAATAAATGAATACAAATTGCTCGCTATATTTTCAGTACACATCATTTATAATAACGAGGTCTATTCTTAGCTCGACGCGCTCGTACAAAACGAATATAACAAGTTCCCGTATCAAGTACGCACTTACTTCAAACTGAAGCTAATTAATTTGTGAATTTTTCATGTTAACGCAAAAACTTCCAAACAAGCTTACGCAAGAGGACGTCGGAGGCACTCGAGATCAGGGTTGAGAATATTTTTACACCTTATATAAAAAAAATAACTTTTTTAGTCATACTCTGGGGTTGAAATTTTTAACAACCCATTTTAATAATTTATACATAAAACAAATGAAAACGAAAAACACATACATAAAACACATTACATACATACTTTTCATACATAAAACATAATTTTAATTTGCCGTGTGATGCCGGCATAGAATAGCATCACCCCAGTTCTTCCCGCGGGTGTTGTAAGAGGCAACTAAGGGACTCGAGGTTTTCAATTTCAATTTCAATTTCTTTATTAAGGATTACCAGGGAATGTTACATTATACATTTCATTAACAAATTTGCATACAGGTATTATGCTAAATGTACATTCTATTAAAGGTAACCACAACATGCATAGTAAATAAAGAGAGAGACGAACTATAAAATTTTACAATAAATTTCTAGTCATAGTAATGTGAAAAATAAATAAACTACTTAAATTTAAAGTATATAATGTACCAATTAACTTATGTATAAAATAGCTTACAGTTTAATTTTATAGAATTTAAACTTAATTTAATTTAAAACTTAGCATCTCCAATAAGCAATTCATGTACTTTAACTTTATATGCAGTCAGAGTGTCATGAAAGATATCAACCGATTGACTGAGAGAATTGTAAGAGTGCGATAGACGATAGGCAGCATTATGTGTGCGCAAATTTGATCTGGCGCGGGGAAGACTAAATACAGTAGCGGGGAAGCGAGGAGGCTTGCGCGGGACACGAATCTTAAACAAATTTAAAAGCTCTGGGCAGTCAATGTAGTCTCTTACAACCTTAAAGAGGAAAGTAAGGTCAAGAAGATCTCTTCTCGCTTTCAGACTATCCATGCCAAAATGTTGCAGCCGGTCACTGTAGCTTTCCAGGATTTTACTTTTACTCTTACCAGTGGAATACGCCAGATGCCTGGTAAAGCGCTTTTGAATTCGCTCGATGCGTAAAGCATGAACATTGTACTGAGGAGACCACACCACACTTCCATATTCTAAGATGCTACGAACGTAGGAGTTGAATATTGTAATTTTAGTAAAAGGGTTCTGAAAAACTTTCCCCGTTCTAATTACAAAACCAAGCATCCTTGACGCTCTTGATATAATGTCATCAATATGTGGGGTATAGGTCAGTTTAGAATCTATAATAACTCCCAGATCCCGCAACTGATGTACTTCCTGCAATTTTCTACCATGTATGTAGTAGTTGGTGCTGAGTGCATGGATTTTTCGAGTGAGTTGAATATGATAGCACTTTTCAACGTTCAACGACATTTTGTTCCGCACACTCCATTCGCATAGGTTGTCTAAATCCTTTTGGAGTAATTCAGAGTCACGAGCGTCTTGGATAACCTTTACCAGTTTTAAGTCATCAGCGTAAAGATAAACCTTACTAAACCTGATAACATCAATTATGTCGTTTACAAATATATTAAACAACAATGGACCCATATGGGATCCTTGCGGAACCCCAGACAGTACACGGAATTGGGTTGATTGAAAGCCCCTGATCACCACATATTGAAACCTTTCCGCTAGATATGATTCAAACCAATCTAGCAATGTGCCACCTATCCCATAACAAGAAAGCTTCTTTATAAGTGTTTTATGGCATACTTTGTCGAATGCTTTCGAAAAATCGGTATAGATAGCATCGACTTGGTTATGGTTGTCAATTGCGTCAACTACGTTATTGGTATAGGCCACTAAGTTAGTGTTTGTCGATCTGGCCCGGACAAAACCATGCTGATGCTCTGATATTATTTGTTTAAAGTGACAATGCATATACGGACACATCAACGCCTCAAATATTTTAGCGAACGTTGATAGTATAGAGATCGGTCTATAATTCGTCACCTGACATAAATCACCCTTTTTATGTATAGGCACTATTTTAGCTGTTTTCCATATACTTGGAAAAACTCCAGAACTTAAAGATTTCTCGAAAATTAGCATTAATGGAAAACAAAGCGACGAGGCGCAACTTGCAATAAATATCGGAGGTATTCCATCCGGACCCGCCCCCTTAGTTTGGTCAAGTCTTTTTAAACGTTTAAGTATCTCCCATCGCGTTAAACTGATTTTGGTAAGGCTGTTTATGTTAAGAGAGCAACTGTCGTTCAAGCCCTGATTAATAATACCGTCAAGGTTTGAAGAAAAGACCGATGTGAAGTGCTCTCCAAACATGTTACAAATAATGTTACCGTCGGTTGATATACTGTTGTTGTATGACATTGTGGCTGGATAGTAAGATGCAGAACTCTTTTTTGATTTAGCAAAGGTCCAAAAATATTTTGGATTTTTTGCGATACTAAGTTCTATCTTACTGACATAGATTTTATAACATCGTATTGTTAAGGCAGAACAATGGTTGCTTATTATATTCAGAGATAGTTTATCACGAGGATTTTCATGAATTTTATACTTTTCTAACAATTTGTGTTTTTCTTTTAGCCTTTTTATTAATGGATAAGTGTACCAATGAGGATATTTCTTGCCTCGGATTCTAGTTTTCGGGACACATTTATCTATAATAGCGTACACGTGATTGTAAAAGATTTTAACCATATCATTTACATCATGACAACTCAAGAATTCTTTGAGCCAATCTATTTTATCTAATTCCGATATTACTACATTATAATCTGCTTTAAAATAGTTATATTTTTTGGCATTGTTATTACATTTAAGCTCTTCAATCCTCGAATAGTCAATCGTAATCAGTAATGGCGGGTGGTATTCATCTATTTTAGATAAAACATCCAAAGCTCTATTAACATTTACATTTGATGCGTTACTCAGTACCAGGTCAAGAATTTTGTTCTGTTTATTTAAGACATGATTGCTTTGTGTAAAATTGTTTAACGACACAAAGTCAATGAGCAACTGTGCCAAAGATGAACCATTATGTTCAGGATTCAGATTATTGTTCGTAGTTTTACAGGGCCAGGTAATGCATCTTAAGTTAAAATCACCTAACAAACATACATCATCCTTTAATGTTTCAGAAACCTCGTTGAAATGGTCTATAAAATGTACCAATGAATCTTTGTTCAGCGGTGAAGGGAGGTAAATGGCGCAAATATTGACACATTGATCGGTATTCACCTTAACTTTCACCCATAAGTCTTCACAATTTTTACTTTCATAAGATGCTAAACGAGTTGAATGTATATTTTTCAATACAGCTATAAGAACGCCACCCCCTTCTTTAATTTCACCCTTTTTGTTGAGGATTGTCCTGTTTTTTTTATAAACAACGTAGCGGTTATCAAAGAGTTCAGCGTCTTTAACACTTTCATTCAACCAAGATTCCGTTAAAACTATAACATGGTAATTTGAATTTGTTAGGCTACAATAAAATTCATGCATTTTTGTACGTAACCCTCTGACATTTTGATAATATATCTTTAATTGGTTCATTGCAGGTTTGCATGTGTTACAACTTTATGCGACAGATTTATGAGAACGATACTTGTCAGACGTGGCGATAACGACCGTAATCTTACGATCGTTAACGCTCTGCCTACCCCGCAAGGGATAAAGGCGTGATTTGTGTAAGTAAAACATTTTATCAATCCATACGCAATATGATGTAGTGCTTATTTATTGGCGTATTTTTTTTCATAAAAAATATCTTTCATCCATTAAGAGCACGGTTCTTAGACCAATAGGGTTGATATTTTACTTTTTTAGCCTGAAAAGTGCCCAAAACCCTGCAAACAATCTCTTTTTCGAAGCTGACTTTAAAAAATCTGAAAAACATGAACATTTATCCAGAGCCAGAAGCGAAGTATTCGTTTTGGTCTTTGATTTTAATTTGGATTTCGTATTTCGAACGCTCTGTTTTCCAATTAGTATGCGCTTGCGAGTAATTGTAAATCGTACTCGAGTTTTTGTCTCTTTTTATCTCCAGTTGTGGTTTATTTTTTATCTCTTGCTCTCGATACAAAAGAGAAGGTTATTGTTTATAGCCAGTGACTTTATTGAAAAATCGCCTTGTAACGGAGGCCATGTTGTTTTCTTTTACGATTTTTCTTTTCCTGGCTTGACTAGCTTTAATCCTGCTGCTAACAAGGGCTGTGTTTTAAATACCATAACCAATAAAATTCATTAAAAAAATCATCATCAATATCACGTTCTTTTTGTTGCCCATTTTAGGACGTTAGCCTCCTCCAATTTCTTCCACTCCTGGCGATGTTGCGCCCTCTGCATCCAATCATGACCTGTATGTTGTCGGATGTTATCCATAGCTCTAGGACGCCATTCAAGCATTTTTCGTAGCCATCGATCTTTGTCCATCGATCCTTGTTCATCAAAGAATACTTTGCCAAAATCTCACACCCAAAGTACATTATTTATGATGTACAAAAAATTTACAGCAAATGTTTTAAGGGGTGCACCAGTCCATGACACTGAATACCACAAGGAACATACGTCGAACTAAGATCTCCTATACAAAATGTACCAATTTTTTATTCCCAAAAACCACTGAATTTTCACGTAATTTGGTAAGGAGAACATAAATTTCGCGTGTACGGTCACCTAAGGAACCTTTCTTATTTTGATCCTGTGCTGCAGACTGATTTCCCTTGCGACCCTAAGGGTGCTGTCACGTGCTGCCCCGTATTGGATAATAATTTCGTTACGTGTAACTGGAGCCTTATGGGGAGTATATCAAGACTAGCGATAAAAGAAAAAAAATGTAGTATAAAATAAAATTACTCTTTACATTGGAATTAATGGGATAAGTTCGCTTTTTACGACCACCACGCCTTGAAGCATTGAAGTGATGCTACTGTGAGCATCATCGGCACGAAATCGCCTACTACATGCTTGTACTTAAAATCCTTCCTCTTCGACCATTATTTATTTTTTAAATACGCACCAAAACCCGTGGGTGTCATCATAAAAGGAAATAAAAGATAATGGTCCAGGGAAAAGGTAGTAAGCTTGCATTGCAATTCCCAATCCGCTTGCCAAGCGTGGTGAGTATGCCAACAGGGGAAGGCCCATATCCAGCAGTGGACTGTTGCGGCTATCAAGGTCAAGGCAGGTAAAAGGCTACATCCCTGGTAGGTCAAAGGAACTACTTTTTAAAACGGATTAAAATTGGTCTTTTTTACGAAAAACTATAGGTATGATACCGTGCCATAACTATATAAATGACATCAAAACACTTAATTTTATATTATTTTTCTGTTTGTTAATTAAACTTGGAATATTTCGAAAAAAAAATCGAATGAAGTCCGTAGTATTTTTGGACAATAGTTTTATTTTATTAATGACCTAGGAAACTAGTCAATTTCATACGGCGCTAGTTCCACAAACATACATATCATGTAAGTGTATTGCAAAGCCAGGGTTATCCTAAGTTCCAGTGTTCTGTCACATTGCGCCCTGAATACTTTAGCGCTCGTCTTCACACACGACTGCCTAAAAGACGAGTGTAATGTTTTCAGAGTTAATATAGTTGTAAAAATATTAGCTGCTAATAAAGCTGTATTATCTGCAAATGTTTTAAGGGGTGAACTAGCCCATGACTCTGAACAACTTTTCCTAAGGAACATAGGTCGAAATATGAAAAAAAATTGGACATTATTGGACAAAATTACCAACCAACAAAGCCAATTTGTATGGAAGGTACAAAAAAATCTCATACTTCGACCTGTTCCTTGGGGAAAGTTGTTCAGTCTCATGAGCTGATTCCTCGTTTAAAATATTTGCAGCTAATATTTTTACTTCTTGTATAAAGCTGTATTATCTGCAAATATTTTAAGGGATGAATCAGCCCATGAAATTGGACAATTTATTTCGCTTGTGTTATTTTTGTAACAATGGCTTAATATCAATATCTGTGTTTGATAAAAATACTAAGTATTCGAAATTACTATCTTGTGGACACTTGAAAATAGTAAACATAAGGTAAGTAAATAATGAAATTTGTCCATTACAAATAAAATGTTTTATTAAACTAACTCTATTAAAGACAACCATAACAAATAAAATAGCCAAAAATAAATACGACTAACATTATGTCGGTACATGTTTTGTTGATATGACGACTAACATTATGTCGGTACATGTTTTGTTGATATGACGACTAACATTATGTCGGTACATGTTTTGTTGATATGACGACTAACATTATGTCGGTACATGTTTTGTTGATATGACGACTAACATTATGTCGGTACATGTTTTGTTGATATGACGACTAACATTATGTCGGTACATGTTTTGTTGATATGACGACTAACATTATGTCGGTACATGTTTTGTTGATATGACGACTAACATTATGTCGGTACATGTTTTGTTGATATGACGACTAACATTATGTCGGTACATGTTTTGTTGATATGACGACTAACATTATGTCGGTACATGTTTTGTTGATATGTAGGTTTTCCTTAAATAAGGACTTGAGGCATAGAATTGTTAAATCTCGAGGTAATGTCGATAGCATCTCATAGTAAAAGCTAAAATTTTAATAATTATCTACAAATTAACGTTTTCGAGGCGACTAAGAGACTCGGAGGTTTCATGTGTATGTCTTTTAATTCTAGGCGACATGCTAACAACCTGTCACTATACAGGGTGTAAGAGACGGCGTACCGAAAACTTTGCGTGATCAGACCATGAAATTGAACAACTTATTCTATGGGGGCTATGTTGGGAAATGTAAAAAAAATCGACCTTCCATACAAAATTCCTGATCAGCTTAGAAGATCAGAGTATCTTTGTATGGGCACTCGAAAAAATTTTTTCGTTTCCGAACATTTCCCATAGAAAAAGTTGTTCAGCTTTATAGTCTGAGTACGCCTGCAAAGTTTTCGTTACACCGTCTCTTACACCCTGTATATCACCCAATATTTCCGAAACCACTCACAAATATTTGTTAGATGACAACGACCGTATTGTTACGGCAGTCGGCGCTCTGCCTGCCTTGTAAGGGACAAAGGCGTGATGTGTGTTTTGTTTGTATTTACTTAGACATCTTGTGGCAATCCATCATCTTATATCGACAATCATCGGCTTTCATTTCGCTTTGTTTACACACACTGCACCTGAAAGCATAACAAAAAATTATGTGACGGACTAAAAAAGCATCACCCTATTATTTCTAACCGTGGCGTGCGTTTCGTAAATGGCGACTATATGGTGTGAAAATATGAATCAGCCCATGCAACTGGACCAGTTTTCCCAAGAAACAAAGGTAGAAATATGATATTTTTTTTGGACCCTACATACAAATTGACTTGGTCAGATGGTAATTGGCAATTTTTTATGGGAAGTTCTATGCTCTATAGGGAAAGTTGTTCTGTTTAATAGGTTGGTTAACCCCCATAAATATTTGCAGTTATTTTTTACACCCAGTATTTCGGCTCTTAGCGTTTTGTGTATGGTTCCCTAAATATCGTTTGAGTCGAAAATTATATTTCCTAAACTTTCTTAACTATAAATATAGCGTCTTTTTCTGTATCCTACAATCCAACCTCTCACAAGCATGGTCTTCCATGCTGATGGGTCAGTTTTACAGCTTTGACTAATACAGCTTTTCCATGGCTACAGCGTTGCAGTGGCGATCTTTCAAAGAAGGTTGTACTTCAGTGTTTAGAAGAGCACTGTTTTTTCATTATTCAGCCGGCCTACCAGTGTTCATCGGATCGTTAGACAATTCAGTGTCCCACACATAAAAAAGAAAAAGAGTGGCAGTTTAGAGCTCGGGTAAGGTGGCAAGCATAAGAAATATTTGGAATGATATCTGTTTTTGATAAATACGTACTCGAATCGAGCCTGCTGAGGCAGCTTCCAAAAGTACGCAGTCGCGTCCACGGATGACCGAAGCTGCTTGCGGTCCCAAGACGCGGACTCCATGCGCCACTCCTTCGACACCATTGGAGGTCTCAGCTTCGGCAGGTATACCTGATGCAGAAGATTAAATGAGACTGTGTGAAGAAGATCTGGACGAAAAACAAGTAATTGAATTGAAGAGGATCTCAGTTCTAATAGTTCGTCTTTCGTGTGTCAGTATGTAGCTACTCGTACAGCCTTATTGATGAGAAGGTGTTAAGGCTACCTGTGCAGATCAGTAGGTGAGCCAAGTCGAAAATTCACGCAAGAGAATGCAAGATAAGGAACATCAATATACAGTTAGTATCAGATGCCAAGATCTATTGACGATCGCAGAGACAGTAAAGCAAGTGAGTTGGTAGAAGTTGCTCTCAAAGCATTGTCTGCGTTTTACCTATCTGATAAAATATTAATGCCATAAGGGTGCGACTCCATTGAAGCGGGGCTGCGCTATGCTAAGCTAAGCGCGGCGTGAATTGACCAATCACGACCTCAAAATTAATCACGAGCCGCTTCAGTGAAGACACTGGATTGGTCAATTCATGCCCCGCTCAGCTCAGCTTAGCAAAGCCCTGCTTCAGTGGAGACGCACCCTTAAACCTATGTCTCACACATTGATGTGTGGAAATTACAAGATCCTATCGACCACATTTTGAAGTCATGACATGACTATAATAGAAGGGAAAGAAGGCTCACCGCGGTAGCAGGCGCCGGGAACTCAGGCAAAGGCGCTTTGATGTTGACAAACTTGCTAACAGCCTCCTCCATTCTCTCCTTCATCTCCGTAGTGTACATAGATTTGAGCAGGACTTCGCGGTCTTCCGAGTTCGTGATGTCATCCAGGGATATGGCAGGAGTCATTACCAGACGTGGACGCGTTTTTTGAACTGCTTCGCGTTGTTCGTCGATCAGTTTTTTCTGCGTTAAAAGTTAACTAAATACTTGTGCCGTGTGGTACTAGCGCCGGCTCAGAAAAGCATCACTCCAATTTCTACCTATGGGTGTCATAGAAACCGACTTAGGGATAATCATCAAGGGCAGCAGCGTTGCCTGCGAATGCAACATCTAACACTGCCCAAGCGTGGTAGGTATGGTACTACCCCCCAACAGGGGGAGGCCCATGTCCAACGGTAGACTGTTGTGGCTGTTAAGTAAATACATCAAGTATTATCTCTAAGACATTTTGACGGAGATGTAGACTTTGTGAAATTTGGTTTGGCGGAATTAGGGCCAGTAGATTCAAAAGCTTGGCTCTACTTAAGATTATATCTTCTGCGCAGAATAAACGACATGCTGAATGGCAGTGTACTCAAAAATAGACACATCTCTAGCATACTGGGCTGACACGGCTGTCAAATCAGGTAAGTGTATACGGGGTGTAAGGGACAGCGTCCCGAATACTGATAGGGTGCAAGCAGACAATGAAACTGAACAACTTTCCCCTAGGAACATATGTCAGAAAACGAAAAAAAAAATTCGACCTCCCATACAAATTCGCGATCACCTGACTGCATTTACTATGGGAATACAAAAAAATTATGATGTTTCCTGACATAATGTCCCTAGGGGAAAGTTGTTCAATTTAATGGTCTGCTCGCACCCTATCAGTATTCGGGACGATGTCCCTAAAATCCTGTACAAAGCAATATAAAATAGTTCCTCACGAAAACCGGCTGGGAAGTCATAGGATAGGTTTGCAGGATCTCCTTGGGCTTGTGAAGGATGTTGAACGGGAGGTACTTCTTCCAATCTGTCATGCAGCCAACGTACTTCGGAGGGACGTAAGGACGGCTCTTTATTTTTTTAGGTTCGTCCTTTAAAATGGACAAATTTAGCCAGTATTAGAATAAGGCACGGCACTGTGACTAAACTATAAACAACTTTCATTTATTAAATCCGTATCTAGAAGTAAGAAAACAAACTATGGGCTAAAGTAAGGGATACAACAGGCTCATAAATAATATAAATAAAATACAGGGTGAGTGGTAAATTGATGCATTCCTTACAAGGGATGAACCAGCTCATGAAACTGAACAACTTTCCCCATGGAAAATAGGTCGAAATATGAAAAAAAATTTTGGTACTCCCATACAAATTGACTTAGTCGGTCGGTAATTTTGTATGGGTGAGCCAAATTTTTTTTTATATTTCGACCTATGTTCCATGGGGAAAGTTGTTCAGTTTCATGAGCTGGTTTATCCCTTGAAAGGAATGCATCAATTTATACCAGTCACCCTGTAGTTAATCCATATCAGGCAACTTCGTGTCGTTGTCGTTGTCGTCCTACCTGAACTGGTACACCTTTAGACTGAGGCATAGGTTTATTGTAGTTCATCACAGGATTATACTTAGATGTAATAATTTTCTCATTTAGAACTTATATAATTTGTAAGATAAATACTGTAGGTCGAACATTTGGGACGCTTGACCTTCAAAGTGAAAGCAGTTTTAAACACTCTGTATACGAATTGGGTGAATTTGTATGGGTGAGTCGACTTGCGAAAGTGGGGAGCCTCGAGCAGGCAGGGGTAGACGAGGCTGCGTCTTTAAAAAACACTTATTAAGTTATTTATGATTCATGGAAGTCTCCAATATTGCTTTCCAAGGTATCACATTTGACGAGTGCCGAGTACTTAGTAGGTGAGGTACATAAAACATATCTTACATGACAGACTACAACATGTCGTCTTCTTATATAAAAATTGGTTGGCCTGAATGTGAGTTGACGGCCATCTGGCCATGGGCGACAGTAATAATAACACAATAAATATTGACTGACGACCCATGTAGCGCAGTGGTAGTGCGGCTGCCTGTGACGCAGAAGGTTCTGGGTTCGATTCTCGGTAAGTCACTCACAAAAGTTGATATTTATCACTTTGTGAATTTGTTCCCAGTCTGGTTAGGATATTGCGGGCTAAACCACCCGATTGTCAGTAAGAAAGATGGTTCCGTGTTGCGGATGGCACGTTAAGCCGTAGGTCCCGGTTGCTGTCTATGATCCCTTCGACGGCGGTCGCTAAGAGTCAGAAGGCGGTTGAAAAATTCTGAGACTAGGGTTCACTAGGTCGTTGGTCCCACACAAAAAGAGAAGAGGAGGAAAAGGAGACTGACTATAGGACTCATGTGCACAGGCCTTTGAACTACTGGCGTCTCCTTAGCACTTTCCCGGAAGTCGGCCTTGGTGGTCGTCTCGTAGTTGAAGAGCATGTCTTCAGCCCGGCGCGTGTCCAGCATCAAGTTCGCCATGGTTGCTGGAAGAACAATCAGTAACAGGAAAGGTATACAATAGAGTAAGAATAAGAAAAACTTTGTGAAGAACAGTGACCACAATATGTGAATTCACTGCCGATTCTGCCTAACCACAAAAGGCAAGTTTTGCAAGTTTATTTCAGTTTAAAGATTGAACTATTTTGTGGTTTGAATGACGTTTGATGACAGTAAGTTTTCTATGGTCTTCTTGTCTATGTAACGCGGCAAAAATCTATGGCATAAAAAATACGAGCAAAAAGGATGATTAGGATTATTTTCCGAATCCGTAAAGCCGTGTAGTGGCACTTACGAAATGATTTTGGGTTGAATCCTTGATTAACAGATCATTAATACCCATTTTATCCAAATCACAAGCGACCAGATGATCCATCAGAATATTAAATCCAATACAAATCGATCGATCGCCGGATCGAAAAGGATTGGAAAACAGTAATACACGAATCATTTGAAAGGATCCTCGATGCAGGTATGGTACTGCTGACCCAGGAGTAAAACTTGGTAGTGTCTCTAGTACCATTGATGGTACAAATCGATGGTACTCGTGACTCCGGGGGATATCTTGTCAGTCGCATAGCGACAGTATTATTACGGTTGTTAACGCTCTGCCCACCCTGCAAGGGATAAAGGCTTAATTAGTATATGTTTGTATAGATATAAAAAGCCCTTAATGTGAAAATTGTGCCTTGTAAGATAATCTTAGCTGGGTAGGCCATTTTTTTCAAGACTGCAGAGTATGAAGCTCCATTTGTTATGCTCAGACCCTTCTCAAAACGCTAATATTTTATGAAAGTTATTTTAAGGATTCAATCCTTTGCCTGATTTATTTTCGCTGTTTTCCGTCGCTGACCAAACCGGTTTTCTCGTAATGTTAAGATAGTTTTTTTTATATTGATGCCGCGTGATGCCGGGTTGAAATGGCATCTCCCCATTTTTTCTACGAGTGTTCTAAGAAACAACTAAGGGACTCAAGGGTTTCATGTAGGCTGACTATGTAGTTTTTTTATATTTAAATGCATACTGCTTGCGTATTTTAGAAGTTATCACTATAAAAAAATGATTTATAATGTTTCCTAGCAAATGGAATAAACTAGCCTCAGCCACAATGCCAATTTCTGGTCTAGTTCACTTGGGAAGGCCACGACTTCGTCTCGCGTACATACGAGTACAATATTTTTCGAAAAGGACCGTCAACTCTTCGATAGCGACCACACTACGCTCTGCCTGCCACGCAAAGGGCAAATGCGTGATTTATATCTGTACCTAAAGTATCATCGTGAAAAAAACGCGTCGAAGTTTGGCGATTCTCACACACGAATGTGGACACTTACCGCATATTTTTCCGTATTTGGCTATAGGGTGAAAGGGAGTTTTATTATGTGTGAAAACTCATTCGCGACAAAACATACAGAGCATACAAGTTCTAACTGCAAGGATCATGAATCACAAACTTCCTCATGCACAATAATTCAGCAACTCAACGACGTAATAATGAGAACCGCCTATTATTTGACTATTTACAACTCCGCTATTAACTCATTGCAGGCCGCCGCTTTGTGTAAGTTGGCGAAAGTTGCAAGTTGCAAGTTATAAGTTGCAAGTTGCAAGTTACACAACTCGCAAGTCTCGAGGCGAAACTGGTGCAGTGCAAAGTCAAACAATATCTCACTAGATGAAAATTTTAAGTGGTGCAACTGAGAACTTACTTTCTTTTTCTTTCCGTGTAGGACCGCAAGTTGTCCAACGATCTTATGAACCCTGGTGTCAGATTATGGTTCAAATTGAAGTAGGTACTAAGGTGGTTTCCTTCCACATCTGAAAGTTGACGCTGCGTATTTTTAGAGCATTACGGATGCACACAAGCTTCTGTCAGATGCAAGACAAATTCCACATATAAAAAACGATGTTGAGGCAGGAACAACGCAGAAACTTGCTTACTATGGTAGATACAATGCACCTATTTTTTTTGTACCAGCGTCCGTCTGGTATAGAATACGCCTTAATAGAAAAACACCCTCGATAATAATCGTTCAATAAGTAAAAAATAGTTTTGTGAATGGTGAAAAAAATAATATTATTATGTAAACGTATACTCCTAAATGCGTCGAAGGGCTGCCAAGTAAACGAAATAGGTAAGAAGTTTCAATGAATTCCTTATATCCCAATGGGACGTTATGACATTTCCAATGTAGTAGGTGTCTTCTACTAGTACTATTTTATGCCGAAGGTTCATTATAACCAGACTAAATTAAGGCAAAACAATCTGACACAAATTTTAAACCCGGTATTGTAATAACTACGAGTAGCAACCGTGTGATGCCGGCTAAGAATAGCATCACCCCACATCCTTCCCGCGAGTGTCGTAGGAGGCGAATAAGGGACTCGAAAGTATTGGTGTATTACAATTTTTAGGCGACAGGCTGACAACCTGTTACTACAGTGATACACGAGTCATATGACAGGCAGGGCCCGCAATACTTGTCAGACGTGGCGATAAAGACCGTAAATTTACGATCGTTAACGCTCTGCCTACCCCACCAGGGAAATAGACGTGGTATGCGTCATGTATGTATGTAAATTCAAGTAAAACAATCTGACACAAATTTGAATCCCGGTATTGTAATAACTGCGAGTAACAAACAGTCTCGTGCAGAATGGTAGTAATCAATGAACAATTGGGACTGGAATGCAATTCCAAGTTTTCAAAATACTGGCACCAGTTTTGGACATGCTGATGCGACGCCCGTGTAGGGTGGCCAAAAATTTATAAAAATATTGTATTTTCAGCGACATCTTTTACTTCTATAGCCACAACAGTCCACTGCAGGACATGGGCCTCCCCCCATAGGGGGGTATTGCCATACTCACCACGCTTGGCAGGCGGATTGGCGAGCGCAGTGTACGATATTGTAGTATTCACAGAGAACCCTGCTGCACGTTCCCTGGATTCATCCCTTTGTCCTCTTTACTCACGGGTGAAAATGGGGTGATGCTAATCCACACGCGACATGATATAGTATATTTTTGTATTGAATAAACTCAATTACAAAAAGGTACATTGATACTAGTGTTATGAGGTTTTCTATACTAAGGTACTTGGTTTTAGATAGCTGGTTTTCTTTGTGCTTTAAAACAACACGGTGACTTAGTTTATATTTTCGGGTTTAAGAAATTTATTTCTTAAAAAAAAATCATTCACTTTCTTTGTGAAATACACCTTTAACATTATGCTAAACTTTATTTTCCATTGAATATCCTACAATTTCTGAAACTGATGGTGACAATACAAGGGCTAAAATGAACAGGAGTATTCAGTGAGAATACCGGCTGTAATTGAATGAGTTTCACGAATTCCACTCGTATGTATAACACCCTTTATCCTATATGACGTCATAGGACTCTTTCATTAGAACATGGCAGTTCGAGAGCAATGACCTTTTCTAGAGTGTTACCCGACTTAAAAAAGGGAAAATGGTACTTTGAGAACCATTTATTCGTTTGTATCTTGAACATTTTGGTATACGTTTACAATGTCTGATGACGTTATAACTCTGTGTGTAGGATTTTAAGGCGGATCGCACACTTAACGCACGACGGAGCGCTAAAATATCACAGCTAGCTTTCAGATTCATACTAGAAATATCAAACCCCATACTCATTCTCTCTTTTCGTGTGGAACACCGGGTCGTCCAAAGACTCAATGTACTCTAGTGTCTAAATTTTTCAACTGCCTTCTACAAGTCGTCGTCCGTCGAAAGCGGTTTTTGTATGGGGAGTGAAATTTTTAGTATGGATTTTAGCGCTCTGTCGTGCGTTGAGTGTGCAATTTTTGGGGATTCAGAGATAGGTCCACAGTAAAAAGTTTTAAAACCAGAATCAAAAGCATATCTACATTAGACAACGCTCTTACGTTACTTATACACTTAATTTGTATATTATCCACAATCTCTCAAGTTTTATATTCCCAAAATCATCTTCATAATCGTGAGCCCATATTTTTCCTTCGCTGATCCGCATTTCCAAGAAAAACACTCTCCTTACTTACATTCTATTGCATAAATATATTGTTTTAGGAATGGAGGCAATATGATATTTGAATAATAAATTCAAGCTTACGGAACTTGCGAAAAGCTGACAAAGTAAGGGGTTTGTAGGGCCGCCCTTTTCTTGGTAAACTCAATCACATAAGAATACAAAGCATAAGGGATGGTATACAGAAAACTTTGTAAGCGTGATCGATCACACTATATAAGTGAAGAACTTTTCATATCGCGGTAATGTTGGGAAACGAGGAGTTTGTTTTCGACCTGCCATACAAAATTCAAGGTTTGACTCTAATTTTTCGCCAGCAAAAAGTAAAAATGCATTTAGTTTTGCATTTCCAGAAAAAGTAAAATTTGTTTTACAAGCTGTCCTTTGCAAGACGTACTTAATTTAAAATCCTGAACTGTTACAATCATCATTAACACAATCATGCTTAAAAAAACATAAGACTTGTGAACCCAACGAAACAAAACTTATTCATTTGAAAGAAATATTTATCAACTGTGAAATATTTTTCGCTATAGGTAGATGTTTTATAATTTGACAAAGCGCTCATATAAATTCTGATGATTACTATCATTCTGAATTCTCTTTGAAATTTACTTCATCAGCCGTGTAATCAAAAGCAATTTTGCGTATACTTTTATGTAAATTCGCATAATAGTAGAATCAATTTCTTCTGAAATAGAATCCACAATCAAAGCATTTCAAGCTCTTTACTACTTCAAAAAGATAATTGTGACAAGTCAATTGGTATAAAGCTCAGTATAAAATTGTTCAGAGCAAGGTAAGTTTTAGAAGGATCTACAGTAATCAGGGTGAAGAAAATTCAACGTGATCAGACAGGGCACCGGCTAAAAGGCAATTCAATAAAGTAAGATATTAACCATTTGGATCTACCTTGATCCGGTGTAATGGCAAAAGAAATTTACGAATAAGTGGTGGTAAGGGAATGCGGCTGTCACAGTCCAGCTTTTTTATGTTGGTTCCATGGCCTTTTGTGTATGGTACAACACAGTAATTATCATCATAGTACGATTGTGCGTGAGTAGTTTTTTGTTTTAGCAACGTGGACTTTTATATTAGCAGCAAGAGGTCGGATTGTGACGATTTTTCTTGGCTTCACTCTGGTTGGTATTGTATTTTCTCTGTTAGAGTATTTTGCTTTGAGTTGGAATAATCACCCGTTCTTGAATAAAAGCGAAATTTTTGTAACATTTGTGCCATTAGTCTGTAACTTGAGCAAAAAATGTGGAACAAGATGATTTTTCATTTCATCTTTATTTCTGCTGTTTTTGGGTTAAATCAGAATATGGCCGATCTTTCAATCGCTTATTTTAATTATAGACAAGTCAAGTTTGTCTGTATGCTAACATGCGAGCAAAATTATTTAACATGTAAGGAAAATTATTTTCATACCTACTTACGTACTTTGCCGTCTTTTAAAGGAACGTATGGCAAAACTAACGCATACAATTCTGACTCAAAATATTTTTCTTGTGCCAGGGAGTCATCAGTTTGCGAAACAAGCTTCTGAACAAGAGATTGCCGTTTCTAAGGTTAACATTGATGATGAATCATTCAGAGACGAAAAACTTTACAGATGTTTGCATCAAATGTATTCTACTGTTGGTGTCTTTGTTCACTCTGAATGCTCAGGATTTGGAAATTTTATGGATTTCGTAAGTTAGATGTTTTTATATTCAAAAAACCACATGATGACAGTACAGGGCATAGCAAACAAGTTACTGTATTACGTTTCCAAAATAGAGTAGGTAAGGCGGGTTAAGACTTCGTGGCCAACCATCTATGTGTTCAGCAGTGGTATGTCGTGGATCCAACTAGGACAAAAGTCCTAGTACTCCTAGTCCTACTCAAGTAAAAACTTGTACTCAAGTAAAACTTTGAGTTCGTTTCATCGTCTAAATGTATCTTAGATAGGAAAATAAGAGAAACACAAGACCTAAGAAACATTTTGTGATACTTTGTTATTATAGGCAACTTCCAATGCTATGTTCGATTCAAAGCATATATGGCTAATCATTGACAACGATTCACTTGATGCTACACTTGCAAATGATACAGAAAATTTCAACGATGATAAAGACTCATTCGCCTTCAACTCATCAAAAACAATAGAAACTGTGGGATATGGTAACACTAGTATTGATTCAGATATCATACTTGGATTTCACAAAGGTAAAAAACTTGATCATTATAAACAGAATTTGCCAAATTAAGACTATATTAATAAATTGAAAAATGTTACAGGAAACTCTGAATACGATTTGTATGAAGCGTTTAATTTTGGAAAGGTTCCAGGCGCTAATTTGACAATGCAATTTGTGGGATCATGGAAAAATGAAGGTGACAAAACAATATTTTATGTCATCTTTCGAAACATGCAGCACGCATGTAATTTATTGGTGATTTTATTTGACACATCCATTTTGATCTTTTATCGCAGGTCTCAATATGATTAAGAATTTAAACAGCTACAAATATTACGATAGATGGGATTTCAAGGAATGGGCAATGAGAATGATTTTAGTGGTAACTACATTTTTGTCATCAGCATTTGACGTCCAGAACTTTCTTTACAGTCCAGACGTAGAAAATACTGTAAAATTTGATAGTTATGACTATTTACGCTAAAATATTTGATATATAGATAGTTAGGATTTGCTTTGACACTACAATGAAAAAATACATTTGTTTCAGTATCCTCCGGCTTCGTTGAAGCCACAGGAGCATTTCAAACCGGAAATGTTAATCGGCAACACACCGCCCCCAGTCTCAGTGTTCATACAAGTTATTTCAATGGCAACCTTGCATGTCGTCGCTGAAAGGCATAATTTTAGGCAAGTACAAAATAATAATGGTCACGTCGTACAGAGAAGTCAAGGAGAAGGCGGAGGATAGAGAAAGCTGGCGGATACTTCACCGACACGGGCAATGGCCTTAAATAAATGAATGGTGGTAAAATAGTGTTGGAATAAGATTTTCTTAAGTCGTATGTACGTATGTATGTCTGTGTCTGTCTGACCTTAATCTCTTTGGAAATGCTATCGTAGGTGGCTAAATCTCTTCAGTCATATGAAATGTGATCCAAGGGAAGATTGCCAAAGGTTATGATAATATTCCTGAGTGGACACAGGATAGTTAGCCAATCAAATCAATCATGATAATAGTGATAAGTATATTACCTTTTTTAGATTTGTGTATACTATAAGCGACCGATGGGTTGGAACTTGCAAACCGGACGATACAACAGTATGTAAAAAGATTGGTTTGGTTAATAATGTAACAAATATTTTATCAAATCTTTTATTATCGAAAGTGCCTACTTAAAACTTTGTGTTTCAAGTCTGTTACAGGTTCTTTAACCCTCGGGTACCAGGACATATCACCTGTCATTAGAACATCTGCAATTGGTTGTGGAAGTTTTGATTTCATTCATCCGTCAATTGACTCTATTGAGTAAGTTTTGAAACTTTTATCCAAATCTTATACCGATTTTGAGGTATTACGTTTATATAGATTATTGTTCCATAAATCGTTTAAAATCGATTTGTATCGTTTAATACAGTTTTATGAGAAACCTATTATTCCTTGATTATTGGAATATGACACCAAAAAAAATCAACGTTTTCTTTTTTTGATGTCAGACAAGAACAAAATGTTCGCCTGTTTTATTATCTTACTGTTTCATTCCAGAACGCGATATTTCTACAGAATTCCAACCCACGGCGCAGGCAAGCTCGAAAACCAGTTCTTCCGTCCACTGGCAACAGATTCTTGGATTTGTGTAGTTTTCGTCATTTCTCTATGTGCTTTGGCCCTGTTGCTATCAGCAGTACTTGAACAACGTCCAATGCCTGTTCAGTATGCCGCATTTTCTGTGGCTGCTTCGTTTTGTCAGCAATGTAAGTTTCATGCCAGTTTTCTTTGTAAACCGTCAAAGAAAGACGCATTATGATACGCGTGGTATTTGAACTCTCCTCGCTATTTTGGTCAAGTGATCTATAAAGTGCACCATGTGTTATATGTTCAATATACACGGCAAAAAATATATAGGTTTATGTGATAAAGATTCTGATATGTAAGTAATTTTGTCTTTTTAGTCTTTGATGACTCTGGAGATGGTGCCAGAAGACGGATATCTCAAGGTGAAGTTGCATCATAAATGTTGTTCGTTTGGAATAAATTCTATTGTTTTATTTCCTTTTTGTTTATTGTATTATTTCCTCTCCCTTTATTTCTCAGCTCGTCGAATCGCAATATTTGTGACGGGTTTATTCTGCGTATTGATCTACAACTACTACACTAGCAGTGTGGTCAGCTGGCTGCTTAATGGTCCTCCTCCATCGCTCCACTCGTTGCAAGATTTACTTGAGAGCCCACTTAAGTTGGTCTATGAGGACGTTGGGTATTCCAAGTCTTGGCTTCAGGTGAGTATCAGATCTCTGAGCAGTGAGATCAGCTCAGTCAGCCTTTTTTTGATTTTTCATTTTAAAGGGCTCTAAGTGCACGGTTTTGTTCGTCATCCAGTAGTACACGTCTGTCAGCCCTTGCGCCTGGAGTTCCGGCCCTACTGTCTTGCGTATGTTGTCGTTGTATGCGTTAATCCATTTCATCTGGAAAATGATGGGGAAGTGTCATCAATCATAACCATCATTGGTCTCAGACGTCTGTGACAGACGATTTAATTAGTGTTAAAATTCTTGTTTCCTCGTTGAAACGTTAAGAAGACGGAGCTTTTTTTTGTACCAGTGCTTGTGAATAAATGGTTACTTTCGATGGTTCAACGTTTTATCGATGAATTGGTATGTTTGTTCAAGATTTAACATTCGACAAAGTCGTTACTATACAAAACAAAGGATCGTGACGATGGCATATTTTGTCGTGGATCGGGTTGATCAGAAGGACATCTACTGGTAAATAGCAGTTTTACGAGACAAGTGACAGTACAACGTCTTCGAGTTTTGCGCTTGCTCACTTTTCGAGACATCTACGGGTGTGCTCCAAGTACCTAATTCAATTACGAACCAAGAGATGGCTCTCCAGTACTGATTGAGAACGTGCAGCGCAGGTGTTAGCGCGTGTGGCGTACCTACCTACAGTGTTCAGTTCGTGTGTAACCGAGTTGCGAATTTCGCCATGCTATTGGAACGTCGGTTTGGTCTAGCGGTACTGCCGCAGGAATAAATTCATGAAGCTTTCAGTTCGAGCCTCACTAGTTCTCCTTTTTTTATTTATTTAAAATCGATTTTTTTTTTTTTGTTATTATATATAACGTAGATTGAAGTGGATATTTTTGTTGTTTAATTTGATTGGTATTTTTTTTTTTTTTTTATATTTGCGATTATGTGTCTCCTTATTTAAATCATTCAATTTATTGTATTCTTTAGAATTATTTACTGAGTGCCTTGTTTGGTTTTTTACATTTTTATTTTTGAACTTTTACCGATTGTTTATTTAATGATTACTAATTAATTTATTTATTTTTAAATTCCATGCATGATATTTTGTTTTTATGTTTTTATAAATAATTTTATTTTGGACGAAACTTATCTGTGGATGAATTTATTAAATATTAGTATTATGTCAGTTGACTGTTATTGATTAGTTTTGTTATTCTTATACGTAAGCAACAAAAGGTTATAAGTACTTATCATGAGTACTCAATTAAAAGCAGTCTGCCCCCATTGTCCAGATTCCACTCGTCAGTATGTGGTGCCGAGGGGTCTCAATGTGCATATCTCACATAGGCATAGGGACATACATTCACAGCCTTTACTACCTCCTCCTTCGTCATCCGCGGATCAACCCCTGCCGGATTCTTTACACAATTTGCATAGTTTGCCATCCCTTAAAAATAATGTGCATGTGCTTAAGCACATTCCGAAGGGAGCTAGGAATGTGGTAGCAGAGAAACTGAAATCAGTGATTGACAATTGTCTTCAGTCTAATAGTGTAGCAGATTGGCATTCTCTTTTGTCATTTTCGTATAAATTTCTTAAGGTGCCCGACCGCACAGACCCTCGTTCACTAACATCCAAGGTAAAAGAAAGGGTGGTAAATGATGAAGAGGATATTTTCACCGATGATCGCGCGTTTCGGAGTCGTACTGTCGCTCAGCGGATAGAGTCCAAGGTGCATGAGGGGGACTTGAGAGGTGCTGTGCGCTTGCTGGTTTCGGAAGGCACTTTGGCGCCACACAATGCTGACACGCTGAACGCTCTTCGAGATAAACACCCGCAACCCGCTCGCCCTCTTTTGCTTCCTCAGGCGCCAAGTTTGATGGACCCGGTTTTAACTGTGACGCCGGATGACGTTTTTGAGGCTATAAGTTCTTTTTACAGTGGATCTGCGGCTGGGCTTGATGGTCTCCGACCACAGCACCTAAAAGAGCTTATTTCTCCATCTGCTGGTGATAGTTCGGTTAGCCTTCTTGCGTCCCTCACCAGACTGTGTAATTTTCTTTTAAGTGGAAAGCTAAATGTGGAGGTGTGCCCTTTTTTATATGGTGCTAGTCTGTGCGCCCTTACTAAAAAAGATGGAGATGTACGTCCCATTGCAGTTGGCAGTGTTTTGCGCCGGTTAGTGGCCAAACTGGGCTGTCGGGCGGTTAAGGGTGAGTTGTCTAGTTATCTGCAGCCCCATCAGCTAGGTTTTGGGACTGCTTTGGGTTGCGAGGCTGCCATTCACGCGACCCGCGCTTTCGCTATGGGCAGTGATCGTAGTGACAATGTCATTATTTTTTATCTGGACGTTAGAAATGCTTTTAACTGTGTAGAGAGGGACCAAATTTTAAAGGAAGTAAAAGAGCAAATTCCAGTTTTATATCCATTTCTCTACCAGTGCTACAGTGCTCCAAGTTTTCTTTTTTATGGCGAGGATTCTATAACATCGGAGGTGGGTGCCCAGCAGGGGGATCCGTTAGGACCACTTGTTTTTAGTTTGGCCATACATAAACTGGTAACAGAAATAAAATCGCCATTAAATTTGTGGTACCTAGATGATGGGACGTTGGGGGGGGATGCTGCTACAGTTGAGGAGGACATCAGATTGCTGTTTCCAAAATTAAAAGATCTGGGATTGGAGATAAACACAAACAAATGTGAAATCTACTTTTTCGACAGGGCAAACGCCGCAAATTTGCGGCCTAGGTTTGAAGCGTTAGCTCCCGGAATTAAGGTAGTAGAGAGGGAAAGTTTTGTTCTTCTTGGCGCACCAATTTTCGGTTGCGGTGTACCCGCTGCGCTTACAGCAAAGAAAATGGAGTTGTCCTCAATTCATGGAAAATTGAAAAACATTTCTTCTCACGTGGCGCTCGTTCTTTTGCGGAGCTGTTTTTCAATTCCAAAACTCACATACACCATCAGAACTTCACCTACTTGGTTGTTTCCACAGGAAGTTGCTGTGTTGGACGGTTTATTAAAGGAAACTCTTGAGGGCATCCTAAATGTCAGCCTGGATGAAAGGCAGTGGTGTCAGGCTGCCTTACCTATTCGCCACGGAGGTTTAGGTGTGCGGCGTTTGGAGAGTGTTGGTCTTCCAGCTTTTTTGGCTTCTGCGCATGGGGTAGTAAGCCTGGTCACTCAGATTCTATCTAATAATGGTGACGAGGTTGCTATCCCATTCGTCAGTGAGGCCATGTCAGCTTTGGAGATTTTCTGTCCGGGTGAAGCACTTCCTGAGGACAGGTGTCGTCAGAAAAGCTGGGATGACATTTACTCAAAGTTGGCCCTGAAGCTTCTTTTGGATGGTGCGTCGGACTTGGATTTAGCTCGTCTAAAAGCTTCAGTATGTCCAGAGGCGGGGGCTTGGCTACACGCGTTACCCTCTCCGCAGCTGGGTACTTTCCTGGATGACGACTCGCTGAGGGTAGCTGCCGCTTTGCGTCTCGGCTGTTCAATGTGTGAGCCACATGAGTGTGTTTGTGGATCTAAGGTTGAGGCGAATGGCCTTCATGGTCTAAGTTGTGTCCGTTCAGCGGGACGTTTATCTAGGCACCATGCCTTGAATGATGTGTTACGCCGTGCCCTAGTATCTGCAAGCATTCCATGTGTTTTGGAGCCGTCAGGCTTGTCAAGATCTGATGGTAAGCGCCCGGATGGCCTGACCCTAATTCCGTGGGAGAGGGGCCGTTGTCTCCTATGGGACGCTACTTGCTGTTGCACGTTTGCGGCTTGCCATTTATCAGGTTCAAGGCAGTCCGCTGGGTATGCAGCCGAGTCAGCAGCTAGGCAAAAACATTTGAAATACGCTGATTTAAAAAATTCTTACATGTTTGTTCCCGTGGCAGTAGAGACTACCGGTGTTTGGGGGGCAGAGGCCAAAAAATTTATAGCAGAGATAGGTCGCCGCTTGCGGGAAAAGGGTTTCGATCCTCGCTCGGGCTCGTACCTCGTCCAAAGGTTGTCAATCACAATTCAGCGAGGGAATGCTGCAAGTGTTTTAGGCACCTTTGGGCGAGGTATGGCTCGGGGAGGTCTTTTTGATTAAGCCTGACGACGCATGTTGCTGAGAGTAAGTTATATAGGTAATTCTTTTTTGACGAGGCGTGTTGCTGAAAGTTATTTTTGATGTAACTTCTGACGAGGCATGTTGCTGATTGTTTCTGTTCCTTTTGGCAAATGTTTGACGATGCTTGTTGCGGATTAATATTTGTAATAATTTTCTTTGATAAATAAAACTCTTCTCCTAAATCCATTGATAAAAAAAAAAAAAGTCAGCCTTTAGTGTAGTCTACATTAGTTGGCTGTTGAGGCCTCGTCTATCGATCACTTCATTGCAGGAATTGTTGGATAGATGATCGTTTTAGCTTCATTCAGAACATTATCATGTAAAATAATTAACAAAATTAATAAACTCATTGTCTCAAACTTGCAGAATCCTACATACTACTTCAATAGTAAGAATGCTAAAGTGGAAAACGAGATGCGTAAAAAGGTACTGAACAACAAAAAAGATGCCGCCTTACTGCTGACTGCTGAGGAAGGGATTGAAATGGTCAAAGCTGGAGGTAAGCAGTTACAGCCTTAGAAACTGTGGTGATGTGATGGATAATACAGAAGAATCTCACAATCTTGAGCCGTGTGGTGCCAGTTTAGAATAGCATCACCTAGCTTAAAGTTGTTTGTTTCGTAAAAGGCGACCTAACCTAAGAAATACCGTTCTTTTCAAATGAAATTTTGAAGACATCGTACTACGCCTGCTAGTTCTATTTATATGGCAGATAGATCTAAATAGAGCATCGCATGTCTAGCGGTGTGTTGGTGCAGCTGATTAATTGATGAACGATCTTCTTCTTCTTCTTCATCGAGTCGATGGTAACAACATAGATAACCTTTGAACGATGTAATTTTCTAAATAAAGCGCAGTTTTTCCATGGGCTCTTTCTTTTTGTTTTGAAAGCGGCTTTGCTACACGTTTCGTTATGTCACCTAAGTGTTTGTGTTTTCAGATTTCGCGTTTCATACCGAAGTGAACACAGCAAACATGTACATATCTCGGAAGTTCACCCAGATGGAGCTCTGTGAGCTGGGTTCCTTGCAGTCCATGGAGAAGACAATGTTGTACCCTGCCGTGCAGAAGAACAGTCCTTACAAAGAGTTCCTTGTATGGAGGTGGGTTTATTGTCCAAAGATGCTCTCAAACTGCATGCTGGAAAATGAATACTAACTTTAGTGAACCGTACGCGCACCGGATTGCTTTCACCAACCGGGACCAGAATTGGGTGGTTTGTAACATCAATAAATATGACAACTACTCACAGCCGCAATAAGGTGCGGTGAAGTCTGCTATGATATCTGGTTTTTGTATGAGATTGCGAAAATTTCTTTAATTTCTCATTTTCAGACGGCTCCGGCAAGTGATCGTCTTGTATTGCAGCACGCTTAGGATTCGCCTTAAACATTAATAAGTAATTGCTCTGTATGGCAATATTGGCAACAGCCTATCTTATAAAAACCTATTACCCATTTGATTCCAGTCTAGCCCGCCTTGCAGAGCGCGGTATAATATCCTGCATCCAGCGCCGGGTCAGATCTCCCATCGTCTCCTGCGAGGGCTCGTCTCCAAGAGCGCTGGCTTTGGGAGGAGCAGCTCCTGCCTTCTTGCTGCTTGCCTTCGGATATTTGTTGGCCATTTGCATACTCTTAGTAGAGAGGTGAGTGACTGAGACCTGGAAATTTGCTTCACATCTGCTTGTAAGTTACTCGAATTTAAGTATTCTAAAGCTTTCACATTTTTGATACCGAATAAAAGATGTCAAAGACTGGATTGCTTCGATGCCTAATCCTTTGGAGAAGGCCGTTCTTCCACTTAATGCACAACGCAGCGCTATAATAACGCTGCGTAACGTATTCATCTGTCAGTACCATACTAGAAAAGTCTTTCCCATGTTGACCCAGGTCCAACGCACAACCGCTGCTGCCGGCGTTATCTTAACGTTGCGTTGTGCGCTAAGAGTAGGCACGGCTGTATCTTTTACCAGTATTTTTGTTACAGGACCGTACACCGTATGTATGTATAAACCATAAGTAGCATTGTAAAGAACCATAAATTATCACGTCAGTAGAAATATATCTATCTACAGATAAACTAATAATATGCGTCTGTGCTACTAATATTAATTTGAGTTTTTTTCCATAATTATAAATAATTCCGTAATGATGTAATATAAATCTTTTACTTTCGGATAATTTAGCTCAATTCAAGAAATTAAATTCCAGTTGTGGGAAATAAGATAAAATTATATAATCTTCTAATTTCAAAAGTACCCTTCTGTGAACCCTTAAATTAAAACCCTTCGTTTCCGAATAGCGTATCCCAAAAGCTGTCCATGAAAATGCCTAAATTTTTCACCGAGAAAGGTCTCTTGCAATCACTCCCTATAAGCCAGTGGTTGTCAACCTTTTGATGCTGTAAACCTTATGACCTAATCAGGCAGGTACTTACGCTACCGAAAAACACAAGCCTCTAATTGATTAATACATACACAGCGAGTGAGAGAGAGTGAGTAATCCTTTAAGCAAGCGGAGCAAGCGCGACATTTGACGTTGCGAGTGAATTCAAGAACAAACACGCTCTCGTGCGGAGCAAGCATGCCATTTTCTTGTATGCCATACACGAACAGTACCTACGCGTTTGTGTCAGCTATTCTTAAGATCTGTTTTTCCTTCCTCTATCGCGTAGGGCGTGGGACACCTACTCGATGAACGCTGGTGTAAGATCAGGTTACACGATAGCTGATTTACCGCCGAGACAGTAATTTAAAAAATGACTTTTTTCAGACCTGACGATCCACATAAGTAGTTGTCTTAAAAATGTAATTGCCTCTAGATTGGGAACCTAAGCTATAAGCTGATTGATACAAATAGCGGGTGAAATATTAATCGCCGAACGGGATTCCATCAGGCAGGGCTGCTGGCTGGCTGCTGGCTGGCTGGCTGGCAGTGTGCCACGGATTACGCACCCCTGTTAAAATCAATCTGGATCTACTTGAGTAATGCGCTGGTGGCGGTGTTGATAGATTATTACCCGAAAGTCATGAAGAAGGGTACAGTTTTTGCGGTCTTTGTATGTAAACACTAGATGAGTTTTACTGGAGTTTCTCTTTTTGTGTGGGATACCGAGTCGTCCAAACGACCCGATGAACCCTAGAAAACTGAACTGGAGTAATCTTTGGAGTATAATTCATACTACCTTTATATTGTAGAGCTAGAGGACATGTGATAAAGGTCTTGCATACGCAAATTAAGTACTAATAAATTAAATAATATGTCATTCAGCGACTGGTTGAAATTTTTGATGAAATAATCGAGTTAAACAAATATGATCATTAGTACATGAGGATAATATTTATATGAGCTAGTCGACATTTTCCCTGCTTTTAACTTCAGAAGGAATTTCATGAGTTCCGAAAGTATGTAGGTATGTATGTATGTGGATAAATAGAAGTGGCCAAATGGCTGGACGCATGATGTCATATGAGAAGCTGTTTTCCGTCACAACCGATTCATCACAGCAGCATACATTCAAATATCATACGGTCAAAATGGTGAACTTTTCACGCAAAATACCTTCAAGTTTGAAATTACCGTCTTCGGTCATTTTTTTTAAACATATCACACTTGAGTTTTAGAAATATTGTTTTTGACCGGAATTGGGTCATGTTGAGTGATGGCCGTGAAATTGTGACCTCGTCTCCGAACCCTCGTAACCAGCTATGGCAGGGATATTGTAGTAGCCTTAGGCCGTTCTCACACTTAACGCACAACGCAGCGCTAAAATAACGCTGCGTAAAGCGTCAGTGAGATCTATACTAGAAATGTTATTCCCGACAGCGCTAACGCAGCGTCGAGCATTGGACCTGCGTCAACTTTTTCTAGAATGGATTTGACAGACGCATGCGTTACGCAGCGTTATTTTAACGCTGTGTTGTCCGTTAAGTATGCGAACGGCCTTCGCTACCAACCAGCTATACCAGGGATATTGAATTAGCTTTAAGAAGATTTATGATGAATAGAATAAAGTGGATTTCATCTTATTACCGGTTTTAAGGTGTAAATTATAATCAGAGACAAGATTAATAGAGAGTGCTTGAGGAATATAAAATAGATTTTTATGCGGATTATGCTAGGATTGACCGTCCCGATGACGTAGCAGATAGTATGCCTACCTTCTACGCCGAGGGTCGTGGGTTCGATCCCCACCGGACACAAATATTTGTTAAGTCAATTTTCAAATATTTGTGTTGAGTCTGAGTGTTTTCTATGTTTAATATGTATTTATTTACAAAAAAAAGTATATTTGTATTAGTATCAGCCATCTAGTTCCCATAGTACAAGATTTGCTTAGTTTGGGGCTAGATGGCGCTGTGTGAATTGTCCAGGATATTTATTTATTTATTATGTCTTGTTCGTTGAAGTTTTAGCGCATATTTTGGCAAAATAAACTGTAATTGTATAAAAGTGGGAATCACACTTGTATATCACTCCTCATAGTCGCATTTTGCCATTATTAGATAATACGCAAAGTTCCTACAATTAGGTAGGTACCTACTTCTTGTAATCAACAGAAATTACTAGGTAGTTTTCAAAAATGATTTTCATTTTCCTTTTGAGCCATTTGATACATACATACATATCAGCAAGGTGTGTTTCGCTGAGCGCAGCCACATCCACGTTATAGCGATGAAGTTCTCGAGCTACGATGGCGGTTTTGCGTTCAGGACAGGAGTTGCCATTTCGATCAATTAGAGTTCTCACGTTCCACGCGCCAAATGTCATGATAGATGGTTTCATGCTGTTTTTATTTTTTCTGTTTCGTCGACCACGAGTTAAGTGATGCGGTGGCAGCCGTGGTTACTACCACCTTCCGGGTAGGGACGAGCACTTTTTTAGGGCACATTTTCTAGCCCCCTCCTCGGCTGGGCGAGGAAAGCAGTGCCTCCCTTAAAAGGGCTGCTTTGTCATCCCAGGTGCTGCCGAATTCGCATTGTCGTCCCGATTTGCAATGCAAAAGCGACCACGGCATGTACTCACGCCCCTAGAACCGCCTATGTGCAGGAATCAGACAAAGCCCAGCTTGCACCACGCCAGACCTCTCTACCTCAACCCATCGCCACAGGACTTTGCGTCATCGGAGTCCATTATTCGGAAGCGGTCAGTTGCGCAGGATATATTTCGGTGCGCAAACGTTCGCGCAAACGCAGGCGCACGCACTTAGTCCTCACCCTCCTTGATTCAGTGGAACGGAAAACCGCTACGACTGAAGGAGAGGTCAGACGCAGTGTCTGGCCGACAGTAACTACCCGCGCCCTCTACCGTCGCCCTAGGCCATCCACATTGCCTTGCTGAGTCGCCGAGTCCGCCAAGCCCTTGTGCATATCTGCATTGGGTTGCCATTCTCGCCGAAGCAGACTTTTTATTTGTTACAGCAGAATCAGTGCTGCAGCTGCAGCATTTGGGAAGTTGTATTCCAAGGTTTTCTGCTCGCACGACCTAAAGCTAGACACAAAAATCTCTGTATATATGGCGATTGTGCTGCCAAACCTTCTATACTCCTCCGAGACTTGAAGATCAGATGGTCCGACCGAGTGCGCAATACCGAAGTTCTGAGACGAGCCAATGTTGGTGGCATTGAGGCCTATCTAATGCGTCGTCAGCTACGGTGGTGCGGTCATGTATCCCGGATGTCGGAGGAGAGAGTGGCGAAGCGCATCTTTTATTCTGAGCTAGAGGAGGGCAAGCGAAAGCATGGCGGACAACTCCTCAGATATAAAGATGTTCAGAAACGACACATGAAAAGATGCAACATTGAGCCCACTCAATGGGAGGGTCTGGCAGCACAGCGTCCCGAATGGCGCGGGATGGTTAAGAGGCAAGTCCGCGAGTTTGAGGAACAGCGTAAAGCAGACCTCGACGCTAAGCGCGATGAGCTGAAGGCCCGTCCACCCGTCGCCATTAACTATAATTATGTAAATGGCAAACTCACGTGTCCACTCTGTGCACGGGAGTTTTCTGCCAAAATTGGCTACAATAGCCATCTCCGGGCGCATCAGCGCCGATCTGATTAGGAGTCAAAGTGGTCGCCATGGCCGAAATCGGTCGGAGAGATCATCATCATCATCATAATCATCATCATCACATACATATATCACGCCTTTATCCCTTGCGGGGTAGGCAGAGCGTTAACGGCCGTAAAAATACGGTCGCTATCGCTACGTCTGACATTTTTGAGGATTGTTTTCCAAGGTTGTTTCAGAAAACATGCGTATCACTATACTGACAGGTTGTAAGCCTGTCGCTTAAAAATTGTAATACGCCCATACTCTCGAGTCCCTTAGTCGCCTCTTACGACACCCGCGATAAGGATGTGGGGTGATGCTATTCTAAGCCGGCATCACACGGCGCCATTTGACAGCACAAATATATATTACTAATTTTCAGTTCTCTGAAAAGCTTGTCTACTAGTTACTCTATCAGAATGATTAACATTGTGCCCTAGGGCTGTTTAACGTGATATACAAGATAAGGGAATATTAAACAAGGCAAAATAGTGGTACCTAGCCACAGTCTAGACAAATACCAGTCGTGTAACTCTTATCTTTTCTATCAGCGTTATAAACATCGTACCGTAAAAGAACATATTCGAATAATAAATATCGAACAAGATTAAACAGAATCTACCCACAGTTGAGAAGAAAAATTAGTCCAAGAAGGGTATAAGACTTGGCAGCATTCTTGAACCTTGTTCAAAATTTAACAATAGGTAGATACATACGAAATAGAATTATGAAGGATTCAAATGGTTATTGTCTAACAAACTCGAAAGAAACTTTCTATGACTACTAAAACTGTATCATATAATGATGGAAATTGTACTTTTCAAAAAACTGGGGTGTTACAGATAACTTGGGTTGATTTATTTGGAGTGTGTAGGTTGAGGCAGAATTGACTGCTTAATAATAATATGAATTTGTTGTACTTGCTCTTTTTACTTTTACTGTGTCATGAGTGAAGCTTGATCCGCTTTTAACCTTACGATAACCTTATACTGTTTCACTAATCACGCTGGGTTTTAGAATTTAACAGTGAATATTATACATATAATAAAATGATTGCTCTACAAACAATAACATTTTTATTTGCTACCCTCAAAAAAATGTTTCCAATCGCTCATTAAAGCAAAGTTTCTTGTATGTACATTATTATTATTAGCCACTGTCGTCCCACTGCAGGGCAAAGGCCTCCCTCCCTTTTTTCCATTCTTCCCTATTTTGGGCCGACTCCATGTGTGTACATATGTATCATAAAAAATATATTGCCAAATGCGTAAATTATATGTGCTACTAGTGGACGCCCGCGACTCAGCCCACATGGAAGTTGGTTTTAACCTCCCACAGGAACCTTTTTTCGGGATAACATCTGTTCTATGTGTTAATCCAAGTCAGCCTTTATCAGTGTGCCATATTTCATGAAAACCGGTTCAGTAGCTAGGAGTGAAAAACTTCTTCACGCATAAACTACTGGACTGATTTTCATGAAATCTAGCACACACATAGATGATGAAATAGATTAACACATAGGATAGTTTCTATCCCGAAAAAGTGCTCCGCCGTGTGGGATGCAATGAGATTAGAACCGGCACCCGCTAGTTTATAATATTAGTAAGATTAGCAGCATTAAAAAAATATTTATAAGTAATTGAAATTCTTCATATAATTATAATGCAGAACCTATAAGTTGATCTCTTAAATAAGTAACTAGGTGTGTAGCGTACAGTATGCTTATACACCTTTAAACTCCAATGAGAGTCGCATCACGTACGGCCCAGCAATCACTCGGCTGGCCAGATTCCAAAAAGAGTAATTCCTCAGGGTTGCATCTTGACTCCGCATTATTAATGGTGCTCTGTCAGTAGTACATTTAATTTAGTTCCTTAATTCTTCCGCCTGACACTAGGGTTCCTCGGGTTGTTAGACGACTCGGTGTCCCACACTAAGAGAGACAGAGAGAGAGAGAGAGCATACTTCATATTCTTAACAGCCTCAACAGTTCACTGCTGGACATGGGCCTCTCTCTGTTGGGGCTATTGCCTTACGCTTGGCAGGCGGATTGACAAGCGTAGTGTAAGATGTTGCATTCATAGGGAACGCTGCTTGCCTTGATGATTGTTCCAGTCACTTTTTACGACGCCCACGGTCAGAATGCTCTTTTGTGCCGGCACATCACGGCAATCTGGTTAGAGTACATAAATAAGCCTTTGAAGAAACGAAAACAGAATGGTAAACCTAGTTGCTTTCGCAAAAGATATAGGCGTGAGTGACGCGTATAGGTGAATGTAGTTACTTTGCATTCTTCAGATTAAGTAGGTAAAGACAAAAGTGAAAATTTTTCGGGGTTGTGTACAGCAACAAACTTATTAGCGCTCTGAAACATCGAGGTAATTATATTCCTTTTAGTTTGATCGAGATAAAAGCTCTTTTCCCAGCAACTTTGGTGTAACGTACTATTAAAGATATATATTTTTTCTTTTTTTTTCTTGGCTAAGTATATTTATTACGCCCACGAACCGCAAAGCAAGCAGACCCCTAGCCAATTGCTAGTTTGCCAAATACCTAAAATTCTACCTGAGTTTCAAGTTGCCGTAACGTCTAACCTGGCTGCAAAATACTGCGAAATTCCAGTTATTTGTGTCGCTTCCTGTTGGAATAAGAGCCAACAACTAGACGAGCAATGAGATGTAGGAGTATAAACAAGCCTTATATTTCTACAAGTACTTCCCCATACCTTTCTAAACCCCGCAACAAACAGGCACGTGCTGACGATTCTGACAACCGTAATCAGGCATTTTTATACACATTTGAAACATGCTTTTTACGTAGATATAGTACCTGTAAATAGGTATTTCCATTTAATTCCTGATTTTGCTTCTAAAGGTAGCAAACAGTACTTTTGATCCCCACAACACATCAACATTTTATTAAGGTGCGTCAGAATATACATACAGCAGTTTAATGGGCTGATCCACCCCCTTAAAACATTTGTATTTGTAACATTTTTACACCAGGTATATTTGAAAGTTATTTCATTAAGTTGCGTCAGAATTAGCATAATATAGTTCAAAAATAAAATTTTGTATTGTATAAGATAATACAACTCGTGCGGAAAATCTTAAGTCGGTTCCCTATCTATTTGCATAAAAATATTAGCCATAACATAGGTTGGCGCAATGTACATTGAAGTAAAGATACATACGCATAAAAATAGTAGGCATAACACGTTAAGCATAATTTATTAACCGAACCTAACCTAACTTAACCTAATGTCTATAAAAATACTAACCTAACCTGACCTAACCTAATGTCTATAAAAAATTGTTAGACATGAGTAAACTGTATTATGCCAAGATAAATATTATGCGAAATAATGTTTATGACAAAGATATAAAAGGGGAAAAAGAATTATGCGAAATATGTTATGCTAAAACATATTAGTGGAAAAAACATTATACTAACGAAAGGGATCCCTCATAAGTCATATTCAAACAATTTTAAACTCCTCGCGGGACTGATAAATCTATACGCAGCTGTATAATTAATACTAGTCTCGATAGCTGGAACCAAGTAGTGTGCATTTTTATTGATTATAAAAAAGCATTCGATACTTTGGACCACGAAGTCCTGCTGCAATCGATGGAAGAGTGCGGAATTCGTGGTCCAACGAATAACTGGTTTCGAACTTATTTAACTAATAGAACCATCCGAACTGTGGTAGGCGGCGTGGAAGGAGCAGAATGTGCAGTAGAACTCGGAGTCCCAACCGGTTCAGTGTTTGGCCCAGTGGGCTACGTCATGCACGTCAACAGTGTGCCTAATGTAGTACGGTACTGCCGGGTGTATATGTATGCAGATGATATGTGTCTAATCTACTCTTCTAAGAACATCGACGAAATAACTAAATACCTACAACTTGACTTAGATAACATCTCAAAATGGGCCCATGATAATGGGATATTAATTAACCAAAAGAAGACAAAGTGCATACATATACACTCGCCATACAATAGATCAGCTGCTAAGGTGAACCTCGATAATATAACGATAATCGGGCATACGTATGAATGTATGCACAACAGCGTGGCCGCCGGACAGCGACAATCTGTGTGTAACTGTGACAGTCTGCAGTTTGTCGATACATTTAGGTATTTGGGGTTGAATGTTGACCGTAAATTTAATTGGAAAGAACATGTCAGTGGAGTATGTACAAAACTGAGGATCCTACTAGGGAAATTTTACCACCTAAAATCAATTGTAAACAAACGAACCCTACGAATGATTTATTATGCACTGGTAGATTCTTCTCTCAGCTATGGACTGAGTTGTTACGGGAGAACGTTTGATACATACCTCAATGAAATAAAAAACATCCAGACAAGATTCCTCAAATATTTGGTTAGTCGTAAAATAAAAAAATCCTGTAAAGGAGATTATGAAAAACTGTACTCAATAACCAAGATTTTGCCTGTAAAATCCAGACTGCATTATTTGTTAGTACTCGAGAATTATTATAAAGAAACATTTAAAGAACTTGTTAAAAATAAATATAACACAAAAAGGGTACGGGAAAGGAAATATATTTGTCAAAAAACTAAAAATTACTACGGCCAAAGAACTAATAAATTTGTTATACCTAAAGTTTTTAACAGGCTGGATTTTACTAGACAAAACACAAAAATGAGCAAGGAGACGCTAAAGAAGCGACTTAAAAATGAATTGATACTGCTTTTAGGTTAGACATGTTAAGAATAGTATGTAGTTAGTGCTTGTGATGTGTATCGCGACATAGATTTTCTTTACACCTTAGTGTCAAATTTGTTTCACCTGTTTTGATAAAACCTATACGATCTTACACGAGATAAGTCTTTCTGCGGGACGCATCATAGGCCAGTAGGTAGTAAATAGCTTATAAGTTTTGCATGCATAAATAATTTGTTAGTTATAGTAATGTATAGGTATTGCAATGTTAAGTAAGCATAGAGTGCTATCTTGCCAACAAACTGCTTTCGCAGTTTGGCGAGAATGTTAATAGTTTTATATTGTAATACCTGTAAGTTCTCAATAAATAAATAAATAAATAATAACATTTTAAGCTAAAACCAATCGCTATCATCGCCTATAGTATTCGTGGTAGCTGGCTCTCCGTCTATGTTGTTGGAAAGCTTACGCCAGCATTCTCGGCTAATGCCGCGTCTGCAAGTTTCGGGCGGCGCGGCGGGTCCGACCGGATCCGCGCTGCTCTTTTCAGCGCACTGTTGGAACGGATGCGATCCTGTTCCAATGCTTTTCATAGTTTTGGAAGAGGATTCGGAACTGTTTGTATTATTTCAGGTACTTGGGATTCAAAGACCGGGAAGTCTCTCTTTTCGTGTGGGACAACGAGTCGTCCGGGAAGTGACTTGAAACTTTAATGTCTTTAACGATAGATGTAGACATACATACATATACATACATACATGTCTCACGCCTTTATCGCTTGGGGGTAGGCATGGTGTTAACGGCCGTAAAACGGCCGCCGTTCCTTCAGATGACTCATGTATCACTGTAGTGACAGGTTGACAGCCTGTCGCTTAAAGTTGTTATACACATAAAAACATACCCTTACCCAGTTATGATGCGTAACCGCGACTTCGATTTTCTCTACACTTGTAGACAAAATTATTCACTTGTTCTGATTCTCCATACGATTTGACACTTGTGAAATCTTCTCGCCCGCAAAATAAGTCTCTATACTGTGCCCATCATTAAGGGGTTAGTCGCCTCAGACGGTAAATTCTAGTCACGAATGTTACTTAATTAATAAGCACCACTTTCCCTGTCTGGCTTGGAAAGATAACTGTAACTTAAAGAAAAGAACCGAAGTTTGAAGTAACACTTTAAGCCCGGCTGCTTCATGGCGGAGTTGTAACGAAACTAATCTGTCAGACGCGGAGACGGTCACGATCTTGGTTAACTTAAAGTTGAAGTGAAATCTGGTCATAATACGATAGGTGATTGAAAAGGTGCTGCATAAAAAGTAGTATACATTATATCACGTCTTTATCCTTTGCGGGGTAGGCAGAGCTTTAACGCTGCATGAATACGGTCGCTATCGCCACGTCTGACATTTTTGAGAATTGTTTTCCAAGGTCGGTTCAGAAAACATGTGTATCACTATAGTGACAGGTTGTCAGCCTGTCGTCTAAAAATTGTAATACCACTATACTCTCGAGGTGCCTCTTACGACACCCGCGGGAAAGATGTGGGGCACACATCACATGGCACTGAATTTAGTTACTAATAATTAAATATGGATTAAATTAAAAAAAAAGTGTTGTTTTCGATGTTGGTACGTGACTGGCGCGTGGTCTGCGGCTGCTACTTCGACCCTACTTACAGGTTTTATTAGGTGCGACCGACGCGGGCCGCGGGTGAGACAAAGCCTGAATGATGAGGCGGCTCGCATCCCTGATTCCCCTGATATTTTCAGCCCTTAAGGGATGTCTTACGTACACACACGCATTGGCAAATCCCATATCTAACGTACAACGCTGCGCTATTTAAGCACATCCGTAATACACGTGACGTGCGTGGCGCGAGCCAGTATTTATTTTGTGACGTTCGTCTGACAGATGAAAGGAAATTTCAAATTCCCCATACTACAAACTGACGTTGAGGCAGAACCAACGGATGAACGTTATTTGACCGACGCATCTGTTGACGCGGTTCCATGCGTTGAACGCAACGTCGGTATGGGAAGTTCGAAATTTAAATGCATCTGACAGACGCGCGTTACGTGCATTACAAATGCGCTTAAAGTTGATGAAATGTATCTAATATTATGGCGACAGGCTGACAACTTGTCACTATAGTGATTCACGACTTATCTGAAACGACCCTCAGTTTTGTCAGACGTGGTGATAACGACCATGATTATCACGATGATGATGATGATCTCTCCAACCAATTTCGGCCATGGCGATCAATTCGACTTCTAATCAGATCGCTGATGCGCCCGGAGATGGGTATGGTAGCCAATTTTGGCAGTAAACTTCTGTGCACAGTGTGGATAACGACCGTATTGCCTGCCCCGCGAGGGAAAAAGGCGTGATTTGTGTATATGTGTATGTATTATATTTCACATGAGTGGTAGATTTGCATTGCAACTTATTCTCGTAACTAAATAAACCTCAAACAAAAAATTCAACCGTAACATGAGTCGAGTGAAATGAGTGAAATAAATGCGGGACGGTACCGAGTTCAGCCGGGACATTACTCACGGGAATCCCGGGATTTGGCGGGTTCCCGGGGAATCTCCTTACATTACCGTTGAATGGGTTTATATGGCTGGAGGCTGCAGTTAAAAAATGAAAAGTTTACGGCGCACGGACATTGGACATGGCTTATGTTTGACCTACATTTTGTCGCAGGAATCTGTTAAAATGATTTCAGACGAATATAATTCCAATGTGATTTCAGAGTCATTGGATATCTTTTTTATCACCACCATCATCAAAACCACTGAGTGCCTTCACAGACCAAATTTTTATGCCATACTTGTGGTGGTCGAGATTCCGCGAATCGACATACTGATGCGCACAGTATAGAGACTTATCTCTCGGACGAGAAGACTTCACAAGTGTCAAATCGTATGGATTTTATCAAAACCAATTAATAATTTTGTCTACAAGTGTACTTAGAGAAAATCGACGTCGCGGTTGCGCATCGTAACTACCCAGTTATGTACCAGTACGAGTACACTAACCCTAGTGCACTTCTTCTTCTTCTACAGCCAGAATACTGTACTGGAGGAAATAATTATTTTAAGAACTGTAGCTAATTTTTTATGCATTCAACAGCTAACAAGGTTATCAGTCTTCGTGGTAGGAGCTTCGGTAGGAGGCCGTAGCAATCTTGAGCTGCACTTTACTACAGCCTTAGCAGTCTACTGCCAGACTTGGGCTTTCTCCGGCTATTGGGGGGTATTGTCATACTCATTACGCTAAGCTAGCAAATTGGCGCGCGCAGAGCATGGTCTTGTAGATATTTACAAGGATTTTTTTTACTTGTTCCGTGGATACGTCGTCACTTTTTATGACACCCAGACAGAGGTAGAAAGAGGGTGATAGTATTCTTCCACTTTTTTTATCTGGGACACAGATTCGTCTAAAAATTCAACCTATTAGTCACTTTAAAAACCTTCTACTTACCACTTTTTTATCTTTTTCTACATACTGTGTGTACGTAAGTTAAACTATCTCCAAGTCAGCACCATTAAAATAAAAGAAATCCACCGTATTCCCAAGAACTTGGCGGCCATATTTCTTCCTCTTAAGACTCCGTTTCACGACTTGACCCTCAATCGTCGCCATTCTCAGGTGATTTTAAAATTGTCTAGCAAGATTAATGCAGGGTTCGGATAGTGGAATGTGCCACGTCGTGGTGCGGTGCTAGTTCGAGCGGGAAAAGTCAACAAGTTATGTTGTACTTGGTATACTTTTTTGTCATTTTAGACGCTAAAGTAAATCATGAACAGAATTACATGATGATTTCGATGACATTTGAGGGAGTATATTACATTAAGCCGAAATATTTAAGTTTAGGGCAGACCACTGCTGTGGATTCTAATAGGCTAATTAAAAAACAAATAGCTACTGACCTGACCATGTCTTCTAAGACGAAAAATTGGAAAGTTTATGTAAACCATCGGACTAATGTGGTTGCTGACGCTGAAAGTTTTAAAAGATAATTGAAATTGGAGCGTTTGAATTAACAGGCGTGTTGATCATTTATCTAACGTACTTAGCTATTGGTGTCATGTCATACACGTGCTGGCTTAGTTTAACAGAGCAAGTGCCCATTACAGTCCTAAGGCCCATGGGCTCATTTTTCGATTGCCCCATTCTTTTACTCCATAAAATTTAGCTTGATACCTGTGATATTTGACAGATCTATACTAAATGAGAAGTAAAAAAAAGAAAATGGACCTTATGTCATACCTTTTGCCTGAAACTGACAAACATCATAGGTATTCCAGTTTAGGTATCCGCTAGCACTATGACTTCAAAGTTAGTGCAAGCCTTGGATTTGGTCCAGGTTTCACCTTCGGGGTTTGCGCAGTATTAACTCATCTCCCAAGAATGAGGACACGTACTCGCGTCATTCCATATATTTCCCCTGTTTGCTGGTGGAATGGAATTTCTCATTTCAGTGTCTGTCATTTGCTGTTTAGTCTATTTCAAGCGCTACTGATGGATTAGTTGATTTCAGTTCCTTGCCAACAATGTGATGCAATTCGTAGTAGTATACGTAATCCTTACGAAAATAAGGAGTACTATTTACTCATACAACCAAGAAATAAAATACATAGTTTTAGCTGAAGTAAATCCCACATCTAACCCACGGCGCTGTGCATTTTTAGCGCATCCGTAACGCATGCATCCGCCAGATGTAAGAACTTTCAAATTCTCAAAACTCACGTTAGCACCAGCAGATGAACTTGCGTTGTTGGCGCAGGTTCATGCATTAGACTTGCGTCAGCGTCGGTTTTAACTAAATAAGGAAATATGAAATTTCCATGTATCTGGCAGACGCGTGTGTTACGGATGCGCTAAAATAGCGTTAAGTGTCAAAACTACTTAGCTAATAATTATGATGTCTTTGTTTTTGCCATATACCTAAATTCGCACACCAATCTGCTTTTTTACGAGTTAACTCATTACGGCTACTTACCTGAAGAAAGCTCCAATATTCAACGAACAACGCAATACAGACAGGTTTGTAATATTGTACCTAAGTAGCATACTCATACATACAGGTAGTATATTGAAGGGCCCTGATTTGATAATCTAGTCAAAAGGTCATTTTGTCTACTCAATCATGCAACAACGCAAGCCCTCTCAATCTGAGAGTTTGACTGAATACAGTCAAAATAACGCGTTCTTGTAAAGAAGTGATTCCGCTACTCCAAAAATAGCATTAATCAAGTTTACTACTACCTCTACAGCCACAACCGTCCGCTGTTGGACATAGGCCTCCCCCAAATCGGGGGATATTGGCCATGTTCACTACTTTAGGCAGGTGAATTGTCGAGCGCAGTGCAAGATGTTTAATTCAAAGTAAACAACCATTTCCTGGATAATTATCCCTTATTTTACGACAACCACAGGTGGACATGGGGTGATGCTATTCTAAACCAGCATCAAACGACATGTTGTATCGTTGTACAAAGATATTTCTCTGCAATAATGTCCCTCAGAATATGCTGCGGCACGCAACAGTGTAATTTTGTTTGAAGACGGCGCGGTAGAGGCATGCTTCCTTGCGATCAATAATAATACTGTTGTTGTAAGGTTAAGATTGCGTAAAGATAAACATCATGGATTACTAAGGCGAGCCTTATAGGCTGGAAAACTAGGCTTTGCAGTAGCAATTTCACTACTCAAAAAACTGAAAAACCTGAGCACACTGACTTGGTTACAAATTTTATCGACTAGTAAATAGGAAGCAATTTTTTTTTAGAAAATTATAAATGGTAAGCATAATTGGACTTCCATTAGTCACATAATTACTAACAAACATCTTGCATGAAAGGAAGATAAAGAATGTAAAAAAATAACTGAAAATATTTTAAAGGGGTAATTCAGTCCATGAAACTGAACAACTCTCTGAGAATCAAGGTAGTGACTTGGTGGGCTGATACATTTTGTGTGGGATGTAATTTTTTTACATATTTTGACCTGTGTTCCTTGGGAAAAATGGTTCAGTTGCATAGACTAGTTCGACTTTTTAACATTTTCAGTTTTTCGACGTGCAGCCGGCTGCACGCACCAAAAAACATGGCTCATGTGGCGTGACCTCGCTCTTTTCTTAAGACGTCCTCACGTTCAACTATCGTCAGTAAACCGACTTTACAGACAGCCGATTTTTTAATGTAAAATAGACACAAGACACGAGTATCACCGATGCAACAAAGTTTCTTAATCCCGTCGGCGCACGGCCGGTCGAGTGAAAAATAAAAACTCGCCAAGAGAATGTTGAACTGAAAGTTAGCTGGGTTCCCGACACTTGTTCAACCCTTTGTCGAACTTTCAAGTGTACGTGACTAAGTTGGCTATCGTAAATATTTGGCGAAAACAAGTACGTAAACAAGTGAGTTCTTTCTTCTTTTTGACCTGGAAAAATAATAGGAAGAGGCAAGCAAGATTTTCATATGCTTACTAGATCATCTTCATCATTGGCCCCGTACGTCTGTAACAGACAGTTTAATCAGTGTCTGAGGCAAGACTTTTCGTGGCGATATAAGTTGATGCGGAAGCGGCATGAATTCCCGCACACGCTACAGGTGAAGGTGGAATTACATGCTTGTTTAGATGTCGTTTAATTTTGCCTTTTGTTGGCGAAATCAGAAAACCAGGCATTACCGTGATTGTTACGCCCATCACACACGTTTTCGCCATTCGTCCCTATCCTCAGCAAGCTTCTCCCAGCTTTGATGGTCAATGTCAAACGCAACCATATCCCGCTTGGCGCAATCTTTGACACACAGCATGGGTCTTCCAACCACTTACTCTAAAGGTTTCATGTGTATTGCAATTTTAGGTGACAGGCTGGCAAACTGCCTCTACAATGATACACCCCCCATATTTGTCAGAAGTGGCGACGACAATCGTAATTTTACAGCGATCAACGCTCTACCTACACCGTAAAGGGTAAAGGCATGATGCGCGTATGTTTGTATATAGGTTAAGACGAAAAAAAATAGATAAAGAACTAACTAAGTATCAGCTCAAAAACAAATCGGATAGAGTTGAATTACGTTATTCAAGTCACAAAACAAACTCCAGTAAACTGTACCAGTTCTGAAAAACTCAGCTTCTCGAACTTTCTGAATTCATTCCAAGTTTGAAACCAAAAAGTAGACCAGCAGCTGACTGGCAATCTCTGCGCGGTACTCTAAAACAAAAAAAGAAAGATCTAGAAGTAATAAAGCGATGAAGGAAATGAGTTCCGCTACTGAGTTCGCGGGATCCGTTTCCGGAACACAGTTTTATTACAACTCTACACTAATATCGAGTCTAATAGCCTTTTGATTTAAAGCAATGAGTAAATATGAAGTTCTAAACCCAGCAACAAAGAAAGAATTGATAATTCTCCTACTTAGGCAGATTTTGACGAAGATACAGCAAAGAATACTAACTATTGCTACTTGGTGCAAGTATTATTGACTGTGAAAACATATTAAAATGTACGTTTCAAATCGATCTCCAGATGGATATTGACAAAATAACAGGCAATTCTAATGACATCTCGAAATCGCACTCATGATCGATCGAGTGCGACTTATTAATGTGGGCCTTAATGAAAGGTTGGTTCCGACCACGCAAAGTTTAGTCCCAGAGTTCTGAATTGTTTGACTTCAAAGATTTTCATCCTGAGTAAATTATAATCGTATTTTAATTATCACATATGAATATTTGCCAAAAATATTATGGTATTAAATGAAATTTGTTTTAAGTAAAGAATAATGAAAATATTTTATTCACAGAAAATCAACAAAATAATGATTAGGTAGCCGGGCCCGACAGAAAAACGGGAGGCAAGAAGAATGCTTACGTAATCTTTACCTACCTAAAATCAATACACACATCTCGTACACAAATCTTGCCTATATCCCTGGGGGGGTAGGCAGGGCGATGACGACCGTAAAATACGGTCATTATCGCCACGCATGATAAATGTTTGGGGGTCGTTTCAGATAAGGCTGTAGTAACAGGTTGTCAGACAGTCGCCTAAAATTGCAACACGCATGAAACACTCGAGCACTTAGTCGGCTTTTACGACAAACAAAGGAAAGAAATGGGGTGTGCTATTCTAAGCCAGCATCACACGGCATAACAAAAGTTAAGTTTAAAAAAATACTCGTATTTGCTTCATGCTTCATTTACCTCTACTATCGTGAATCCATATTTTATTTTGTGAATGAATGAAATTGTTTATTGGATAATACAAAACCCACTGAACAATTTCATGAGCACTTTCAAAGTGAACTGAACAAATTAGAAAGTATTTTTATAATTCAATCTGAGATTATACGCACGATGGGTCGGAAAAGGTTGGCCTCAGGGACCTAAATCTACTGGAAGTGATGTAACAAAGTTTTTGATTTGTTTACGAAAAATATGTAGGAAGTATACTTGATACGTATACTATTGATATAATAAATGCGAATGTTTGTAAGTTTGTTTGTTACTCCTTCATCGCAAACTCCCCTTAAATTACAAAACGAAATGCGATGACCTTTAGTATATTTTGGCAATCGACTAAAATGGACCAATTTCTGGTCGAGTAATATTGGACGAGATGTAGTCGAGGCCTTAACAGGTAAACGAGACCAGAAATTGTCATTTTGGCTGAGGATAGTATAATTATTTTGTTTCATTTGCGAGGAAACATCATAAATCCACATTCTAAACGTGACAAATTTTGAAATACGCAAGCAGCATGCGTTGGATTTGCTAACGTTTCATTGAATAAAAAAAGATGCGCGGCCAAATCACATTCTTTAAACTTCAATTAAAATTGTTTACCACCTTTTTTTCTGGACAAGGCCCGACATATATGTATGGCATTTCATTATTGTCGTGTTTGCGTGCCTCTGCCAACCTGACGACTTATATGATTGGATTTTCGTAGGTATTCTTTTTTGTACAATAATAATTTAAAATGGAATAAAAGTTGGATTATAATCAAAGAAGTAGGACACAATTATTATGCTGAAAAGAAGAAATTGGATACTGGCATTACATTCAAATGTCACTCAATTGTCACATTGTGAAGAGAGACAATCACGACACGATTAATCGTCTTATAACCGAGTACTTCCTCCATTGTTTATCTGTGGCCTCTTTTGGAATCACTTAGCCGAAGAAGGGTTTTAAATAAATATTTCAAAGGGCCTCATTTATTCTGGATGATGTAAAATACGTTGTAGGGACAGAAAAAGGGTGTCGTAAGTGTTCTGTTGGTCGCCAAAAGGTACATACAAATTTTATTGAGTCACGTAAATAACTCATTCAGGTGATAAAGGTGTGAGTTTACGTAATTTACATACATACACACACTACGCCTTAATCCCTTACGGGGTAGACAAAACCTACAATGGGTTTAGATGCGGTGTTTTAAGTATGTAGTGGGTAAAAGGTTTATTATACGTAGCGTTGCATGTAATATACCTACATGCCCAGATTAGCAGTAGGTACGAAAACAGCGTCTTGTTCCAAATATCATCTTGTGACTATTATCACACCCAATATCAACTTTTGGCTATGCGGCGTAGAAACAGCATGTTATGTATGCCAAGTTCACTTACAGTCGCCATCACATCATCCTATCTATTTAAAGTATCAATGTATACTGGTTTGTCTTAGTATTTGTATAGAAAACCAGTGTAAATTGATCTCTTAGATATAGTTACACGATGTGTGAGTAGGTTAGGTTAAGTGGGCCTATCATTTAAACCTATCCATTTATAGAATTTGCATAGAAAACCAGAATATTATTAGGTAGGTTAAAAGATAGGTTAGGTTAAGACGTTATGAACCTATCCACTTAAGGGATTAACTTATAATGGTTTTTCTTAGTATTTGTACAGAAAACCAGTATAAATAGGTCTCTTAAATGGCGAGGTTGATATGCTGGTATGGACAATACAGCGTTTGTAGCAAACGGCGCTACGCAACAATGGCAAACTTAATATCTGAAGTATGGCACTCGCAGAATGTTGCATAACTTATGGTGGCTTACAGGGGTGGATTCAGTTTTTAATGTTTATATCTTTTGCTCTATTTCCCGAAATACTCGTTGGGTTGCTTGTATAGTTACGCTCGGCTCCAGTTAGATAATGAAATGGTCATTTTAAGTTTGATTGCGTGAGGATTAGGAACGGTATGAATTCCAAACTTATGTAACCTAAGTCGATATCGTGATTACACAACAATACATCTCAAAATTCATCCTCAAATTCACTTGAGCTAATGATATAATATTGGATTGTGATCAAGTGTAGTCCAGGTACTGTTTTAAAGAAATAATGATCTCTCTAACCGATTTCGGCTATGGGGACCACTTCGACTCCTAATCAGATCGGCGCTGATGCGCTTGGAGATGGTTATTGTAGCCATTGATCTACAACAACCCATTGTAGCCAATTTTGGCAGTACAAGTAATATCCAATTACTAATTGTCTAGGCGTGCGTTGTGGTCCAAGCTGGGCAGAACGCGTGTGCATGCTTAATACGTGTTAGATCCGCGAACGTAATTTGAACACGCACCGAATGCGTCCCTGTGACACAAACAAATATTAACATTCTAATCTGGTGGTCGCAGATCGGATGGAAGCAAGCCAACTGCCTTCTTGCTGTGCGCCGCATAAATCATACCACGCCTCAGCCGTGCTGATATCATTGGGCGTGTTTCCTTCAAACATACATACATACATTCACAAATCACATCTTTCTTCCTCGAGGAGTGGGCAGAGCGTTAATGATCACAAAATAACCGCCGTTATCGCCACGTCTGACAAATATCGAGGGCCTTTTCTGATAATTAATATGTATCACTGGAGTAGTAGGATGTTAGCCTGTTGCCTAAAATACATACATATACAAATCACGCCTTTATCTGTCACGGGGTAGGCAGAGCGTTAACGACCACAAAATAGCCGCTGCTATCGCCACGTCTGACAGATATTTGAAGGTCGTTTAAGATGATTTGTGTATCACTGTAGTTACAGGTTGTCAGCCTAAAAAGTTGTAATACACATGAAACCCTCGAGTCTCGTAGTTGCAGTTGTATAACATATACGTCTAATGAATTGAGTCATGACTGTACACGACGGAGTGCTAAAATATCGCAGAGGTCTGTCAGATATATACTAGAAATATCAATCCCCATACTAAAACCGCACTGGATGCAGCGCTAGCGCAGCGCTCCGTCTTGCGTTATGTGTGCGATCCCCCTAAATTATTTTTTCATGTATTTCCGCGACGTTTCGAACCAATCGGTGGTTTTTCGTAACTCATTTATGTCAATAAAATCGGGTCAGTAAAACTGAGTGGTCTGTGTGAGAAACCTCTACTACAAAATCTGGTAAAAGCAACGCTAGTTATGAATAAGAAAGTGGCTTTATTAGGGCAATGCATTTTGTGGAAAACGGGAAAAACTAGTTTGTCTACTTTAGTTGAATTATCTTTGAGTGTTTTTACTTTACTAACCCACGCAGAGAGTTAAAGTTTCCCCCTTATGGGGGGAGGTCAATGTCCAGCGGTGGACTGTCGTGGCTTGTAAGGTAATGAAAACATATACAGGGTGTAAAAAAAAATGCTGCCAATATTTTAAGGGGTGGACCAGCCCATGAAACTGAACAGCTTTCCCCAAGGAACATAGGTCGTAATGTGAAAAAAATCTGGACCTCAAAAATTTCCTCACATTCCGACCAATGTTCCTTAGGGAAAGTTGTTCAGTTACATGGGCTGGTTTACCCCTTAAAATATTTGCAGCTAATATTTTTACACCTATACATGATTCCATCATTCTGGTGAGATGGTGTTCAAGCTTCGGTAGAAAGCGGCTGGCCAGTCATGTCGAGCTATGGAAAAGTCTATGATAGTAACGTACATAGTTTAGGAATGTAGAAAACTGAAGTAGCAGAGACACATCTATTCACACACACATCAGCCTATAGCAGTCCACTGACATAGGCTTCCCTCAGGGTACGCTACAATGAACGATCTCCAGATGCGTTATTTTAGCACGTTTTTTTTATGAAAAAGGCCTAAAAGGCTTCTTTAAGCAAATTATCATAAAGAAACTGTATTTAAAAAAATTGAATAGCCCATGTATTTTGACATCGCATCACAGGTTTGCTTAAAAGTCGACTTTATCTCTATGCACCTTCCATATTTTTATCGGAAAAGTTTTTACTAAGCTATTTACATAAAAAACGTCAAAAATTACAAAAATTTCCTCTCTATAATTTATAGGCCATATATACACTGTCGTTTCCGAGGTAATGACCCGTTCACAATCACTCAGCGTAATTTTACGCCTGCCTCGTAAAATATAATGTGTTCCACTCGGGTGACAGCATACTATTTTGAGTTCCTTTTCTGTTTTATGGGACATTCAGTTCACGAACGACCAGGGTATATCGAACTTGTTTTAAGGTGTCACAAAAACTCTGATGACTACTTATAATATTACGAAAAAAAAGTGAAAACAACTCGTTGAATTGTGCTCGCCAATCCGCTTACTAAACGTTATGAGTGACAACTACTATCCTAAAAGGTCCATGTCCAGCAGTGGACCACTGTAGCTGTTATATCGTAAGGGTCAGTTCACACCGAGACGCGACGCGACGCGACGCTGCGCGCACATTTTTCATAGAGCGACTCAGTAATCTGAATTCTCACAATGTAATGTGTATCTTTTCGTGTAGTGAATAAAGTATATTCTGAGTCAGAATATACTTTATTCACTACACGAAAAGATACACATTACATTGTGAGAATTCAGATTACGTTGCACCACGCAGCAGTAAGCCTCGAGGTGCCTCGCGGCGTAGCGCGACGTATAGTGACGCAACGGTGCATCGCCGGTACAGCGAGGCGTCGTCCTGCCACGATTTTAAGATGCGCCTCGCGACGTTGCGATGCGTCTCGGTGTGAATTGACCCTAAGAGGCGACTAAGGCACTCGACGGTTTCATGTGTATTACAACTTTAGCCAAAAGGCTGACAGCCTGTCATTACAGTGATACATGAATGATCTGCATGGGTCTTCAAATTTAATTATCAGAAGTGGCGATAGCGACCTTATTTACCGATTTTTTTTGCCAACCCCGCAAGGTAATAAGGCGTGATATATGTACGTGTATAGTACACAATTTAATGATGACTGTATTTAAAATTATACTACTGATGATTAATCTAACTAAGTTTAGCCTAATTATGCTATCAATTAAGTTAATTAATGGACCTCAAGTCTGTCTGAACACGCTTTTCCGAAGTTATAAATAAATTTGACAATCTTGTCCTAGCTCGTTATTTAGTTAAGTCAGAGACTTTAGTTTCAGCCGAATTAATTTTAGCTGAAAGTGAAAGTTTATTTTCAACGTTAATTCTGAAGACGTTTTCTAGGCACGTATTATACATATTTAGAAATTCCGTCTAAGGTTTCTAAAATAACGCACCCGTAACGCAGCGGCTACTTTATTGCGTGCATGCGTGATTTTAGTATGGGGATTGTTATTGTTAGTATGAATCTGACAGACAGCTGTGTTATTATAGCACTCCTTTGTGCGTTAAATGTAATATAGGCCTAAGCGTCTGATAGTCTATGGCGGCCCTTATATTTCAGCAAGCCTGTTCTCTCTTTCTCTTCTCTCTTTTTATGTGGGACTCAGGGTCGTCCAATAGAATGAACCCTATTTTAGTATCAGAATGTTTCAACCGGCTTCTTCAAGTCACAGGCTTTTGACATGGTTGTAACCAAGCCTGTGACGGCAGCTCTTTAGTAGGTTACATCCCGTACCAGTGCAAAGTCCCGTACTTATTTAATCACTTAATTATTTTCATGAGAACTTGTCAATGAAGAGTTCCTTTAAGCGTATTTTGCCCGCAAAAGCCTTAAATGCTAATAAGGAGTAATGGAATTTGTAAACATTTACTTAGTAAAAGCCGTGAAAACTTGTAAACAAGAAGATATTGTTATGTTCTTGGTTAACACTTTTGCTGCTGCGTTTTAATCGAAGACAAAATATATATTGACACAGACGCATATTTGAAATTGTAGCAGCATTTTTGAAAATTGGTCGACTTAAGATGTGAGTGTCAGGTCCACTTTACTCCCTGTTTCCTTTTGTTTGAGTAAATTATTTTCCGGATGAAAAAAGGAGCTAAATCGACGGGTTTTACGTACAATCGCTTAAAGGGTACTTAAGTTATTTTCTTTGATTTTGCTTCGTTTTATAGCTCTTACGTAATTTTTTTCTTAATATAACATTTGTCTCAATAAATATAAACAAAAATAAGAAAAAATAAATACATATTATTATTATGAATACATAATAAATAGTTGTTTTCGCTATTTTTTCTATACACATGCATTTTTCAGTCCTTTTTTTTCAGATATCACACAGCATTATATGAGTTAACTTTTAGGCAAATCGTTACAAGTCCAGTTAATGTTGACGGTGGCTCCCCCTGGCGGACCAATGCGTAAAAGGTGGCATTAATATATTAAGGATATCGTTCTAATACATAATTTTTTTTTGGTATTTTTTTTAATTTCTTATTAAGTCATCATTACTATTATTGTATCTTTGTAATTACAACATGAAATAAACAATGATCATTAATTTTTATTCTATGAATATGACATCACTGTAATGTACATATGTATAATATTATTCACGGTTAATGGAGTAGGTATTATGACCAGCATTACCAAGGTATACTTTTAATAGATCAGCTTATACTAGATTTCTGAGTATTTGTTTAAAAAACTGATATAAGTTGGCCCTTTAGGCCAGCCAAATTCATGCTCAGCCCACATCCATCGACTCTCTTCTCTTTTCGTGTGGGACACCGAGTCGTCTAACGACCTAATAAACCCTAGTGTCAGAATTTTTCAACTACCTTCTACAAGTAGCACGCTTCTGACATGGTTGTGTAACGACCGCTGCCTAAGCACCTAATCATAGACGGCAACCAGGACCTACGGCTTAACGTCCATTCGAAACACGGAACCATCTTTCTTACGGACAACGGGTGGTTCAGCCTTTGTGAGTGACCAACCGAGAATCGAACCCGGAACCCTCTGCGTCAAAGGCAGTCGCACTACCACTGCGCCACATCGGACGTCAACATCCACCAACTATAAGCATAGACTAATTTGTGTTAATGTTACAAAACAATTTCTTTTTTATATTGTAACTAAAATAAACGTATTTTCTTTCTTTCTTTCTTTCTTTCAATGCAATATATTGTAATACATTAGCACTATACATTTACAACGCTACTGACCGACCGTGTTTCATCATCCCGGCGATGACAAATGACTCGTATTGAGCACATATGATAGATACTCGCATGACGCAGAGGACGATCCATCTTGTACATCCGCGGTTACCACACCTAACGCACGACGCTGCGTAGTTTTAGAGCATTCGCGACTCGTATTGAGCACATATGATAGATACTCGCATGACGCAGAGGACGATCCATCTTGTAGAAAGCCGGTTCCCACATTTAACACATGACGCTGCGCAGTTTTAGCGCATCCGTAGCTCGTATTGAGCACATATGATAGATACACGCATGACGAAGAGGACGATCTATCTTGTAGATCCGCGGTTACCATACCTAACGGACGATGCTGCGCAGTTTTAGTGACTTATGCCTCTGACGCTCGAGTTTACTAAAAACCGAAGTTGACGCAGAAGCAACGCACAATTTTCTTAAATTGATAGACAAACCTTTTGGCGTAACTGAAGGATAATTATTCAGGAAATGGGCAGAAGTGTTCCCTGTGAATTTAAACTCATGAAATGCGCTCTCCTGCTAAGGTATGGTGGGTATGGTAAAGAAAAATGAAATTAAGGTAATCCGTCGACGCAATATTATGCTTGCGTCAACATCAGTTTCTTTTCTACAATGGGAAATCAGACTTTTCCTTTCGTCACGGAAAAAATGCGCAGCGTCGTTCTTTAAATGTGCGATCTGCCATTTCTACCGACATTTGCGACGATACTTTACGCATGGCTGGCGTACATAGACCGTGAGAAGGGACCTTCATAATATTATCCCGAGGTCTTTTGAGCAGAAGATTTTATTATTGGAAATGTTTTCCTTTGACTTTAAATAACAGGTCAAGAAGTTGAGTATTTAGTCTTCTTTTTCTTCTTATCGAGTGGGACACCGAGCCGCCCAACGACCCGATGAACCTTGGGGTTAGAGTATTTAATAATAATTTACTTATTGTACTGATCATATTCTTCTTCTTTTCGTGTGGGATACCAAGCCGTTCAACGACCCGATCATATTAATTAATATTTAGCCAAAACATAAAGAAAATTGACATATCAGTTACCTCATCATACATATATACGCATATCGCGCCTTTATCCAGATTTTTTGTAGGCAGAGCGTTAACGGCTGTAAGAATACGGTCGCTATTGCCACGTCTGACATTTTTGAGAATAGTTTTCCACGGTTGTTCCAGAAAATATGTGTATTATTATAGGTTGTCAGCCAATCTCCTAAAAATTTTAATACACCGATACCCTCGAGTCCCTCACCTCGTCATAGTGATTATAGATGTGTATATGTTCTGCTGTTTTTTAATCCAAAAGTTAATTAGTACGTGAGAAACAGGCCTTGGGAGAAGAGGGTCGCGGGTTCGATCCCCATCGGATACAAACATTTGTAAAGTAAATTTACAAATATTTGTGTCAAGTTCTGGATGTTTTCTTTGTAGAACTACAGTAATGTTTTTTTATCATCATCTGCCTGTCCTTATCCAAAATAATTTGGGGAATCATTTGCTAGAACAATGTAATATATTTATGTTCAAAAAAGTATGTAGGTAAGTATTTGAATCACCTATCTATGTTGATCCCATAGTACGGGCTGTGCTTGGTTTGGGGCTAGATGGCACTGTGTAAATTGTCCAAGACATTTATTTATCAAAACTCACTTTAATTCCAATTCTTAACCGTTTTTCAAAAACCAACCTCGAGTTGTTGCGGCAATCTCCTTGCAAAATAAAAATAACACTCAGTACAAATTTCCTCTAGCGGGAAGCCATCGAAATCTCATTACATGTAAATAGCAGTGGTTCTCAAACCGTGCTCGTATAACAATCGGGGGGTACAGAGGTTCCCAAACCGTGCTCACATAGCGCCCCGCGCGGGGGGGTTGGCTAAGAAGCACTTGCACTAAACTCGAGCGGATCGCAATGCAAATTTTGAGAATTCGTTAAAAGTTGTACGGAGCTAACTGGTGTATTCGCGTTCTGTCTATTTATTTAGCCTTATACATGTTAAGGTTATTTTAGTGCATTCAGGTTATTAGGTTTCTGGCCCAAATCACACAAAAATCTGCTTGTAGTAAGCAGATGAAAAATTCTGACACCACGGTTTATCGAATGTTTGGACGACTCAGTGTCTCGCGAAAAATAGAGAAACACACAACAGGATGCTATATTTTTGTTATATGTTTGTGGATACTGCATGGATCACTAAGTTGTACCATTTATACTTTGCATATTAAATGAAAGATACGGTAAACTTTACAATTACTGCACCAATACAAAAAAAAAACATATAATTCGAACATATTGATGGATTAACGCAAAATTATATAAATTATGAGTGATTTGTAATGAGTTATTTTTTTTTAATTATTATAATATTATATAAATATTATATTATAACATAAGACCACTACCTCCCCATACCACAAATGACCCAATGAATCATGATACCTAACTCTTTAATTTTATTTACGTTCCCAAAAACCACAAAAGTTAAAACGCGAGTAAGCCACGTCATTGCTTCAACCACAACCGGTTCAAATTCAAATTCGATTCACCCGCCGCGGCGACTGTGATCGAGAATGATTTACGACCAGTAGAATTGTCGAATGCAATAGAATACTTGATGCGATCTCTGACAGACGTTTCAGCAAGTTGCTGTGCATTTGGGAACTGCTTCAATAAAGTTTTATAGTATTTGGTAATTTTAAATTTAGTGAATGTTTTTTAAAGGTGAGTTTCACTCGAAAAACTGAATTATTTTTTACATAAGTCGAAATATGAAAATAGCTTTGGAGATCCCATAAAACGTGTATTACAACTTTAGGCGACAGGCTGACAACCTGTCACTACAGTAATACACTAGTCATCTGAAAGGGCCCACATTTTTTGTCAGACGTGGCGACGACGACCGTTTTTCTACGGCCGTTAACGCTCTGCCAACCCTGCAAGGCATAAAGGCGTGCTACTTACCGACACCTACCCACAACACAGGATTACCTAGTGTGGGTTGTAAAATAATCTTATGTTGTTTCCATACAAGCTAAGTTTGTTTTTAATTAGCTTTTTTTGTACTTTGTAATTATAATAAATTGATTGATTGATTGACTTACGACTGCAGGCTAGGTCAGTTTGTATGGCGCCTTATTTTTTTCCCTGCAACGACAAAAACAAACTCCAGTCAAAACATCACAAAACAAAAACATAACAAAACACTTAAATTACAGTATACATTGCGTACATGCGATTGTGGTACAGTCCATAACATAATCAGTCAGCACTCACAAAAATATATATTTTTTATTGCTTTAATGAAAACTTTATAAAGGTCACAGTCATTCGTTAAAATTATGTATTTGAAAGGTATTTTCATTTAATGCCAAACTCTTCCAAGTGAGTTTGTTATTTTTCATTTGAACCGTTAAGTTCCATGCGAGTTGTGCAGAGGTATCTTTTGACGAACTCTAATGATCGTTAGGTATGCAAATATACCCTGAAGAAAAGGAGAGTCAGGACCTTTTTTATACATACCAATTTGTACCCCTAGCTCTAAGTCAGTGTAAACTACCAACATAAACTAACAATTTTCCCTTTTTTTTACAATGACTAATCCATTTGTCTAGTGAAAATTATTCTGATTGACGTCCTTAAAGTGTTCATTGTGAATCTAATTGGCAATAAAGTATTTTGAGTATGACCCAGTCATCCAGCGAATTTTGTATCTCCAAAATAGCCAGCAGACTGTACTCGCGATAGAGAAAGCTTTTACGCTGATGAGGAAGACAAACACTACTACCTATTTGCTGATATTTAGTCATGAGGGCAAGTGGGGGGGGGGGTTAAGGGAGGGGGGGAAGTAATTCTATCAGTAGCTTAATTTGCGGGAAACCATTATCTAGGTCTGTCAAGGATACCACATTTTGTACTTGAAAAAATGGGCAATTGTTTGAACAAAGAAATTGAAATAAATGTTGGACATTTCGCATATCGCCATCTTCTTCCAAACAAAGTAAAGCTTGTACAATGGAATGGGTACAAAATAGCTGATATTAATTGCAATATTTTTTTATAACTTAATTCATATTATACACAGAAAGCAGACTAAACACAAATACCTGAAATATTATTGATCTAAAATTTGTATCTAGTGGATTGAAGCCACGACCCTCGGTATAAAAGGCAGAGGTACTATCCGCTATACGCCATCCGCACAGTCAGAACAAAAATCGATTTTCTTTTAATTGACTTTGGATCGTGAGGTGCTGGTTTAGAATAGCATCATCCCAAATCTACCCGTGGGTGTCCTAAGAACCGTCCTAGGTATAAAATTATCAATGGAAAATTTCTAGCGTAGCACTTGTAGCAGTTCGTAGCTGTGCTACTACGCCAACAGTGAATATACTACGGCGTAGTCTACTCATTGCAACGATACTTTATTGTGTTACGTTTCTATTTCAATTATACAACAATAAAACACGCTTTTTTGAAAAACTTGCAAAAACAAGCTATGCTTAGTTTGGGCCTAGATACATACATACATACATAAATCACGCCTTTGTCCCTTGCGGGGTAGGCAGAGCGTTAACGATCGTAAAATTACGGTCTTCATCGCCACGTCTGACCAGTATTGAGGGCCCTTTTAGATGATTCTAGATGGTGCTGTGTAAATTGCCCAGGGTATTTGTTTTTATATATTTGTTTACTGCCACCTTCTGTACTGGCGACGCCTTTACCATCTGGGCTACTGCGGCTCACTCATAGCCAGCGAAATAGTGCAAATTTATATTGGCCAATACCGCTTACTAAAGCTCCATCTACCAGAATAATTTTGCAACTCATACATACATACATACATATATCACGCCTTTATCCCTTGCGGGGTAGGCAGAGCGTTAACAGCCGTAAGAATACGGTCGCTATCGCCACGTCTGACATTTTTGAGTATTGTTTTCTAAGGTTGTTTCGGAAAACATGTGTATCACTATAGTGACAGGTTGTCAGCCTGTCGCCTAAAAATTGTAATACTCTCGAGTCCCTTAGTCGCCTCTTACGACACCCACGGGAAGGATGTGGGGTGATGCTATTCTAAGCCGGCATCACACGGCATTCTAAGCCGGCATCACACGGCATACATGCAACTCATTCCTAGAGAAAACGATGAAAACCATCGATATATTGAATTCCAAATTTTCAAAACACTTCCCTGTGTACAGAATAACCAAAAAAACACGTTATCAATTACCAAGCAACAATAAATCAGCTGTTTCGTCGTCCAAAAAACAACCAAAACTTGGTGAAATTAGAAAAATCCAATATTCCCGATTCGTCCGTCTGTTTGTGTTGCGCAAGTGGCGCGGGTGCCAATTCGCCACGCCACTCGCCACGTCACTCGGCACGCCACGGTAATGGGAAAACTTCTGACAGCTCCGTGTTCTGGACGAGACGGGACAAGGTGCTGCAGGCAGGGATGTGACATAGTAAGAAAAAAAAACGGTTTTAAAAATCGATTTTATAAAAAAATAGTTTGATTTATAAAATAAAAGCTATTTTATATGTATGTTACTAAATTTTACACAATTTCTCTTTCTCTCTCATTTCGTGTGGGACACCGAGTCATCCAACGACCCGATGAAGCCTAGTGTCAGAATTTTTCAACCGCCTATATGCAATAAAAACGCTGAGATTTATCGACAGAGGCCAAATAGTTAGACATAATATCGTCGAAACAAAATATTAAAAGGACCTTTTGAAATTAACTAATATTATGGAAGAAAAAAAAAGTGTTGATGCAAATAAGGATTATTCTACTAGAAAACTAAAAAAAGCGATTTAATAGTAAGTAATTTAATAGTTATATTATAACTGCATAATCGATAATTTACAATTGTTTGTTTGGAGCATTACATCGATTATTTTTATAATAGATGTTTTCTCACATCCCTAGTTGCAGTATTAAAATCAGGGCAAGAATAACAATGAGCTACTTTATATTTGTAATAGAGTTTGTTTACAACTTTTCTGTTTTAAAAGAGAGAAAACCACATTAATTTTGTACAAAAAGTCCTCTGTAATAACTGACTTCCTCTGTTTTATATTAATCACAATCTTTTTAGTACATATCCATATGCTATTATTACAAGAGATAAGTACCTAAATTTTTGTCGATAAATACATTTTAAGCAAAATTTGCAGAATTTTCTCTAAGGAAAAATATTTCTGCGATCCAAACTGACCCTTGAGTAGTTCCGTTGCAGGATTTCCAAAGTAAAAGTGTTCCACTTGAGATCGATATACAAATTGACTTGGCTGGATGGTACATTTTATGTATAGGAGGTTTATAATATCTCATCCTATGTTTCTTGGGGAAAATTGTTCACGTTTATGTATTGGTTCACCCCTTAAACATTTGCAGTTGACATACATACATACATACATACATACAGACATACATACATATATCACGCTTTTATCCCTTGCGGGGTAGGCAGAGCGATAGTGGCCGTAAGAATACAGCCACTATCGCCACGTCTGACATTTTCGAGGATTGTTTTCCCAGGTTGTTTCAGAAAACATGTGTATTATTATATTGACAGGTTGTCAGCCTGTGGCCTAAAAATTGTAATACACCAATACTCTCGAGTCCCTTAGTCGCCTCTTACGACACCCACGGGAAGGATGTGGGGTGATGCTATTCTAAGCCGGCATCACACGGATGCAGTTGATTCAGTTGAAATAAATGCTCTGTATAGTTATGATAAGTAGTTACATAGTAGTTAGTAGCTACATGCTATAACTACACGTAGTGCATTACGAGAGCGTCACTATCGGGAGAATGCCCCATTAGTATGCATAGTGCAGACAACGGGGTCAGTGACCTTCACAGGGAGCGACAGCAAAACAGAATATCATCCGAGCAGTAATAATCTACTTAGTATACAACTTTGACAACCGATGCGGCGCAGTGGCAGTGCTACTATGACGCAGAAAGTTCCCGGTTCGATTCTTGGTAGGTCACTCACTAAGTTGATTTTCATTACTTTGTGAATTAGTTTCCAGTCTGGTTACAACATTGCGGGCTGAACCACCTGATTTTCCGTAAAAAAGATGGTTCCGTGTTTCGGGTGGCACGTTAAGCCGTAGGTCCCGGTTGCAATCTTAGATTAATTACACGGCGGCGATGGTCGTTACACAAAGTAAATAAAGAAAATAAATTACGAGACCTATCTTGAATGAAGAATTGAAGACACATGGATCAAATGGCACAACTAATACCCTTATAATAAAAGTGAATTGAACTATTTTCTACCAAAAATTACCATGATTCAAAAATACAAAAACCCCTTCTTAAAAGGTTTTTCTGCGTGCAGTACCTGTCTGAGACATCAATAGCCGTGTGTGCTCATTCCGCGTCTGCAGGCGCGCCGCATGCCGCCCGCACTTTTCACAGCCACTGTACCGCGCGGCGCAAGTCAGTGGATACTAGCTAGTAGCTATAGGTAGTGTTATTTGGTACTACGAATAACATCCTATTCTATTAGGAACTTAAAATTGTTATTGTTTACAATGACTCATTCATTTATTCAGTGACAGTATTGTATTGTAACTCTCTGACATTCTAAAAGTATTCATTGTGAATCTACTTGGAAATAAACGATTGAATCTTGAATCTCATCACCTCATTTCTACCCATGGGTGTCTTAAAAGGTAAATAACCAGCAGCGTTCCCTGTGAACATCTACAATATCTTTCACTGCGCTCGCCAATCCGTCCATCAAGCATAATGAGTATGGCAATACACCCCCGATTGGGAGAGGCCCATGTCTAGCAGTGGACTTTTGTGGCTGTAGAGGTAAAAATGGAACAATCACAAACCGACGATTTCCGCCGACGACGTAAAAATATATGTATTTCAGACAAAGTGGAGAATACACGAATCCAAATAAAATGAGTGGAAAAATGGAGTTTCGTCGTTTTTGCACTAAAATCACTTATCTATTGCTTTGCTGATTCGTTAATATTCATGTATGGTTTCTTAAGACCAGTGTAGACTCAATCGTTCTTATAGATTACAAAACAGTGCTAGCGTCCGTGCAACGCACGTCTATTGCCATGGAGCCAAACTTTTTTAGCTTTTAACTTATACTCCAAGTGAAAATACGTTGTAACCGGCAGGCAGCTAGTGCTAAGCCTCAGTTCTCTATGGGCTTACCTGTCTACTGCCTGTCTCTAAATCTTTGAGCCATCACCCACTGTGCAATCGGGGAGTTATAGATGCTTTAGACTGCTCTAAGGTTTATGTTCATGTGTGGAATAATGGAGGGTGCAATGCTCACATGACCACAGATTACAACCAGTGGGTACGACGCACGTCAATTGCGACGGATCTATTCAGCATTAACCTGTAACTTATACTCCAAGCGACAATCCGTTGTAACCGACAGGCGGCTAGTGCTAAGCTTCATCTCTCTATGGGCTTAGCTGTCTGCTGCCTGTTTCTGCATCTTTATAGTATCACATACTGCAACCGTAAGGGTTATGGCTAGCTTAGACCTGATGCATCACGCACGCAAATACTAAAAATGTATGGAGGCGTATAAAACATTCCAGACATGACCATAAATTATAACAAGTGCCTGCGACGCACGTCGATTGCGACGAATTTAATCAACGATAGCCTTTCCCTTATACTCCAAGGCGAAAATGCGTTGTAAGCTACTGCAACGTTCATCTCTCTATGGGCTTAGCTGCCTGCTGCCTGTCTCTGCATCTTTGTGGCATCGCCCACTATGCAATCGGGGATGTTCAGGTGCTTTCTGGGTCTTAGGCTGCTTTTTGGATTATGGTCCAAAATAGAGCGTTATGTAGGCATTTGATGTGAGTAGAAATAATAGCTTACTAGTATAAAGCTGGAGTACGGTTTTGTCCTATTCGATTCAATTCATAAATACTTGTATTTCTAGTTACTCTATTGTGCATAAGAAAATACAGAAAGCAAGACATACATATTCTAGCAAAAATACTACAAATGTGATATCAAGAGCATCTAGGCTACCGCAGCCAAATCACAGTCTGTGAATCAAATTATAAAAGTATCCTACAGGGATAGGTATAACAAAAATATCAATATCCCGAAAACGACTAATCCTTGGAGACTTTGACTCTTAAAATAAGTTCAGTAGGGCCAAGTACATGGGTTTACCGGGTTGTTCGTTGATTCAGTATCCCACATTTGTTTTGTGAGAAAAAGATATAATTTTGGAGGTAGCCTATTAACCTTGTTTCTTGCTACAGCAACTAACCATCAGTCTGTCTAGAGTTTCATCACGACGATACAATTACCGGACCAGCGTTCAATCAATCATACCACGGGTATTTTCCGTTTCAGTATGGACAGTGCCGGACTCAGCCAGAATGTTATGAAGAAAATACGACGTATAGGGACAGTCTACCGGAAAACTATACAGGCAAGGTCAGGCTATGCAACTCTCTTTGGAGCTACTTATCATAAACGTGAAAAAAAACAACCTCTCATAAAAAAAGCCGTGTGATGCCGGCTTAGAATAGCATCACCCCACATCCTTCCCACGGGTATCGTAAGAGGCGACTAAGGGACTCGACGGTATTGGTGTATTACAATTTTTAGGCGACAGGCTGACAACCTGTCACGATAGTGATACACGTGTTTTCTGGAACAACATTGAAAAGCAATACTCAGACGTATCAGACGTGGCGATAGCAACCGTATTCTGACGGCCGTTAACGCTCTGCCTACCCCGCAAGGGATAAAGGCGTGATATATGTATGTATGTATGAATGCAAAATTCTAGATCAACTAGACTACTTTCCCAACATAGGCTCCATAATAAAAGATTTTTAGTTACATGGACTGATCGTGCCTACAAAGTTATCATGCACCGTCCCTCACACTCGATAAAGCTCTTAATTAATATGATCGAAATATAGCTCGAACAAAATACAAAAATGCTTTTGCATTTTATATCGGAAATTCGTTACCATTTGAGATCTTTTAATTTGTATAAACTATGTCATATGTAAGATTTTTTGTTTTCACCATCATGGATGAATCATCATATCAAATTATTGGAATTATAACCTCACTATTTTATTTACTTCTTCTTGCCTAGAGCACAATGATAAGGATTAATTGCTAGTTATCCTAGAAACGGCCCTGTGCCGACGAATGTCTAGATTAATTGCCGTCTGTTGTCTAGTCTGGTAGTTGTCAGCAGAATATTGTACTCGAGTGACGTCATCGTCAAATTACTACCTTAGTAAGGCCTTCTCCACGCTTCAGCGCAAAAATAACGCTGCGCTAACATATGCTCCTGTCTGATTCATATTATAAAAGTCAATCCCCATACTAAAACCGCTCTCGACGCAGGTCCAAACGGCGATGCGCTAGCGCTGCGTTAGCGCTGGGTCGTGCGTCGAGAGCGGTTTTAGTATGGGAATTGACGTTTTTAGCATTAATCTGATAAACCGCTGCAATATTTTAGCGCTCCGTCGTTCGTCACGTGTGCGATCCGCCTTAGTGTGAGTTTCACGAAAATTTAAAGTGACCTTATAATGAAATATATTTAAATAGTTTATCAAGAAACTACGAACTAGAATAAACTCAACCAAATTCAACCTTCTTCTCTCTCTTTCACCAATGTAACGTCAAAGAATACTGCCTATAGCTACTCGCAACAACCACTGCATCAAAGCCAATCTATCAGAATCAAGTATACAAAACCAAGTATAATAGTATCACAGAATAAATACTAGAACTACACAGGGTGTTAGGGACAGCGTCCCGAATACTGAAAGGGTGCAAGCAGACCATGAAACTGAACAACTTTCCTCTAGGAACATATGTCAGGAAACGACAAAAAATTTCCGACCTCCCATACAAAATCGCGATCAGCTGACTGCATTTTACTATGGGATGCCAACATTTTTTTAACTTTTCCTGACATATGTTCCTAGGCGAAAGTTGTTCAGTTTCATGGTCTGCTTGCACCCTATCAGTATTCGGGACGCTGTCCCTTACACCCCGTATAGTATTGCGTGTTGACTGCTAGAACTTTGTCTGTCAATATTTACCTTTGAAAAGAACTACAAAAAGTAACTTGCTTTGTTTACCTTCTCGTCGTAAATAAAATCCTTTCACAAGCATTACGGAGGGCTTTTTCTAAATGGAGTAGGTGTTTGCATAAATTGGCTCAACTCTCCCTCGCTTGTTTTTGCAGCAAAGGCTCCTTTGTCAAAGGTAAAGGTACATCATCAAAACCGTATTGTCTCTGCGAAACAGCATGTCAGATTCTATCTTGACACTTGGCGGAATAAACTGATTTGTACCTGTTCATTCAACGTGTAACGAAATGGAAATACCTCGGAAACATCTCAACGTACTCTTGAAACTGAACGTCGTTCAGGAAGAACATTATGATGCTAAGTTTAAAGGTATTTAGGTAGGTGTCGTGCTTAACCTAATCTAACCTCAATTCTACCCTTGAGTGTCGTAAAAAGTGAGTAAGGGATAATTATATTAATTATTCAGGAAATGGGCAGCAAAGGCCCTGTAAATTGAACACTGCACTTGCCAAAACGCTTGCCAAGCGTGGTGAATAAGGCAAGACCTTCAATAATAAATAGGAGACCCATGTCTATCGTTGACTGTTGCGGCTAAGAAGGAAAAGTTGCCAATAGAAAAATCTCTTCATACATACAAACATATGATCACGCCTCTTTCCCGCAGGGGTAGGCAGAAACTACATCCTTTCACTTGCTACGACACTGATACACCTCTTTCGTTTCCTCAACAGTCATCAGAAAAAACTCTACACTTGGCATAAATTTTAACTTTTCGTCAAGATTCAAGATTCAATCGTTTATTTCCAAGTAGATTCACAATGAATGCTTTTATAATGTCATAGAGTTAAATTACAATACGGTCACTGAATAAGTGAATTAGTCAAAGTAACAATAACAATTTTATGTTCCTAATAGAATCGCGACACGAGTGGGATAAAAAAAAAAGAAAGGCACCGCCTCGGGGCTGGTCAGGTAACTTATGTTACATGCTGTGTGGTCACGTCAAGTCGTACCTACTTCGTTCGAAGCAATGTGCGTTACTTGGCAATAGGCTTGTGTAAATTAGTGTATTACAATTTAAGGTCACAAGCAGGCAAACTGTCACTACAAAGAAGAAATACACGTATCGTCAAATTAATAAATAAATCGTATATGCTCATAACAGTTGCAGTTATACATAATATTTTTACAGCCGTTAACGGTCTGCCTACCCCGCAAAGGGTAAACGCATATGTGTATGTATAGAGTTTCATCATGTTACACTATACAAGGTTCTTTACAGTGAGCTAGTGGCAGATTCCTACTGAAACCCAAGTCGGTCTTTGTCAGCAAGTGTCTGTGAAACAAAAGACGACATCTTTTCACAAACAAACGAATTAGACCCCCCATTGTGTAGTCACAAAAGGATGTGCTAGTTGTTACGTCGCTGTGAGTTAGGGTTAGCTTTCAGACACGCCACGAGTAAAAACTTCAACAGCCACTACTGTCCACTGCTGGACATGCGCTTCCCCCACTTGGGAGGTATGTGCCATACTCACCATGCTTGGCATCGCAAGATGTTGAGGGAACGCTGTTGCCCATTCACTGAATTCATCCTTTAGTCGAGTTTTACGACACCAAAGGTAGAAATGGGGTGATGTTATTTTAAGCTAATACTACACGGCATTCACGCTACCGAGTTGCATTGGTCTTTATACATTGCCGCTAATCACATGAGCATATAGCAGTCCACTGCTAGATAATAATATAGTATTCCCCTATAGCGCGTCACAACGCACTATCTCCTGTTTTCGCCATCCAGTCGCTGCAAACCGTTCTCTTTAAAATAATCATCATCGGTCTATCTGGCCTTTCTGAGCCTTGCCACAGGCATAAGGCGATGAAAATGATATCAAGGCTCTGCAAACTTTTACATAGTTTAATGATTTTTGTAATATTTTGCTTTACATAAAAATACAAGTAAATTACTGGGGTGAAAAACAATTACGTGTAATCAGTTTCAGTTTCAGTTTTGATATGACATATAAAATGACTGTTTTGATGAGAAAGAGAGATGACTGTTTTAATAAATAATCATACGTATACGATGTGGTTAGTTGTCACGCATGTGACTTGTTTTATCCAAGCAAAACTTATTGACAGTACTATCTTCAGTTTTTTACTCTTTGCACTGACTTAAAAATTTTAAAGACACAACAATACAATAATTACGTAGAATACATCAATTTCCTTATATCTCGCAACCTCTCCCTACAAACATGTTAATCTCCATATTACTTCCCAAACGTTGTATTTTTCCGCCCAGCCAGCCCCCAAACAAAACCCTGGGGTAATAGATTATCGTCCAACACGTCAGCCTAATAGCCCTGAATGGGGTCATACCGTACACCCCTTCTCTTCCGTACGCAAGTATTTTAGGAAAAAACCGTACGAAAATAAAAACTGACGGTTTCCTGACAGAAGTACTTACTTTCGGCAGAATATTAACTTACTCATTAAAGGGATTAAGTTATATTGGACTTTCATACTGTTACTAAGAATAACCAGCATAAATAGATATCTTAAATGGGTAGGTTGGTGTGCTGCTTATACCAGGGTAGCAGAGGTGGTAGATGTCATACAAATTGCCCGTTAGACATTATTAGAATAATTGTTTATGCAAGGCGAAAAGGCGATTCCAGAAAAGGTCCTGTCAGGAGTAACGGGGTGGGCAGGCATGTCAAACAGGTGTCCGGCGTACCTACTACTTGACTTATATGACGGAATGCGAGTAACTTTCTGCTTCGCCTTTTAGAGACACCTCGAAGAATTAAAACCATTGTTTCCCTGCCAGGAGTACCAGGGCAGCAGAGATGTCAAACACTTGTTCGGGAAAAAATTACTAGACAAGAGGAACTGCATTAGAAAGGGTTAGAGGTGAAACTAGGATAAGTGAGAGAATTATTGGATAAAACAAACGTTGTGCAGATGCGAATAGATCACACACTTGCCAAACTTTGTGGATTTATAGTTCACTTGATTGTATTTTAAAGGCACAAAAGTTTATTTGAAAGGTATCTATTTCCTTAAATGGAATATCTAAATGAGCAAGAATTATAATTGGGATCTCGGAAACGGCTCCACTGATTTCCATGAAAATTCGTTCATGGGGGGATTTAGGGCCGTTAAATCGATGGACCTAGGTTTGATTTTCCAAAAATCACTCAGAACAACCGAAAAAGCCGAGCAAACAAAGATTCGGGTTTCAGTGCATCTCGGATACGGAATGGCTTAAATATTATCTTCTTCTTTCGATGATAAAGACATACATACGTATATCAAGCCTTTGTCCCTTGCGGGGTAGGCAGAGCGTTAACAGCCGTAAGAATACGGTCGCTATCGCCACGTCTGACATTTTCGAGTATCGTTTTCTAAGGTTATTTCAGAAAACATGTGTGTCACTATAGTGACAGGTTGTCAGCCCGTCGCCTAAAAATTGTAATACACCAATGCCCTCAAGTCCCTAAATCGCCTCTTACGACACCCGCGGGAAGGATGTGGGGTAATGCTATTCTAAGCCGGCATCACACGGCACATATAAAGACGCATTTGTCAATTTCCCACATAAGACCCCTTCCTCAACCCTCGCTCGGTACTTACCCATCGGGCCACACTTGTCACGGCGAAAAACCTTCCCTTTTTATTATGTCAACCCAAAGTACTGCGCGAAGGAACTTTTTGTCCTAAAGCCCCTTTTTTGGGGCACGAATTTATTTGTTTAAACACGTTTCGGAGGCGGTTTTTTGGCACTCGCATTATGAAAATGGAGACGGCAACGGTTACGGCTGTAATATGTGACGGGCAATATGTATATGTGTTTTAGTAGGCAGTGAAATTGAGTTTGTTATTGGAGCAAACGTTTTGAAGAAGGCGGATCGCAAATTTAACGCACGGCGGAGGGCTAAAACATCGCAGCGGTCTATCAGATCCAAAATAGAAATGTCAATCCCTGTACTAAAACCGCTCAACATAGCGTCGTCCGTCGAGTGCGGTTTTATAATGGGAGTGACGTTTCTAGTATGGATCTGACAGACCGTTGCGATATTTTAGCGCTCCGTCGTGCGTTAAGTGTGCGATCCGCCTAAAAATTTGACATGACTAACAAACTTTCTTAACAGACTTTCTTAAGAATATCGAAACGCTATTTCGTCACGTTTTTGGTGCTTGATACATAAAATAAGTTGAGTACTAGCTATAAGCGGATATTTTTTGTGTATCAAGCGTGATCCGCCTTCATAATTTTCCTTGCCTTCTCCCATCAGGGTCGGCTACCTAGCCTAGGGGATCTGACGTGGTACAAAGTTTTTACACAGAGATACTGCCATCTGAACTGCAACTCGAAGGCTAACCTGGCCCGAATCGCAGGTTCACATTCAAATATCATCTGAATTAAAATTTTATTTGAATGTAGGTTTCATCACGAAGTTTTTCCTTCACCTTAAGAGTAGCCGGTACATGTACGTGAGTAAAAACTTATTGGTTTCACGATTGTAAGACCGGTGTCATAAACAGTTGGCCACGCGTGATCCATCTTCTATTCCCATTTTAATAAGTAAGTCCATTTTTATCTGAATTAAAACGTAGCGTATAAGTATTTGAAAAAAGGGTCCCGTCTCTCCTTCCCTACAAATGAAGGAACAAGGTAAAAATGGATATATTTGCATACTTAACGACCACTGGAGTTAGTCAAAAGGTATCACTGCATAACTCACATGGAACTTAATGTTTCAAATGAAGAAGAACGAACTCACTTGGGAAATTAACCTGGGTAACAGATTTGGGGTGACAAAACTCAAATATGACATGACATTTTTACAAACATAAAAGACAGCGCTATTTTAAGGTAGGCTAAGAAAATTCGCTAGTTGGTCATTACAAAATACAAAAGACAAAAGTACGCTCTAAATACTACAGACTACTAATGCAGAGAGCATTGTTCTTCCAAATATTGAAATTTTGAATTTATGAAGAGAATAATAATATAAAAGTAAGTGTCTTGACGCCATCCAAAATATCGTAAATGACGTCCTACTTTCAATATTTTCATGGCAAATATCGTTTTATACCATGATTTTTATCCAGATAGACTAAATTGACATTTGGTGGGTTGCCACGTTATTGTATTTAAAAATAATAAAAAAATTGTGTTGTGCCCTGAATGATCAAGTTATATGATTCAAAGATTATGATTGAATCTTTTTGAAAATAAATTAGGTTAATTTAAATTTCCATTAATTATTTGGCCTTAAAGACAAACATACCTACAGCAGCAAAGTAAGTTATATGTTTTGAGATTTTCGCGGTTGTTCACAACACTTAAATTATTAGTATTTACGGGATAATCACCACGATTATGTTTGTTTTTACCTCGATATTTCTAAGCGGTTGCACGCTGCATGGTCACGAGTAGACTGTTTTGGCGAATCTTTGTTTGTTTGCGTATAAACGTAAAGTAACGTATACTATTTACGTGACCGAAAGTCAAGTATTTATTATGCATATTTATTTAAAAGTAACTACATCCAGAATTCATCTCACAACAGTTCAGTGAATAAAATAAATGAGTCAAACCACAACACTAGACTTATGATGACAACATTTTAAAACAAAAAGGGTATTCTTAGCTGTCAGTTTAGTCTATCTGGATAAAAATCATGGTTTAGATCATTTTTATATAGCTTATTTGATCTGTCAGGTACGTAAATATAACGTAAGCGAGTTTTAAGTTTGGTAGCTGTCACCTCAAATAGAAAGCTGTCACCTCAGTAGACATCACATCACCGTGGCCGGAATCTTCTGTTGGAAAGTTATGTCGGCGAAACATCCACAGGAAAAAGATTCTGTTAGGAAACCGGACATAAGAGTTGATAAACACATCATCATCGACTTTAGAGACCACTTCAGCATCAGAAAAAAGAGCTATAAAATGTAAAACGACAAATAGTCTAATGGCGAATCAGTCATTGGAAAACGGTTGCGGATTAAGAAGATCACATCACACAAGGCGCATTTTAATGACCTCAAATATAATTATGACAGTTGCATAAACTACTATCACAGTTAAGGTCGTTCTCGCACAACGCAGCGCTAAACTAACGCATGTGTCTGTCAGATCCGAAGTAAAAACGTCATTTCCAATGCTAAAAACCGCTCTTGGCGCAGGTTCAACGCACACAAAGCAGGTTATTTTAGCGCTGCGTTGCGCGAAGTGTGAGAACAACCTTAGTTTGTAAAAATATATCATAAATATTTTACTTTTGAAACGGTTTACGTTATATCGGTTTGGGCATTCATTGTGAAGTGAAGCGTGATTTTCCCCTGTATATTGTTTGCTACCTATTGGCTCTTACAACTGAATAAACAATTCGAACAACGAACCGTAACTCTCTTTGATATCAATTTGTTTTATACAAAAACAATGAATTTTAATTCGTTACTTGGTTTCATTTGCCTTTGTAATAACAGCTTTGTTGTTTCTTGGGAAGGAAATTGTAATAATAACATTTATTTTATACAAAAAACACCATGTATTTTATAGGGTCAAAATAAGCAGAGCCGTGAAAAATAAATTTGGAAAACTAGCACATTTCATGACAAAAATACGTATACTTATCTTGAAGTAGAATCTGCAAGTTCGATGAAAGTATATAAGTATAAATTAAAATTATGGCATTTACCACCTAAGGCTTTCATTTTTTACCCATAACTGATGATCAAAAACAGAATTTCATCACAAAAATCGGATAATTATCGGTATCGGAGTGCTTAAATGTCGCAGCGGTCTGTCACATCCATACTAGAAACGTCACTCCCTATACTAAAATGGACCACACTGCGCTAGCGCTGGGTCGATAGCGGTTGAGCGGTTCTAGTAATGGATCTGACAGACCACTGCGATATTTTAGCGCTCCGTCGTGCATTAAGTGTGCGACCAGAATCAAGGAAATTTTTAGAACAAAAAAATATTTTTCTTTAACTGGCATTAGATTTGTGGACTCCTTATTTATCTTTGCTAATTTAGTTAGTCCTGACTTATCTGTAAAACCCCCTCGGAGACTTCAAAACTAAGTTCCTTATAGTTTTGGTCACAATCTTAACTTAGGTAGTTTAGAGTTAGCTTCGTAATAATTCATTGCGGTAATTTCCTCGACAATATTGTAACAAATAGATCTGGGACGCGATTCGGTAAAACAGTTTTCTTAAAATCCTTAACAGCCACAACAGTCCATTGCTGGACATCTGGACGGAACGAAACATCGCTTTTTTAAGGTAGGTGAAGAGAATTCGCTAGATGACTGGCTCATTAATGAAATGCAAAACTTGTACGCTTAAAACTATTGTCCAAAAATACTACAGACTCTGTAGAATGTACCAATATAAATAAGGCATATAATAAATTGCCTATTTATATTGGTACATTTTGGTACATTATATAAGACCATTTTACAAAGAATCAAAAGAAGTGTATGAATGACAATACCACATTTTTGTAAAAAGCACACCAGCCAGCCCGTAGCTAGATGCAAATAGTTTTTACATATCTCATGCTCTGAAAGTAGGTCATTACTGACAAAAAACACGACCTGTAAGTTCAACTTACAGGCGAGGTTTTGAAACTAAGCCTGTAAGTAATTTTAAATATGGAACTAGAAAAAGAACCAATAGAATCGCGGCAATTAAAAAGTTAAAATAAATTTCTTCTTATTTTTAATAGGAGTTGCATCCAATTAGTTGTATACGATTTTAAATTTCGAACTGGCCGCTACGAATTGTGTTGCTTGAACGCAGGAATTATATTTTTAATCTGTATTTTTATAACCTCAATAAATGAGTTTGTCGAATTATTACTTAATATTACAATAAGAAAAGTAAAAATAACTAATATCTCTACGATCAGAAAAATGTCTACTTTATGTTAGGATACTTTTCTTTCATATTAATTCAATATTTTTCAATCATAGAAAAAAAAGTTTTCTGGTGCAATTTGAATACCAGACGATGCAATTATCATTTATGGATCGTTTTTTTGTATTTATCGCTTTATTTTACTCACTTTTTATTCGATATGTAAAGCAGTATACGTACCACGGATGTAACATCAATAACAACCTCGGAAAGGTACCGCCCTCGCTTCGCTCGGGCGTTAAAAAACCTCGGTTGTTGTTGATAGCTTACATACCTCAGTACGTAATCTACTATTATGCCCGAGTAATTTTCAAAAACTATGCTCCAAACATAGTTTTCAAAAACATTCAAAATTATAGTTAAATAACCGAAAAATAATACAAAAGTAAGTGTTTTGACGCAATCTAAAATGGCGATATATGACGTCATCTATCAGTATTTTCATACAAAATATCGTTTTGAAAATTAGCTCATTTGACCTACCAATCATATCTAATGTTTTCCTCTACATTATTGTTGTTTAGCTTCCAGTTTGTGTTCAACTAAAGTTACATTTCAGTTATTTGTAGATAGTTATGTAAAGTAACAAGATTGTCATCAAAACTTTGGACAACTATGGAATACCTATTTAACTTCCGCAGTGTCGGGGTAAACTAGTCCGCGATTTGGAAAGGCTATTCTCTTAAGCTGACTATCCGTCACATAGGTTAGGAAAACGATAAGTACCAATTCAAAAAATGACATATTTTTGTCATGTTATCTTATAATTTGACGCAAAATGCTCGTTATAGTGAGAAGTAAACAACAAAATTCCGGCAATAAGGATGGATGGTAACTAATCTTTAGGGCCTAAAAATTTAGTTACCACTGTAGTTTAAGCTGTTCTTTAGGTATCCTGCCCGAGCCGGGGAAAAGTAAAGGTACAATAATAAAAAAACAAACCTACTATGTAACTAATGTATTTTCATAAGAGTAAAGATTAGTTAACACCGTGCTGCCAAACTTTAACACAACCCAAAAACCTCATTTAGACTTTCATATTATTAACTGAAAAAATGTAAATTGTTGTAAGTTGCTTTTTAAAGACAAAGGAACAGTTACCTACAATTAGGAAAGTCTTGTAGTTATTATAACTGCGTTGGAAGGCAGTTTTACCTAGCAACCTTTGAGTATCTTCTTTTCATTCTTTCCTATTTGTTATTTGAGGGTTATACTTCATTCGCTTACATAGTATCACGACCAGCGTAACTGTCAGTACGCGCCCGTACATGCGTTTCGAGCACTGAAGTCAAGTTACGCTGGTTGCGACACTATCTAAGCGAATGTGTTATACTGTCTATTTTTGTATCTTCAGTCATATGGAACAAGGTCCTTATCTCGTATATTTAGACGTATCGATTGCAGACGTTTCGCGATACAGTCGCGAAAGTGCCGCTTTACCCCGTCCTACCCTTATTGGTATTCCGAGGGTAGGGTCGCTTTTACTGACAAGTGAACCTAATTTTATTTTCTAACGCGAGAAATACATGGACAGAATAAAAATGTACACAGTTAAATATAAGGTACTATAGTCTGTAAGTTTAGGTACTTATCTTTTTGTAAACAAACTTTGTATTAAACTGACAGTTCTGAAGTGTCACTTTCATACAAAGTGTGTTTACAAAAAGATAAGTACCTAAACTTACAGACTATAGCGGCCCTCCCAGTGTCTGCGCCCGCTGCAATTAATTTTCCCGTGGGAATAAGATGTTTGTCCGGCAAACATACATACATACAGACGCGAAAAGCGACTATGATTTATACTGTGTTGTGATCATTTTGTTCGGTTATTGTGCACCAACTTTTATTACAAAAATCATTACTGCAATCCTGCTGTGATTTTTGGTTTTTCCTCAGTTTTTCTAGTAAAACATCTACAATTATCTTATAAAAATAATGCATGTAAGCCGATTTATCCACACAAGTCATGAGCCGTAAGACGCGACGCCCGACGTTCGAAATCTTTTTCAAAATATAAAATGTGTGAAACTGAAGAGATGCCGTCTAAACCCGTAAAACGTGCGTCTCATTACCGATTACTTTGTTTTTCGTTTCACGTGTGAGAAAGCGATTAACACAACTCTATGGTAGATTGATAAATTTATGACACTTGCATCCACATTGCAAAACTAGTTTTGAGTCTTCACTCAGCATCAAATGTTCCGGAAGTAGGTGCTCCTGCAAAAATACAGTTTCCGGTCCTCTGTGACGAGAAACACAATTTAGCCGAAATGCACAATCAAGTCAGTTTATGCGAGCAAAACAAGATTTTGGCCGGCGTCGGTACCAGGGTGGCATAGCCCGAGAACTGACTGCGTTCTGGGTGCACCGATTCAACATGTGATTTGAAAAAAAACTGTATGGTCATCAACATTGGCCTCATGCGTTTGTATGTAACAGACGATTTAATTTAATTTAATACAGACACTGCGTTGCCTGGGACGCAATTATGGAAAACGCAGGGTTGCCTAGGACGTGCGCCGCCCATGAGTATGGTATACTCGTTGTTTAGGGTACCGTTATGAACAATTTTCACCATATGGCAAATGCTGAAAAACAAGAAAATAGTGAAAATTGTTTGACTATATTTCACAACAGCATAGTATTGTATACTGGAATCTTCAATTAGGGGGTATTGGCTCACCACGCTAGGCAGGCGGATTGGCGAGCGCAGTGCAAGATGCTATAGATACTGGTCAAATGGTTCATCCTCTTCCGCAGTCAGCTCCCCGGCTACCAGCATCGCAGGGAGTTGGCAGTGGCCCAGAGTCGTGTTCGCGACGTCGATACAATGCCGATATGGCCGCCCGGATCTGCTTGCTGCGAGTGAACCTCCGCGTGTTATGCTGCCCTGGTACAATCAGATCGTGAAACTCTGTTACATCACCTAAAAAAACTACTACTACTACTTCTACAGCCACAATCAGTCCACTGCTGAAGATGGGCATCCCCCAGAGAGTATTTTGCCATACTCACCACGATAGGCAGGTGGATTGGCGATTGCAGTGCAAGTTACTATAGACATCTATAGATACTGGTCAAAATGGTTCATCCTCATTCGCAGTCAGCTCTCCGGCTACCAGCATCGCAGGGAGTTGGCAGTGGCCCAGAGTCGTGTTCGCGACGTCGATACAATGCCGATATGGCCACACCGCTCTGCTTGCTGCGAGTGAGCCTCCGCGTGTTATGCTGCCCTGGTACAATCAGAGCGTGAAACTCGAGCTAAACGGTTCCAAGGTTTGTTCTTTTTATCACCTAAAATAACTGTAGGTACTATTTTTGATGAGGTTGAATTTAGGGATTGCATTGCGGTCCGGTGGATAAGCTTTTTCGGATCCGGTGTCATTCGTCCGATCTTCAAAATTTTGAAGTATCTATGACATATTTGAATATGACAGCAACTTATTTTATTTTCAGCACGTGTATTGGTTTTAGAATTTAATAATCATAATTTTTCGCTTATACGCAGGTGCTCTCTGTGTCTAAAATGTCGTAAAACATGTGATGATGAGATCACGTCTATTTTTTACTTCTAAGCATAGATTTCTATGTAAAGAAAGTTTGAGCAAAGAAGTCTTACCTTCACAGTATGCAACAAAGTTTCTAAACTTTCGCAATATTCCATTCCCCCGTCCGACATTAGTGTTTTACATTCTACACAAAACATTTTAAAAATGCGCTATAAAGCAGAACTTTCGTCCCTCCATCAAAACTGTCACAAGTTAGATATTTTAGAATTCCATCTAGTGATGAATTATACCCCTGTCTTCTAGCTTCTTTGGGACCATTCCAAGCCATGGGAGATAAACTTTTGGTTCTTATTTATGACGCAGCAGGGAATTTCAAATGAAACTGGGGTACGAAGACTCTTGATCTCTGACGTGGTTTATTTACATGATATGTCTATAGCTGTCAGACTAATAGCGTTAGCTATATTTAAAAGAAATTACTTTGCATTGACAATAATATGAAGTTGAGATAGTGGATGAAAGCAGCAAATACATTATGAAAATTATTAGAGAGAATGTTAAAGATGTATGAAAAAACCCTAAAATATACTTCTCATCAAAAATCCGGGACATCTCGCAAGTTTATGTTTCATGCGACTCTCATTTTTTTAAAAGTGTGTATATTTTGGAATAAACGTCTGATATCATGTGATAGTTAGTAAAATGAGGTTTATAATCTTACTGAAATTTCCCAAATTCTAAGTAGTACTTTTTGAAGTAGGTTTCGTGTTTTATCAATTCAAAAAACGAAAGTGTCCCGATTTCTCTGATGAGAAGTGTATTATCCCTCAAGAAATGTAGATAGATAGGACATTTAAGTTATAAAAAGACGTCATAAATACCTACTTATTTTGCAGTATAAACTTAACAAACAGACCAAAATTTAATATTCAGATCATCCCAAAATCGCTTGGCAACAGTTTCGCAATACAGATTATAATCTCAATGAGCTGTTTATAATGATAATACGTTTCTGAGTATAAACTTGGGGAATAACTTTCTTAGTATTCAGAAGATATTTACGATTATTTTAATCTCGGGTCGTTGGACGACTCAGTGTACCACACGAAAAGAAAGCAGATCCATAACCATAACTATTACCTCATTCGCTTAGATAGTGTCGCGACCAGCGTAACTTGACGTCAATGCTCCATACACGCACGTACGGGCTCGTGCTGACAGTTACGCTGGTCGAGACACTATGTAAGCAATTAAAATATTGCCCTACCAGTAGTCGTGGGTAACTCATGAACGATTAGCTTAAAAGAACTAAGTCCGCTCTTACAACTCAGTCGTTCCGTAGTTCATCTGACATAGCTTTAGTTCACAACTCACCGGCTCACTTCACGCAAGCGGCTCTCGCGAGCCGTGACCTCGGCGCGAACGGCCGGCGCGGCGGCGGCGCGCGCGTTCGCGGGAGCCCGCTCGGCTCTCGGCTCATGCCGCACGACGCACACAGCCGCACACCACACACTCGCGTAAGATAGAGACAAAGGAATCGAATTCCGTAGAAAAGAGTGGGGACGCTATGTTTTTCGAAATCTTGGCTATCTAAATCACGCGTCCATCGGGTATGGATACGTGAAGCAAAAAGTAGCGTAAAATGTAAGACAATAGGGTACATTTTTGTTTGATAAATCGGGATAGTTTTGCATCATTTTGTTTTACAATCAAGCACATTTACCTATTACATACAAACATATATCACGCCTTTATCCCTCGCGGGGCAGGCAGAGCGTTAATGGCTATAAGGATACGGTCACTATGGCCACGTCTAACATTTTTGAGGATTGTTTTCCAAGGTTATTTCAGAAAACATATGTATCACTATAGTGACAGGTTGTCAGTCTGTCGCCTAAAAATTGTAATACACCAATACTCTCGAGTCCCTTAGTCGACTCTTACGACACCCGCGGGAAGGATGTGGGGTGATGCTATTCTAAGTCGGCATCACACGGCAAATTAAAGATAGAAACACATTTATTAAAGATAGAAAATAAAATATAACGTCAAATTAAGAATTTACATATTACTTCGTTAAATCCTTCCTTACATTTAAGTACATTAAATTGATGCACGAACTATATTTCCAATAAAAAGGCTATAAAGACGCGAACTACAACACAACGTAAACAATTCAATAACACTTTAGTTCATTTGAACTAAACTCCGTAACCGCTCGCTCGCTTCATCGCTCACTCATGAGCCGTAGGACTCGTAGGAGCCGTAATGAAGAAGTGAACTAAGTGAACTACTGAACTAAGTGAGTGATTCAACTCCGCAGACGCAAAAGATTCAAATCGCTCTGCTCATCTAAGTGAGTGATTTTTCCCATGTCTACCTACCAGGCTAAACTATATATGTAGTACGATCTTTATCAGTTTCAAGTCATTTTTGTTATAATTTTTTTATATAACCTACAATTCGGGCGCTTTGACCAAAATGTGATAAATATATTAAACAAGCGGCCGGCCGGGGGGTTTTAGCCCCCATTCATCGTATTCCCGCGGGAATTAATGGAATTTTTCCGGAATGTAAACTTTCCTCATGAATATCTTTGAAACAGCGTATTTAAAACAGCGTATCCTAGCGTGGTTTTAGGATGGGTGTCCAACACATACAGGTAGACAGAGAAACGTAAAAATGGACCTCATTTTAAACAATGAATTCTTAATTCCTTTTCTGTGGGACATAGAGTCGTTCAACGACCCGATGCACCCAATGATTTGATATTATAGTTAATAATTGTAAATATAGGGTGGAGAAATTTGCTGCAAATATTTTAAGGGGTGAACCAGCCCATGAAACTGAACAACTTTCCCCAAGGAACATAGGTCTAAATATGAAAGAAAATTTGGACCTCCCATACAAAACTACCGACCGACCAAGTCAATTTATATGGGAGGTCCAAAAAAATTCTATATCTCGAATTATGTTCCTTGGAGAAAGTTGTTCAGTTTTATAGTCTGTTTCACCCCTAAAATATTTTAAGCTAATATTTTTATGCCGTGATGCGTGTGATGCCGGCTTAGAGTAGCATCACCCCACATCCTTCCTGCGGGTGTCGTAAGAGGCGACTAAGGGACTCGAGAGTATTAGTGTATTACAATTTTTAAGCGACAGGCTGACAACCTGTCACTATAGTGATACACATGTTTTCTGAAACAACCTTGGAAAACAATCCTCAGAAAGGTCAAAAGTGGCGATAGCGACCGTATTCTTACGGCCGTTAACGCCCTGCCTACCCCGCAAGGGATAAAGGCGTGATATATGTATGTATGTAATTTTTTTTTACCTTATAGGTACTTACTTATCTATGAACTTGGGTCTCAACAGTAGTGTATCTACTTGTAATTCTCTGCATCCAGCACAGGCCATTCTTAGGAGTACATATTCTTCCAAACGGATCCTACTTTTTTTTACAAAAAGTGTTTCACGACTTTGTAGTTATGTTGGAGACATACCAAGTTGCGTATAGAATATATTCTATTCTATTCTATTCTATTCTATTCTATTCTATTCTATAATATAATAAAGCTCAAGAGGACCGAAAGTCTGTACATACAAGATATCCAAAAAAAAATTGTTTCGTGATACTTAATATTGATAACAAAACACGTTTCTGCAATTTTTTAAATTTTTGTCTGTTTGGATGTTTAGATGTTTAGATGTTTGTGTGTTTGTTTGTGGATATGCGGAAGCATCACGCGAAAACGACCGAGCGGATTTTGATGCAATTTGTACCAAAATGTCAAGTAAATCACCGACCAGGTTATAGGCTAAAAAAAACATACCCCTAAAAGGGGGGTTGGCTGCTACGCATAAAATAAGTTTGTAGATCACGTAAATTTCATAGTGCCGCGTAGTAAAAAGATGTGTATGGGCTTATTGGACCCGAGATTCATTTCAAATTTCGAACTGGCCAGCACGAACTGTGTCACTTTGAATAAGCGCGCAGATAGAAAAATAACAAGAGGCCGTATTTATTATTTTTAATCTATATTTTTATAACCTCAATAAATGAGAAAAGTAAAATCTACGAATATGTCTACGACTACAAAAATATCTCTTTAGTATTGGAATAATTTTAACTTTTAATATAATTCAATATTTTTTACACTCGAAAACAAAAGTTCCGTGGTACAAGACGTGTAAGTTGCGTACCAGACGATACAATCTTTATTTATGGATCGTTTTCTTGGTGCGTAATCTACTATTTACCGCGGGAAAATTGCAATAGCTACAAAGCAAAAGTTTGTGTGAAGGGATACCTATCCTTATTTTTGCCGCTCCAACCATGGTTAAAATGGCTCAGCGGAAATGGATCTGCTTATGATGTAAGTCGGCCAGCGAAGTACCACAATTTTTTGTTTTTAATTTTTCTTGCTAATTTTGTTAAGGCTATTCTTTATATCTACGTTACTAGCCAATGTTGTTCTGTTACATACTGTTATTATATGTTTAGCCAACAAATTGTAATACACCAATACCGTCGAGTCCCTTAGTCGCCTCTTACGATACCCGCGGGAAGGATGTGGGGTGATGCTATTCTAAGCCGGCATCACACATCATCTGTGCCCAATTTCATGAAAATCAGTTCAGCAATTTTTGCGTGAAGGAGTAACAAACAAACAAATCTTTTGTATTAATATATTAGTAGGAAGTAGGATAGGATAGGATTTGTAGTGGGATTACTTGGTTTTTAATAAGCTTATGTTTTATTTATTCACTCTCATGAACTCGGTCTTTATTCATCCATCACAATGTTAAGAAATGTGGCATCAGTCTACTTCACGGAATTGATACCTTTGGAAGTAAACGCACGATTTTAAAAAAATTGATAAAATGAACTGGAAAGCGAGGATTTGGAACAGGGAGTGACTTATCTGTAACCTGATTCAGCAAATTCAACCTACAGGAATCAAAAAGACCAAACATATACAAAAGAATCACCGTTTTCTTACTCTTTTTTGCATGTGGAAATTGTAAATTTAGGATTTAACAGTTTTTTTAAATTACACATAAAGTGTAAAAAAATTAGCTGCAAATATTTTAAGGGGTGAATCAGCCCATGAATCTGAACAACTTTCCCCAAGAAATACATAGGTCGAAATATGAAAAAAACATTTGGGCCTCCCATACAGTTGACTTGCTCGGCTGCTACATTTTGTATGGGAGGTCCAAAAATTTTTTCCATATTTCGACTTATGTTGCTTGGGGAAAGTTGTACAGTTTTATGGACTGATTCACCCATTTAAATATTTGCAGCTAATATTTTTACACACTGTATAGTCGGCGAAACCAAGTTTTTGGGTACCTATCTACCAACAATTTAATATAAGCTTATAATATATTATTTTATGGTTCTTAGAGTCTTTGGGGGAGGCCCATGTTTATCAGTGAGCTTCCTTTATATAGCTTATATGATGGATGATATATGGCGAAACGAAGTTCGCGGGCACCAGCTAGTATTCTATAAACTTTGTTTTGTAGAATAAAATATTACTATCAAATAACTGATTCAAAATAAAAACGAGGGGAGTCAGTATCTATGCGTCGCGAAGCAAATGTAATTTTTGCTCTGTGGTTGATCAAAATATACTGTCAAATGATTGTATATTATTTTTTGTTGTGATTGTTATTGTTTGATATGTTTTATGACCATGATAATATTTTGTATGTATATGTATCTACGTCATTGTTAAAAATTTAAACAAATAAGTTTTGTCAATGATAAATTTTTCATGAAAGTTAAGTGGGTGTGTAAGAACAGTAATAAAACTACAATAATACAGATTTTCATTTTATTTCAGTGATTACTGATTACATAATAACATACGGTACCTTAACGCTATTGATTCTAAAAAAATCATTTCCAATATCACCTTACCTAGTTATTAAATTTCAGATTAATCCATTAAAATTACTGTTTAAGTTTTATTTCTTATCTTAAATTTAAATTAATATAACGAACAATGAATAAAAAGCGCGATTTTCAATCTAAAACGCTATAATTTGTTGTTACGATTAAAACTCCTTTTTATTCAATATCCGTAACCGTTGAATTTAAAAGACTTAACGTCGTTAATTTACAAGCAAGGAATCGAAGGAAATCTTTGGTTTCAATATAAAATCATTTTAAATCAATAAAATACAATCAAGATTAATAAACTTAAATAAAAGCTAAGGTTCTAAAATAGCCAGGACTTTCCTATCACTAAATTTACTTACTTCTTTCCATTTGAGAAAAAGCTTTGCCGTCTTTAAGCTCTCCGTAGAGATTCCTAATTTATTACTAAGTCATTTCGAACGAACAAAAATTACATCGCATTTTTATATCTAAGGTTAATCTCTGAATTGCATTTTTATTATTTAGATTAACAAACAACTTTCTTGTCCTTATATAAGTAATTTCTAGATCTACTCGTTTAATGCTAATCCTAGTTTTTTTAAATACTATTCATGGCTAAGAAAAGGATAGATGTGGAACTTATAGGAAGAAGAGAGATGGAAGAAAGATTAGATGAAGTGAAAGCTGGAGATTCAACTTACGAAAAGTACGTATAAGGAATTGACATTGGTTTTCTGTTTAGGATGATTTGGAAACTATTTATTGCTTTCAGACTTTGGTACATATTTTTATATTTAACAACACCAAACCAAAACCATACACATCTTTGATTAACGAAAATAGTTATTTTTGTTTTTGATGTTCATGTTAATAGAAAAAAAAACATATAAACTTTATTAAATTCTGACGTATCATGATCTTTGTGAGTGTCAAACATATTATCCGAATAAATACAACGGACAATTTTTATAATAAAAAAAAAGATATATAAAACAACGAATTAATTTACGCAAATGACATTTTGCATGATTGGAAGAGTATTATTGATGCATGTATCAATCAAATTATTTAAAGTGATTGTGATACGAGTATTCTAAAGAAACGAATGTATTTTATTGTCGGTTTTAGCATTTTCCTTCTAGTAAAAAACTTTCTACGAATGAATGCATCTAAAAAAAACAGAAAAACTCACAGCCAGAATGACATTTTCATTTTCGTGTCTAGATATGGTAAACTGGGAAGTTAATTTTATTATTACTCGTTTAAAACTTTAAGGTTATTTTTTAGTTTTTAATCTATAATTAGGTATCTACAGTGCGTAAGTTTAATCTGCGTCTATTTTAATGAAAGTAAGGATTTAAAGCAGTCCATTTTAATGGAATGTTAGATTAGTAGATCTACAAGGGTTAGAGATAGGTTGAGTTGTTCGTGATTTAAATATTTCGTTTCTTTCCTTGTCAAAAGACAAAGTAGCGATACAGTTTCAACGGAATAAGTCTGGATAAAAAGTCATTGACCCCCGTCTACTACAGTACGCTGTAACGCCCGCTACGCGATGATTAGCGATAGTTTGTAGAACAAGCGATAAGAGGTCAATAAACTTTTATACAGATTTATTTGGCTTAAACTTTGAAACAATTTTGAATATTTAAATTACGACAAGTTCATGAGTTTCAAGCCCAGAAACCTTAGATAATAATTTAGAAGAAGTTTATTTGGAAACTACTATAGTTTGCTTTAATAAGTAAACTCGAACGACTTAGGTAGAATTTTTTTCAATTTAATTTTGAATTATACTAAGCTAATCAAGTGCTAGATTTAAATTGTAGTTGATAGTTGATTTTTTAATTATCTAAATGACTTAATGTGTCGTAAAAAATATTTTGCTGGTTTAAATTATAATGAAGGGCCAAATGGTTTTACGAAGTAAATTATAGTAGTACAGGGTGCCATATTTCAATTATTTATAAAATGATTCATCTCATTGTTAGATGAAGATGATTTCCTTCCTAAGTTTATTACTCTAATTTTTCTTTTTTTACGAAAGATGCCACCCTGTATATCAAAGAGAAGAATCTGGAGTAAGTATAGAAGATAGAGCACTAAGAAATACTCTTAAAAAGCGTTACTATATAATGGCACTGCGGAATGTACCCCGTGTTCATAAAAAAGTATCCTAAGTTCAGCTTATATTTATTCTGTTCAAATGAGATTATGTCGCATTAATTTTATAACCTAACTTTACAAACTCCGCTAAACCACTGACTCCGCCATTTTGCTTTTTTTTTTCAACAAATACTTCGCTCTCTTTATTGTCCACTATTTAACCGTATTCCGCTAAAATTCCGTGACCCAGCAAATAGATGTTAAGTTGTGATCTGCGAATGACCCTATAGTTTAATTTTATTCGATATTTATTATTATAATTATTAAGACTTTCTCAAATACGAAGATTCGTGAGCTCAAAGAATGTTCGTATTTAAAGGCGCTTTTATTTTATATTTGACGGCAAAGTTGAATCTCTCGTTAATTCAAAAATCTAATATCCAATCGTTGGATTTATGATTCATACAAGAATCCGAAGTGATTCCATACAAAATTTTGGAAGAGGAAGTTGCTTTGTTTCTGTATGGATCCAAACGGGTTCTTCGACATTTCGTCTTCATTCACACAGTCCTGGCTATAAAGGAACCTTTACATTTAAACTAACAAAACATTAACATCGGTTGAGATACGTCTTTGAATGTTTAATTTAACTTTTTTAAACCCTTTACCGCGTTTTCTATTTACCTCCATCTCTAAGAATCATGACCGAACATTCTATACTAGAAATACAAAATTTAACGTATTTACAACCCTTTTTAAAAATCTTTTTAAACAAAAAACATTCATAAGTACATCCTTGCGTCGCGCACAGTCAAAATGTACATTATAATTATAGGACTAGAGTTTATTTTGGAACGTAAACTAAAGTAACACATAGGACAAGTAACTTATTGAACTGAAATTTTGGTTTAGCTATAAATCGATTATTTTATCGATTATTTTGATCCTACTCTATGTCGTTTTATATTACTAAGAATAGTTTAGAACGGGAGCTTTACCACGTTTTTTTTAAAATTTTATTATTGTAAATGCCAGTGTCAATAATGTGTGTTATTAGATGGATTCAAATAATACTTGTGAGTAATGGATTCTCAAAGGAAAGACACGGTTTTTATAACATACGCGTCAATCCATTTCCACGGCAAATTTCAATGGCAGTATAAAAGTGCTTTCTTGCATCTTATTTTTACTTTTCTTAAACGTTGTTCATGGACAAAAATTCAATTTCAATGAGTTGTTTTCATGCAGTAGGTATCAATCTGTTCTGACTCGCTGCTAACTTCTGTCTGTCGCCTCTTCAGTCCTAAACTATTCCTTTACGTTGTCTGGCAGTCCAAGTTGGCCCAAAACCCGGTACTCCGTACTCCAATCTTGAGCATTCGATCGATGTTGCACACTCAGAACCGCGCCGAACATTTTGCTTTTAGAATTTGGTGATATTTTTTTGTAATGTATTTTTTCTTAAGAATAGATTACATGATTACGCACTTCCCTTTCTCGGCCCAAGGGTTGTTTTTCTTGTCTGGAGCGTGTATGAGAGGGTCGTTTTTTTCATTCTCCTCCACGTACTCCCTCATCCTGAAACAACATCGGGAACATTAGGCAGAAGAAATGGATAATATTGGGTTTGCTCCGATCCTATTTTGACTGTCGAAGTAAGTGCATAGGTTATTGGTGCTTTTTCGTTGTTTTATATGAAAATACAGGTTAACTTTCATAAACATCGAATTGATTGTATCTATTTTATCTTGATTCTACTCTATGATTACTAGAGTGACAGTTACCTATTTTGCAGAATCGTGTCGTTTTGCTACTAAACTTATCATATATCTTTGACGTTGAAGGTATTTAGGCCATTCTGGTAAGATAGAAATCAACATTATGTAATCATACCCGGTGACTTAAATAGGTAACTCAAAGTGTTACAGATTAAAACCTATTTTATAACTCCCAGCAATTTTGAACACCTTTCAACAGCCAACGGCAAACTCGGGCAACTCAATTATTTATTAACAGGCGCTAATTGAGGGCAAAATCGAATTTTCGCCTGTAAATTTATACGTATGATAGAAGCCATAATCGGATTTATATTCTCTTTTCTTTTCATGTGGGACCCCGAGTTTTCCAACGACCCACATACGAGAAACCACAATTTTTTGACGTGTATTGACCTATGTTCCTAGGGTAAATAAAGACATGGGATAAAGTTATTCAACTCATGGGCTGAATGCATACTCAATCTGCCCAACTTTTAACTAAGCGTATCGTGCGTGATGTGCCGGCGTTTCAAGAAATGCCTAGCCAACAACTAACCTACGACATATGTAATCTCATTTCTGATTGATACCTTCCAGAATTCGTTCTTTAAATCCTTCCAAGTAATGAAACAGAGTTATTTTGGAGTTGATCGTATCCTTATACATCTGGGATACTGAAGTTACTTTATCAGATAAGCTTGGGCGTTCCCCAGGGTGGACTTAGATAGGCTTTTGCAGTAAAGAGACAGAAAGTCCCCGAATTGATAGACAGGTGCGTTGGTGTATCCTTAGGATGATGGGGGATTTTTAGAAAAACAATAGGTTTGCCAAGAAAAGTATTTTGGTTCATGGAAACTTTGAAATCTGTTTGTTGATTTTTTTACTATCATCATACTCGTATGGTACTGCTGCACGATGGCTTCATGTTTTGCACGCTAAACTGTAGGTCCCTGTTACTGCATGATAACTAAGACAGCGGTAATAACTCAACCATGTCAGAAAGTGGTCAGAAATCTGCTACATGAAGTAAACGGTTAAGAAACTTTGACACCAGGGTTATTGGGACATTGGACGCCTTGGTGTCCTACACGAAAAGAACACATCATCAAACATTATAATGGCCATAATTTTTATATCAAAAATGTTCACAAAGAAATCACTAAAGGTACAAACTGTGCAAAATTATTTCTAAATAACATCGTCAACAAAGAGCCAAAAGTTATTTCAGTAAGCTCGAATATTCTTAAAGTACCTACACCTTACCTACGCAATTTAGAAGCTGTCAAACTTTATCAACTGACAGGACGCTGACAGGTTGCTATTAGTTGGAAAAATAAAATCCAAAAGAACTTGTTATTGTACCTTCTACCTATCTTTTTGACTTTAGATACAGTAGTTACTAGAAAACTTTTCAAAAATGCCAATGTTAGACAATTTTATATAAGTAACTTAAGATATTTACTATGTTCCAATCATATGTCCATAATACTCATTATGAATAGTTACTATGTGGTTCCAATCAGTCTAGAATATTTGCTATGTGGTTCGAATCATCTGTGTATCATACCTATATTTCGACAGGAGTATGTAGAGCTATAAAAATGGTGTTTCCTGACTTATGAAGAAGAAACAAAGTTAGATATAGCTACAACTGAAAAAGAAAATTGTTAATTGTAAGGGCTTTTATGAAAAACCCAACTTATCAAAGTCGTACAACTACTTGAAACCTTGTTGAACGATTTTGTTTTTAGACTTGCTTCACTAACATTATTATAAACAATGCTCTAAGGTTCAGAATTCAATCTTTTGTTAAGGCTAGTAAGTTCTATAAGCAAGGAAATTTTGCCGCCAAAAAGTAAATTAGGGTGAAATTCCAAAGATTCCAAATAGAATGACGGGCAAGAATCTTGTCCAGTCGATTGAATTTAGACCAAATGGAAATTTCATTTATAGAGTTGATAAAGTTTCCCCAAGTATCAGGCAGGCTCTAATATATTTTTTTATAATCACGTTTTCTCTTTTGCTATTTTGGGATATCGAATCACCAAGGAGTCTAGGACGACAATGATAAAGTATTTAATTTGTTGATATTAATTAATTACTTCACTACACTACTATAACTTTACAGAAAGTGGTACCGAACGATCCATTACCGATTTTATTTTTCAACTAGCTGGTGCCCGCGAACTTCGTTTCGCCATATATCATCCATCATATCAGCTATATAAAGGAATCTCACTGATAAACATAGGCCTCCCCTATAGACTCTAAAAACCATAAAATAATATATTATAAGCTTATATTAAATTGTTGGTAGATAGGTACCCAAAAACTTGGTTTCGCCGACTATACAGTGTGTAAAAATATTAGCTGCAAATATTTAAATGGGTGAATCAGTCCATGAAACTGAACAACTTTCCCCAAGCAACATAGGTCGAAATATGGAAAATTTTTTTGACCTCCCATACAAAATGTAGCAGCCGAGCAAGTCAACTGTATGGGAGGCCCAAATGTTTTTTTATATTTCGACCTATGTATTCCTTGGGGAACGTTGTTCAGATTCATGGGCTGATTCACCCCTTAAAATATTTGCAGCTAATTTTTTTACACTTTATATGTAAATTCCAAATGCAAAAAAGAGTAAGAAAACGGTGGTTCTTTTATATATGTTTGGTCTTTTTGAATTCTGTAGGTTGAATTTGCTGAATCAGGTTTAGATTAGTCACTCCCTGTTCCAAATCCTCGCTTTCCAGTTCATTTAAGCAGATTTTTTAAAACCGTGCGTTTACTTCCAAAGGTATCAATTCCGTGAAGTAGACTGATGCCACATTTCTTAACACTGTGATGGATGAATAAAGACCGAGTTCATGAGTGTGAATAAATAAAACATAAGCTTATTAAAAACCAAGTCATCCTACTACAAATCCTATCCTATTCTACTTCCTACTAATATATTAAGTAATACAAAAGATTTGTTTGTTTGTTACTCCTTCACGCAAAAATTGCTGAACTGATTTTCACGAAATTGGGCACAGATGATGTGTGATGCCGGCTTAGAATAGCATCACCCCACATCCTTCCCGCGGGTGTCGTAAGAGGCGACTAAGGGACTCGAGGGTATTGGTGTATTACAATTTTTAGGCGACAGACTGACAACCTGTCACTATAGTGATACACATGTTTTCTTGAACAACCTTGGAAAACAATCCTCAAAAATGTCAGACGTGGCCATAGCAACCGTATTCTTACGGCCGTTAACGCTCTGCCTACCCCGCAAGGGATAAAGGCGCGATATATGTATGTATGTATGTATAGGCACAGACGTAAAAGGGGTAACTTGTGCTTGTACTAACACATAGGAAAGTTTTTATCGTAAAAAAAGTTCCTATGCGATGCCACGGGATGACCGATTTCCATACGGGCGGAGCCGGGCTAGGGTTACATTTAATTAAGTACCCAAGGCTATTTAATTAAGCGTATGCTGCCGGCAGAGTAGAGTAATTCCTCTTTTCCCGTGGGGGTCGCGTCGTAAGAATCAACCGAGGGAGAAACCCGACCCAAGACCGGCCCTGGAGAAGGACAACAGTGCATTTAAACCCGGAACGGGGTCTCTGTCAGGCGCGTGTGACAGAGGTCTATCCTGCAGCCAACTCGGCTCCGCATGTATCGACTCGTCGTTCCTGTGGAGTAAGCCAAGGAGACCGAGAGAGTGGCCTTGTTTTGGGCAATCCGGCGTTTTCCAAATCGATTTATACCTACAGCGACGAAAAGTCTCGTCTGAGACACTGATTGGATCGTTTGGCACAGACGTATGAGGCTGTGAGACCGATGATAATGACTCATAAAACTGAACAACTTTCGTAAGGAAAATTTTACAGAAAATATGTAAAAAAATATCTTCCATACAAAATGTACCAACCGATCGAGTCAATTTGTATGAGTAGTCCAATTTTTATTCATATTTCGAATTAATGTTTCAGAAAAAAGTTTGCGCACCCTGAAAATAATGTTGGTATTGTCGGCTAAGCATATTATAACAGTATGTAACAGACCAACATTGGCTAGTAACGTAGATATAAAGAATAGCCTTAAAAAATTGGAAATAAAAATTCAAAAACAAAAAATTGTGGAACTTCGCTGGTACACTTTCATCATAAGCAGATCCACTTCCGCTGAGCCATTTTAACCATGGCTGGAGCGGCAAAAATAATGATATCTCTTCACACAAACTTTTGCTTTGAAGCTATTGCAATTTTCCCGCGGTAAATAGTAGATTACGCACCAAGAAAACGATTCATAAATAAAGATTGTATCGTCTGGTACGCAACTCACACGTCTTGTACCACGGAACTTTTGTTTTCGAGCGTAAAAAATATTGAATTATTAAAAGTTTAAATTATTCCAATATTGAAGAGATATTTTTGCAGTCGTAGACATATTCGTAGATTTTACTTTTCTTGTCGTAATATTGAGTAATAATTCGACAAACTCATTTATTGAGGTTATAAAAATATAGATTAAAAATATAAATACGGCCTCATGTTATTTTTCTTTCTGCGCGCTTATTCAAAGTGACACAATTCGTGCTGGCCAGTTCGAAATTTGAAATCAATCTCGGGTCCAATAAGCCCATACACATCTTTTTACTACGCGGCACTATGAAATTTACGTGATTTACAAACTTATTTTATGTGTAGCAGCCAACCCCCCTTTTAGGGGTATGTTTTTTTTAGCCTATAACCTGGTCGGTGATTTACTTGACATTTTGGTACAAATTGCATCAAAATCCGTTCGGTCGTTTTCGCGTGATGCTTCCGCATATCCACAAACAAACACACAAACATCTAAACATCTAAACATCTAAACACCCAAACAGACAAAAATTTAAAAAATTGCAGAAACGTGTTTTGTTATCAATATTAAGTATCACGAAACAATTTTTTTTTGGATATCTTATATGTACAGACTTTCGATCCTCTTGAGCTTTATTATATGTATAGATTTCTGTTTGTTTTTTTTTTCCGAAGAAGTTAGCCTCTTTCCGGGAAAATTGCTTACTCAACAGGTCAAATGGAACAACTTTCGCCAAGAAATATAGTTCAAAACATAATAAAAAGAATCACCTTGCATAGAAAATTGGATATCTGTTTTCACCTAATGGGAGGTCTACTTTTTTTACACTTTGGCATAGTCCTTAGGAAAAGTTTTGCAGTTTTGTGTTGAGCTCAGCGTTGTTGGAATAGAATCATCATTTTATATTATTTTTTATTTAATAATAGTTATATGGCAGTCAGACGTTAACCTTTATACAAAACGAAACAGTTCTATTCTCCCTTCGACCCTTAATTGCTGAGTGCCGGCTTTTAAGTACGAGCCTAATTGCCCTTTCTATTTTTCCTCTGTTTGATACTCGTATATCGTCGGCGTACTGTGATAACCACGTATGTACTTTAAGCACAATTTTACAGGACAAGCAAAAAACCTCCTGGTGAAAAATTTTGTACTAAACTTTTTTAAACACCTGACTGTATTATGTTTATGTGTGCAATAAGCATTGATTGTGTTTACTATTTTTAAATATTCCTGTCCAAGAAGTGCATAATGTGACTTGAGAGGTTGTCTCGAAAAACATAGTACTTTTTGCAAAAGTTTACAAGGTTTTCAATAAAAGAATTTTATTCACAATTATCATTTTTATTTAAACTTTACTCACTACAAAGTAATCAGCCTTTTTAATTGTTCTTAAACCTATAGTCAGAACATAACTAAATTATTGTGATTTACTTTATGATCTGTCAGCAATATACAGAAAAACAATGTAAATGTCATCGGCGATGTAAATAAAGTTAATACAAAATGGCTTGTATTTTTTTGGAGTACGTTATTAATAAGCATAATACTGAGAAACGAATCACAAATCAGTCTGAAATGTGACTTCTTACGTAATTTAAGGATCAAAATCTAACGATCAAAATCAAAACAGAACATTAAGGAAGTAGGTACTTATTACGCCAAAAGCAATCAGCCTTTCTTACTTAACCATTAACACATAACCAGGAATTCTACTAATATTAAAGTTGCTTGTTGAATAATACGCAAGTCACCCGCGTCATGCGTGGCGCTCACTGTTGGACTGACCATCATCGACTAATTGTCACTAAGCTACGACTCCGCCTCCGTCGACCTCGCAGATCCACAGTGAAGAAGCCTGCGTGTTTAAACGTGGATAGGCTGAAAAATCGTGAGGTTAGGGTGAAATATGCAGAAGCCTTAACTGAAAAGCCGTCGCCAATAACTGAAAGAGGTGATGTCAGTGCTGCTTGGGGAGCTTTGTCACGTCATCTCATAGAAGCTGCTTCTGCTACTTTGGGTACTAAAGACCGGCATAGTGAAGACTGGTTTGATGACAATAGCGAGGCTCTTAAAGCAGCATTAGACAAACATTGACAGCTCCTGCGACAGCATAATCGAAGAGGTGGAAGTGTTGCGGTGGTCAAAGACAGTGACCAAGAATTACGCAGGCTGTCTCGATAAATAAAAGACAAGTCGTGGCAGGACAAGGCTTGTCAAGTGCAGTGGCTCGCCGATACAGACCAGCTTGGTGAGTTTTACAGTGAAGTGCGTAAGCAGATTGGTGCGTCCTTCCGTACAAAAGTACCTTTAAGGTCTTTAGACGGTATGCACCTCCTGACCAGCAAGGAGGATGTACTTAAACGTGTGGCTGAGCATTTTCACAACTTGTTCAACGTAGATCGATCAGCTGATCTGCATAATATCAGTTTATTGCCTCAACTCCCGTTAGCCACGGAGTTGCACGAGCCCCTGTCATGTGACGAGGTTGTTACTGCCATCAGACAGTAGCATAATAACCGGGCGGTTGGTATTGACCTTATACCGGGTGAACTACTTAAATATGGTGGTACGGAGTTGCACACATCGGTATGGAAATTTTCATTTTCGTTCGAATGTGGGAGGAGGAGAGGGTGAGGACTTCAACTTCTGTAAAAGAACAAGGGTGACCGTTCTGACTGTAACTCTAATCGCGGTATTTCATTGCTGGCAGTCCCTGGAAAAGTATTTGCCAGAGTCTTACAGAACCGCCTCAAAGACGGTGAACAGTCTGATTTCTTCCCCGTCACCTGTGGGGTGAAACAAGGATGTGTTCTAGCGCCCACTGTTCGCCTTGTACTTTGCAGTTGTAGTCAAAGAAGTCCTAAATACTGTTTCCCAAGGAGTCCGCATCCGACTCCGCACAGATGGCAGTCTTTTTAACCTGGCTTATATGCATAAACGAGCTTTTCCAAAGCAAATCTTTCATTTGAATACCTTGCGAATGCGGATACAAGTTTCTCACAAAAAAATGGCGGTCTCGTCATCCGCACGAGGTTTTCATAAAACACAATAGATAGCGCTAGGAGTGTTGTATTTAAAATTGGACTAATGTCAAACGACGCGTTCCGAGGTTTTCTAGCCATAACGTAGATAAAAAAATATTTTGGTTTTTTGTACTTCCGAGGTTTTCACAGTATGCCGACGATATATTATTTTTGCTTTGGTACATTCACTGTTTTTTTTATATTATTTGGGTCAGTCGGTATAACTAAAGAATTAATACATTTCTTTACAAATCACAAATCACGCCTATATTTCTGGCGGGGTAGGCAGAGCGTTAACGGCGGTAAAATTACGGTCGTTATCGCCACGTGTGACAAATGTTTGATGGTCGTTTCAGATAAGTCGTGTATCACTATAGTGACAGGTTGTCAGCCTGTCGCCTAAAATTGCAATACACATGAAACCCTCGAGTCTCTCAGTCGCCTCTTACGACACCCACGGGTAAGAAATGGGGTGATGCTATTCTAAGCCGACATCACACCAATAATATATTTCCACTGTAATTATGTATACAGGTTTTGAAGATTACCTAATAAAACTAGCTCCCTTCTTGTCATGTTAGTACATATACATACATACACATATATCACGCCTTTATCCCTTGCAGGGTCCGCAGAGCGATAACGGCCGTAAAAATCAGTCTATATCGCCACGCCTGACAAGTATTGAGGGACCTTTCAGATGTGTCGTGTATCACTGTAGTGACAGGTTGTCGACTAAAGTTGTAACAAAAGTACCGTCAATAAATAAATACGATAAAAAATCACTTTAAAGGTAAAATAATTTTGAAATAAACCAATCTTTCCAATGTTCACTATGGAGTGAACGGCCGTTACACATTATGAAGTCTGAATTGGAACTAATAAATCCCAAAACTTTGATTGGAAAACGCCAATATGCCAGTATGCCAATAAGCATTCGTCAAATCCCGAAGCACAGTGAATACGATGTCAAATACTCGAAACACATGCCTTCGAACCAATTTTGACAGATTGAAGTAATACATGCTGTAACAGGTTGAGCGCTTATAGTAGACTGACTTCCAATATCAGTTTATATTTTTTATGAACAGTAATTTCAAAATAGCAAGGGAATAATGGCATAACGTAAAATTTTTAAATATAGTAATATATCGCTAAATGGCACTAAAGTTATAAACAAAACCAACATAGATTATAAACAAAACGGATAAATAAGATAATTAAAATGTCCACAACCGAATACTACTGTTGAATAGAAGTAAGGTTTTCAGGAGATTCTTCATTAAAACTCAATAATTAAGAGATCGTATATGTGTATTGCACGTAAGACAAGTAGCAAGAAGGCAGGGGCGAGAGGGGTCCAAAAGTCATACATGATAACATCTGACGTTAGTAAGCGCCTATATCAAAGGTAATAGCAATCAAGCAATTAGTCTGATAAGTTAGTGTAGACGGAACAGGAACATGCCCCCCGACGTTGAAAACGTCAGGTTTCAACCAGATTTTCCAGCTCCAGCAGCATCATCATCAGCAGCGACAGGCAGCGGACATATCTTCGCAAACGACCTTCGTACGATGCCGGTAGCGGTTTTCACATCGGCCACTCGACTGATTCCATCTGAACCAGGAATAAGCGCCACGATTCGCCCCATCTTCCACTTCAGAGGAGGCAGGTTTTCCTCTTTAAGAAGGACGAGAGTATTCAGCTGCAGAGGTTCGTTGGAAGTCCTCCACTTCGTCCTCAGCTGCAGCTCGGAAATGTATTCAGCACTCCAACGCCTCCAGAAGTGTTGTTTGAGCTGTTCAATCCTCTGGAAACGGGTCAACTGATCATAGGAGCGGTCCTGAAGGTCCTTAGTAGGCAGAGCAGTGATAGGTCGGCCGATAAGGAAGTGTCCGGGAGTGAGGGGTGTCAAGTCCTCTGGATTCGACGACAGTGGCGTAAGTGGCCTTGAGTTGAGGATGCCTTCAATCTTCACTAAGGTTGTATTAAATTCCTCGTAAGTTAGTCTACAATTTCCCAACACTCTCTGCAAATGGTACTTGGTCGACTTAACACCAGCCTCCCAGAGACCACCAAAGTGCGGGCTGTACGCAGGAATAAAGTGGAAATTGATTCCTTCATTGGCCGCCCCCTCGGATAAAGAGTTACAGCTCGCCTTCAAAAATTGAGAAAGCTCATTCGACGCGCCCACAAATGAGGTACCGTTATCGGAGTACATATCGGTTGGTTTTCCTCTACGGTTCGTGAATCTTTCGAGAGCAAGCAAGAACGTCTGACTGGTCAGATCGCCGACCAATTCTAAATGTATAGCCTTGGTACTGAAACAGATGAATATGGCGATATATACTTTTACCATTCTACATCCACGGCCTTGGCGACTGGCACAAGTCATAGGTCCCGCATAATCACAACCAACAGTCTGGAAGACTCCAGGTACTACGCGCTCTTTGGGTAGATTACCCATCAAAGGAGCAACGATATTGCCCTTGATACGAGTGCATTTGACGCATTGACGAAAACAAGCTTTTGCTAATAAGCGACCACCAATGGGCCAAAAAGTTTCGCGGATCGTGTACAACAACAACTGAGGTCCCGCGTGTAACAATCTGAAATGCTCATGGCGGAAGAGTAATTTTGTAAATTTATGTGTGGACTGTATCAAGATAGGGTGTTTTTTATTAAAGGGATAGTCTGAATTTGTCAGACGTCCATAAACGCGCATTATACCATCCTCATCTAGAAAGGGATTGAACTTTAACAAAGGACTCTTTTTGGGTAAACTTTGTTTCTGTTCTAGCAAGGCGTACTCTGGGAAGGATTCGCGTTGTGAAGTTACGATAATCAAGTTCAAGGCTTTACGCAGTTCAATCTCACTCAAAAAAGGAGTTGCATGTGGTTGTTTCCTGCAACTTGCAACGAAACGTAGCATGTAAGCAACAGCACGTTTAAGCCTTAAGAGATTGGAGAACCGATCAAAATCAATAAAAGTCTGTAATGGTGGGTCAGTTTTAGTGAGTAAAGACACTACTACTTCATTGCGCACTTCAGGCAGACTCGTTTCGGCGACTATGTTAGGAGGCCATGAAGCTTCACCTCGGTGTAAGAAATCTGGACCAGACCAGTAAAGCGACTGTGATTGCATGGAGTCAATAGGCACGCCCCGGGACACTAGGTCAGCAGGATTTTCCTGAGTAGGTACGTGTCTCCATTGACAATCGGCAGTCGTTTCCATGATCTCTCCCACCCGATTGCGGACGAACGTTTGCAATCTACTAGGTAGCATCTTCAACCACCCTAGAACGATTGTGGAATCTGACCAAAATGTAGCTCGCTTGACAGGAATGCGAAGAGACTTGAGCGCCCTATCATAAAGTCGAGCGCCTGTCAGAGCAGCACACAGTTCAAGACGCGGTAAAGTAACCGGTTTTAAAGGCGCTACGCGGCTTTTAGCCATCAATAGACGCACGGCAATCTCGCCGTTTTCATTTGAACTGAGTACATATAGGCACGCGCCATACGCTCTCTCGGACGAATCAGTAAAAATGTGAAATTCTAAATTGCAATATGAATCGCAAACCACGATCCGAGGAATACGCAAATCATTTAGACGGGGCAGATTAGAGATCACATCACACCATTCCTGTACAATATCTGCTGGTAACTGATCGTCCCATGATAGCTTGAGCAACCAAAGTCTTTGCATTAGAATTTTCAGACGAATAACACACGGAGACAAAAGTCCTAGTGGGTCAAATATCTGAGATATTACAGACAGCATGTCTCGTTTTGTGTTTTTCGTGGCAATATTAGTGCCAATCGGAAAACAAAGTTCGTCTGAATTGGTTACCCAGCCTAAGCCGAGAACTTTACTAGGTTCGTTACCACCAATATTTAAATCAACAGAAGGTTGTGAGGACTCCGATACCAGCTGCACCTCGTTCGACTTCCATTTACGTAAATTCATACGTGCCGAGCTCAGCTCGGTACATAAACGGTCACGAATACTCTTGGCTTCATCTAATTCGTCACATCCTGTCAGCAAGTCATCGACGTAAAAGTCGTGTATGATGATTTCAGATAAGTCCTTATCCTTGCAATCCACACCCAACTGTTTGAGACACCGTGTAGCCAGGAACGGTGCGCTGGCCATACCATAAGTCACGGTGTTAAGTTGAAATATTTTCACAGTTTCTGAGGGGTCTGGACGCCAATATATCTGCTGGAGATGTCGATCAGAAGGATGAACAACTATAGTTCTATACATTTTCTCGACGTCTGCAGAAAGGACATATTTATAAAACCGAAATCTCGTAAGGATCGATAAAAGATCGTCTTGCACCGTTGGTCCAACCATTTGGATATCGTTAAATGAGATACCGGAAGTAGTACGGGCGCTGCAATTAAATACCACACGTAATTTAGTAGTGATACTACTTTCCCGTAGCACACCGAGATGCGGTATAAAATAAGCAATCAAATCTATTTGTTGCTGAGTCAGCTCCGACATATGGCCTAAACTTTCATATTCAGCCATAAAGTCTCGGTATAATTGTCCAAATGTACCAGTAAGACGACGCTCTGTCGAATTAAAACAGCGTTTGGCTCTCAGACTAGAATCACCCAAGATAAGGGGGTCTTCCTTCAATGGAATTTTCACACAAAAACTACCATCGTCAAGTCGGGTCGTGTTTTTAATAAAATGTTGTTCACACATCTTTTCCTCACTCGAATAGGTGGATGATTTGGGGCTAACTTCCTCAAGTTGCCAAAAACGCGATAGTTGCGCTTGAATATCATCGACCTTAGTGAAATTACACTTAATAGAGAAATCCGAGGTACCTATGCCCGTAGGGGTTGGGCTGACAGCGATCCACCCGAGATGGGTTTCACGAAGAATGGGATTTCCCACGCCAAGACTGATCTGTTGTGCCTGAGCAAACGCAATATCCCAAAAATATTGTGCACCGATCAGTAGATCTATAGGTGCCGGCGTGAAAAAGTTGGGATCGGCTAAACAAATATCAGTCGGCATGTTAATACCCGATAAGTCTATAAGACTAGATGGCACGTCATCAGTGAGAGAGGGCAAAACAAAACATTGCATTTTTGCCGAGTAATTACCATTAACAGAGCGCATAGGTACGAGGCACATTTTATTAATCTGAGAGGTAACATTGTTTATACCTATCACCGTCTTATTAATCGGAGTGTATGGCAAGTTAAGTATGTTGTACATCCTTTCAGATAAAATGCACGAAGTACTTGCGGAATCAAGCGCAACGCGTGCGATATGCTCGCAATTATTGGAATCGTATACTTTAACTAATGCGGTAGCTAAAAGTCCCTCATTGTGTACGAGATCGGACATAGGAATATTAGCCGACAAAGTTATGTTGTTTTGATCACTTTGGGAATGCGGCGGGGTGCGGGCGCGGGAAGGCTGCGCGGGAGCGGATGGAAGCCGACCTTGATTTTCCGATGCAATTTCAATAGGCTCAGTACAAATTACGATGTGGTGCCGACGCCTACATCGCTTGCAACCCGCTTTGTTCTTGTTACATCGGTTAGCATAGTGAGAAGAAGATTGTAAACAACAATAACAAATTTTAAAATTCGGCAGTAATTTGATACGTTCTTCGACGCTCAGTGCTAAAAACGCAGGACAAGTGCTCAAACTGTGTTGATTATTTTTGCACATAGGACAAGACTTTGCGGTAGAACTCGTACTAGATGAACTAGCATTCATAAGCGAGTTATTTTGTAACGCAACAAAAACTTTTGATCTAGCCTGTGACTGAGTTTTGTGTGAGTGTGACTGAGTATAAAGTGATTTTACGTCTGATAACTCTAATGTTTCTAGAAAATCTGCGCGCTGTCTTATAAAAGTCATGAAAATCTCTAGAGTGATTTTAGTTTCCCTATTTAACTGACTTTTGTGTTCTTCCCATTTATGGAAAGTGATCGGATCGAGTTTTTGTGTTGCTAGGTAAATAAGAAGTGTGTCCCAGTTTTCCGTCGGCTCGCCTAACGCTAGCAGAGCACGTAAGTTTTTATTAAACTGATCTATCATGTTTTTTAGGGAAGATGAAGTTTCTTTTGTAATAGATTTAAGATTGAATAACGCGGCTACATGATTTTGAGTTAACAATCGAACGTTATCAAAGCGGTCCAATAATAATTTCCACGCAATGGAGTAATTTCTTGCACAGAAGTCTACCTTTTTAATTACCTCAGCGGCAGTGCCTTCTAGGGAAGCCCGTAAATAATGAAATTTGCTTATTTCGTCATAATCAGCGTTTTTGTGGATGAGACTGGTAAAAGTATCTCTAAACTCCAGCCAATTTTCATATGAACCTGAGAATTTAGGCAATTGTATTGTCGGCATTCTGATGCTTCTTTTTTGTCTGAAGGACTTTACAGTATGAGCACTACTGGCATCAGAATTAGAATCATCTTCGCATTTACGATATGAAGATATTATTTCCTTTGCTGTAGAAACTAACTTGTAGTACCTATTCTCGAAATCCACGCGCTCCTCATTAAGGCATTCCAGATTTTCAGAAACGGACTCTAATTGCGATTGAACTCCCTCAAATTGGTCAATTAAAATTTCAGTTTTTTCTAAACGCAGCTGTAACTCTCTTACCTCAGTAGTGGACAATGAATCACGGTTTAGCCCATCTAAAAATTTGGAAAAATTTGTTAAACGTAATTTTAAGGTTCCTCTGGAACGGTTTAACTCTTTTTCCACATTTTTCTCATCATCTTTGGTGTCCTCTTCATAAACCATATTGATAGGAGGTGAAAGTCAACCTGGAATTTTACAAAATAGCCTGACTAATAACAATGCAAGGGAAGTTATGCAAGTAAGTTAACAGCTCTGAATTTGCACTAATTGCTGTGAAATTAAAGGTAGTTAAAGGTAAAATATAATTTGTACACAATGAATATTGCTTTAATTACAATATAAAAATAAGTAAGACCTTCAAGTGTATTATTTTACAACAATAAATTGAAAAATACCTAGGCAAAAAGTGAGTGTAAAAAATTACAATTTAGTTAGGGTTAACTAATAAGCGGTTAATTAAATTAGCTGAATTTAGCTAGAAATACTACAAAGAGTATACATAACCAATTTATTAAGAAAATAAAACCTAAATCTCACTGCAACGGTAATTTTAAGTTGTACATAGAATAAAGAAAATACAAATAGGTACTAACCTTTAAAAAAGACCAATTAACACAATACTTATACCTTAATTAGAGTGTTGGGTGATAACTACACAAGATTAATGAGGATTTACATAAATAAAGTCCTTAATTTGGGCAAAAATCCTTGAGTCCTTGCCACAACCTTGACACCCGTAGAGGTCACTCCTAAAATCCTTATTTATCACTTCAATATTTCTTCTTAGCAATTATCAGCTGATCCACAATATCCGGCTTGATCCAGGACCATGAATAGAAGTAAGGTTTTCAGGAGATTCTTCATTAAAACTCAATAATTAAGAGATCGTATATGTGTATTGCACGTAAGACAAGTAGCAAGAAGGCAGGGGCGAGAGGGGTCCAAAAGTCATACATGATAACATCTGACGTTAGTAAGCGCCTATATCAAAGGTAATAGCAATCAAGCAATTAGTCTGATAAGTTAGTGTAGACGGAACAGGAACAACTGTCATTTGAATACGTTTTATTAAGGTTATTTTTATTATTTGTATAATTAAAATGTTTGCTTTTTCATTTTGTCCTTTATTTTTTAACGTGTAAGAAGGTACAATAAACGGTTAAATATGTAGGTTAATCATAATATTAACTTGCCTTATAACTCCTTCAAATGCCGGAAAATGTCTATCATGACTCTACACGCAGGACAAGAGACTAAAGTTAGCCCCAAACGTACAGATAACGTTGTAAAGTCATATTCGTACGTCAACCCACGTCAGAACCCTCGTGTACGTCTCATTGCATACTTTGGGTTAACTGGATTCGAATCGATATAACTTTTTACATTTTATTGTCTTCATAATGCTGTTAAATCTGTCTTGGGGAGAAAAGGAACCCCCAAACCCGCAAATCGCTAGATAACGTTGTACAGTCATGTGCATACGTCAACCCACGTCATGACCCTCGCGAACGTGACATTACGAACTTATTTTGACTTGGATATGGGATACTCTTTTTGGTATGCGCAATACTTAGATGAATTAACGTATAAAAATGGCTTCCTACTTTTATTGACCCAATAATTTTGTTAATCTAGATGGATAAATTTAAGTAACACATTGTAATTTTAGTTATTATTTTAGCAGATTATTGTTCAGAATTATTTCATTTGATTGAAAATTTTAAATACTTTATCAGTAGAACAGACATTACACATTTTTTCAGTTAAAATGTTACCAACTTGTTAAATAAACTTTTACCATCCTGTTTTATCATAACCATTTACATAGATACTGAGTTTCTGTTGTGACGGGATTTTGATAAATAATTCAGCAACGGCCAAAACACCTTTCCCCAACAATAATACACAAATCTGGGCAAATATATTGTTTTCGTAAATAAGGGATACCGGTGCTTGGAATCCCAGATACTTTTGATGGATTCAAATGGATTTCCATTTTATATTCTGGACTGAATTTTGTAATAATAACAATATTATTTGTTTGATGTTTAAAATGTTCTGCCGTGTGCCGCCGACTTAAAATAGCCATCACCCCATTTACTGTGGGTGTGACAAGAGACGACAAAGGGATTTGAGTGTTTAATGTGTATTGCAAGTTTAGGCAATAAACTGACAACCCATATCTAAGGTGATACAGGACTTATCTGAAACGACCCTTAAATATTTGTTAGACAGGTGTGGCAATAACGGCCGCACTTTTACTGTCGTTAACGCTCTGCCTACCCCGCGAGGGATAAATTCGTAATTTCTATGTGTGTGTGTGTGTGTGTGTGTGTGTGTGTGTGTGTGTATGTGTGTGTGTGTGCTGGCTTTGGGAGTACTCCTCAGTGCTGACAAACCGGCAGTATTCACTTGATGTAAGTACACTAAACATTACAAATCTTTAAAACTCACAACACATTATTTGTTGTAAAAAAGACTGTGAGCATTTGGTTTCAGCCCCACGCATGCATCGAAGGACCGGGTTCCTAGAAAATACTAGCTTAGCCACAAAACATCATAATTTTGCATTAAAGTAACCCCAATAACGTGTAACGTCCAAACCATGGACCACCTGATGTGTTGCTCTAATAGTCCCGAGATATGTTCACTCGAAGACCCTAAAAGAGGCGAACCCAACAGTTATTGCCGTGGCCAAGCATTGGTCCAAGGTCTTATAAACCAGTATACCATCATTGATTCGATGATGAAGAAGAAAAACGTGTTTCTTAAATTAACTGAATTTCTAACATTAAAAAAACACAAACAATAAACGCAAAAGCTAAATTTTGCATTAACGGTTACATTAACAATAGCCATATATATACTCGTGAGTTTCACTATCACAAGTCCTTTTTTATCTGTGCAATGTGCCACCATAGATTGCAAATTACTATCTCTGATAATGCCAATGGGACGTTTAATAACAGTTTTATCACCAAGTACCTATCACATACGCCTACATTGACTTATCAGAAGTTTTGGATTGTTTGAACATTGTAATATCATAATTAATATCTACTAACAGGGCTCTAAATTAAACGACATATTTGGTATGGACTGATATAGTGACTAGTTAATAAAATACAAAAGTAGTACGCTTCAAACTATTGTCCAAAAATACTACAAACTCCATTTTTGTAGTTTTTCGAAATATTCGAAGTTTGAATTAATAAACAGAAAAATAATATAAAAGTAAGTGTTTTGACGCCAGCGAAACTAGAGAGACATGACGTCATCTCTTCGTATTTTCATACAAAATATCGTTTTAAAAATTTGACATGCCAGTCATCATGAGCATTCTTATATTGCACCCATTTAAATAACTAAACACTGTTATAAATTAAGCAAAATTTGCTAAAGACTGATAATTATAGCGACTATAATAATTCTTAAATTATTGCAAACATTTAAATAAATATCCTTATCCAACTATCAATTCGTGCATTGTCTGAGCAAATGGCATGAGCAAACGCACCAACAGCATGCAGCCAGCCAGCTCCCCTAACATTGCTATAAATTAAGCAAAAGGCGTTATTGCGCTCTCTCGCGACACTTTTATAGTTCATAATAGCAGTAGAGCGCTGCGAAGCCGTTTTAAAGCACCAAATGATGAGTCGAACTTCAAATTAAAGCGATATTGAAGCCATAAAACGTAAGGAAGAATGAATGTAAACAGAAGAATAAAATTTTCTGTAGGTCGCAAAGCAAGAAGTAATTTGTTATCGAATAATTACAAACGAGAAAAGCTATTAGCCTTTAGATTTATAATTTTATTTAACAAAGAAAGCTTTCTAAAGCGCTTCTTAAACTCAGAACGTTATTTATATTTGTGAATAATGTTATTACAAAGAATATTATGAAATGCCTTGGTGAATTGTATTCTGAGTATACGATAACTTTAAGGTACTTTTTGAGATTTTAGGAATACTGCAATACCTTTGATAACGGATTTAACATTTTGCACTCAGATAAATAAGCAAATGTAATGCCCTGTAGCAGCAAAGGAAAAAACCTAACCACCATCTAATTCCCGAAATTCCCAAAACGCAACTTGGCAAAAACCTACCAGAAAAACAAACGCGCTTAGCAACACAAAACGGAGTTCATACATATGTAATTGGCACCATTGGAGAGAGTCCCAGAAAAGGGGGCGTAGGAAACCTCTCGGGGATAAAAGCAGAAACGGTTTTACTATTATCGCCTCATAATGCAGTAATTCTCAGTCGCAATGAAAGAAAGAGAAAGGAAGCTAAGAAATCAATGATGTATACCATTGTACTTGTATAGTTAACTGCTTCTGGTCTAATGGGCTGAATGTTCGCTTCTGTATCCGAAGGAGCCTGTTTCAATTCTCGGGTTTCTAGGTAATTTCCTATTATTTTACAACCTTATAGATAGTCAAATGTTTTGGTAAATCCAGACCATGATATCATCCATGGTAGACAACAAACACCTAACTTATACGGTAGAGGTCGTTATGCTATCATGTCAGAGGCCTAAAACTAGAAGGCGGTTTAAAAGCTTTAACTTAAGGTCCTTTAACGCCGCGGTTTTCAGCCTTAATGCAGAAAAGAGAAAGAAAGTGAACAAACCAATGGTGTATACTATAGCTATTTTAAGGGTACCCAAAATCCGCTGACCCATTCCTGAATATAACGGTAAAAGGACGGCCGTTGAAAAGCTTATTGACCTTTCTTAAAGCTAAGAATACAGGTCAAAGCAGGTGTTCAAAATTTTCTACAGGTAAATTTTGCTATTTCAAAGGAATGCCAAAACTTTTACTTGAAGAATGATGAGTTTGCTGTTACCAAAAGCTTTTGCAAAGGCTGTTTCATGTAATACAATAATCAATATGAAGTACCCTATAAGTATCCTGTGAGTAGCAACTTTTTATATTACTTTAATAACGAGAAATCCTTTGCCAAAGCGAAGCGAAAACATTTGTGAGTTTCAAGAAATCTGCTGAAGGGCCCATTCAAGCAAATTACGTAAATGGATTGAAGGAATAGAAAAATCAATACTGAACAAGAATCGGCAAAGAACATGAAAACTTCAAACAACCCCGACAGAGAAACTGGATAAGGCAAGGAGAATTATGATGACGAATAGATGATGTCATATTATATCTCTCTAGTTTGGATGGCGTCAATAAGCTTACTTCCATTATTAATCTATTTATTTATATAAAAAAAACGAAGCACTTTCAATGTTGTAGTATTTTTTGACAATACTTTTAAGTATAACTGACCCAGTCATCTAGCGGATTGTCAACATTGCAAGATGAACACACGTCTTCACGTGTAGTCGTCAATATAATTTCATATTGTTTTAATATTTATGACATCAAAAAATTCATGAATAAGTAGGTACAGCGACAAAGGCCCACTGCAGGGGGACGCTGAACGGGCTAATTTTAAAAAAAGTAGGTACCTACATTATTATATTAATTTTTTGATGCTTATACAAATGCTAAATTCTAAGATTGATAAAATCGGTAACACAACCAGGAAAAAAATTATAGCCTATAAAATAACTTTAATACTACGAAGAAGAAAATTATTTAAATCATTCTTTGAGTCTTTTTCTGATACAAACCCTATAAATATTTACGAAATAAGAAAACCGAAGAGAAATATAAGGGAAGCTGAAGGCCAAATTCAAATAAAAACTGACATAAAATTTAATTTAGATCCGAATCTCCTGCGTCCCGGAAGTTTTTATTATTACGAGGCAAGTAAACACTGGGATGGGGCTATCAATTACAATTTTCATTTTCTTGAACATGTACCAGAATGCCTACTTTACATAATACAAAGACGATTCCTTGCTTGAAAAGCCTACATTTTCGTCCTTTGTGAACGAGTGTTCAGCGTATAAGCTTCTACCTGTTTTAATGTGGGACACTGTGGCATCCAACAACCTAATGAACCCTAGTGGCAAAGTTCATCAACCGCTTAATACAAGTAGTGGGCTCAGACATGGTTGTGTAGCGAAGAAGTTGACGACTAAGTTTAGTTATTGCCCTACTGGGGAACCTGTAGTTTAGGACAAAACTCGTACAAGTTATGGTCAAAACTCTCATGGGACTAACGAAGAACTTAGTTCATACCTCAAACAAGAGATGTAGCGAGTGACACAAATGTAATTTTTGCTTTGTGGTTCATACAGATAGGTATTCTATATAATTACGTATCTAAATCCTCATTTTAAAACCTTAACGTTTTCAGTAGGTTCTATACCAATTTCAGTAACTTAATTCTTGTGGTAACATTATTGATATATACTCTACCCACAAAAACAGGCAATTCAATGGATACGAGTATTAATAGAACTAAACACATACACTAGTTTACATTGTAAGTTGTTAGATTAGTCAATATTGTATAATTGATTAAATGTTGTAAAGCAAAATGTTGTCTGTGTAACTTTATGATTATGACACTATAATAATTAAGCTTCTAATTTATGATGGGCTTTTGTTTTGTTAACCGGATTAATTAAATTTCGGGTTAATAAAATCGGTATTTATATCTGATGGCAAAGAGGAATAACCTGAAGTTCAGTTTTAGATGTGTTTTTTAGCTTCTTTTGTAAGTTCTATATTCAAATTTTACTTGTTGGGTCCTCATTTCGATAAAGAACGTTATTCAAAAGTTAGTTACTTACGTCAAAAATGATTGGGCCTTTCTTAGGAAAAAGAAGACTTGTTCTATTTGTTTAACTCTCTAATGGCCATGATAGAGCTACATATATCAAGTAGCATTTTCACGCCATCTATTATTCAGGGATTATATCATTAGTTCGGTCAGCAAATACGATTAAACGGACGCAGGTTCAAAGAATGGATGCCAAGTGTTGCTCAAAGGTAATTGTATAAACCCTTCGGGGCCCTTATGGTTATTCATAAGGGACTGATTTTGGCTGAAAAGGATTCATAGGCTCAAACATTTCGGGTGCGTTAAACTTGACGGTGGTTCACGCTCACTGTTCCTATTTTTGCTGCTATAAACGTAGAAATACAGTAATGTCGGAGTATATTGTAATGTCTGAGTAGCCTTGTCGAAGTTGAGATTTCTGGTCAAATTTCTTATATCATTGTAAGATTTTTAAAGTAATAGTTATATATGCGTTTATATTCCATAAAAATAAACATCAAATAAAAAAATATCGGCTGCAAATGACTGGTACTAGGTATATTTTCTATCTTTCTATCAACAGAGATTGAAATTTTATTATGTCGTCATGGCTGTCTTTTATTCAAACGATAAAGATCTACAATATAAGGTAATTCAACAAAATAATACTAACAACAACCACATGATGTAGTTTATACATCTTTCGTTTTGCATAAACTGAAAACCATTTTAATAATAAAAGGGCCATTACCAAAAGTCCTGTCATCAAATTATTGATTCCCTAAACCCGGAAAGTCTATAGGTGCGTATCAATTTATACGTTATCAACCGGCTCACGTTTTCATCATTAGATGAGTCTTTGGTGCTTTAATGAAAGGGTCGGTGTTTCCACGGGATTGATCAACTTCCTTCGCTCCATTCTTTTGATCCCCTGATTGAGGATTAATGAATTAGCAACTGTATCCTTGAACTCAAAGCCCAGTGTTCTGATTTTGAATTTATTGTTATGAAGTTGCTCAGGGCTAACTCTTTAAGAGATCTCTTTTAATGAATAGGAAAAAATTGTTTAAAAAGAGGCCGTTTTTTGTGATTCTTTGTCTGTCTTTCATGGAAGTTGCTAACTCTTTCGAAACAACACAACTGATTTTGATACGGCTTATTGCAATAGATATGACTAAAAAAAAAGGTTTGTAAGTATCTATAATAAATACCGGGAAAAAGTCTTATTTCCATGGGAAAAAGGGTTAGCAGATGGTGTAACCGTTGGGAGGACATCAATTTGTTATAAGGTACTTGGGATTTCTGGAAGAGATATGTTTAGAAATAAGTATACGATGTAAATACCTGTGCATACTACTTATTTTTTATATTTTTAACTTAACATATTTTTTTATATTTTTTTTCAAATATCTAGATTGTCTTTTTGCATACCTTCTTCACATAACGGTATGATGTTAGTTATCCGAAAACATGTTAAAGATCAAAACCTAAAACTGCAAAACTTTCCCAAATATTCGTAAACTTCAGTTCTTTTTTCTGTTTTATTTCTTGAAGATTCTCCAGATATCTAAAATAGACCTATTTTCGGGGATAGAGAGCTCTCGAGTGGACTTACAGCTCTCGTCTCGTCGAGTGCATACAATTCGGTATCGCAACTCCACTCGGCTCCACTTCTTATGGCTTATCTCGACGACTTCGTGCTTAAGCCGCATCGATATCGATGATGCATTCGGCTCATCCCTAATTAAACTAAAAATATTTTGGAATCTGAGAAAACTCTTCTTCTACTTTTTATCAACCAAATACCAAGTAGCAGATTTCTGAAATGGTTGTATAACGACCGCCATCTAAGTAATCATAGACAGTAACCAGGACCTACGGCTTAGCATGCCATCCGTAACACGGAACCATCTTTCTTTCGGAGAATTAAGTGGAACAGCCAGGGCAGCAGGACATTCCTAACCAGACTGGGAACAAATGACCCACCAAGAATCGAACCCGGAACCTTCTGCGTCGCTGGCAGTAGCACTACCACTGCACCACATCGGAAAAATAAAATTGGATTTAAAACTAACCTGATAGCTTTATTGACACTTGCTATTAATAAAATATTCAGTCATAATATTAAAACCTATTCATGCAAATTAATACTTTAGTAACCCCTGTTGTTTATCATTACCCTGCAAGGGTTAAAGGCATGATGTGTGTATGTGTACGTATATACAGGATAAATACATCACCGGAAAAAGTTAAAAAAAGGTTTCTATCTAATATTGTTTCCATAAATTCTGATCGTAAAAAGCAGATTACTAACTAGGTAATCTATTTAAACATAAATCATTAATTCCTTTAAAGAGCCCATAAACTCTTCATAGCTTGTTTTAGCAACGTTTATGTACTAAAACATGAGTGAATAAGTGATTCCTAACACGATGATGTCGATAAACAGTCTTAAACTGCTGAAGACTCCACAGAGATCTAAATTGGGGCACATCGTAACGCACGCCACGAAATAGCTGATTATACAACGTAGCAAGTAACATAGTAATAATTTATTATATTAATATAGTTTTACACAGTTATTTTATTTTTAAACTGTTTGTAAATACGCCTAAAATGAAAGGAAACCTCTGTGGCAGTTTTTGAGACATTCAAGTTTTCACACAGCTCCAAGTTTCAACAAATATGAACTGGTTATAGACATGTTTGATGTTGCTTTGATAATTTAAGTATATAGGAAAGTAGTGGTTTTTCAAACCTTAATAAGTTTTGTATAGAATAAGATTGTGCCCTGTGATGCCGGATTAGAATAGCATCACCCCACATCCTTCCCGCGGGTGTCGAAAGGGGCGACTAAGGGACTCGAGAGTATTGGTGTATTACAATTTTTAGGCGACAGGCTGACAACCTGACACTATAGTAATACACAAGTTTTCTGAAACAACCTAGGAAAACAATCCTCAAAAATGTCAGACGTGGCGATAATTACTGTATTCTAAATATAATATTCATAACTTTAAGGCTCTTTTATCTAAGCAACTATTACTGCTTACGTTAAATCCTGCTTAATGCCGTACCTAACGCCAAAGGAGGGGTTGGAAGACCCATGCTGCGTTTCAAAGATTCCGCCAAGCGGGATATGGCTGCGTTTGACATCGACCATCAAAGCTGGGAGAAGCTTGCTGAGGATAGGGACGAATGGCAAAAGCGTGTCTATGGTTGGCGTAAAACTCACGACACCTAAACAATATGCATCTTCAAGTGTCTAATACCACCTTCACCTGTAGTGTGTGCGGTCATGCCGCTCCCGCATCGGCTTATATAGCCACGGAGGGTCTTGCCTCATACACTGATTAAATCGTCTGTCACTGATGTACGAGGACAATGATGATATCTTGCAAGCAGGAATGCAAATAGTGAGGCTAAGGTTAGCATGTCCCTTCCACTGATGCGTGCTAGGCGTGTCAGCATATTTATTAACATAACATAACACATAACACGCCTTTATCCCTTGCGGGGTAGGCAGAGCGTTAACGGCCGTAAAAATACGGCCACTATCGCCACGTCCGACATTTTAGAGGATTGTTTTCTAAGGTTGTTTCAGAAAACGTGTATCACTATAGTGACAGGTTGTCAGCCTGTCGCCTAAAAATTGTAATACACCAACACTCTCGAGTCCCTTAGTCGCCTCTTACGACACCCACGGGAAGGATGTGGGGTGATGCTATTCTAAGCCGGCATCACACGGCTCCTAACATCAAGCATATTTATTTATGATAATTAACTTTATATCTAGTATCCATGTTCTCACATCACGCTTTTGTTCCTTACGAGGGAGACATAGGGTGAGGAGTGCATCACAACTTTATACACAAATGACTATCTTAGGTCCGTATTCATAAATCACACTCAACTCTGAGTTTGATTTTGACAAATGTCAGTCAATACTAACAGCATCTCAGAGTCGCACTCAAAATCGATCTCGGAGTTTAGTGCGGTTTATAAATACGGACCCTACTCATAAACGCAGTACAAAATCCTTTCACCGCTCTATTGATCTAAATATAGAAGAGCTCATTGTGGATACTTTCAAGAATACCGTGAGGCAGATAACTGGAATACTCTGACGTAAATAACTTGTAAATTGCTCAGTTATTCCAAACATGCCGTGTGATGCCGGCTTAGAATAGCATCACCCCTTTTTGTCCGTGGATTAAAAGTGGGTGTGTGTATTGTACTATTTTAGGCGATAGGTTGACAACCTGCTATTAAATCTGAAATAGCCTTTTTTTTCAAAGGTCGCGTTCACGACCGTTTTTACGACAATATAAGGAGTAAAAATTGGTGCAAATATTTTAAGGGGTGAGTCAGCCCATGACACTGAACAACTTTCCCCAAGAAATATAGGTCAAAATATGTTTTTTTTTATCCCTGCCATACAAATTGAGTTGGTCAGTTGGTAAATTCGTATGATGAGAGGACTAAATTATTTTTCATATTTCATCCTTTGGGGAAAGTTATTCAGTTTCATGGGCTGGTTTACCCTTTCAAATATTTGCACCAATTTTTTTATAACCTATATACGGCCTACCTAGCCCGCAAGAATCAAAAGCGTGATGTGTTCATTTATTCCAAAGATTGTGAAATTACGGTAAAATCTTCATCCTTTTGTAGAAATCTACGCTATCATTAACGTAACGTTACAATTAATGACGTCTTTTTTCTCCGTTCAATCGTGCGTAAGAAATAAATGAAGGTGATTACAAGGGAAACAACGCATTATAAAGTAATGAATAACATCTGATTGCGAATACTTATTAGATGAAGTCATGTCTGATTAATATCTAATTGCGAATACCTATAGTACTTTTCAATATAGGTGAGCAAAAAATGATTTAAAAGTTTCGGATTTATTTTAGATACTGGTGATTTCTTTAAGTAATAATTTGATTTTTTAAATGACTTGCTCATTTAAAATCGCGTACAAGTATATATCGGCAATTCCCAGTGTATTTTTTTAAAATAGTAATGAATCAAACTTTGTGAAATTAAATCCGGAAACGATTGTAATCTCTCAAAGGGGATTTTTCGAACTGGCCTTTCCTGTGTTTTTTTAATGATCCCATCCAGATCATGATTCAGATAACGTTAAGTTAAAATTTTGACATTTCTCAGCTAGAAACAATGGATTTCCTTACAAAGAAACTTTTTCTGTTTAGTCCAGCACCATATATGTACTCGAACACTTGAAAATTGAATAGAAAGTTTTACTAAAAGTATCTGTCAGCTACAAAAAGCCAGACAGGTGCAAAAGTTATATTACGGGGTCAATCAAAGACAGGTGGTCCGAGCGAGCCAAAGGGCAATAGTCAATGCTAAACACGCTGAGTCATACGGATACCTCATTGTTTATTTACGTATGGATAGACTGCTATTGACTCAAATGAACTAACTGACATTAAGTTAGGTCAGGTTTTTCAACAACTTAATGTCCCACATGAAAAGTGAGAGAGTGGGTCAATGTTAAAGGGAAGAAGTCATTCATGCATTATCCCGGTCTCTTTCGGGGTCAGCTATCTAACCTAGAGGATTTGACATGGAACCAAGGTTTTACACAAAGCGACTGCCATCTGACCTCTGCAACCCGAAGGCTAACCTGGCCCGAGTCCTTGAAGTCACATTCAAACATCACCTGAATTCAAATTTTATTTGAATGTGAGTTTCATCACGATATTTTTCCTTCACCGTAAGAGCAGTCGGTAAATGTAGGTACGTGAGTAAAAACACATTGGCACATGGCGGGGATCAAACTCTGGTCTCACGACTGTAAGACCGGTGACCTGACCGCTTGGCTACTAACGCTCTCTATGACCCACGATAAAATAAACTAGGTACATTATTTTATCGTGGGTCAATCGAAGACAGGTGGCCGCAACGAGCAAAGGCCAAAAGTCAATTCTAGGCACGTTGAGTCATTCAAATATCTCATAGTATACCTACGTATGGCTAGCTAGATTTACTAATTCTTCTCTGACATAGATCCCATTTAATACTTAAGCATTGAATTCTTAACGTTGCTGATAAAAATGAAAATTTGTCAAATATGACAATAAAACTTTGAACCTCATACAAAATATACCAGCCGACCAAGTCAATTTGAAGGGAGGTCCAAAACTTTTATGTTCCTTGGGGAAAGTTGTTCAGTTTCATGGACTGGTTTATCCCTTAATTAGCTGTTTTTTCATCCTTTATACTTATACAAAAACCGTAATATAGTAAATAGGTACCCGGGATAACGATAGTTAGTAACCTTCAGATGTTAATTGCTTGATTAATTATTACAACATCTTAGACCTGAACGTAGCACGTAAACGTAAATCATTCATCTTGCATTGTTTCTACGTTTTCCGACTATCTACGTTGCTACGTTTAAATATCCTACGTAGAGATACATACACAAATTACGCCTATATCCCTGGCGGGGTAGGCAGAGTGGTAATGATCGTTAAATTACGGTCATTGTTGCCATACCTGACAGCTATTTGAGGCTCGTTTCAGATAAGTCATGTATCACTATAGCGACAGGTTGTCAGCTCGTCGCTTAAAATAGCAATACACATGAACTCCCGAGTCATAAAATTGATAAATATAAACTTGAAATAGTTTTTAAAAAACAATGGGAAAAATATGTGCGTCCCATACAAAATGTACCAGCCGACTGCACTATGTATGGGAGTTACTTTGGAGGTACAAAACAATTTTCAGACAAAATTTGTTCAGTTTCATGACTGGAACACACCCTTAAAATATTTGTGCTAAACTAAATATATTCATTATACAAAACCCAAATCAAATGACATACAACTCTACCTTGCCACACTATCTATTACAATTACAGACCGGGGTAGGGTTACTTGCGGTTAACCCGTCAAATTGCGGAAGTCACGAGACACCGGGTATTCATAAAACCTAAGCAGGGTCTCTGCAAATGCCCTGGATTAAGTTTCTTTGATTTTACACTGTGGCCTACAACAAGGGGCAACTATACAGGGTGTAAGAGACGCTACGAAAACTTTGCAGACCACAAAACTGAACAACTTTTTCTATGGGGGCTATGCTGGGAAACGAAAAAATTTTTTCGACCTTCCATACGAAATTCCCGATCAGCTGACTGACTGACTTTGTATGAAAACTCGAAAAAATTTTTTCGTTTCCCATCGTAGCCCCCATAGAAAAAGTTGTTCAGTTTTGTGGTCTGATCACGCCTGCAAAGTTTTCGTTACACCGTCTCTTACACACTGTATTAAAAAATTACGTATGGCACTGTACAACTTTTCCAAAGGAACATAGGTCAAGTTATAACGGTTTGTGTTCGTTAATATCTGAAACTACTGGATTGATTTGGATGAAATTTTTTATGGTGTGTAGCCAACAAGCCAAATTAACATTATGGGATACTTTATTGCGGGAAACTCACTCTTTCCTACGGGAAAATCGATATTTTGAGGATCAGAGCCTTTTAACTGAAAGACATGAAATTGGGTAAGTAAATAGCAAATGATTTTGTTTGGCTACAGGCTGGTGTATCATTTTAGATATAAAAAATCACGCTTTAACGTAAGGGGACTTCATGACACGAGGTTAATATTCATGTTCCATAGCTTTTTTCCATAAAATACCTATATTTCATGTGGGATACCAAGTCATGCAATGACCCGATGAACCGTTATAAATGTAAGTACTTAACTAAACTTAAATCGAATTCACTCCATGCGAACAACGTCGCGGGCACCAGCTAGTCATGAATCAAATTAATTTCCAAACCAGTAGGTATTTCCAATTAAACGCCAAATACAATTAAATTTTGAAAAGTTTGTTGTTTTTTGCAATCAATCAGAAAAGGGGATTTTGATCTTTTATTACTATAAAAATTAATAACCGTAAATTATAATGATTATACCACACCACCTGTTTAATTATTTAATAGTAATGAATAACTTATTTATGACTTATTTATTACATACTTATTAACTTTAGTTAGCACCTACAATCTATATTATTATAAGGCAAATTATTCAATAATAATTGCCTACTAAGGAAAACATACTAGACAATCAATATTACCTACTGTATATTATTTCCTTCCATCACAACATGTAATTAAATCATTCTGAGCGACATTTGAATGTGTAAAATATGTGCAAGTGAGTTCGTTTGTAGAAATCATCGATCGCACGCAAGAAACTGTGCGTTCACGGCAAACAGCACAACAGGGTTACACACGGCAGATACCGCACAGTAATTCTCACTTGAAACGTCAGCCTCATCAAAGAAATGAAGAACCGACACATACATAAGGTTAAAAAGCGACGTTTTATACTGGAAACCACAAAAAATACCACCGCACGGACAAACGCCCGTCTGCCGCGTGTCCAAGCAACAATGTGGCTCATTCCTCAACGAAAAAGCACCAAAATCGTATGCACTTAACCACTCCCGGGCGAACTACTCCTATTGGGATACACTTCACAGGGTGACGTCACTACACGATACTTTTTAAATTAATAAATGGTTTTACTCACGCGGCAATGCTTTTTGATAGTGGCCAGCGTTCCATGGACGCTTGATACTTCATGTTTTCAATCTGCTTTTTCAGTGCCTCTTTGTCCATGGCTGCAAGAATACTGGGGTCCATTGCGCGCAGAATCTGTGGTATAAAACACGCACACATGCATCAGTTACTGTATACGCCGTCGGTGAGTAAGGGACGGGGCGATGGGTACTGTTGCGCGCGAAACTGCATGTTGGACACGTGCTGAATGTAAAGTTACAAAATACTTTTTTATAACAGTTAACATTTACAGTAATATATTTAAAACTATTGAAACAAGCGGTCAACAATATATACTTTATTAAATAATAAAGTTTTATAATATTTATATTCATCTATCATGAGTAAAGACAGGTGTAGCACCAGCTTTGCTTAATATAACTGTTATTGATAACCAACTTCTTTTTTTTTATTTATTTGAAAATGAATAACCCGAATATTTGAAAAAATTCGCATCCCTTAATTTAGAAATTGCTGTTTGGAGTTTGTAAAATACCGAAACAAAAAAAATCCCAAAAACCTACCTAGATATTTAAAATTAAAATTATAATATTTTTCTTACTACCGATTTAATTTATATATACCATGATTAATAAAAATATAATTGTAGATAAATTAATGTAGAGAAAGTACCGAGACGCACCTACATACTCTACACAGGTATAATATTAAAATCTAATATCAGACTCGATGACCCACTCGAAAAGGAAGAAAGATCAAATATAAATTAGAGGAGAAGAAGAACATAATTTTATTTATAAATATAAATTTACCCTATCGAATATTCTATGACTTTTCTGCTTAAGCGTATTAACCAACCGTCTCCCTCACACAGCAAGGGGAGCCTCGCGAGAGTGTGTGCGAGCGCGCGTCTGTGTGAGTGCTGCGCGCGCAATACATTTCTCAGTTTCTATGACAACCCCTTTAGGTACACTAAAGTTAGCTGGTGCAAACTTGGCAAAAGCCCTAAGCCATTCGATTTTAGACTTTAAGTCCTTTTTTCAGGGGTTCCAAGACTCGTAGCAAAAAGTGTAAAATTAATATAATGAAGGTGTTATGCACGGTAGTTGCCCGTGTATTGTGTTCTATTATTTTAGTTGTTTTCAGTTTCATTATAAATAGTGTCATTTGTATTCTGAAGCCGGGTTTTATTAAATAATAGAATTTTGAAGGCCAACATTTTGTTTCACATGTTAATGATTTGTGATATGCGGCTAGCCTAGACAATTTGTTAAATGAATGTTCTTTTATGGAAAACTAAATAATTTTTAGGCAATCGTTTAGCCTATTTTTAGTTATTTTTTTAAACAACGTGGGAAAACGAATATCACATAATTATTAATTACCTTCATTCAAATTTTAAATTACCATTAAAAATATGTTTCTCTTATCTTGGAATATCTTTCGTGATTGATAAATATGGAAAATTGTTAATCTGTATATAATTATTAAATTGTATATGGTACTTTCAAGCTCATAATAATATAATTAATTGCTATTTTAATGCCAGAAGTCATGTTTATATTAGATTAAATAACATAATATGTCAAATACATAAAATAAACCAATTTAGAGAAGTTTGGAAAATCAAAAATGAACACACGGAAAATATGAATGACCATGAAATTATCAGAAGTAGCAAACTTAGCGAATGTACTTTTAACGCTACCAGCCCCGCAGATAAAAGCGTGATATGTAAATAAATGTAAATAATACACAAATAAATTCATAAAATATATAATTTTGACATTAAAAGTGTACCTAAGTAAGATTTTAGAAAACCGTCTCATTCATTAGCTGCATGAAGTACTAAAAAAATGTACGAACGCAAAGAAAATACCTAATTAAGGGAACAATGAGTGTAAATTATTCAACGTGGACAATAGCACTATGTCTTGAAGATAAAACACAAAAAGAAGTAAACAATGCGGTGAAAGTTTTGGCGACGGATAAAAAATATGCATAAACTAAACCTTTTTTATAGGTACTAAATTTGTCAACATATAAATAAGAAAACAAAAGATTATAATATAGTATAGTATAATGCAGGCAGTTTACCTAATAAACATGTTATTATCACTTTACGAAGTCGTCTTCATTTTGTACTATAAAACCTACTGAAGGTATGAAACTCTGAAGGGTGAGGAACATTTTAAATAGTATAACATAGCAAGTTTCATATAATTTAATGGGTTATTCGTAATGAGTATGAAATTACAGAAACCCCTTTTAACCTATATTAAAAGGTTTAACTAACAATATAATAAAGCAATAAAAGTCAACTAACAGAAAAACAATTTTATGATAAAATTACAACAGTTAATCCACTTATTCTGTATGCAAAACGTATATTCCCATATTACAACAATACAATGGAGTTCTCCACAATGGAATGACTATAATTTTAATATTGGATAATACTCTCAGTGGTATTAACTCCGCTAACAATGCATATTGACTTGCAAATGAATACACTTTTTGTTGTAACTGTACTTTTATAATAAAGCGGGTCAAATAGGTGTCAACTATGTGATTTTATCAGTTTTTGACAACTATCAAGGTTTGAACGACTTACATTGTTGCATTTTTCGTAAGTTAGTTTAATAATAAAATTACCTATATGGAAAATGTCATCCCAATGCGAGACTATCCAGGGCCACGTAATTGAAAACATTTGAAAAAAAAAATATATAGATGGCGCCTTTTGGATGCTTAGTAGAATCTTTTTAGTTCATACTATACTTTAAAAATATGGTCCGATCAAAGAGATAACATTGCAGTAGTATCTTAGCATCCAAAGCGCGCCATCTATATATATTTTTTTAATTACACCCTGGGCAGTTCCTTATTTTCTAGTGTACAACAAGAGTGTAAGTTCATTTTCTATTGCACTTTTTTCTGATCACAAAATATTTGGTCATTTGTGATCATTCTCCGTAATTTTAAAAAAATATTCAAGAAGAGGAATAAAAAAATTCCAACCAATAGTTTCCTGGAAGAGATTATTTCCTTATTGAAAGAAGAGTGAATGCCGGCAACATGGTGAATGGTGCGTTGCACACCTTTATGAACAGTCAGAAGGTGTCTAACAAGGCTCGTCTGGCTGTGCATGGAGGAGTGCTAGTACCAACACTTATGTACGGCAGTGAAAGTTGGGTATGGCAAAAGAAGAATGAAAGTAGAATAAATGCAGTAGAGATGAGATCATTAAGGAGCATGATTGGCGTGAAATTGAATGATAGGATACGAAATAGTGTAATAAAAGAACGTTGTGGCGTAAAAGAAGATATAGTGAGAAGGATTGAAAAGGGAATGCTAAAGTGGTTTGGTCATGTTGAGAGAATGAATGAAAGGAGATTGACGAAAGAGATATATAAGGCGAGTGTTAGAGGAAATGTTGGAAGGGGAAGGCCGCGAAGAACCTACCTGAATCAAATCGGGGACGTTTTAAAGAAAGGTCAGGTCAGAAGTACCCTAAACCGACGAGCGTGCATGAAAAGACTGATGAATGTAGAATAAGCGAAAGAAGTATGCCAGGATCGTAGCAAGTGGAAGGAAATAGTCTCTGCCTACCCCAACGGGAAAGAGGCGTGATTTATGTATGTATGTATGTGAAAAGGCTAATACCGTGGGCTAATATGTTTTGAGATGGCAAGTATCAAAAAGTGACTAATGATCCAGGAAATGGGCAGCAGCGTTCCCTGTGAATGCAACATCTAGCACTGCGCTTGCCGATCCATTTGCCATAATTTTTGAGTATTTTAATACGGCTCATTACGAGGAGGCCTGTTGCATGTCCAGCAGTGAACCGTGTTGTGGCGTATGTTAATGTAAAAATACCAAAAGTTTAATTTCGAGTAAGTTTTGTAAACGAACCTTAAAATATAAGTTCCCTGTAGAATATAGCTACATAACTGAATGACGTCACTCAGCGCCAGCTAATCCTCCCTATAGCGGATTAACTGCGTTCGCTTTGTTTCGGTAAGTATTTTATGTAACACTTGTGACGCTGAATGTACCTTATTATTCCAAATAGAAAATTCTAGAATATTATGGAAAATTAAGACGGACCTCATCATAAAAAAAAATAGTTTGACTCGCGTAGAACGCGTGTCCAGCGTTTTTTTGTGTGGAGTTTTATTTTAAACACGCGTTCGACTCGCATCTAATTTTTTTGTGGTAGGCACCCATATTTTTAAAATCTGTTACTTATACTTATCAAAATGGTCAATGATAGCATTTTCTGTATTCGTGTAGTGACTGCTTTAATATTTTCCTCTCCTATCTGAGGGGTGTCGGTATACTCACGACATTTGGCAGGCGATTCACTTGATCCCTTAGTTGCTTTTTATGACATCCACGGGTAGAAGGCCGTGTGATGCCGGCTTAGAATAGCATTTTATCAAATCCGCGGGTATCGTATGAGGCAGCTAAGAGGTTCTATGTATATTAAAATTTTAAGCGACAGGCTGACAACCTGTCACAATGGTAAAATACCATTTGTCAGACGTGGCAATAGCGAACGTATTTTTACGATCGAGAACGCTCTGCCTAACCCGCAAGGGATAAAGGCGTGATATAAGTATGTTCCTACGTATGTACGGGTAGAATCTGGGTGATGCTATTTATTTTGTATTAGAACAAAATCCAGATAAAAATAGGCTAGGTACACATGTTAACAAATTACCCAAAATCACCTTAACCTAATTGTAACGAATGACCCGACCGTGTACCCAAAAGGCTGTGGTTTTAAACAGCGCCGTGCAGGTGGTGTTGGCTCTCAGCCAACTATTACCTCTTTGAAAACACGCTTCCGAGACGCGTATGTACAAAATCGATCTGTGCTGTAGTAGGGTTTCTACCAAAAGGCTGTGGTTTTAAACAGCGCCGTGCAGGTGGTGTTGGCTCTCAGCCAACTATTACCTCTTTGAAAACACGCTTCCGAGACGCGTATGTACAAAATCGATCTGTGCTGAAGTAGGGTTTCTATCAAAAGGCTGTGGTTTTAAACATCGTCTTGCAGGTGATGTTGGTTCCCAGCCAACTATTACCTCTTTGAAAACACGCTTCCGAGACGCGTATGTACAAAATTAACTGTGCTGTAGTAGGGTTTCTGTCAAAAGGCTGTGGTTTTACACATCGTCTTGCAGGTGGTGTTGGTTCCCAGCCAACTATTACCTCTTTGAAAACACGCTTCCGAGACGCGTATGTACAAAATCGATCTGTGCTGTAGTAGGGTTTCTGTCATAAGCCTGTGGTTTTAAACATCGTCGTGTAGGTGGTGTTGGTTCCAAGCCAACTGTTACCTCCTTGAAAACACGCTTCTGAGATGCCTATGTACAAAAGCGACCAGTCTGAGCTGCAGTCGGACCTGTACCTACCTAAATCAGCCTTCTTACGATAAGCGACAACACTAGATCACCAATCAGCCTTCTTACGATAATCGACAACAAAGATAAGCTGCGGTAGTGACTAGATGTCGACAAATATCACGGAATGTTACCAGGCAAAATGATTGCGCATAGTAAATGGGGATAATAGAAAATGCGAGTGTTCCGTGCTGTAGTCGAGCATAAACCTCTACACACCGCCGTGAAAATTCCACCACACCACAGCACTGACATTCGTAGTCTATTTGTGCCGCAGTAAGGTTTGTATTTATGCTTCCAGGACTGGCGGGTCCCGAATAAAGGGCTTTAGACACACACACAGTAAAATGCTGTTGTTGTACTAAAAGCAACCACGTCACCTAATGCTATGCTTTTGTATGGATCCCTTATGTTGTTACAATCTGAACTAGTTTTGTTTTAGTTAAAAATACTTTTCCGTGTGATGTCAGCTTAGAATAGCATCACCCCATTTCTTTCCCATGGGTGTCGTAGAAGCCGCTTAAGGGACTCGAGGATTTTATGTGTATTTAAATTTTAGGCGACAGACAGGCTGACAACCTTTCACTACAGTGATACATGATTTATCTGAAACGACCCTCAGATATTGTCAGACGTGGCGATAAAGACCGTAATTTAATGGTTGTTAAAGCTCTGTCTGCTCGGCCAGGGATATAGGCGTGATTTGTATTGGTAAAGACATTTTTAGGTAGTTTATACCTTCTATTGCCAATTACGAGCTGAATTTACAAGAACCATCAACATTAGAAATAAAACGAAAAAGTTCGAACGTAATCATAAGACAAACCGTGGTCCAGAAAGTCATCTACGTAAGACTACCCTTTAAATCACCCTTTGAATAACTCTTCAAATTCGGCAGTTAATGATAAGAAGCCTGTCATCAGGCGACGGCGCTCAATTATTAAAAGCAATTGTCCTTTTCAGCGACTCGACGAATAAAATTAAGATCCATTGAAGGCTCAGTAGGGGACTCAAGCATTTTGTATGAGGCTGAGAAAGCAATGGAAGAGGATATTTTTATTGAGACGCTGGCAGTAGGAGCCGACTGTAACTTGATGAATCCACTTAATGTGATAAATTGAGTCACAGCGTTCCTTGCTTATAAAAGGTAGCTAGAAAGAGGTGTAAGTAATACCTATAGGTAATTTATGTAACAATTATTTAGAACAATTTTCTACAACTTTACAATTCCGCTAGATGACTGGGTATAAGTACAAAAGTTTCATTATACGCGAGGAGAAACCACCTCTTGTAACATTCCGTCTGGATCTATAAAATTGAGACCTGAATGTCATCGTCATCATTGGCCTCATACGTAATAGGATAGACTATTTAATCAGTGTCCGAAGCAAGATCACAGACACTGCGTTGCCTGGGACGCACTTATGGAAAACGCAGGTTTGCCCAGGACCTGCGCCAACCTCTCGGCCTCCCTGGCTGATTCCACAGGAATGACGAGTCGATACATGCGGAAACAGGGGCCGAAGTCTGCTAAATAAAAATCGTCTCGAGCTTCGATGGCGTTACAATGACAATAAAATAGCAGACTTGGGGCCCAGGTTGGCTGCAGGAGTGTACCGCACGATAGACCTCTGTCGCACGAATGAAAATCCTGCATGTACTGAACGTGTAATGCAAGGACTGTTACTAACCAACATGTTTTGCACTAGTACGGCTTCCACGCGACGGAATGTGTTTTTCTGAGTACAATGTAGTTTGTACCTACTGATATATTTTTACTGCCACAACACTTTTTTATGATTTTGTTTAGACACCTAGCACACAGGTTGTTGAAAAGATAAACTCAAAGAGGAATATTTTTTGTGCAAAAACATATAATTTAGTCCATGTCCATACATACACATACCTACACATCGCGCCATTGCCCCTTAGAAAGTAGGCAGAGCGTCAACAGCCAAAAAAATCATCTCACTGTCGCAAATCCATGAAACTTTCGAGAGTTGCTCATTACGACACCCCTACAGAACATCACATATTAGATAAAATCGCCTTATCCCTAAGTTGTCGTAAATATACTACTACTGAATATAAAAAAGTGATATTCAGTACTAGAGTAACTATTATTATGCTATTATCTAATCTGTGGAAGTATATCACCAGAAGGAAATCAGATACAACTAATTGTAAAGCTAATTGAGCAGTGAAGATTGAATTAGCTGTATAAATTATCTGTAAGATTTATCCATTTGAAGCGTGCCTGATTCAATTTAGACCACATGCTGCGGGGTCATTAGGTGCCTAGAAGTCTATGAGCAAGGGAATAACACCGAGAGAACCCTAAGGTATGAGCGAGCAGAATGAAGCTATAAAAAAATCGTTGCAGTCAAAGTAGAGAACCCTAGATATTAGCAAGCAGAATGAAGTTATGAAAAATTCATCGCATTCAGAGTAAGAGTAGTAAATTCACTTTGCGATTGACTCCGGTTTTAAATAGTTTCACCGTATTTCTTTCCTGTGGGTGTGAGTGAGGCGACTAGCGAATTCAAGGGTTTAATAGTAGGTATTGCAATTGCCTACCCCGCAAGGGATAAAGGCGTGATATATGTATGTATGTATGTATGTATTGCAATTAAGGCGACAAGCTGATAACCTGCCACTATATTTGTAGTAAGTAATACACGAACATAGGACTAAAACAGGCCTTGAAATATTTTACCAGACGTGGTGATATTAACCGTACTCGTATTTATACAGTCATTGAAGCTCTGCATAACCCGCTCTATCATACTTATTTATAGCAGAAAATATAGTTTTAGCACGCGCCAGGTCATATTTCTGAAAGATTTTCACGACTTCATTCTGGTTGTCCATATGGCTCTCTCTGTAATATTTTGATTACTCAGAGTTGTCAATAAAGTAACCATTTTGGTAGTTACAAATTAAATCCATGAAGACGAAGTCTGGTTAGTATTAAAGCGTGAAAATTACTTTCTATGAATAATATTTTTTTCTTGAAAAGTCGTCACACAACCATGTCACGAGCCTGCTACATGATACTTTAGAAGGTGGTTAAAAAATTCTGACACTACGGTTCATTGGTTGTTGGACGATTCGGTGTCCCGCGCGAGAAAAGAGAGGGTTTTGGGAATTAGGCACAAAACAATTTATCTTCTATGATGTCTAATAGCCCGCGACGCGAATGGCATTTTTTTTCTTTGTGTCTAATCAATGCTCTACATTTTGTTGTCCTTTGATCTGTCTTTAGATCAATATGTCTTACTGTAAGTCGGTATTGAGACAAATCTACTTTACAGATGAGATCGGGCTTAGGAACGATGGATGAGCTGATCATCCTGTGTGATGGAGTGTTCTATTTGCTGATTTTATTTCGCTTTAGTGTAAAAGTAAAGTACCTACTTCATCTATACTGGTAGATAGCTATATATTGTCTCTCTTTTCGTGTGGGATACCGAAAACCCAGATGTAAAAAAAATCAACCGTTTACTATAACTAGCAGATTTCTGACATGGTTCGTGTAACGACACCTTCTAAGTAATTATAGACAGCAACCGAACATGGAATCATCTTTCTTACGGACATGGTAGGTATGTATGGTAAAAATTTAAAGACACCATTGATTTTAATGTAGATTTGTGACGGCACATGCCTGTATTTTCAATGAAAATAACTTTTTATTAGTATGAAAATACCTTACCTTATTTAGAAATAATTCGTGATTGTCCGTCTCAATGTATAATTTGGCCTAGTCATGGATTCGATTAGGATCGGCCTCGCCCAGGTCAAAAAGTCAAAGTCCCCGGGTCACAGTCAATTAAGGATTGACGTGAGTGATACCAGTTTGATAAACCTATATTAATGTCACCAGGAAAACTTCTATATTAACTTGATTTTTTTGGGATCCTTTCTTTAAAAAATTAGGCTATAAAGAAACAAATTACCACGTCTAACTAGTGGCGCCTTCTAAAGATTTTTTGGAGATACTATTCCGCAAGAGTTGCACGCCCCCATAATCTAATTTGAAATAACTGTCAAAGTTTGACAGCTAATACCGCACAGTCTATGGCGACGTGCAGTGCCATCTTGCGGTTTTCTAATAAAAAATGCAAATAACTCGTCGTGATGCACGAAGAACTTCAACCAATTTCTCTCGCACCCTGACATTTTATAATGTAGGTACATATTAATGGATGATTTCGTTAAAAAATTGTATTATTCGAAAAAACTGTCATGTATTGATATTGCCCTTAGTCATGTCAGAAGCCTGCTACTTGTAGAAGGCGGTTGAAAAATTCTGACACTAGGGTTCACCGGGTCGTTGAACGATTCGGTGTCCCACACGAAAAGAAGAAGAATTGCCCTTAGTAGGCCAACATATAATTAAAAAAATACAGGCATTACTCGAGAAGAAAACATGGTAAGTTTGTATTATCCTCTCATCTATCAACATTGCGGACACGGGTCACCTTACGTTGGTCGTGTGGTTACTACCATATGTGCGACCACCCCGCTCATGGTCTTTCCCAGTAAACCGACGAACATACGCTCGTTACTCTCATGAACATCACGTTTATATCGCTCACTATGGGGATAACGAGTTTTATGGCCCACGTGTTTACGATGTAGGTAATAACGTTATTAGCCATAACGATGTTCCTGTAAAGAAGTTGTGAAGTCTTTGCTCTATTTTTTATATACTTATCTATCGTATATATCTATATATATCTGTCAGAAAATTACATCTTCATCTCATAAAAAATAAACTATAGTAGTACGTGTGCGAATAAACGATAACTTCTATATATGTAAGTAAGACGACTTGGTGTTCCACACGAAAAGAAGAAGAAGAAGTAAATTCATTTGTTGCTGTACATTGAACCGAAATTAAATTGATTTTAAGGTTTTGTGATTATCATTACTAAACTCAATTAATAGTTTATCTGTGAAAATGATAATTGAAACATCGTCGTAAAATCTGAAACTCAATTTAAGCACAACGTGAGTAAAAACAATAGCTCACCTATTTGCTCCCAGTCGTCTAAAAATTTCCTCCACTAGTGGATGTTTTGTGTCTTCTGATGCTATCAAAAGTACACTCTTGCTTGCCACCTGAAAATAAATTATATTGTTTTTTATTGTGGCAGTTTTAAGGCTGTTATGTTCTCAGTCTGCTTAGGACATTGCAGGCTGAACTGAACCACCTGATTGCTCTTAAGAAAGATGGTTCCGTTTTCGGAGGACACATTTAGCCGTCGGTCTCGGTTGCTGTCAATAATTACTTAGCCGTTACACAACCATGTCAGGGCATTTATACTAGTTAGCAGATGGTTAAAAACTCTGACACTAGGTTTCACCGAGTTGTCGGACGACTCGGTATCTCACATGAAAAGAGAGAACATTACTCACATATAAATCCGTCTCTGGCTCGAAAGTTTATCTTGTTTTCAGCTGGTTTCAAGTGAGTCGGGTCCACTTACGCCACCTGCGGAGAAGGTCAAGTGTGAATTAGCTGAATCGAAATAGATTACCTTGATTGGGGAGATAGACCTCGTGAGAACATTGCTTAGGTGTCAAGTAAAGAGGTTTGCAAAAGGATTACTTTTGTCATCTTCGAAAGAAACATTCTAAACTAGAGTTGTTAAGACCTCATACTTCATAACGGTACACACTAACTACCTAGGACACAGGATTAATTAGTGTGAGTTGTAAACTAACTAACCTCAACCTCATGTTGTTATGATTTAAGCTAAGTATGTTTCATGTTTAAGGAGCTTTAATTTCATGTACTTTGTTGTTTTTTGAAATTGATTAAATAGTCGATTGATTGACTGATTGACAATCAATCATGGCAGAAAACGGCAGTCGTAAAAAGCCGGTCTCGCTGCGTTCGCAAATATTTTGCTACAATGTGCTACCCCTATGATTTTCCTTACTACGCGAAAAGTCAAGCTACATACGTCATTGCCAAAACATGTAAACATTAAAAAAAAATATAAGGATATGGTAAGTAGTAGTACTGGTAGTACTAAGGGACCTTTCGCCTCGACAATAGAGGCCTCGGGTGCCTGAGTCATTGCAAACATAAGTAAGAAAACATTGCGTGCGTGGACCAGTCGTAAAAATTATCTTCCCTTGAGATTTGAGAGTCGTAAAAGTAGTGTATACTACCATATTCTCGTCGTATAATACGTGAACCATCTGTACAGGTGAATAGAAAGTAGTCTGTGGCTTAAGTAGATCTGGCTAGGGATCCAATTTGTTGAAGGGTCTTGAGATCTGAGTAGGTGCCTACTAAATCATTTGACAGACTCACTGTTCGTTTTGGTTAGTATACCAACGGATAGAAAATTAAGTAATTTTTAAGTGAAATATTTATCTTATTGCGTACATCCAAGGTTCTTAGATTCTTCTTTTTTTTTCTTGTATGGGACACAGTCGTTCCACAACCACCATCTAAGCTAATCAATCATTCTACATTCCTTCTTATCACACGATGACATGGGGTGGACATACTATAAATAGGTGGGTACAATACTACATACATACATATATCACGCCTTTATCCCTTGCGGGGTGGGCAGAGCGGTAACAGCCGTAAGAATACGGTCGCTATCGCCACGTCTGACATTTTTGAGGATTCTTTTCCAAGATTGTTTCGGAAAACATCTGAATAGTGACAGGTTGTCAGACTGTCGCCTAAAAATTATAATACACCAATGCTCTCGAGTCCCTTAGTCGCCTATTACGACACCCGCGGGAAGAATGTGGGGTGATGCTATTCTAAGCCGGTATCACACGGGTACATTACTACCTATATATATTTTTAAAATCAATAAATTGTCTGGTCCCATTGTTGAAATCGAACCCGATACCAACCCTAGTCCCTCTGTGTAAAAGGAAAGCCATTATTTCCTATTCTATTCTATCATTTCGGTCATCAATAACTAAATTACAGGTGTCATTTACGTGCACGCAACTGGGTGGTATTTATTAAAACTTTATGGATAGATTGTGTCTTTTACCCCAAAATGCTTCCGTAGTCTAGTGGCACGAGTTCGGTGTCGGAGCTGGATATACCTGGTTTGAATCCCGGGAGAGTATCGAGAGTATGGGTGTATTACAATTTTTAGGCGACAGGCAGACAACCTGTCACTATAGTGATACACATGCTTTCTGAAACAACCTTGGAAAACAATCCTCGAAAATGTCAGGCGTGGCGATAGCGACCGTATTCTTACGGCTGCTAACGCTCTGCCTACCCCGCAAGGGATAAAGACATGATAAATGTATGTATGTATGTATGAATCTCGGGGGGAGACACGCAAATTATATGTTACTTTAAATGACTACGAGATATTGTTCCTAGTTAGGTTGGTGAGGACATTGCAAAATACACCGTTTAATTATACGTCGTGATTCGGAAGACACGGCAGTACTATTTGACTTAGACGGCAGTCATTCTACATGACAGCAAATCATTGGCATACTAGGTGATATAAAACCCAAGGTTCATTGAGTCATTAACCTTAATATTTTTGCGATACTTTAAATTTCTACCAATTTTAAGTCTTTTGTTCTGTCGGTTCCCCAGCAATATACATGGGGGTTCCTGCGAGAAAATTTCTGGCCACAAGGTGTCGTATTCAGGCGCTATCGACCGTACAACCGTGCGTATGCAACGTGAGTCGCCGCCGCCGCGAAAAGTGCCTATATAGTATTATAGTCATTGTAGTCTATTTATGATATTTGTGTTAATTTTAAGTCTTATTGTATGGTATTATTTTATTTTATATGCGCCTTGTTGCTTGAAATAAAAAGATTTATTATTATTATTTATAGGGAATTTTCAGCAGCGTTGCTTGTGGAATGTGTATGCACTACGCTTGTCAATGCGCCTGCCAAGCGTTGTACTGCAATATCTCCTGATATGGAACGTCACTTGTCCAGCAGTGGACTTTTGGGGCTGTTGAATTCAAAAGTAATTTGATGGAAAGTGTCATCCTACTGTTCTCATCATCATTCACCTTGCCTTATCCCGATCTCGGTCGGGGTCGGCTACCTAGAAATTCAAAAATATTATTTATCATTGTATCCAATATCTACATCCAAAAGATACAATTTGTCAACTTGTCAAATAAACATAGTAGAATGTCAAATAAACATAGTAGAATGTCAAATTAAAATTGGTTTCGGTGTCTCTGTGTCATACTCATACATTACATACTCATACTTCGTGATTTTCATAGATTAGGGATACAAGAATCTAGTTTAAAGTTTAAACCTATACAATAACAGTATGTTAGGTGTTTTTCAAGCTTCTTCAAACTTAACACAACGCAGTGCCAAAATAAAGCAGACGTAACGCAGCGGTCTGTCAGATCCATACTAGAAACGTCATCCCCATATCGCTCAACCGCTGCTGTCGACGCAGTTACGTTTTTGGCGCATCTGTGATATTCTGACGCAGCTGCGTCGAAATCGGTTGAGCGGTTTTAGTATGGAGATTGACATTTCTAGATGATATTTATTTTGTTTCTCCATAAAATAATACGCAAAAAAGTTTTCAGTTTCTTGTCTAGAACGCACATAAATGTTTATACCTAGGCCGATAATAATTAGTAAAATATAAATAATATATTGAGGAGTGAAGACTAGCCTATAGTTTGAAGCAAGACATGTTCCTGCATTATTAATAGTTTCATGCTATCGCACTCAAATTATTATGTCACTCACTACTCGTAACTGTTACCAAAGCCGTTACTTATTATTGCAATGATGTGTTACATACAAATGGGCCAGGAAAATGAAGTCGATTTAAAATAATCACCTATTGTCGGTGCCTGGTTAAACTATTTATTTTGAGTAGGTAAAATAACTGAATTTTTTGGGATTGCGGTTATTATCGTATCACTAAAACTACGTCACTACAGTGATACACGAATCATCTCGATAACGACCGTAATTTTGTGACCGTTATCGTTCTGCCTGCCCCGTAAGGGATAAAGGCGTATGTATGTGTGTGTGTGTGTACTAAAACGATTACACTCTTAACGACTTTTCTACTCAAGGTTTGTTTATATTGTAAAAGGAATACCTACAAATGTGATAAAAATTATGTTGAATTGAATCTTTGTTTCGTATAATAAAATCTGTTCAAAATCTGAATCTTTCTTCTTTCTTTTCATGTGGGACACCCAGTCATCCAACAACGATCCGATGAACCCTAGTGTCAGAATTTTTCAACCGCCTTCTACAAGTAGCAGGCTTCTGACATGGTTATGTAACGACCGCCACCGTCTAAATAATCATAGACAGCAACCGGGACCTACGGCTTAACGTGCCACCCGAAACACGGAACCATTTTTCTAACGGACAATGAATAAGAATACTTTTTATAAATAAATCAATAGATGAGTAAATAAAGTATTATTACGAGTTATCGTCTCATATTACTATATGAGCTTACACCCAAGACTTCCTTGCAATGACAAAAATAACAAAGGTTGGTGCCTACTTACTGCTCCTCTGCCTACGAAAGTAAAAAGTAACTCTAAATATATATAAGTACATATTTATTTGCACTAGTACTCGCCTGTACTGTATGATCATCCAATTTTCTAAGTCAAAACTGTTCCTACCTTTTGAAGCGTCCTTGACAGAGCGACTTGTTTGAATAGCGAACACGCGAAACTCAATTTTAACACACAAAACAGAACAGAGGCAAAGATAATAACCTTCTCAAAATATTAACCTATTTGCCGGAGAAGTACTACACCGCCGCAAAAGTAATTAAATTACACCTAATTCGATTACCGACTCGTTTGTCCTCAACGCACACATACACAACACGCACACACACAACAAAATCGCGTGGTAACAACACACTGCCGAAACTTGCGTGAACTGAAACGTTTTAGGTTAGAACTTTTTAGGCTGTATGTTTAGAAAATAGTTGCCTAAAATAAGGGCACTGCTTTAAAACACGAGCGAAAAAAACTATGGGTCAAATCTGAATGATTGATTAGGAACGTTAATCTACTTATCAATTAGATCCATCAACTCATTAATAACTCGAATATTTAGGCTTAATTACTTGAACACAGCCGCGCCACACGCAACACAACAAATTCAATAACCACAAAGATATCCTCCAAAAATTTGACAGTTCAACTTTTATAATTAATATTTTTTTTCGTACCGTTTATCGGGCAGAGGCGTGCGCGTGTACTGCCTAATGAAAAAGCAACCGTCTATCTTGCCAGCCAGTCGCACTGTAATACAAGCCGGTACGACTACCACGCTCTAGTTGAGAAAGAATGTATCATGCTAACAGCGAAACCAGGTGGTATCATGTTGGTTGGACTGTGCACAGAAAATTGAACGAATCAGATATTTCAGTAATTTTAATCAGTCGAATTGTTTACCAATGTAGTGAAAATATGTTTTTATTATAAAATCACACACATACTACGCCTGACTGGGTAGGCAGAGCGTTACCGGCCATAAACATACAGTCGTAATCGCCACATCTGACTTTTGATAGGTGTTGTTAGTCTTTTGTCTTTTTACGTTCTGCCGGCCCTATTCCCGGCGCAAGGAATTTCTACAGTCATAAGTTTGTTTGTATGTGTTTGTGTGTGTGTGCTATTGCTACTTTTAATACTAATTTAACTTTCAAATTAACACTTCAAACAAAAGCCGATTTGAGAGTAATAGCAAAATAGCGTGAAAGTGTTTTTGCTAGGCTAATTAGAATTTATTGCGTTAGGCACGAGTGAATTCAATACATACTTTTTAACCAACTGCTTCAGAAGTAGGATTAAGTTTTTCGAGAGTATGTATATATACGTATACATATACCTATGTGTGTGGACACTAAAATTATTTTTTCACGAGCTACAGCTTAATCGGCTAGCCGAATGTTGAAATAATGAGATGTCGTTTGATTTGTCTCAGCAGCAGCTATTTCCATAAATCTTCGTCACATCAGCCTTTAACAGTCTAATGCTGGACATAAGCCTCCCCCTGGGTACACCACAATGAACGATCTCCCGTTTTCACCATCCAGTCGCTACTAGCCACCCTCTTTTTAAGTCATACGATTCCGTCCACCTGGCTGGAGGGCGTCCAACGGTACGCTACCCGAGGCGTCTCCACTCGAGGAATGAAATATTACTTTTATATTACTGCAGTCAGGTTATATTTTTTTCTATCATAAGTTACTCTTTTAATCCATGCGTTACTTAGTACTTACCTGTTAATTTATTTTGAAAAGTATTTATAGCATAAGGATGACAGATTGCCTGTGTATTGGAAATGTAGTTTTCTGCTTGTTTTTTTTTAATTTTGATGAATTTTGGTCTTGTAAAACACTTGAGTAAACCCGGAAATCTTTTACAGACTACGGCTGCCCACACTACCGTGACATTTTTGCTCTGTGAGAAAACCTTATAAAATAGGTCACCCAAACTTCATGAATTTGTTCTTCTCAAGTTGTCGTATTTATAAAGTTTTTGCTGGTGTTGTGAGATATTAATATTTTGGGTCTTGTTTGTGTCATGTTACAAGTATTAATAAGTATAATAATATTTACAAAACTATTTTAATTATGCAAATATTAGTAAAATCTGCAGATATTACTTACGTTTCTCTGCGGATGACCCGTGGGCGACAAGGGCCGTCACACACGAGCAACTTCCGAGCACACAACTAAGGCTGCGTACACACTGACGGTGCATCAACTAAGGCTGCATGTACACCGCCGATGCATATTGACCGCTTAATACTATCAGGTGCTATGAGTTGTGTTAGGAGTGTTTCCATTGCCTTCAGAATTTTATTGAGGGCTGGATTGCAAGAAAAGAAAAGAAAAGCGAATTTCCTAAAGACTAGGTACTTACATACTTCCTGTACATAGCCATTTGTATAGTCCAGAACATCCTACATCTTTCGTCTTCGAAACTTTGAACTGCAGCTTAAATGCTAACTAGTTTGGTAAGTTGGTTTAATAAAACCAAAACCTATAACTTCTTTGCGCTTGAACTATTTCGATTTTCCCTGTCAAAGTTGTACTAAAACATCGTACATTTTACCTGCAGTAAAAAAAAAAAATTGGTATATAAACTCACTCATCACCATCACGATATTAACATTACCAGCATAACAATTAATATAAATATCTATTTAACACACACACAGACACACACACATCACGCCTTCATCCCTTGCGGGGTAGGCAGAGCGCCAACGGCCGCACGAATACGGTCGCTATCGCCACGTCTGACATTTTTGAGGATTGTTTTCCAAGGTTGTTTCAGAAAACATGTGTATCACTATAGTGACAGGTTGTCAGCCTGTCGCCTAAAAATTGTAATACGCTAATACTCTCGAGTCCCTTAGTCGCCTCTTACGACACCCGCGGGAAGGATATGGGGTGATGCTATTCTAAGCCGGCATCACACGGCACATTGATCAATATCTATTTAATTGATCAATAATTGTTACTGGTTTTTATGCATTGGCTTAGAAGCAGTGCATTGATTCCATAAACGCTACTATCTTTACACATTGACTAAGAAACAGTGTACTCGTAATAAAATTCCTTAAATCAAACTAGGTTTTAAAAAGGTAGGTTTTATGTTGCTGATAGTACAGAAACCCTGCTTAGGCACGTGGTAAGTCATCTGAAGAACGGTCAGATAATGACCTCTCTCATTAGCAGGCCTCTGAAGCGGCCTGCCGACTGCTGACTACTGAGGCACAGAAAACATTACGTCACCGAAAAACTCTTTTTTGAAAAATGGCACGTACCTACCGTTTCAGTGAAAAAGTGTATTTTTTCACAATTATGGAAAATAAATAGGTACTATTTAAAGATGCCATTGTTTCACATTAACATGATACTTATATTTGTTATGAATAATTTATTTGAACAGATGTATGTCGGTCAATGATATGAAACTAGTAGAAATAACTCAATAAATATAAAATCGACGATTGATTTTACAGTAAAAACTGGAAACCTAGTTACATAATTTTTTGATGAAAATAGCTTGAAAATTAAAACTTGGATTTTAAAGGTGTATCTAACCTACCTTATCTGCTCTGAGATGGCGTAAGTTGTAAGTGAGGTTGCAACCAAATTCGGTCTTATGTCGGTAATTTGTCGGACACACAAACCAATCTCGACATAGGTAGGTAATCCTGTCGATTTCATCCCTTGTTCCTTATAGAATGCTGTTCTTTATCGCCGCCGCCAGCCTGTTTTGAGATTTCTGTATTCACTAGTAAAATGACGACCGATGTGGCGCAATGGTAGTGCAACTGCCTTTGACGCAGAAGGTACCGGGTTCGAAGTTGATATCATCACTTTGTCGGCGGTCGTTACACAGGTATATCAGAAGCCTGCTACTTGTAGAAGGCGGTTGAAAAATTGTGACATTAGGGTTCACTAGGTCGTTGGACGATTCGGTGTCCCACACGAAAAGAGACTAGTACAATGACCAGTATTGTTACCAGCAGACAGTGGAAACGTATCAAATCCACCGGTGTCCAATGCCGGTGCACATACAAACACACATACGGACACCTACAACTAGTGTCACTCATCACTTCTCTCATCACAGCTGTTAGATTGAATCACATGTTCCCATGAGTTCCCACAGGATTGCTGCTTTTGCCCAAAGGCCGTCTAGCATACGATAAAAACTTAAAAAAAAGAAACACCCATACGAAATGTACAAGGGGACCAATAACTTTGTTTCTTGAGGAAAGTTGTTCCTTAATCATCAGCCCTATATTATAAAGAAATAATGTAAAAACCACATTAAAATAATCTTAACTTAATTAGCCTACATCATTCCACTGCTGGACAAAAGCCTCCCTCTTCTCTTTCCATCTAGTTCTGTCTGGGGAAATTCAAATAATAAGGAGTAAAATAATTTGCTTCAAATATTTGAAGGGGTGAATTAGCCCATGAAACTGATAAACTTTCCCCAAGGAGCATAGATCGAAATAAAATAAACTGACTAACATTTCCCTAGAAACATAGGTCGAAATATAAGAAAGATTATTGGACCTCCCATACAAAACTACCGATCCACCAAGTCAATTTGTATTATCTATGTTCCTTTGAGAAAGTTCTCCAGTTTCATGGGCTGATCACCCCATAAAGTATTTGCAGCTAATATTTTTACACCTTATATTTGAAGGGGTGAATTAGCCCATGAAACTGATAAACTTTCCCCAAGGAGCATAGATCGAAATATGAGAAAAAATTCGGACCTCCCATACAAATTGACTTTCATTCTCATACAATAGACAATAGTCGAGTGATTCCAGCCAGTTCATACATGGCGACTAGTCACTGCAAGCGAGCATAGCTAAATAGGCCTTTTGTTATCAAAAGTAGTTTGCCTTCTGTGCCTTAGGGCTGCAATTTACTTACAGAAGTAAAAAAAAATCCGGGTGATGCCGGCTTAGAATAGCATCACCCCACATCCTTCCCGTCGTAAGAGAGTTTATGTGTATTACAATTTTTAGGCGACAGGCTGACGACCTGTCCCTATAGCTGTACCTACACATGTTTTCTGAAACAAACTTGGAAAACAATCCTCAAAAATGTCAGACCTGGCGATAGTGACCGTAATCTTACGTCTGTTAACGCTCTGCCTACCCCGCAAGGGATAAAGGCGTGATATACATATGTTTGTATGTACGTTGTAAAAAAATATTTGAAGACATTGAAAAGGGAAACTGAACAACTATCGAACAAAAAAAAACATACCTTCCATAAAAAAGTTGAAAATATGTGTCACTGTATAAAAGAGGGGTCCAAAATATTTTCTTTATGTGCTGGCCTATGTACCTTTGGAAAAGTTGTTGAGTTTTACGAGTAGAAATCGCCCTAATAATCACCCAAAAAACGTGTGTATTTAATTTAGTGTGTATTTAATTTAAAATCACCTTTAATTTCACTTTTTGTAATATTAAGATGAAGATACAAAATACCGTACCAACCCTAGTAGCAGAATCGTTACAATACACGTTGAACTGTCAAGTGCGACATGGGTTCAAGACAATGGTGTCTCCACGTCGCATAGAACCATGTCACATTTAGCTGCAGGGACAATGTGTGAACTTCATAGAAACTGCTTTCAACTTACAGCGTCAAATGCATACTTAGGTAATAAACAGGGTGTTAGGAGAAGTACTAACTTTTTTCAAGGGATGAACCAGCCCATGAAACTGAACAACTTTCCCCTAAGAACATACCTAGGTCGAAATATGAAAATCTCTTTTCGTGTGGGACACCGAGTCGTCCAACGATCCGACGAACCCTAGTGTCAGAATTTTTCAACCGCCTTCTACAAATAGCAGGCTTCTGACATGGTTGTGTAACGACCGCCGTCTAAGTGATCATAGACAGCAACCGGGACCTACGGCTTAACGTGCCATCCGAAACACGGAACCTTCTTACTTACGGACAATCGGGTGGTTCAGCCCGCAATGTCCTAACCAGACTGGGAACAAATTCACAAAGTGATAAATATCAACTTTGTGAGTGACCCACCGAGAATCGAACCCGGGACCTTCTGCGTCAAAGGCAGTCGTACTACCACTGCGCCACATCGTTCGTCAAATATATAAAAATAAAAATAAATATATAAAAAGAAATATGAAAATAAATTGGACCTACTTATTTCGATCTATGTTCCTTGGGGAAAGTTAATTAGTTTCATGGGCTGGTTGATCCCTTGAAAGGAAGTTAAAAATTTTCGTAACATCCTACTATATTAGTTATTGAACCAGTGTTCAATATTATGAAGCGTAAAAGTATGAACTGCAAAGATCTTAAAGAGTCATCCCATAAACTGAATAACGTTCCCCAAGAAACATAGGTCGAAGTATGAGAAAGATTTTAGGACCTCCCATACAAATTGACATGCTTGGTTAGTAATTTTGTATGGCAGGTCGAGTATTTATTTTCATTTTTCGACCTATGTTCCTTGGGGAAAAATGTTCAGTTTCTTATTCACCCCTAAAAATATTTGCAGCAAATTTTTTACATACTGCAAATTACAAGTGCCGTGTGATGCCGGCTTAGAATAGCATCACCCCATTTCCTACCTGTGGGTATCGTAAGAGGCGACTGAGGGACTTGAGGGTTTCAGGTGTATTACAACTTTTAGGCGACAGGTTGACAATCTGACACTATAATGATACACAAAATGATCCCAAACGACCCTCTATATTTGTCAGACGTGGCGACAGCGACCGTATTTTCGCGGCCGTTAGCGCTCTGCCTACCCCGTAAGGGATAAAGGCGTGATATGTATGTATATAAATTACAAGTTTACTGGCAATGTTCTATGTTCATTGCGTTGCCATCGATTACTGAAAGATATCGCGACTAATAGACATATTTGTAGAAGCAACATTGGGAGGCAGTTGGCGTGGAGAAATAAAAACATCACTCTGTGTCAAGAGCAGTATAGTATTCCTTGGTCAAGAGACTGGGCGTGGAGGGACTCGGCTTGGAAACACTTAGCATGGTAGAACTCGGCGTGGAGGAACTCAACATGGTGGGATTCTATGCTAAGAGATTTTCCACAACAATAGATCTGCAAAGGTCGCAGTGGCAGTTGGTCTTCTCAGGACCAACCCCAGTCTTTGCCGTGTGATTCTGGCATTACCGTGTGATGCTGGCATAGAATAGCATCACCCCAATTCTTCCCACGGGTGTTGTAAGAGGCAGCTAAGGCACTCGAGGGTGTGTATTACCACGTATTAGAACTTTAGGCGACAGGCTGACAACCTGTCACTACAGTAATACACGAATCATCTGAAGGGCCCTCAATACTTGTCGGACGTGGCGATAACGACCGTAATTTTACGATCATTAACGCTCTGCCTACCCCGCAAGGGATGAAGGCGTGATTTGTGTATGAATTATATTATACACTTACGTGTATAATAAAATTCTAAGAGAACAATTCGAAGAAAACATTTTTAAACTCTAATTTTTTAACATGACATGACTTAAGCAGTCTATGATAATCTAACTATCCTTTTCTACACCCATTTCAGTGACCTTTTACTGAAAAGTGACAACGCTATTTTTATTAGTTGAGACCACCACCTATTAAGAGCCTATACCTACCGCCTACCTGCTTACTTATAAACGCTGTGTCTGCGTACTAATTACGAACGGCGATAGATAAAGTCCTCCTTATTAAGCATGCCTCACAGGCACTGTGTGAGGTCTTGGAGCTGGGGGTCAATTACTGAAACGTCATAATTTAATTCCGTGCACGGAACTCCGCAATGACTAGGCTAATCTAACCATATGAATGAAAACTTTAGGCTAGTGGACTGGCAGGTCTAACGAGCTACTTTTGAAATGATCTTTAACTATTGCCGTGTGGTGCCGGCTTAGAATAGCATCACCCCACATCCTTCCCGCGGGTGTCGTAAGAGGCGACTAAGGGACTTGAGAGTATTTGTGTATTACAATTTTTAGGCGACAGGCTGACAACCTGTCACTATAGCGATACACATGTTTTCTGAAACAACCTTGGAAAACAATACTCAAAAATGTTAGACGTGGCGATAGCGACCGTATTTTAACCAATTTTTATACTGTAGTTATATTTTGTATGAAAATATAAACGTATGGCGTCATATGTTGATATTTTGGATGGCGTCAGTATACTTACTTTATGTGATTTTTCTGTTTATTAATTCAAGTAGTATTTTAGACAACAGTTTTAACCGTACAACTTTAAGATTTTATTAATAACCCAGTCTACAGCCGAATTCATTTAACTATTTATTACATACATACATATATCACGCCCTTATCCCTTGCAGGGTAGGCAGAGCGTTAATGGCTGTAAGAATACGGTCGCTATCGCCACGACTGTCATTTTTTAAAGATTGTTTACCAAGGTTGTTTCAGAAAACACTTGTATCACTATAGTGACAGGCTGTCAGTCTGTCGCCTAAAAATTGTAATACATCAATACTCTCGAGTACTCTTAGTCGCCTCTTACGACACCCGTGGGAAGGATGTGGGGTGATGCTATTCTAAGCCGGCATCACACGGTAAGTACCTATTTATTCACCGAAAATTATCACCACCAGCCGAAACATTAGCGACTATAATTATGTCCTTTTTATCACCAATATTGGCACATCGAGGTTGTTTAAATTGTGGACGTTGAACGCCCGTTTAAATCTCATCACAGCGACGGCCCATTAAATATCACTTAGTACACCGACAACACGTCAAAATTGTTATAGGGAAGGAACAGCTAGTGCAAAATTATGTTTATACCAAACACAGGTCCCGGTTGCGTTAGTACAAACCGGACTACAGCACAGACAGGGGACTGTCTGTGCTGTAGTCGGGTTGGAACATTAAATTATGCTACAAAGGCGACTACAACACAGACATCATCGATAAATGATCAATGCCGAGTTAACGATTGTGATTGTTATTATTTTAGCGATTACCTAATGATGTTTTAATGATAAATTGTAGCTTAATGATATTTTAAATGATGAATAACCAATCATAATGAATAATTACTGAAACGATTAATGATAATTTTAATGATTAATCATACGTAAATGCTTAACGAAATTTTAATGAATTATAAAGGCGAGTGTAATTGAAACAACGGCGTTCGGATCGATACTGATTTATTGAGTGCTAAGGTGCAGATTATAATAAAAAAACTGCTTACGTACTACGGTGCTACGAGGTGCTGCAATATATCTACTTACATACACTACATCACGGGGGAAAGGGAAAAAATAAAATAAGCTACTTTAGTAGTTATTTTATTTTATCTGTGAATCCGATAAAAACAGTTTGGTTCTGTTTTTATGAATCATTTCTTCCTTCCCGTTTCTTAAAATTATAACATTTGGATTCTTATCTTCTATGACAGTATATGGGCCCAAATAAATGCTGTCTTTCTTATCACTAGACGGATTTCTTATAACTATTAAACTATTCTTATCGTAATACATTGGTTTAGCGTCTTGATCATAAATCATCTTTCTCTTTTCCTTGCTATTTATTAAGTTTTCTCTGGCGTCTTTCTGGGATAACTGCAAACGATATTTTAATTCTAACGGATAACTATCAACATTGTAAATTGGTTCTACTACATCAGTCTGAAAACTACTCGGAAAATTACAAGTTTTCCCAAAAACTAGTTCATGTGGGGTATATTTGGTTTCAGTATGGACTGTGTTATTGTAGGAAAAGCACCAGTACGGCAACCAGCTGCTCCACGATGTTTGATGGTTGTTGGTATTTATTCTTAAATACGCACCTAATACCTTGTGAGAGTTCTCGAGTGCACCAATGCTCTCATGATGATACGCGGTGGATGTTGTTTGAGTTATTTTCAAGAGCTTACATACCTCTTTCATTGTGCTGGAAATGAACTCACTCCCGCGATCTGTGGCTATCTCTTTCGGCACTCCATATCTGAGAATAAAATTATCTACAAATGCTCTGGCTACCGACACAGTGTCTTTTGTACGCAATGGATAAGCTTCTGTAAATTTAGTTAACTCACATTGCAATGTCAGAATGTAAACGTTTTCATAATAATCTTTATTCAATGGTCCTACTATGTCCAAAAATAATTTTTCGAATGCAGATTTCGCCGTAGTCGTAATAACCATGGGTTGTTTCGTCTTTACAAAATACTTTTCCTTTTGGCATTTTTCACAGTTTTTAACATACTTTTCTACGTCTTTATACATTGACGGCCAAAAGTAAAATCTCTTTATATTGTTTAACATTCTCCTAATGCCTGCGTGGCCACTCGTCGGCAATAGATGAAAGTCATTTAAAATTACTCGAATATCGTCTACATTTTCTATCTTTACTACTCCTTTAATTATACATAATCGAGGGCCCCCCCAATTTGATATCCTTTTTATTTCTTGAGTTAACTCTTCTATAAATTTATAATTACTTTTATCCTTTACAATGTAGACCTCTGATATACCTATTTTGGAACAAATGCAATTCAACTCCCTCAATAGTCCGACTCGCGTAACTAAAGCTCGAGATGTTGGATTTACATAAAGTTTCATTTTACTAGGTACATATATTAAACTTTTAGTTTCATATTGTATTAAATTATTTTTCCTCAACTTCCCTATGTCTTTTTCTGATATTGAAGTAATTTCAACACAGCTGTTTGGTTTTTTAAGAACATCAACCACTCTCGGGTGATCAGTCCAATCGTTGTCAATATTCTTATCAGCCAAACTGCTGTCGTCCTTTTTCTTATTTCCTTCCTTCTTATACTCCTCGTCATAACATTCACGACATGCTCGTTCATTTCTCTCAAATCCTCAGATGTTAATATTATGCGAGATAATGCGTCTGCAGCCACATTATTCGCTCCTTTCACATATTCTATTTCAAAGTCATACTCTTCCAAACATAAACGAAACTTTATCAATCTACTTGTGGGATTAGTCATATTAAAAAGATACACGAGTGGTCTGTGATCTGTCATAACTTTAAATCTCCTGCCATACAAATACGGACGGAAGTATTTGATGGACCAAACAATCGCTAACAGCTCCTTTTCTATAGTTGGATAGTTTAATTCTGCTTTATTTAACGCTCGACTAGCATATGCAATTGGCATGTTGTTACCATTGCATAGCATTGACCCAATTGCTACTTTGGAAGCATCAGTATGCAAAATGTATTTATTATTTGGAGATAAATCTGGGTACTGCAAAATTGGTGGATTTATTAGCGAATTCTTTAGCCTTCCGAACGCATTCTCACACTCTTCAGTCCATTCAAATAAATTTCCTTTTCGCAATAATTTATTCAAAGGCGTACAAATTTCCGCGAATTTAGGTATGAACTTGCGATAATAATTCGCAAACGCGACGAAACGCCGAACTTCGTCACTGTTTTTTGGAGTGGGGTAATTTTGTAAAGCCTTGGTTTTGGACGGGTCCGGCAGAATACCATTTCCGGATATGACATGCCCTAAATATAACATTTGTTTTTTCAAAAACTGACATTTTGCTGGGTTTAACTTTAAATTTACTTTTCGCAATCTACTCAAAACATCCATTAAATTTTTGTTGTGTTGTTCTAAATTTCGTCCAAAACAAACCAAATCGTCTAAGTAAACAAAACATTTTTCATAGTTCAAACCAGATAACGCAAGGGTAACAATTCTACTAAATGCGTTGGGACTGATTTTTAAACCCATCGGCAATCTTTTCATTTGATATTGTTTATTTGTTGTAAAGGCAGTGTATTTTCTACTCTCGGGATCTAACTTTACTTGGTAGTAACCTTGATTCATATCCAAGTGAGAAAAATATATGGCACCTGATAACGAATCTAAAATTTCGGTAATATTGGGTAAAGGAAATTTATCATCTTTCACTCTTTCATTAACTTTTCTATAGTCGATCACAACGCGCCACTTTTTCTTTCCCTCAGCATCCTGCTTTTTCGGTACTAGAAGAAGTGGACTAGACCATTCACTCTGAGCTTCTTCTATAATATCTTCCTCTATCATTTTCTCAATCTGTCTATCAATCTCTTCCTTTTGTGAGTGTGGCAATCTGTAAGGTTTGGTGTACACCGGAGTAACGTTTTCCTTCAAATTGATTTTTTGCTCACCTACACTAGTGTAACCTAATTTATCTCCTGGCAAATAAAAGACATCCGAATACTTTGCACAAATACTTTCAATTGATTCCTTTTCATAACTCTTTAAATGTTTCAAATCTAACATGGAAAACAACTTTTTCACCCTGTCAGCATTCACATTCTCTTTCTCAAAACTACACATGTTATAAAGTCCTAAGTTCTCGGTGTGAACGTCAAAATAGCTGAGATTCACTTCAACTTCTCTGGTATTTAAAATCTTAATAGGCATCTTTCCATTCACCACTGTTGATATCATTCCCGCTAAAAACACACCATCACACAACTCTCTACTTTCGATCACACGCTCACCTTGTGCCCTTGAATCAATATAAAAAATCTTTTCACACCTAGGTGGTAAGGTTAAAAAGCTATTGTAACCAATTTGACCCATTTTTAATGGCACAACAATTGGTTCTCCGCGTTTTATAGTCAAGGTATTAATTTCAAAATCTAGATGACATTTATATTTACTTAAAAAGTCTTGTCCAATAATGCCATCGCCTCTACATGTTAAATATTTAAAAACGTAAAATTTGTGTCTAATATCTCTGCCATCTCTACTCAACTTTAAATAAACATAACCTTCAGATGTAACTTTACCACCTATTCTTTTTATTTGCATACGTTCTTTATGGTAAGGTTTGTTTAAACGTTGTAATACCTCGAATTTAATGACGGACAAAGAAGCGCCAGTATCAATTAACCAATCTAATAACACGTTCGAGATATAGAATTGCGCTGAATTGATGTTATGACAATGACATATTTGATGTTGATTATGACCGAAAAAACTGATTCAGGTTGTATTCATCGACCTCTGATGTTTCGCCACCACTGCGCTCACTGCTGTGGTCAGCAAAATGCACCCTTTGTGTATTGCGCCTTGCGCGCGGCGGCCTCTGATTGATGTTTGAACCGCGGCGATTTCCACGAAAGTACCGAGCGGGCGGATTGAAGTTAACACCTGCGACACGTGAATTATAATTACCTCGAAAGTATGTGTAATTTCGACCACGTTGATAATTTCCACGGCTGGGTCTGAAACTTCGTCCTCTATAATTAGACCTACCTCGATGTTGATATTGAAACACGGGTGGTGGGGCTGATGATGACGATGACACCTCATCCTGGGCTGATCTGATGGCATCCTTCAAAGACGTGAAGTTGCGAGCTGCAATGATGGTACTTAACCTTCTATCACGCAACCCATCTGCAAACCTCTTAATAGCATTTCTTTCGTTAAGGGGTCTCAAAATTTCATAACTCGCGGCCTTGCCATCTGCCTGCGAAATTGTCAAGTCAACAAATAATCGTTCCACTTCCGCACCAAAATCAGAAACAGACCGATTATTTTGCCTAACATTTTGAAGGCAAGATTGCAACGCCGTGTCAGATTTTTTTGTTAAAAGATGGGATCTCATATCTTTAACCATATCTGTCACAGAGGTATAGGTTTCTTTCATACGCAACTTCGCGCCATAAGAGAGTCTAGTTTTTAAAACAAAATTGATCAAGTGCTTTGTCTGATCTGCTTTTAACATTGTTTCATACAACTGAATTGAATCAATAAGTTGTAAAGTAACTAATTCATCGTCATTCATTACCGGCAACAGGCCAGCTGCGGTTTTCAATTCAAAACTATCCATGTCGTTAGAATGTTCGTCACTTTCTGAATGAGAACTTTCAGAAGAGGGATCTTCTGGTGGTGAACACAAATATGTAATTTCTTCGTTTAATGATTTTATTAAATCAATAAGTTGTTGACCCTTATTAATATCTTTTTCACTTAAAATACCAGCGGTAATAGACTGAGTGAACTTATCTACCGTCTCATTTAATCGTAAAATTATATTTTCCGTTTCCTTTAACTTAATTTGACATATGTCACCCTTATATCTACGTTGACCTTCTTTAATTAGGTAAGATCTAATTTTATTAAGATCTTTATAAATTTTTGATAAATCTTTAGCCATTAGACTTAGACTTATAGACAAAGATACTTATTTATTTTCATATTAAAATAAAATACTTGTCCACTTCTGGGCAAAAGTCTATATGGGCCTATATTTTTCTTAAAATTGATAAAATATTTACTTACATATTAAAAATTCAAAATAGTGTCGCATCCGGGTACTTAAATTACGTTACTCACAAAATATACCACGTCGTGACGGAACCCGCGTTATCTTTTATTTATTTTATTTTTTCGCGCACTTAATTAAGTTTTTTTTTTTAAAAGGTCCATAATATATATTTTTTTTTTGTTGTTCCGCCACACGCATAACCAATTGAACCGTTGGTGATGACCTGATGACCTCTTCTTCCTTTGCGGCGTAGACCCAATGCTAATCTTCAAAACTGCTTAGCTGCTACACGCCGAATATCTTGAAAACGCATCTTTCCCACAGGCTAATCTTCAAAACTGCTTAGCTGCTACACGCCGATAATCTTCATTAAAGTTTCATGCGAAGTCATCCGGTCCGGTCAACCACTTTATCTTCAGCTAGACGTCTGAGGTGTTTCTTTCCTTAAATGCTATGGCCTGCGCTCGCCGATCCACACGCTTGTTGAATTGCGCGTTCAAGTAGCGACAGAAGTATAATATAATCGCTATGCCGAAAATTCCAACAAACACGATGATAGCTACGTTGATCTGGCCAAGCTGTCCCATTACCATGGTGTTGTGCACGTCCATTCTGTTCTGGTACCCAATTTGTGAAGCGATAACTTGTTCTTCCTCCGCACTCGGTCTCGATTGAGGTTTTCCCATTTTGTATATTATTTTTTTTTAAAGTTCAGAATAAACTGTCCACACTGTCCTTTTATACATTTTGCTCCTTCACAATTGTCTCTATTTTTTTTTTTTCACTGGATAATTATTGTCATTAATAAAAATGCACCATATTTTTTTTGTCCATATTCATATTCACCAAAATTGTCTAAATATTCACAAAGAAAAGTCTATAGCACGCAACGCGAACGCGATGACGCACCCATGCCCGACGAGGCAGGGTCGCCATATAAAGGCGAGTGTAATTGAAACAACGGCGTTCGGATCGATACTGATTTATTGAGTGCTAAGGTGCAGATTATAATAAAAAAACTGCTTACGTACTACGGTGCTACGAGGTGCTGCAATATATCTACTTACATACACTACAGAATAATGGCATTTTAATGATTAATGGCTTTGTAATGATTAATGATATTTTAATGATTAATGATATTTTAATGTATAATGATATTTTAATGATTAATGATATTTTAATGATTAATGATAATTTTAATGATTAATCATACGTAAATGCTTAACGAAATTTTAATGAATAATGGCATTTTAATGATTAATGACATTTTAATGATTAATGGCTTTGTAATGATTAATGATATTTTAATGATTAATGATATTTTGATGGTTAATGATATTTCAATGATTAAGGATATTTTAATGATTAATGATATTTTAATGATTAATGATATTTTAATGATTACTGATATTTTAATGATTAATGATATTTTAATGATAAATACAAAAGCAACTCAAGCTCAAACATAGGTTTGTTAGACACAACCTATCCTAACCTGGCGTCAACGCCAGGTTAGGTTAGGTTAGGTTAGAACTGCGTCCACAACGCACGAGCCGAGCGAGCGGAGCGAGCGTGCCCCGGCAGGGGCCGGCGATGTGCCAGAACCGACACAGGGCATTTCAAAACTAATGTAATTGCGAAGAGGCTGGTATGAGTGCTCTGTGTTGTAGTCGGGTTTGTACGTCCGAACTCTGTACCAACCAGACTACAACACAGAGTATGGATGTCTGTGTTGTAGTCGGGTTTGTATTTACGCGTCCCGGTTGCTGTCTATGATCGCTAAGATGGCGGTCGTTACCAACTCTAGTAGTATTATATTATCTGTGTCGTTACACAACCATGTCAGAAGCCTGCTACATGTAGAAGGCGGTTGAAAAATTCTAACACTAGGGTTCATCGGGTCCTTGGATGACTCGGTGTCCCACACGAAAAAGAGAAAGATTACACACATACACACACACACACACACACACACACACACACACACACACACACACACACGCACACGCACACACACACACACACTCACACTCACACTCACACTCACACACACACACACACACACACACACACACGCTCGCGCGCAAATCACGTCTTTACCCCTTGCGGGGTAGCAGAGCGTTAGCGATCGTAAAATTACGGTCGTTATCGCAACGTCTGACAAGTATTGAGATGATTTGTGTATATTACACCTACATTAAAAATGCCCTGTATATTAATGAAACGTAGAGAGGAACGTGAAATTAGCGGGAGACAAAACTCCATACAAATCACTTCACTCCCTAGGGGTAAAAAGATGCAACTTTCACAGTTTCGCAAAACGGAACGTAAATTTAATACAGTTAAGCAGGCAAAATGGAAGACTTGGCTGAATGGGCTTATTGCTTTTGCTTTGTAAAAAAACAATACCGCGCGTATTAGCTTTGGAATCATGATGTAATTTTTTAGGTTTATTGAACTTTTCTATTAGTATTTCTGTTTTTTTTGTTCTTGCAGGTGTAGTGTAAATCACTATGTGTCAGTCCAGTGCTTGTTTACCACTGTTCGGCCAAACTTTAACACGACATGGGCCCCAAGTCTGCTAAATAAAAATCAATTCAGTTGGATGTCGATTGGATCTCAGTTGGATGACTTTGGTAGTTTCTTAGTCTTCTAACAGTTTGAAGTATAGAAAATCACAAAGGCAATTGAATGACAGTTGAGTTTCAATGACGTTACAGTGACAAAAAATAGCAGATTTGGGGCCCTGTAGTCGTCAGTTAGGAGATTCATGCCTAAGTACTACTGGTTATATGACACGGAATGTTCATGTCACAGTTGCTTACAAACAAGAAATGGTAGAAAAGAATTAAATAAAGAAACGAGTAAACACAAGTAAACCTATTTTAATTTATCGATAAAACTTAGAATAAAACAGCAAAATTAAGCTAAAGAACTAAAATCTGAAAAACTTGCAGATGTCACTAGGAGCGTTTCACGAAAATAGCAACCAAATATCTTATACGAGACAGTACGGAGGCAGCTACTTACGCTAAAGTTACAGTAGTGTAAAACAGATTTTGGGTTAAATTTAATATTCATTTTACAGCAAAATTAAATAAAATTAGGTGTCCCACACAATATTTTTCTGTGGAATGCTCCTTAACTTTTTTATTCTAAGGCTTGGCCTTATTCTTGCCTGTATTTAACTTGGATGTAGCCTTCTTGGCTTCTTGTTGGGACTCCTGCGTTTTCTTTTTCTTAAGAGCGGATTGCTGCCGCGCCAGGGTCTCTTCATCTATGGCGTCAATGCGTTTTTGCCACACATCTTCTATCTCCGGATTCCATGTGGAATCTGCAAATCAGTTTTAAGCAAGATGGAGAAAGAATAAGGGTGCGTCTCCATTGAAGCGGTGCTGCACTAAGCTATGCTAAGCGCGGCATGAATTAACCAATCATGAGCCTTAAAATCCCCGCCTCGCTTCAGTGGACACACTGGATTGGTCAATTCATGCCCCGCTCAGTTCAGCTTACCGCAGCCCCGCTTCAGTAGAGACGCACCCTAAAACAGATAAAATTTGTCGTAAAACAGGAAGAGATGCAAAACATGAGATGAATCTGGTCATTGACATGTATGTACGGATAAATATTTTTTTAGTGTTTTTTATTAGAATTTTAATGCACTCACTTATTTTCATTCAGTAGCTGTATTACATTATTCTTCTGTTATTCTCCTACGTATTTTTAGATGTAATATCTCTAAAGCTAAGAGTTAATGTCCTTCCATAGTATTATGAAATTGGTCCTAATGGACAATGGGATTAGGAGACTAGCATCAGTGCACATTATTTTTGTTCACTTTGCAATTAAATAATTTAATACAATCTCTGCTAGAACCACGATGACCTAAAAAATCTCTCTTACTTTTATGTAGTATCTCCAGCAGTTAAAGACTCACTCAGTTTCTGTCTGCAAATCCCTAGCGTCTTATTCAACTCCTTCAAATGACTTCTCTAATTTAACATCTTTCACAATTCTATAGGATACTCACCTTGAGATTTTTTTTTTGGTATATAAGTAATATTACCTCGCTAGATTGTAGAGGAAGACGTCCAGAACAGAGCGAAGTGAAAATAGGAAAGCGGAGCCTGTTGCAATGCGGGACATATGCTAGGAAGAATAAGAAAAGCATATTCTCTCGCTCTTTGCTGCCCCTGCTATGTCAACCCTTCTTCAATGACTTCTTACCTATGAGATGTTCTTCCGAAAATTTGATCCTCCTCAACTACAAGTTGATGCATATCTATCACCATTCTGAAGGACACTTATCGACAAGAATTTGTTTCTATCTATGTGCATACGCGTTTGCTCTTCGTTGTTCCTGCTATGTCAACCCTTGACTCAATGAGTTCTTACCGATGAGCAGTTTTTCCAGAAGTTGGATCCTCTTCATGTGCTTGGCGAGGACATTTGTCTTGTTCCATTCTTGCAGCTGGTGCATACGTGCTAGTGACGATTCCATGCGGGTCGCTCGCTCACTCTTCGCCGCTTCTGCCATATCCTCCGTGAGAATCACACTGAAATCACAATTGAGCCATATTAGATGAAAAGACCACAAAATAACATGCTTTTTTTTTTGGGTTGGACTATGCAATTTTGGCCCCGGGGCCATCAAATCTACGCCTGTCGGCTTGGTGGGGAGCACGAGCTCACCCGGAAACAATTAATTGGTTGTTCAAACAACCAGCCCAGTCACGCCCTTGAGGCGTTTTTCCCATAACAACTCAGCCTCGCCCAAGAACGGATCGGACTGAAGGAAGAACGGATCGGACTGAAATAGGAAGAACCAATAACGTATGTTTCTGTATTTTTACAACGAAAAGAAGGTTGAGATCTGTTTATGCTACGCTCCAAAATAAGTTTTGGAGATCATGTTCTGAGTTTTAACAAACGTTGCAGACCTATTTTTTCTTTCAACGTGTTGGGTACTAAACAACAAATAAAAGTCATCGAAATTTAAGCTTTTTGTTAGTTCAAGACATAACAGAAATCAACAAATTGTTGTACTTACTAGCCCTCTTCAGATATGTCTTTGGTGCAGAGCGGAACAAAGTCTAGATCCTCAAACTTGTCCTTCAAACAGTCAGGAAATGTGTTATACAACTTCTCTTCTATCTCCAGTGTTTCTTCTATAATGAAAAAAAAAACATAAAATTTGCCTTATAAAAATAACTATTGCACAGTTCACTATCACAATCTACACTAGGTTTGGATCAGTAGTGTAGAACAATATAATATTCTTACATTCTCTTATTGCGAAATCTCCAAAGACATTTTAAATGCACAAAAAATTTACTACAAACATAAACTACTGCTTCCAAACCAACACATACTTAACCTAAAAAGCTACAATTTGATTGACAAGAGATTTTCTCTACATATTTTTATTTTTGTTTCATTTTTTATTATACTTAATGGAAGAAGGAGAGGGAGGCCTTTGCTCTGTAGTGGGACATACATATCTAGCTCAATATAAAATAAATAAATTATTCTGAATGTACCTCTTTTCTTGCTGCACAAATAAATAAATAAATCATGGAACAACAAAGTCGTTTAATCTTATTAGTCGGGGGGATAGAATAATAGTTTGACACGAGCATTCTAATGCGGGAGTGCACTTGGTGTAAGGTCCATACAAAAGATTGTACACTTAATGGTACTGCACAAGTGTACAAGTGGTCCTACCGGAGAAGAAGTGGGGACTATACGTCACCCTGGGTAACACGAGTGATGATGGTACTTCATGAGGTAATAGATTGATTTAAATGATTGGTTAATTGAGTGACCACCATCCTTTATTTTACAAATAATCTGGTGACTATGATTTTTCATCCAAGGAAAATTAGAAAGAAAATTTATATTTTCTGAATACTCCGGCAAAGGACTTGGTTGAGGTTTGGTTTTAGACTGGTATTTTTATGCACTACTTTTTTTATGAATTCGGGGCGGAATTTGGTCGAATGTGGTCAATGGCATTTTAAGGGCAACTTCAGCGTACTAGCGCCCCTCTCAGTGAAAAAACAATGCTGCATGTATACACAATAGATTGGAAAACCAAATTTTGGATTAGACAGTTAGTCACTAGCCACAAAGAATTTATTGAATCAATAAAACTTTCATAAAACTCTTGTTATGTTTCCCAAAAATGCTAAAAGTGGGCACTTTTTGGAATATCGGCTTATATAACTCATGTATATCAATACTGTCCATTTTGTTACTTTTAATAATCTAGTTGGTTATTGTCTCTGTGTCACACCTCGGTTTTCGGATGAAAAGCGTGAACAGCCAGGATTTTTTTCCTATTTGGGGGCGCCACTAATCTGACGTATAACCTTTAGCTAAAAATTTAACTTACCCGACTGTTCTGTAATCGGACTTGGGAGATGTTTCATTATTGTCGATTCGTCTATAAACACATAAGCTTTTTATATATTCCCAGGGTTAACAGACTGAAGAATTAATTACCTTAGTATGAGTACTAGGTGTGGAGGCAGTTACATAAAACGAAGTGATATCGTTAAGAAAGTTAACAAAAGTTTCGGAATCTGGGCTTGCATAAGGAATTAAGGTAGGCAGGTCAAAGTTTGGAATCTCAGAATAGTTTCACTCATTAATTTACAAAAAAACAAAGCAATTAATTAATTAATCACTTTTGAAGAAATATGTAATTTCAGGGCCTCAGCCTCAAAGGTCTGCAAACTCACTCGGCTGCCAAAATGTTAAAACCCAGATTCTGAAAATACGGGGTGTAAAAAGATTAGCTGGAAATATTTTAATGGGTGAAACAGCCCATGAAACTGAACAACTTTCCCCAAAGAACATAGGTCGAAATATGAAAAATATTTTGGAACTTCCATACTAATTGACTTGGTGGGTTGGTAGTTTTGTATGGGAGGTCCAAAAATTTTTTTCATATTTCGACCTATGTTCCTTGGGGAAAGTTGTTCAATTTCATGGGCTGATTCACCCCTTAAAATATATGCAGATAATATTTTTACACCCTGTATATTTTCTTTACCTATGTACAAAATATTTAGTCATAAAATGTGACACGAAAGAAACTGAAATTAATTTACTTACACTCCATCAATTCGTATTCCTGGAATATATAACAGTTATTACATAATTTTAAGTATTAAATGATAATGCAGTAAACTATTTTTTTTAAATTAGCTCTGCAATTTCTACTTATCATTTTACCTACATTATTATAGACAAAACTTAAAAAAAAATCTAGCGTGGTTGTTGTTAAAAACGACTAAAGGATGAATAGGCTGCAGTGTTCCATGTGAATACGACAGACACCTTGCACTGCGCTCGCCAGTTCCTGCAGTCCTCAAGTATAATACAAGCCTCCAAAAGGGCTTAAAGTCCAATAATTTTGGAAATCATTAGTAAAATGTGAGTACCTATAATAATAGTACAATAGTAGTAAATGCAAATGTGGATGGGAACGATGGTGTGATATAGATCCGTATTTATATATCGCACTCAAATCAGAGGTCGACCTCAAGAGCGATTTTGACAAATGTCAGCCTATACTAACAGCAGAAATGATCTCAAACAGCCCTCTTTATTTGTCAGACGTGGCGATAGCGATCGTATTTTTACGGCCGTTAACGTTCTGCTCCCCCGTAAAGGATAAAGGCGTGATATATGTATGTACTAACAGCAGAAAATCTTACATACGTTCATATTTGAGTCATTTACATGATTAAGAAGAAGATCAACAGCATTTCAAAGTCGTTCTCAAGATCAATCTTAGAGTTAAGTGCGGTTTATAAATACCAGCCCTAGATCAGATCGGGGTAGTGGCAAAGAAAGATTAGATCAAGAGTATTAGATTAGGTTAGAGATTAGGTCAGTGATAAAGTTGAGGAAAAAGAGGTGTATCAGGATTATTCAACTAAGGGACTCGAGGGTTTCATATGTATTGCAACTTTAGGCGACAGGCTGACAACCTGTCACTACAGTGATAAACGCATCGTCTGAAAGGGCCCTAAATACTTGTCAAACGTGGCGATAACGAGCGTTATTTTACGATCGTTATTGCTCTGCCTACCCCGCAAGGGATAAACGCGTGATATGTGTGTGTGTGTGTCAGGATCATAGTGAGTGGAAGGATGTAGTCTCTGCCGACCCCTAAGAGAAAGAGGCGTGATTATATGTATGTATATATTGGCATATACCTCAAATTCACTGCTTTCAGGCTCTTTTTCCACCACCAGGAATCTTTCGCGAAATGCTTGCCTGTAGAAACAATTATAAGTATTAAACAGTATGTGAGGAACAGTATGTGTGAATGTGTTGCCGTGTGATGCCGGCATAGAATAGCATCACCCCAACTCTTTCCGCGTGTGTTGTAAGAGGCAACTAAGGGAGTCGAGGGTTTCATGAGTATTACCACGTATTATAACTTTAGGCGACAGGCTGACAACCTGCCAATATAGTGGTACACAACTTATCTGAAACGACCCGCAAACATTTGTCAGACGTGGCGATAACGACCGTAATTTTACTGTCGTTTACGCTCTGCCTTCCCCGCCAGGGATATAGGCGTGATATTTATGTATGTATGTATCAAATGATACATAGGATAGATAATAATGAATGATAGATAACTAAAAAATCCGACTAATCCGGCTTTTACATTTTAAACGACTGACTGACTATCCTGATGGCGCAGCGGATAGTGCCCCTGCCTTCTACGCCGAGGGTCGTAGGTTCGATCCTCACCGGACATAAAATATATGGACACAAGTCAAAAAATTAAAATATTTGTTTTAAGTCTTGGTATTTTCTATGATATAATCGTTATTTAAAGTACTTATTTACAAAAATAAAGGTATTGGTATTTACATAAGTATTAACAATCAAGTCTTCATAAAAAGTCTTGTCTTATATAGTATGAATTAGCCTTTTATTATAAAGTTTGAGTGTGTGTTTTAGAGAAAATATGAAGTAGAAGCTTTACTTTTTATGGGTCTAGATGGCGCTGTGTGAATTGTCCAAGATATTTATTTGATTTGTCAGGTACCTACAAAATAGTCCAGGGCCCAGCTGTTTATGTAAATTTTCTAACCGTATCTCTGCACCTCGCTCGTTTCTGCCCGGGTCCCTGAGATCCCAGGACTTAAGCGCCATGGCATACGCAATGTCCCTGTCATCATCCCTCCTAGCGAAAGCTCCGCCTCCCTTTGACGTGGAGCATTCTATCTCGATGTGAGGGTCGTCAGGGAGAGGCGTGTGGATCACAAAAGATGGAGGCTTCACAGCTTCTTTTGCGAGCAACTCGGCCTCTTTCTTCTTGTCTCTGCCCTGTAATAGCACTTGAGTGAGTAGGTATGAAGAGTATTAGCTAAAGTAGAATTTGTAGACTCGTATCATCATTCGCCTCGTACGTCTGTGACAGTCGGTTTTGTCAGTGTCTGAAGCAAGAGCACAGACACTGCGTTGCCTGGGACGTACAGTTATGGAAAACGCAGGGTTGTCTAGGATTGCAGAGCCAGGGCGGCTGCAGGAGTATACCTCACGATAGAACTCTGTTACACGCACCTGACGGAGACTTCGTTCCGGGTTTAATGTGGAGTTGTCGTACTTTAGGATCGGTCTTTGGTCGGATTAACCGATTAAGTCGCTTCTTAAGACCCCCACGAGAAGCGAGGGGCTGGTGTTATTCTACTCTGCCGAGACCACATGGCATACACTTATCACAGCCCTTAAAAAATGTACCTAACAAGCTGAGGAAAAATCAACAGTAGAGCCTTGTTTAAGTGATTGGTATCAGTATTGGGTCAGTTACCTTTTACTCGTTCTTACTTGTACCTTTTCCAATAGGAAAAGTTAACTTCTTTTTCACGGGCCACAGCCTCAACCAAAGGCTGGACGGATGTTGACACGAGGTTATTATGGTCCAGCGCAAATGACACTGGCTATTATTTCTTATCTTCTTCTTATCTTAATCAGTCTGCACCATCCCACTGTTGGGCAAAGGCCTCCCTCTTCTCTTTCCACCCCGCTGTGCTTTGGGCTTCCAAGTACCAATATTTGCTAAAGGCGTCTAATTCATCACACCACCTGCAACGGGGTCTTCCGCGGTATCGTATCGATGTGGGTGGTTGCCACAAAGTTGATCTTCCGGCATACGACAAACGTGATCGTCCCAGTCAAGCTTGCGGGCAGAACCACCCGATTGTCCGTAAGTAAGATGGATCCATGTTTCGGATGGCACGTTAAGCCGGAGGTCCCGGTTGCTGTCTATGATCACTTAGACGGCGGTCGTTACACAACCATGTCAGAAGCCTGCTACTTGTAGTAGGCGGTTGAACAATTCTGACACTAGGGTTCATCGGGTCGTTGGACGACTCGGTGTCCCACACGAAAAGAAGAAGCTTGGCTGCAGTATGGGCAACGTCAGAAATTTTCGTCCTTGAACGCAGTATAGACAGCTTGAAGCCTAACATACTTAGGCTATTATTTAAATTTTATAAATTCACAACTGCAATAAACATGAAATTTCCCTCCCCCCCGTCCACACAGATCTGGACGGCATTGTTCATACATACATAAATACATACATCACGCCTTTATCCCTTGTGGGATATGTTTTATAATGTTTGTGTTTATAAAGCCTTACCTTTTCCTTCTTCTTCGAATTAGACATTAGCTTCGGAGGTTCTACGTCTTGGCGAACTTCTTCTATCCTATTCCAAGTCTCCACGGGTAACGGCCAACCACCTGGTACTATTACTCTGGTAAAAAAAACGGCAGTTTTATTGATAAAACTTTTAATGAAGTTTTACTACGCTAGTACTATTGTTTTTTCTGTAGTTTTACTGATGAAAAATACGAAGCTGGTACCTCCGAACTTCATTTTGCTGACTTTATACCTTGAATCGATGAATACTCTTATAGCGTCATAATAAAATGCTCTGGGGGTAAGACAATACATATATATACATACACATATCACGCATATATCCCAGGCGGGGTAGGCAGAGCGTCAACAACCGTAAAATTACGGTCGTTATCGCAACGTCTGACAAATGTTTGTTAGTTTTAGTTCAGTTAGTTAGTACCTATTTGATATGTTGCTTTGTTTTTAAGGTAGGTCTAAGAGTGTAAACTCAGGCGCATCTCGCCATCAAACTGTTAGTTTGGCGAGTAGAATTAAGTGTTTCTGAAAATGTACTTACCTTAATTGAAATAAATTGAAAAAAAAAAAAAAAAAGATAAGCCGCGCATTACTATAGTGACAGGTTGTCACTATACAAGGTAAGAGAATATACATACATATAATCACGCCACTATCCCTTGCGGGGTAGGCAGAGCGTTAACGGCTGTAAGATAATGGTTGCTTTTGCCACATCTGACAAATATTGAGGACCCTATCAGATGTGCGTATATTACTATAGTGATAGCCTGTCGCCTAAAGTTGCAATACACATGAAACTCTCGAGTCCCTCTGTCGTCTCTTACGACACCCATGGGAAAGATACGGGGTGATGCTACTCTAAAATAATACAGGATTAGTTTTTAGTCAGTACCCAAACTTTTTGGGGTGTTTCTACTCATGATTCTGAACAACTTTTACTATGGGACTACCTGCGAAATTGCAAAAAAAAATTGGGTGTTCCATACATTTTTAGTACCTAGGTATGAACTTTTCGTTTAACTCGACTTAACTCGTTTCATATGCGCTGCGTAAGAAACATCTTACCTACATATAACCTGGCAGGACAGAGTCACAAACGAGCGAGTTCTAGAAATTGCACTGCTGCCTAGCTTTACCGCCCTGCTCAAGCAGAGACGCTTGCGGTGGCTAGGGCATGTGCACCGAATGGAACCTTTGCGTCTACCGCGGCGTGTCCTGCTTGGTGCCGTAGCTAACGCCAAAAGAGGGGTTGGAAGACCCATGCTGCGTTTCAAAGATTGCGCCAAGCGGGATATGGCTGCGTTTGACATCGACCATCAAAGCTGGGAGAAGCTTGCTGAGGATAGGGACGAATGGCGAAAGCGTGTATATATGATGGGCGTAAGTCTCACGACGGCTGCTGGTTCTCTGGTCTCGCCAACAAAAGGCAAAAACGACACCTAAACATGCATGTTCCAGTCTATAATACCACCTTCGCTTGTAGAGCGTGCGGAAAGTCATGCCGCTCCCGCATTGGCTTATATAGCCACGAAAAGTCTTGCCTCAGACACTGATTAAATCGTCTGTCACAGACGTGTGAGGCCAATGATGATGATGATGATGAACTTTTCTATGGAACACCCCATTTTAAGCGATTTCGTAGGTGTTTGTTTTAGAAACACCCCACAAAGTTTGTGTACTTACTAAAAAATAACCCTGTATACACCAAGCTCATCAGCCGTTGCTGCATGCAAACACATTTCTCAACAAGAGAAAAGATCATCAATATGAAAATTTATATATTGTGTAAATTACTTACTCAATGGTGAATGTCTTTATTTCGGTACTTCTGTTCACCTGAAATAAATATGAATCTTAGATTTTCTTTCCGATATGCCTCTTAGAGTTAAAAATAACTTCTTTTTTTATTACATTGAGGCAAACTAAGGCCATGCCTCTTTTATTATTCTTTATTCGAAAAATAATTATTGTGAAAATTAAAAAATATGAGCATTTTAATTTTTTAGTAAAAACGAAAAATGGATTTTCTGCTTCCCTACTTCATAATTATTTTTGGTAATAATAAAGTAATAGAGGCATGGCCTTAGTAGGCCTTAAAGTAACAAAAAATAATTATAACTCTTAGAGACATTACTCGAAAAGAAAACAGAATACGTTTGTATGAAAACCCGACGCTACGGATAGCTTTAAAAGGTCTCACTAGCGCTCAACTAGATTCCACACTGTCTAAAGGCACCATCTAAAAACGTTAGACAATTCACGTGTATATTATAACCCAATTATTTTAAGTGAGCACAAAGTTTTCACGTTGGCTTGGCCCATACTTTCAATGTTCGGATCTGTATAAAAACATCAAATTTCTATGCAACTACTCTTAATTTTAGGGTACATGCAATTGCCGCATTGACAAGTATGCCGTCAGTATTTAGGATGCGTCTCCCTCCATTGAAGCGGGGCTGCGCTAAACTAAGCGCGGCATGAATTGACCAATCATGAGCCTCAAAACTCCCAAACCCCCGCCCCGCTTCAGTGGAAACGCACCCTGATTGGTCAATTCATGCTCCGCTCAGATCAGCTTAGCGCAGCCCCGCTTCAGTGGAGACTTCAGCTTTGAGATACTATTAGCATTGACTGACATTTTTAAAAACTCAGTGTTGAGTGCGATTTATAAATATGGGCGCTAGTGTCGAGCGAGACCTTCAATAATCTAAGTGATGAATGTTGTTTAAAAAAGGAAAAGTTTCATATTTCGACCTATGTTCCTTGGGGATTTCTTTTCAGTTTCATGGGCTGGTTCACCCCTCAAATATTTGCAGCTAACATTTTTACACCCTGTATACTCACCCGACTCATGGACTTCAATCTCCTGGTTGATTTAGTGGTACTCGGAGAATGCCGATCAAATAATTGCGCTGATTGTCTCTAAAATGTGTAAAAAGAAACACGTTATTCTCTATCTTTGCGTGTGGAACACCAAGTCGTCCAACGACACGATGAACCCTAGTGTCAGAATTTTTCATCCGCCTTCTACAACACGATATTTAAACCGAAATCTGTGTCAGAAGCGACATTTTTCATTATTTTAAAATGCCGTATGATGCCTGCTTATAATAGCATCACCTCATTTCTTCCCGCGGGTGTTGTAAAAGCCAACTAAGGGACTCGAGGGTTTCATGTGTATTACAATTTTAGGCGACAGGCTGACAACCTGTCACTGCAGTGATACCTACACGAATCATCTAAAAGGGCCCTCAATACTTGTCAGACGTGGTGATAACGACCGTAAGTTTTCGATCGTTAACTGCCTACCGCGCGTGGGATAAATGCGTGATTTATGTATGTATGAATTTTATTAATCACTTTTTGGTTACTGCTATAATTTACTATTGTTGTAGAATATCAAACCATGGTACCATGCAACAGAAACAACAAACTCATTAGTATATATAGATAGATAGATAAATGCTTTATTCATATTCCTGCATCACACACATTTAACATTTGTAAGGAAATATAAAATTATAAAATTAAAATACATTTTGGTTCATCCCACACAAACATGTGTGCTGCAGTGATGTGAAAGGGCTAAAGCTCAGTGTATTTAGCCAGGAGGCAACACTGGTTTTCAGCCGTCGCCCGCGAGTTAAAGCGGGAAACAAAACCGAGCAGAAAATAAATGTTTGTAATCGGGTAGTGTAAAAATAAACTCCCGATACATAGAAAAAAAAAAGAATTAATAAAAAAGAAATAATACCCAGAACAGTGTGTGCATTTTACAGTAAGTGTTGTGTGCCTACTCAAGTATCTTTTAGCTTTTTAAACTGTGACGGTTATTGTAGCGCAGTGTATTTTCGCCATTCCAGACAACCATCCGGAATCTGCAGTTTGGTAACATTTAACAAATGTTTTTTATAGTGATTTTTAAATGAACCCTTGTAGCAAATACTTCTTATTGGCGGTGGAATGTCGTTCCAGCACTTGGTTGCCTGAAACCGAAAACTACCCTCGAAAGCGACAGTCCGATGCAAATGACCAGCAAGGGGAGCACGTGTACTTCTAGCAAGATACCTATCATAGAAAGGTGAAAACTTAAGTTTACTGCGCAAGTATTCGGGTTTCCCAAATTGCATGACGTCAAACATAAGACTCGCTAGATGAAGCTGTCTACGGGACTTCATATTTAGCATACCAGCCTCATTCAGATATGGAGAAATATGGCTGCGTGGTGGTACTTTATAGCAGAACCGACAACATGCATTTTGAATTCGTTGCAGGAGGCGTTTTGATTTTTCTAATAGTCTTGGCCCGAAGACTATGTCGCCATAGTTAAGTCTCGATAAAACCAGTGATTCGCATAAAGTCATTCGAACTTTTTCACTAAGAAGATCACGGACTTTGTACAGTACTTTCAGTCGGTACATGCTATTTTTTACGAGATTCAAAACATGTGATATACTATTTCAGTCCAATGGTAGACATAGGCCTACCCTGAGGTACGCCACAAGATGCGATCTCCCGTTTTCTCCATCCAGTCACTTCCAGTCACCCTCTTGTCGCTTCATCAGATCGCATGACTGCGATTGAAATTCCGTTTGAATTATTTATTAAAACACTTTGTTCAAATTAACTTTTGCTTACAAAACAAATGACACAAGTGGGAAAAATTCACGCCACTTGTACCGGCAAGCGTAACGCTGGACGCTCTCCGGCCAGATGGACCGATGACTTAAAGAGAGCGGCTGGTAGCGACTGGATGGCGAAAGCGGAATATCGTTCATTGTGGCGTACCCTGGAGGAGGCCTATGTCCAGCAGTGGAATGCTATAGGCTGATGTGATGATCAGCCCATGGTCGAAACCCTTAAATAGCCATAATTGTAACACTGCGGGAGAGAAATGGGTTGATGTTTATCCTAACTTAACCCATTATCACACGGATTCCTGTTTGAAGTTTATATCCCAGTAAATCTGATTCAAATGCCTAAGAAATAGAGGAAAAACCTTTTGACATGTTGTGATATATGTGTTGTGTTCAATTTCCTTCAATTTGCGGGGCATTCGGGGGTCACACACTGTGCCTGTAACCTTTCGCCATTTTATCCATCCCGCATTTATTCTGTGCTTGATGGTCCGGTCAATTTCGCCACCGCTTTGTAGGAGCGAACAGAGGTACTGGAAGTCGGAGCAGACTGGTAATTAAAGGTAAATTTCTTCCTCTAATCTTCCAATAATTACCTCGCTATGAATGGTATTGGAATGTTTCTTTAGCCTCGTCACTGAGGAAAATGTATCCGGCATCAGTTTTATGTAAGGCCAGTAGAGCTCGCCTTTTCCATGACAACGAGCTATTTCTACAGTTTCACCTTCTTTAGAGGTTGTGCGGAGGATAGCTTCTATTTCCAGCTGCAAAAAGAAGTAATTTTACTTGACGATCTTGTAATTACACGGGGTGTAAGGGACTTCGTCCCGAATACTGATAGGGTGAAAGCAGACCATGAAACTGAACAACTTTCCCCTAGGAACATATGTCAGGAAACGTCAAAAAAGAAAATGGTTTTTTTTCCCGAAAAATTCCGAGTTAGCAATTTCCGGGCGCATTAGCGCAGATCTAATTAGGAGTCGAAGTGGTCGCCATGGCCGAAATCGGTCGGAAACATTATCATCATCATCATCAACATTCCCAAGTTCGAATTCGAAATACAAAACTTACGTGAGGCGACGAAGCAGCAGCTCTGAAACAGACAGCTTCAACTCTGGACACGGAAATTTGTATCCCGCCCAGTATGTTCCTGCGGTTGGGCAAGTAAATCTCTTCTAATTGCAACTTCGATGATCCGGGGAGAGGCACAAGGTTGCAATGCGCCTCTTCGAAGTTGTCGCAGCTGTGGAAGGCGTTGCTTATTGACGTGAGCACGGTAAGATTCCACTGTATTTCGCTGTTCACGCCGAGAGGTTTATTCAGCGTGCCGTGGCCGAGAACTGTGTACCTGAAAACGGAACTCAAATTAATCATAATAATTATAATAGTACATTATTGCAATGACAAATAAGATATCAACTTATTGTACGAGTAACATTGGATTAATATAACGTGTAAAAATATTAGCTGCAAATATTTTCAGGGGTGAAACAGCCCATGAAACTAAACAACTTTCCCTAAAGAAGATAGCTCGAGATATAAAAAAGATTTGGACCTCCCATACAAAATTACCTACCGACCAAGTCAATTTTTATAGGAGGTCCAAAAAATTTCTCATATTTCAACCTATGTTTCTTGGGGAAAGTTGCTCAGTTTCAAAGGCTGATTAGCCTCTTAAAATATTTGCAGCTAATATTTTTACACCTTCTATAATAAGTACGTTATTGCAATGGCAAATAAGAATTCAACTTATGGTACGAGTAACATTGGATTAATATAAGATTGGAAGAAACAATTTTTGTGCCTCTACATTGGCCTCTGCAAACCGGACGACTTAAGGGTGCGTCTCCATTGAAGCGGGGCTGCTCTAAGCTAGGCTAAGCGCGGCATGAATTGACCAATCATGAGCATCAAAATCCCCGAATCTCCGCCCATCTGCAATGGAGACGCACCCTGCTGGGTCAATTCATGCCCCGCTCAGCTCAGCTTAGCGCAGCCCCGCTTCAGTGGAGACACACCCGTAATGGCCCCATTTACGTATTCATCTTTTATATATAATGACATTAATTTTATTTGGAAGAACTGTATCTGTTGTTTTTTAGGAATACAACTCAACTTACCCATAAGCGTTTGGACTGACATGAAAAGTGATATGAGCATTATAAGCTTGAGGTAGAATCTTGCCAGTGTCGTTGTCATAGATAGCAAAAGTGCAAAACTCCGTCGAACTGCGGAGGTCAACATGCACATTCACTGGAGCATGGCAGTAGAATATCGACTGGAAGTACGGGATCCACTTGCATTTTGGAGATACATGAGCGGTGCCAGAATGCTGCTGCACACCGCGTAGGCCGTTCAGCGCTGATGAGACGGAGTACGCGTGTTTGGTACCAGGGAACATGAGGAAAAACTCATTCATCAGCTGAGACAACATTTCGTTATTTCCAAACACGTTTTCTTGTAGCTGAAACATAATTTTAATGTAAAAAATTACATGTGTATTTCATTATGTAAAAAAAAATTCTGCAAATACTTTAAGGGGTGAATTAGCCCATGAAATTGAATAACTTTCTCCAAGTAACATTGGTCGAAATATGAAGAGAAATTCGGCCTCTCATACGAAATTACCAACCGACCAAGCCAATTTGTATGGGAGGTCTAAAATTTTTTCTCATATTTCGACCGATGTTCCTTGAGGAAAGTTATTCAGTTTCATACGCTTAAAATAATTGCAGCTACTATTTGAACACCTTATAATGGAGATACCTCTTTAAGTGGTCGAAAGAAAAAAAATAGATTCTATCCTTAGCTTGGTAGCTAAGGATAGAATCTTTTTAAAATTTGGAAAAAATATTAGAACACTCCATACAGAATGCTTCATAAGTCAGTATTTTTAGTATGGGAGATCGAACTTTTTTCCTCGAAAATTAAAAAACAATATTCCAGATTGGTAGCTAAGGGTATCCAGAAGCTAGATTTTTTTTTCAGCCACTTATAGAGAGAATTCCTATATATAAATACCATAATTAATAATAAAAGATATTTTTTTATTTCAAATCTGTAAACCAATAAAAACTATAGTTTTCTCATTAGATGAGATCGCACAGACCTACAATTTAATCCCATATAATAACCAAACGAAGAAGGAACTTACAAGTTTTAAAATTTCAGGAGTGACAACTACATGCTTTTTTAAACATTTTCTTGCAAAACTGCCTCTCCAGTAAGCCTGAATTAAAGTAGCTGCTTCATGTTTTCTGATCTCCTTTTCTCTTTGTTTTTTGAGGTCTGAACACGAATAGTCTTCGGTAGCATAGTCGCAAATGTTTGATGTTGTCGGAAGACTGGGTTCTTTTAAAATATAAGCCATAATTGCTGAACTGATTTCAGGCATCTTTTGTTCTTCGTCAACAGCTTCTTTACTCTGACAAACAAAACACTTTTTTTAAACCACCGACAATAATGTTTGCCTTCTGGGAATTAGGTTTTTTTTTTAAGTTCTTGGCAAACAGGTCACAAATCTCCTCTCTTATCCTGGTACACCGAGGCGTCCAACGACCCAGGTCGACTGAGCTACTTTTAAAAATATTTTGATATTAGGTACGTCACGTTTCACTTTCTGGATGGCCAAAACAACAAACTTCTTCAAAATTCGAATATTTAATGTTTGAAATGAGGGAGTTAGTAGTATGTTTGAACAATATTTCTCATACTATAACTTGAGTCGAGTACCAAATTCATTCCAAAATTTATTTTATACTATACTCACATCTTCTGAATCACCAAGGCTTTCTTCTTCAGCCGAAACACAATCACAAGGATCCCTTTCAGCAATCTCACGCAAGGACTTGGGCGGTTTTGGCTTCGGTGGGAACCCAAAGTCAGGATCGTTGAAGTACCTCCTTGCAACAACACAGACCAGGCGGTAGTCGCTGGTGAGGAGATGTCTTCGCAAGTGAGCTTGGAGTGCTTGACGAAACATCCAATGAACGAATGACTTTTCGCAGCCTACCTCTTTTGGGTCCCAAGTAAGGTCAGGCTGGTATGATCTGATAAACATAAAGATACTATAAAACTGGATAAAATTAATCTAAATTATCTGTGCGCGCAATGCAGTGTTAGTTACTAAGTTCCTTTAAGGGGATAAACCAGCCCATGAAACTGAAAATTTTTTCCCAAGAAACATAGGTTAAAATGAAAAACAAAAGTAATATACGAACCCACTGAGTTAGTTAGTATTGAGGTCCAAATTTTATTTTTTCATATTTCTATCCCTTAGTAATAGGAAGGCAATGCATTAACGTCCGTAAAAATACAATCGCTATCACCACGTCTGTCAAATACTTGAGGGCGGTTTGTGATAAGACGTGTATAAATATAGCGACAGGTTGTCAGCCTCAAGTACCTTAGTCGCCTTTTACGACACACGTGGAAAGAAATCGGGTGATGCTATTCCAAGCCGGCATCACACGGCAATGTAGTGAAAATACTTACATACACAAATCACGCCTTTATCCCTTGCGGGGTAGGCAGAGCGTTAACGATCTCAAAATTACGGTCGTTATTGAAACGTCTGACAAGTATTGAGGGCCCATTCAGATGATTCGTGTATTACTGTAGTGACAGGTTGTCAGCCTATCGCCTAAAGTTGTAATACGTGGTAATACACATGAAACCCTCGAGTCCCTCTTAGTTGCCTCTTACAACACCCGCAGGAAGAATTAGGGTGATTATATTCTATGCCTCCATCACACGGCACGGAAAATACTTACAAAAATAAATCGCGGTCAAATATCATGATGTTGGCGATTGATCTTGGGGTTCTGAAGAAGGTTCCCAGAGCTAAGCCGAGGCCATTGATGAACTTGGCTGCCCAGGGGCACTCCACCGCCGACGCAACCTGGATGGCGTCACGAGTACCCAGGACCATGGTGGACTCGCTCAGCAGGCTCAAGTGCCAGGTCATCCGAGAATGAACCCATACCCTGAGCAAGAAGCGGTTTTGACTATCATAAGGGTGCGTCGCCATTGAAGCGGGGCTGTGCTAAGCTAAGCTAAGGGCATGAATTGACCAATCATGAGCCTCAAAACCCCCGAATCCCCGCCCCGCTCCAGTAGAGACGCACCCTGATTGGTCATTTCACGCTCCGCTCAGCACAGCTTAGCGCAGCCCCGCTTCAGTGAAGACGCACCATAAGGGTCGTTCGTTGCTATTCCATTATGGCGGACGTGTTTAGGTTCTTCTACTTCTTCTACAGCCACAACAGTCCGCTGCTGGTTATGAGCCCCAGAATTCGGGGTATTGGCAGGCAGATTGGCGAGCGTACTGCAAGATATTGCAGATAATATTTACAGGAAACGCTGCTGCCCATTCCCTGGTTCATCCCTTAGTTGCCTCATACGACACCCACGGGTAGATATGGGGTGATGCTATTCTAAGCCGGCACCACACGGCCACCAATTATTAAATAATAAATTTCAATTTATATGTCTATTCGACATTGCGTAATAGTGACAAGCGGTCACCACGCGGTGCAGAAAATTTTACTATCAAGTTTCTGTTGCTACATAAATTTGCGCATTACAGCCCCTAGTCGTCAGACTAGGATCTCTGTGTTGTGGACTCTCCCTCGGCGTAATGCCACAAACTTAAAATTATTTTAACTACACTACTGGCGAAATCTGATGGAAATACCATATACAAGAACTAGAATAGACTATCGTAAGACCAAAGGACAATACTAATACATAGGCCAACAATGTGTCTTGCGTCGAAGTAAAGTAATAATATCGTTAATTTTAATGAAGAATAGCAACGCTAACTGCTGCACAAAGCAGAAAAACTTATATACAGGGTGCTTATATGCAACTTTGCAGGAGTGATTAGGCCATGAAACTGCAAAAAAAAATTCTATGGGGCTATGTTTTTACCGATCAGCTGACTGACTTTGTACGGGAACTCAAATTATCACGCCTGCAGCGTTTTCGTTACACCGACCCTCCCTTACACCCCGAATATAATATATTATATTTAATCTACCGATACCTATCTTAAACACTTAACTACTAATAAAGTCCTTTCATAAAAAAGTTCTTCAGAAGATTGGCAGTACTAACCTGCAGTAATACCTTCCTGGCTGGAACTTCACTTCAACACTATCATAACCTCTAGAATCAATAAATGCTTTCGCAAGAGGCAGTTCTGTGTCAACAAACCAATCAAAGCACTCCAAAATAACGTAAGTTTTCTCTATATAATCATCTATAAAAATGTTATTATTGGCTAACACTCGGGGGTGGACCGCTTGTATTGATAGTCTGAGAGTATTCTCCTCTGGGCCGTCAATTTGGAGGTAAAGAGGGCTGGTCTTAGACGCTGCTATAATGTCGTAAGATTGGTTTAAAGATTTGTAGCTTCGAAATGGAGCGCAGTTGCTCGCTGTGGTAAATTCGTATGCTGATGGGTAGTATACCACGTTGGTACATATTATGAATGGGTGGAGCTGTAGAACAAAAAAATACATAATTTATTTTGTGTTTTAGGGTTATCCGCTGTTATCTCATGCGAATAACACGAAATAAATAATAACACGCTCAGGTATCCGCATGGTACATAATTATCATACTCCCCCTCCGATTGCTTGCGCACGCGTCTTTGTCATATACAAAGTGTAAAAATAGTTAATTTTTTTTTACGTAGCTTGTTCGATGTCCCACTGCAGAGCAATTTTGAAAAGTAAAAAAACATTGCTGAAAATAATTTAAGCGGTAAACCAGCCCATGAAACAGAAAAAAAAATCCCCAATGAACTCGCGTTGAAATATGACCCTTGATTCCCTTAGTCGGCTTCTACTACACCCATGGGAAAGAAATGGGATGATGCTATTCTAGGCCAGCATCAGATGGTATCATCCGTGCGAAAGCGTAATATAAAATAACTCACGCTATCATATGTGACCCATTCTCGTAACTCGTCCTTTTCTTTCATCGTCGTCATTGAAGTCTTGCTTTCTCTCTCTTTCTCCTTAGCTGGTTTTTTCTATAAAACGTAAAATATGTACCTATTTAAAGATGTGAAGAAAGTACTACCGCCAGTACATCAACCTATTGATTAATTGATATTGATTAATCTTATGAAAACTAAGAAAATCTAGTAAAATCCCTTTCGTGGATTGTGCTAACAATAGTGCCTGGTTCAAAATTATTTAATTTATGACTTCTTGAAATTTGGGCAAGTTCATGTCGAACCCTGATATACACTTGATATAGTTTAACCCTGATATAGGTTAAAAGACCGGCCGTTCGAATAGGCTATATTTAACAGCTGTCAAACCCATACTAAGGGACATGGACCACAAAGAAAAATAGACCGTATGTTATAGCATTAACATGATTTTGACAGCTGTCAAATATGGCCTATTGGAACTTCCATAGTTTAGTAGCTTTTTGATATTTTTGTTATCGGGATAATTGTAACTAGAACATTTCTGAGTATTCTACGGCATAATCTGTATTATCGTTAATGATCAACAAAACTACAGGCTAAAATTCTACAGGTGGAATTAGATGAATATTGGGAAATTATTAAACCCGGATTTTTCACCCGCAACGCAATGAACATCGAATTTCACCTGTAGAATTTTAGCCTGTAATTTTAGCCGGCACAGGTCATTCGCCTACCCCCGGTGTCACACACAAAAAAAGAATCAGGCAAAGAAGGAGATAGTTGGCTGTCTACACCACACGATAAAAACCTGTTAAAAAATAATAAAAATGTGACTTACGTATGTGCTGCATCTTGAAGAAGACAATAAATTCAAGTTATGAATATAGTGAAAAATAAAATGAATAATGATTGTCAACTATACCACTTAAAAAATATAATTATTAATTCTCATGAAGGCTTGACCATAAAGAGTAAATAAAATGAGGGCGCCACTTTTTTTGCAAACTGTTAAAACTGACAGCTAACGCTAAACTATGGCAACAAAAAAAATTACAAAATTTTTCAATCAAAATTTTTAGTTCCATTTTTTTTTTATTTCTACTCTTTCTGGCCAAGCTAAATATACACTACAGGTTTGGGTGGATTAAACTGATCACTTTGATTAGGATATACTTTATCTGTTTTTTGTTCCTCTCTAAAGTTGAGCGTAATCTGAAACAAAAAAATATTGTATAAAATTATGCGAGCTGCTTCGAAACGACAAATTTTTTGTGAACGCTAAGGTCAACCCGTCAAACATAGCTACTTTTCCGCCGTGGTTTGATCTAGTATACAAAGTGACACTGTGGTTTTTATATATTATAAAAACTTCAACACTTCGATATACCTGTGTTCAATTTGGTTCCGCCTGCAGCATTACCCACGTCTCGATAGAATCAAAGGCCTTCTCAAAGTCTACAAAAGCTAAGCGTGGTGGCAAATTGTACTCTTTGGTCTTCTGTACAAACTGCCGCAGCGTAAAAATGTGATCTATGGTACCCTTTTTGGGACCCGGCTAGTTCGGGAGGCTGGAAATTGACAAACCTGCGAGCTAGACGACGTTTTAAGGTTGTTCACTCGTAAATAGTTTAACCAATTTCTAAAAAGGTGTCTATTATTATTTTGAAGTCTCAACCTTATATATGAAAAATACCTTGCACTGTATTAGCCATCCCACCTGCCAAGTTTTGTGGGTAAAGCAAACGCCTTAAATATAGGAAAAGCTGTATCCAGCAGTAGAATGATGTTAAAAATACTTTATACTTTACGTAAGTATTTATAACTACGATGAGAAGACGCGGATTTTAAAACACCTTCATCAGGCTAAGCAGGTGGTCTTGATGCTACTGTATATACATACGTACAGAGTCAGTGCTTTGCACATCCAGCAGATGCGGACAATAGGACATCTTCAACAGGCCGGTGATCTTGAGATGCCTGGTCCGCGGACAATCGTACAGGTCATACAGCCCGAGCCTCCGTGCCCAGTCCACCCAGCGGTAGTGCTTCCATAAGGCTATATCTGAAAAACGCAATCACAATTGTAGCCTTTACTAGGAATCCACTCCCCCGTATCCTTGTTTCTTTGCGTGGCGATTGTTTTTTCAAACTAAATTGCCAGAAAGCTGATGAACTTCGGGCAAAAACATGCACAATTTAGGTACCTCCTTATGCAAAGACACCCGGTAGACTCGAAAAAGATGAAAAGATGAAATACACGCGCAAGACTGGATATGGAGGGAAGTGGCCCAAAATAGGGAAGAATGGCGGAAGGGGATGGCTTTTGCTCTGCAGCGGAACGAAACAGTCTAATAATAATAAATAAGTTGCCACACTAAAGGCATGGATAGACTGACACCGAAACGTGCTCAATAAGCTGGCACAAATCTGAAAACGGCAGTAACAACTTGAAGCCCAAAAACTGACATTAAAGCTGGGTGGAAGGAAACTGGAAAGGATAGATCGATTTTGCGCATTTGAGATCACTCAATTCCACCAAACTAAAGAAAGATAAGGATGGGGCAAGATGCTTCATATCTATTAGCAGAATTCAAAAGTAACATCAATTTTATCGAAAATAATAGCAGCTAGAAGCGACGCATAAACACTGCGATATATGAGAGGTAGAAAGCCGAGATTGGATGTAAGCGTAACCTAGTGTCAAGAGTAAATTGTATTTTTCTTAAATTTTTGTCTCTCTTTGTTTTTCGTGTGGGACACCGAGTCGTCCATCGACCCGATGAACACTAGTGTCAGAATTTTTCAACCTCCTACTACAAGTAGCAGGCTTCTGACATGCTTGTATAACGACTGCCGTCTTAGTGATTATAGACAGCAACCGGGACCTACGGCTCAACGTGCCATCCAAAACACGGAACCATCTTACTTACGGACATTTGGGTGGTTCAGCCCGCATGTCCTAACCGGACCGGGAACACATTCACAAAGTGATAAATATCAACTTTGTAAGTGACCCACCGAGAATCGAACCCGGAACCTTCTGCGTCAGAGGCAGTCGCACTACCATTGCGCCACATCGGTCGTCAAGAATAACTGGTTTATACTTACCAGGCTCCGGCTGTGGTCTCCTAATCGGTATATCTCTGACCATTGTGACAATGAGCTCCATTTGCATGGCTGGACATATTCCGGGCAATGTGTAGAGAGGCTCGTCCTTCGTGTCTGTTAACGTTATTGTTGCCAGTGACCCTTTCTGCAGGAAAATAAAAATTATGAACATCATTGGCCTCGAGCGTCTGTAACAGACGATTTAATTAGTGTCTGGCAACACTGCGTTGCCTGAAACATGATTATGGAAACGCAGGCTTGCCCAGGATCACGGTTGTTAACACTCTGCCTACCACGCCAGGGATAAAGGCGTGACTTGACTTGTGTAATGACGTGACTTACTAGGGCTATGCCCCTATTACCTATTTGCTTTTTGCCAAAAAATTATATGAAACGGAAAAAAGCATTTTTCGTTCTGTACCTATGGGTAACAACATTGCTGATTATTTTCTTCTCGTAATAATTTTTGTAATAAGAAAATAATAGAGAAAATGTTGAATTATATTCCACCGACAAGGGTAATGACTTCTACAATAATAAAAAAATTCGGTTATTTTTACGATTTCAAGTCGCTTGATAGATGGCTCTGTGCTTGGCACATTAGCGCAAATAACGGAATATAGCAAAAAATTCGGAAACAAACAGAACGAACGTCTTATTTGGAACGAAAGTGTCAGTGCGTGCCAGACTATCAGTCAGAGTAGCAACCTTTTTTTTATTTTTGGCTTTGGAATCCAGTAACATGGTCAGTTCAACGCCATCTATGGAATTATTGGAATACAAGTTTTTTTTGCCTCGAGAAGAGAATCTCTAAGAAGGCTATAACTGTTAATACATACACCTACTTACATAACATAACAACAACATAACAAAATTCTTTATTGCACAAAAAAATAACAACATGTAGAAAACACAAATAAAGGAAACAGTACAATAAGGCGGCCTTAATGCTAGGTAGCATTCTCTACCAGGCAACCTTAGGGTGAAAGAGAGAGTGCGATTATGAAAGCGGGATAGTGCAAATATTATCTAATAGTACGTACTAAATAAATAACAATATAATACATAAACAATTTTACATAGCAATACGCAAATAATTCTGTAAACAAAAACTTAATATACTAATAAATACATTAAAATAAACTAATACATATCTAAGCTATGGATGATAGGATAATATGCAATACGAAGAAAGAAACAGATGTAATAGATAGTACAGTATAGAGAAAAAAAATAACAAATAAGAGAAAATTATACAATTTCAGATAAATAATGGTTTTTAACTCTTATCTTGAAAGCTTCAAGGGACATACATACGCATTTGATGCCTATATCCCTGGCGGGGTAGGCTGAGCGTCAACAACCGTGAAATAACGGTCGTTGTCGCCACATCTGACAACTGTTTGAGGGTCGTTTCAGATAAGCCGTGAATAACTATAGTGACAGGTTGTCAGCCTGTCGCCTAAAATTGCAATACACATGAAACCCTCGAGTCCCTTAGTCAGTTTCTACGGCACCCACGGGAAAGAAATGGGGTGATGCTATTCTAAACCGGCATCTAACAGCACCATAAAAATGAAATCACTAATAATAATGAATAAATAAATTTATTACCGTAGGTTCTTTAGTCTCTTTCACCTGAGATTTTTTCGAGCCTTTCGATTTGATTGTAGAGGGGTCTTTCTGTTGAATAAAAACACATTTTATTTTTATAATAGTATCGCCACGTCTGACAAATATTTAACCCCGTTCCAGAAATATTGTCAACCACTGTGGTAACAGGGTCCCAAGTTTGCTATTTTTTGTCATTGTAACGCCATCGAAACTCAACTGTCATTCAATTGCCATTGTGATTTTTCTCTACTTCAAACTGTTAGCAGACTACGAAATGACCAAAATCATCCAACTAAGGTCCACTCGACTTCCAACTGAAACTATTTTCATTTAGCAGACTTAGGGCCCAGGTTGTCAGCCTGTGACAGCCGACACCGCGACGACACGCGACGCAAGTTTTGTATGGAGCGTTGCGTCTCGTGGCGTGGGGTGATGTGTTAGCAGTGTGATTATTGCAGTCGCAGTGTAGTGCGACTGCTTTTGACGCAGGTGGTTCCGGGTTCGATTCTCGGTAGGTCACTCACTTATGACTTTGTGAATTTGTTCCCAGTCTGGTTAGGACATTGCGGGCTGAACCGTAGGCTCCGGTTGCTGTCTATGATCACTTAGACGGCGGTTGTCACACAACCATGTCAGAAGCCTGCTACATGTAGAAGGCGGTTAAAAAATTCTGACACTAGGGTGCATCGGGTCGCTGGACGATTTGGTATGCCACGCGAAAAGAGAGAGACTTGAAGAACCTACCCCCACCATGGCTGACTTGGAGGCTTCTTTATCTTTCTTGGTGCTTCGTGACTTGATGGTGCTGGACCTCCCATCGTCGTAGTCGTCTTCCCAGACGAACACGCGCACCTCCTCGTACAGCCGTTTCCACAAACTCTCATAGTCTGAATACATACATACAGGGTTTAAAAATATTAGCTGCAAATATTTTAAGGGATGCATCAGTCCATGAAACTGAACAACTTTCTCCAAGGAACTTAGGTCGAAATGTGAGTTTTTTTTGGATCTTATACAAATTGTCTTGGTCGCTCGGTAATTTTGTATGGGAGGTCCAAAGTTTTTTTTCGTATTTCGACGTATATTCCTTGGGGAAAGTTGTACAATTTCATGGGCTGGTTCACCCCTTAAAATACTTGTATTATGCAAATATTTTTACACCTTATATAGGCAGAGCGTTATTGGCCGTAACAATACGGTCGCTATCGCCACGTCTGATATTTTTGAGGATTGTCTTCAAGGTTGTTTCAGAAAACATGTGTATCACTATAATGACAGGTTTTCAGCCTGTCGCCTAAAAATTGTAATACATCTATACTCTCGAGTCCCTTAGTCACCTCTTACGACACCCGCGCGGGAAGGATGTGGGGTAATGCTATCCTAAGCCGGCATGATAGGGCAACATAGTCTGAATGTAACGAGCATTATTTATTAGAAAAGAGTATAATCTATCTGTATAATCTATAATCTAGTATGAATGAATGAAGTATACTGACAAATATCGTACCTTCGTAGGTATAGTTTGTTACTTTAAATTACCTAGATCCCAGAACTTTATGCTGAACCCGCCAAGCAAGGCATGCATGATATCGAAGTCAAGCATTGGTTCGTCTTCAAACTCCGCGTCATCCTCTTCCTCCGCATTCACTTCCTCATCGTCCGTCATACTCGGTGCGGCGAGCTTCAGAAGCGCCTGTCGAAAAGTTGATAGCAATTGTTAATCAGGACTTCTATTGTAGTATGAACAGGCACAACGGCAAGCATAATAAGAATAGAAATATTTACCTACATTGAATTATTTATTCATTCAAGTATTAAAATTAAATAAAAATTTGTATAAAGCTTAATCGTTTCTCGCGTCTGGCCCTGTGTATGTATCATATATGAAGGTACACATTGTGACATAATTAGACCTAAACCGAACTTTAATTTGGCAATGTCCCCTAGAAGTCCCTCCCAGTAGGGCCCTCAAAACTACACAACAGATTTTGATGTAGATTTTAATAGATAGATTCCTTCAAGAGGTAGATTTATTCGTGCATTATAGGTAATGCGGAAAAACGATAAGCAGGGGGTACCGCTTAGCGGGCCGCTAGTTTCTATTAAAAGCAGAAAGTTTAGACACGAAGCTGTTGGTAAACAAAACGTCTAACAACTCATATTATAATTTTAACTAGAAACGTGTCCCTTCTCAAATGTAAATGATATTAATGGCGATATAAATTGGGGCTCAGCGCGCTATTACGCGGGGATCTCGCACTAATTCGCAGCGGTCTGCCGGCCACCGCGTCGCCGGACGGCATCCAGAAGAACTCAGGTCTAGAAAATGTTTCAAAAGCAACCTTATGACTATGAGAAATTGAAAACTCACACACACACACTAATCACGCCTGTGTCCCTGGCGAGGTAGGCAGAGCGTCAACAACCATAAAATTACGGCCGTTATTGCCACGTCTGACAAATTTTTGAGGGTCGTTTCAGATAAGTCGTGTATCACTATAGCGAGAGGTTGTCAGCCTGTCGCCTAAAATTGCAATACACATGAAATTCAGAACTAAACCTTGATATGGAGCTTAGAATGCTATTACGCGCGAATTCTGCACTAAAGTATTGCCGTTCAACTCTCCAATATTTGACAGGGGGCAAAATTATGTTAAATGCTATGACTTATGGTATATTTTTATTTGTTAACATGTCCTTTAGTATGTGTTTGACAGTTGTCAAATATGGCCAATTTGAACGGCCATTCTTTGATGTGTAATGGTTAACTAACGGGAATTTGTCAATCAGTTTAAAAAGTAAGGACATTTTTAAGATTACACCCTAGGAATAACCCTGAATGAAGCTAAAAAACACGTAAATTTTGAAGGCATTGTTACAGATTAAAATCTTTTTTATGACAATAAAACTATTTTGGTGGATTACTAGATTTTACAACTCGAATGTTTCGAACACTTTACAATTACAAAAAATCTGCTAAAATAGTTTTATTGTCCTGATGTCAGTTGTGCTTTACGCTTGATTAAATTTGTACTTATTGTTTTTGACGAATGCCAACTGTAAACGCAATGAGATTATCATGTCTACTTTTGGTTGTTTGTAGGGATGCCTCTGAAATATTGTCTTTCCCTGAGGAGCAGGCTTCAGCTTTTAATGGGCGAAGCGCCTGGGTCTTGTTTGCCGTCTAGCCGGAGAGTAATTGCTTTCATTTTTGAGCTAGGCGTTTTTATTTCTCTTTTTGTAGGAAATGTTTTATTTAACACTCCTTTGAAGGCTCAACGTCTGAATTGGTGCTAGAAAATGTAAACTGAAAAGACTTGAATTTTGAGATAACAGTTGATTATTCAGAAATAAGAGCCTTTTACACCACCATTGCCGTGTGATGCCGGCTTAGAATAGCATCACCCCACATCCTTCCCGTGGGTGTCGTAAGAGGCGACTAAGGGACTCGAGAGTATTGGTGTATTACAATTTCTAGGCGACAGGCTGACAACCTGTCACTATAGTGATACACATGTTTTCTCAAACATCCTTGAAAAACAATTCTCAAAAATGTCAGACGTGGCGATAGCGGCCGTATTCTTACGGCTGTTAACGCTCTGCCTACCCCGCAAGGGATAATGGCGTGATATATGTATGTATGTATGTACACAACCATGTCAGAAACCTGCTACGTGTAGAAGGTGGTTGAAAAATTCTGACACTAGGGTTCATAGGGGTGTTAGACGACTCGTTGTCCGAAATCAAAAGAGAAAAGAGCGGCTTTTAAACGCGAGCGCACCTACTATAAATATTCTTCTAGTTCATCTTTTTTTATCTTTCATCATCATAAGATGATGATTATTCATTCAATGATTATTCATTGGTCTCATACGTCTTTGACAGACGATTTAGTCAGTGTCTGACCTGAAGCAAGAGCACAGACACTGCGTTTCCTGGGACGCAATTATGGTAAACGTAGATGCGCAATCCTCTCGGCCTCCCTGGCTGATTCCACAGGAACGACGAGTCGATACGTGCGGAGCCAGATTGACTGAAGGATTCTACGTCACGTTCTTTCAACACTCTTAAATACGCACCTTGCACAGAAGTAGCGGCCACAGATACACGTAAGGCGAATCCACCATCGCGGGTATTCCTTTCCCCTTGACGTGGGAAGGGCTGCTGAGGGGGGCGAAGGGCAGGAGGGGGGCGCCACTGCCGTCCACGGGCACCTGGTCTGACACCCAGATGCAGCGCCAGGAGCCCAAGTAGAACAGGCGGACTAGGTAGCAGCCTGATGAGAATAAGCACAGATAATATAATACTACTAGACTAGTACAGATACCTAACGTCATAGAAGGAGAGGGAATTCGATTTCCCCTAAGATGGCTATTGGCAGGTTATTTGATATGTCAACTCAATGCGTGCGTTGCTAGCGACATCTAGGTTATTTATTGGATACTTCGTATTGACGTCATTTGTAATGAAAAATATTGCAAAAATGTGAATAATTTCGCGTGTTTTCCATCTCAAATAGTGTATTTATAATTTTCCTATGCTTACTTTGTTTTTGTAAATTTGCCTTTATTTCAAACTCTTAAGTTACATCCGCTGCCCGTATCTATTGATTCTCTTTTTAACTAATTTCCTTTAGTAAGGAATGAAACCCCATGACATAAGTAACCCTTGTTATAATGTGGGGGGAAAGAAGAGGAGGAGAGGGGGGTCACAACTGGAGTCCACGGACATCTGATCTAACACAGATGCAGCATACATAGGTTAATAACGCATAATTTAGTCTACGCATTTGGGAAGTCTAATTGGTTTGCCAAGTCCTCGTAAGTCCTAAAAGTCGGGTAGACTTATTTATGAACATTATTATAATTATTTATTAATTATTATTATATTTTGAAAATCTTTTTTTATCGCGTATCATCTGATCTCTGTTCAGTTTCGTAACAACTGCAGAAGATTGTGACACAAATTAGTGATTTAACAAAATGCGCTTAATTCAGTTCCAAGCAATACGAAGCAGGTTGTGAAGGTCAATCTGCCTCGCCGGCCTCAACAGGTGTCAACTCAGGCCTCTACATCGATTTTTATGAGGCTTTGAATCTCACAACATTCTAGTACCTAGAATGGTCGGGTCAAAATATGAAAAACATTTTTAGTCTGGCGGCAGGGATGGTTTTTAATACCTTTAAAATGATGTGTCAAACTTTGAAATCAGTTATGTATAAGTCAAGATACTGGCACAAAAAAAACGTAGCCGCCATCTTTATGACGTCATAAATACTTACTGTACCTTTTTTAGAAGTGAAAACAGGCTAATTCGTCATCAGGAGATCATGAGGAATCTAACGATACTTGTTTTAGGTATGGCTTTTGAATTGTCGACGAACTCGGAAACTAGAGCACTTATTGCAATTTCACCTCCTATTTTGAGTCTATATTGAGTGACTACATTTTGTATAAGAAACATATATTTTAATCTTTTTCTTTTGGGAACGTTCTTCCTTATCACTTCCTGTGGTTAGGGCATCGGTCACTATAGTCTATTCACTGAAACGAACAAGTACAGCGCCATCTCAAACGCGTGAGTAAAGGGACAAATGCCAACTATCACCGCGGTTACATACAGTAGAGAAGGAGACAAATGACAATTTGGTTCTAGCTTGTTAACGTGAACAGAGTATAAGTAGTAAAACTGTACTCCATTTACACTTGCCTATTGTCGAGAGACACCTAGTTATCATCGTCTCCAGCCACAGCTAAATAATAGCCACTACCACTGAAAAGCCTGATTTCCTGCTAGATAGATAAAAATTGGTTGTATTATTAGCCCCCATGCACAATAATTTGTTAGATGTGCCTCAAACATCTCTACTCAGCATACCGTCGATGCCGGCTTAGAATAGCACTGCCTTGTGATGCCGGCTTAGAATAGCACTGCCGTGTGATGCCGGCTAAGAATAGCACTGCTGTGTGATGCCGGCTTAGAATAGCATCACCCCATTTCTTCCCGCGGGTGTTGTAAAAGGCAACTAAGGGACTCAAGGGTTTCATGTTTATTAGAATTTTAGGCGACAGGCTGACAACCTGTCACTACAGTGATACACGAATTATCTGAAAAAGCCCTCAATTCTTGTCAGACGCGGCGATAACGACCGTAACTTTGCGATCATTACCGCTCTGCCTACCCCGCAAGGGATAAAGGCGTGATTTGTGTATGTGTGTACATACCGTCCTTAGACAAGGTGGGTCGATGTTGCGCTCCCCCTCCCGGTCTCGTTCCCGGAGAGTAGATGTGATACCGCGCCCTCCAGCCTTCAGTACCGTAGGAAAAGTTGAAGTAATCCCACTGGTGCTCTCCCGGTGACTAGAAAATATAAGAAATTAAAACATCATAATTCTACAATACTCAGCTTCCTATTTTATATACTTTCGGCCAGTGGAATTGGCTTTGATTACATGTACAAAGATGGAACAGATGTGTTTTGGAATGGAAACCACGTATTGGGAAGCGTAGCGTAAGAATAGCAAGCCACCCGTCAGATGGACCGACGACATCAAGGATCGTGCCAATACATTGTGGATGCAGAAAACAGAACTCCACAAAGAATGGATTAGAACAGTAGTGGTATAAGCATAAAAGCGGGCAAAACCGTGCTGACGAAGAGGAAGATGACACGTTAAAAAGGAAGGGACTCGGATGGATTTTTCAGTCCGATCCGTTCATCCCAGAACAACTTCTAAGCCCAGTCTCTCTCCAAGGGCGTGATTTGGCTGGTTGTTTGAACAACCAATCAATTATTTCCGGGTGAGCCTTCGCTCCCCAAACCGTCCGGTGTAGTTTTGATGGCCTCGTGGCCGTAAGCGTAGTGTCCAATATTAAAAAAAGACACGTTAAAAAAACCATCTTTAAAGATAAGCTACATAGAAAGATTTCCATACATGCTGCAGATTTTCCATGCTCTCCAAGTTGAAGCATGCTGAGAAAACCTTTCTGCAGAATGAGGACCTCCTCAACACCTGTGCGTGGCTCAGTTGGTAGTCTACAATTGACATCTTGTGCGCGGCGTTTTCCTGTGGAAATATTTTCAATTTTAGGCTAAATCATGCGAGGCATGAATTTGTAGCAGAGTAGAACCTCTGCGTCCACATCCTTCATAAACCACCTGTCCTTTCACGAACCATTTCAAATTGGAAATTGGAATGTCGTCACACATTTTTCTGACTTTTTGACCCAGTCGCGATAAAATCAGCGAACAACGAAGACCAAAAGAAACATATTATTATACTATATCTATAGTGATCTGCATGTGACTAGTTCGTAATTGAGTAATTCTCGCATTTGGTCCAGATTTCGTGTGCAGGCATCAAATTGTGCTCCATATGTAACAAAGTGAAATTACAACGGATTTACAGAAGTTAGAAAGAACCCATAAGGTACTTATAAGTCTATGTTTTCCTTGTTATGTTTCCATAGTTCATCTACCATTCCCTAATCATATAATAATATTGTTTTAGGGTTTCTTTTCCCGTATTAAAGTATTACAAGTCGCAAGATCGTCTTTGATTTATTTGTGGTGGCACACTAGTGCCACAAAGTCTTTTCGACATATCGTATTTATTGCGTCCTCTACGTAGAACACTTACAAATAAAGAGAATGTGATGTGACCTAGATTTACGAGGAACTTTATGATCTTTGCCCTCTCAAAAGTCCTATAAGTCCATCTATCGTCAAAGATGAGCTTTCACATGCCCATGAGCACAGTAATACCAGACTACTTTCGATATCTGCTGCGTCTGGTCGTCTTCTCACATTATCGTGTCTTGAAACATCATCTAGTTTCATCATTTTGGCAGGTGGCCCGGCACACAATTTGTAAAAAGAAAATCGTTTGCATCGTTTGCTTAGGGTGCTTCTCCGCTAAAGCTGGGCTGCGCTAAGCTGAGCTGAGCGGGGCATGAATTGACCAATCAGGGTGCGACGCCACTGAAGCGGGGCGGGGATTCGGGGATTTTGAGGCTCATGATTGGTCAATTCATGCCGCGCTTAGCTTAGCTAAGCGCAGCCCCACTTCAATGGAGACGCACCCTTACGCATCAGAAAGCGCTCCGTGGGTTGCCTGCTCTAACGTGTACCAGCTATAGCTTGGCCAGAAAGAGTAGAAAATAAATAAAATGGAACTCAAAAAATGTTTGAACAATTGTTACCATTAGTTAAGCGTTTTCTGTCAGATTTGACATCGCGAAGAAAGAGACGTCCTCATTTTTATCTACTCTTTATGGTCAAGCTTGTAAGGTATGTAGTCGACCTAGAAGCGATGTTTGGAGACACCAGGAGGAGGTGCATATCCAGCAATGGACGTCTCACGCCCCTTAAAGATGGCGGACGATTGATAAATGATGAACTTACATCAAAGACAAGTAGTTCTTTCGCCCATCGGCTCTCAGCCAGTTCTTCAGCGTGCACCCATCCGTTCAAGTAATGTCTGACGGATCTGGGCAACGGTTGAGTCTGGTCATCCTCCCACATGGGCAGATCTTTGACGTTTGTCTGGGTGAGCTTGCCGCTCAGCTTTGGGAGCACGGCGGCATTGCGGAAGGCGAATGTACCCTAGAAGACTTGAAGTTAAGTGCTAAATGGAGTGCAGGATGATAGTGTCATCTATAGGATCTAAGGGGCCCCGGCGGTGGATAAATAAATAAATAATAATAATTTTAAAATATTTTTTATTAGATCACCAACAGTTTTTACATATTAGGAATTAGAATGCAAAAGCTTACTAATAAACCAATTACAGGTGTTCACAAAAAAATACAACTAAGCACGTGTACGAAGCATGCAGCCAAACGCATGCAGGGCCATTAGCAAAATACCTACATTACGTGTTATACGTGGGCTTACATAAAGTATAGCAACAAGAACAGCCATGCATACGGCCAATATGAATGGCACACTTAACGCACGACGGAGCGCTAAAATTTCGCAGCGGTCTGTCAATTCCATACTAGAAACGTCACTCCCCACACTAAAACATTGGGATTCACATTTTCTAGTATGGATGTGAACAACCGCTGTGATTTGTTAGCACTCAGACGTGCGTGAAGTGTGCAATCCGCTTCATCTGTTGAAAAAATAGCCAGTACTCACCATCCCCCAGTAATCCGTTGACAGTTCGTTGTCCTTAAACTCCCTGAACGGACATTCTAAAGGGTTATACTTAATCTGCGGCAAGTTGCCGGTATGACTGCGTAGTTTCTTATTAGACGCCGACGTACCAAAATTTACCGGCGGCATAGCTAAATTATCTTAGAAAGTAACATACAGTTTACAGTAATCTAAAATGCAAAAAAAACACTTATTTTTCACATCTGCTTTTGACAATATGTCACTTGCCATTTGAATGTCAAATTATGTCAGATCCAATCTTTTAGGTTCATGATTCAACGAAGGTTTGGTCCAAGTTTGAACATAGAGTTTGAATTTGATTCACTATTTGAGAAATGCAAATGCCATATGAACAGTTGCATGCAAGTGACGCAATGAACGTTGTCACTCTCCGTTTGTTAAGGCAGGCTTTCGAACTGAGCGTCACAGACGCAACGTCTATAGCGTCACTAACGCCGCGACACTGATGCTCTGGTGACTTTGAATACCCACGACAGACGCACAGTCGCATCATACTTTCGCGGCGCACGGCCCTGACCAGATTGATCTTTATAGCAGTCTTATCATAAAATAACATGAATTTGCAACTTTTTTGTGTGTCTGCGCTAAAATTCTCATAAGACGCCATTTTTCTTTCTTTCTATCCTCAAAAACAGCGACGCTGCAAGCGCGGCCGAGCGACTGACGCGTGCGTCTGAAGACGCGCTCACGGCGTCGTTGTGACGTCACAGACGCCGCGTCAGTGTCGCTGCGCTCGAATGACGTTCTCGAGAATTTCATACATTTGCATAGAACATCGATCTGTCGCACTGTCGCGGCGTCACAGTCGCGGCGTCTCTGACGCTATAGACGCTCAGTTCGAACGGCTACCCTTAGGCAGATGCTTTGAGGGCTGGACGTTAGTCTACCCTTTTTGGGTGGATATAAATATTTGTCCGAACTAGGTGGCACTATTTCAGATTATCTGTCAAGTGCAGTGCATGGTAAAAAATATGACTCCTATTTATTGGGATTTCAATGCGCTCGGTGCTTTATTATTCTCATACGAAAACATTTTTTTTTTCTAATTTCACATCGTAAGTTAATTTATGGGATAAGAGCGTCGGTGGCCAAGTGTTTAGGACACCGTTCTTACAATCGTGAGACCCAAGTTCGATCCCCGCCATGTACCAATGTATTTTTACTCCCGTGCATTTACCGACTGCTCTTACGGTGAAGGAAACACATCGTGATGAATCTCACATTCAATTTTTTTGTTTTATATGACTTAACCTAGGATTCGGGCCAAGTTAGCCTTCGGGTTGCAACGGCCCGATGGCAGTTGCTCTGTGTAGAAACTTGGTTCCACGACAAATCCCCTAGGTTAGGCAGCCGACCCTGACAGAGAACGGGATGAAGCAAACAAAATGATGAAGTTAATTTATGTGAAATTGCACTATATAATTCGCTACAAGCACCATCCACTAGGAACTAAACAAAAAAAAGAACCCCATTGTGTGGTGTGCTAATACTAAAATAAGGTTACTTTTTCATATACATACATATATTTTCTTGTCTGACACATTGTGTCGAAATATGAAAGAAATTATAGACCTCTCTTCTGATGGAGAATGTGTAAGTTTACTGTATTTTATAACTTCGTCACTGTACTTGTTTGGTACATACATACATAAATCGCCTTTATACCATGCGGAGTAGGCCGAGCATTAACAATCGTAAACTTACGGTCGTTATCGCCACGTCTGACAAGTATTAAGGGCCCTTTCAGATGGTTTGTCTAGCACTGTAGTGAGAGGTTGTCAGCCTGTCGCCTAAAATTGTAATACACATGAAACCCTCGAGGCCCTTAGTTGCCTTTTACAACACCCGCGGGAAGAAATGGGGTGATGCTATTCTAAGCCGGTATCACACGGAAGGCACTTGATTGGACACGGGAGACTTGTTTGGTGCATCTTACAAACAGGTTAGCCACACGTTTGTTTCTCCTATCTAATAGAAAACTATTCAGTAACACTTAATTATAGATAATAAAACTGGTGTTAAACAACTGTTAGGTAATATACTTAAGTTTAGATAACTATCAGGTTTCAAACACTTAGCAATTTTCTAAATTTTTCGGTCAGCCCATCACAGTTTAATAACACAAGTACTAAGTTATGTAACAAGATGTTAAGAAAGTAGAAAATGTTTTGATTACCGAAATAAGAATTGAATATACTTATTGTATAATACGCAACCTACAGTATATAAAAAAAATATTTACTCATTTAAGCTGAAACGACGAAGGTTCAAGTACCGAAGATGTTTGACGATTTGGATCATTATTAGTATCTTTAATAAACTTTGCAGCCATTTCAATACTATGTACTTAATAATTAAAATTGTTCAGATTCTGTTTGTATGACTAAAAAAAATGTGGTGCTACAATATTATATATATATTCCAAAAAAAAAAGTTGCTAGATTTCCGAAGAAAGTAGATGTAAACTCTCTATAAGTATTTATATTTTGCGATCTTCGTGGTAACAACTGTGATTTTGCGCCATAATTTTCCACGTTATACCCATAATAATCGTAGAAAAGAATTACATTCAGTTGTACCTATTTAAGGTCACCTTGACATTAAAAATATTAGACCACAGTCCCAACTAGCCAAAAAAGCGGATCACAAATACGCTGCATGTTTTTCCGGTTTTTCACCGGAACCAGTTTTTCTTTAAAAGGAATTTTTTCAGTGAAGTTTTCATGCATAAGTCAGTTTTTGAATTTTTCTGAAACTATTTGCGGGAGGGAAGGTAAACACACAACAATAATTTTACAAATTGACAACCACATAGAAAATGGCAACTCTCATTTTCATGTAAAACGGGCACGGCAGTGAACTCTTACAGAGGAGTAAGCCCAGCTTTGCCATCTCCTCAGGGTGAACTATACCAAGTTTTAGCTGTCCCATTGTTTTACTTTTATGTTAGCTGACAAAAACCGCAATATACGCGTTGCATGTGTGATCACCGGACACATTAGTTTCATAGTGGGTGGATATAGAGCGACATTTAGTGCAGGAAGTAAATACCGGTCCACCGTGAAAGCTTGTGTGTGGTTCGTGCCTTATTTATATGACGGGGAGGCAGAGGCCGGTACAGGGAAAACTATATGACTGCGCAAGAGATTACCAGAGTGAGTAAGCTGCTGAGATTGACGCAATTTTGGAAAATGCAGGGTTTTCCCAGGACCTGCGCCACCCTCTCAACCTCCCTGGCTGACTCCACAGGAAGGATAAGTAATTGACTGTCCTGATGGCGTAGCGGATAGTAATCCTGCCTTCTACGCCAAGGGTCGTGGGTTCGATCCCCACTGGACACAAATATTTGTTAAGTCAATTTTCAAATATTTGTGTCGATTCTGGGTGTTTTCTATGTATGTTATGTATTTATTTACAAAAAAGTAATGTATTAGCGTCAGCTATCTAGTTCCCATAGTACAAGCTTTGCTTAGTTTGGGGCTAGATGGCGCTGTGTGAATTGTCCAGGATATTTATTTATTATTTAAGTAGATACGGAGCCATGTCGGCTGCAAGATGTCAATATTGTAGTTATACAGTAAATACCACTTTACTTCCTCTTTTTTACGTGATACTGCAAAAATCTAGAGGTTACATAATATAACGTAGAGTAAGTAAGTACCTAGCAAATAAATAAAATGGCTACTTATTTAATAAGTGCAAATTAAAATCCTGAGAAAAATATCATTTCACCATTTAATTTGTCAATCCAATTTCGAAAATGCAACATTACGAGAATATAACTTTCATGAGAGCAAAAGTTCATGCTAAGTATGTAGCAGTTGGTACGGTAATTGTCTCAGTGCAAGGAATTAAGGCCACTTGCAAAATGTACCAGTGTACCAGTCAGTGAAAGTAGTTCTACCGACCAATGTAGCTAGACCTACCACTATGCTCTGAGATTTGACAAGTGTAGAGATAAAAGTGAGAAAAAACATTAAGCAGAGATCTTTCTCAAATGGTTCATTAATGGTTGCAGATTCTGAAGATATAGATTTTAACTTGTAAATAGTTCGTGTCAGCAATTTTGTAATCAAAATCACATAGGGAAGCGTGTTTTCTAGGAATTTAAGAAATGATTCATTCACAAGTAAGTAACAAACAATACAATTAAAACTGATTTGATCAGTGGTAATATCGTAGCCTTAATTCATAGAAACGATAAGAAAATACAAAGTTATTAACTTAACTATGACTCCATGTCTAATTCTTTTGAGAAACAATAGTTAACACGTTAAGAGTATACCTATTTATTTCGTCTTGCATGATTACATTTTTATAGGAACCGATGAAATTGATACTCAAATCCATCAAACTTGGGTTTTCCTGTAAAATAATATATTTGCTTCAATATTGGTTTATTTTCCTTAAAGACGCGTTTATTTTCCTTAAAAAACTCACATTTAGTCTGTTTCTTTTAGCACAAGTATAGAAATTTATAAAAACAAGTAAAAGTAGGAAAAAAAGGTAATTGGCAATAAAAACGAGTAAGTTCTAAGTACGTCCGAGAAACAATTTTGACAGAAACGAATCGATCAAGATATTTTAATATACGTATAGTATATTAAACAAGATTCAAAATAAAGACAAATTATCGGAACTATTTTGACCCTGCTAGAGCCATTTAGACCAAGGTGACACGCTCAATAAAAATACCTAATAGCAATCGTTATAGGATATCACCAAAAATGGCAAAATTAAAGTCTAATTTTAAAATTTTTGGCTGAGGATTGGATTTGCTGATTAGCCAAACTGTGTTTAATTTATAATAACTCTTGCACCTTAAATAAATTTTATTATGTTTCAAAGACGCAGTTGTAATGACCTTGATATACATACTTACAAACGCATATCACGCCTTTATCTTGCGGGGTAGGCTTCAAAGGCCATAAAAATACAGCCGCTATCGCCACGTCTGACAAATATTGAGGGCCGTTTCAGATTATTAGTGTATCACTGTAGGTTGTCAGGCTGTCCCCTAAAGTTGTACTACACGTGAAGCCCACGAATCCCTTAATCACTTCTTACGGCACCCATGGGAAGAAATGGGGTGATCCTGTTCTAAGTCAGCATTACATGACAACCGGATCATAGCAAAAATTAAGTTTTGAGTGAAAATTTTGTCTTCGAATTACCTACTTCTAGCAAAACCTTGACTAAAAAGGTAAATATCAACTTTTCAAGAGCCCATAAATTTTGATACGCTTATCTCCTCAACAGCCTGAACGAAAGTTATAATTTTTAGCCAATTTAAAAAAAAGAGCTTCTCAGTTTGACCTGTAATAATATGTTCGTAAGTTTTTCCGCGATTATCTCGCGTTTGGATGAACGGTTTTGATGCGGTTTTTAGAAAAGGATTTGTCAGGCTTAGGATAAGGTTTTAAGTTTTATTAACCGACAAAAAACGGAAGATCGTACTTTTTACGTCCGTTGAAGTCGGTACTCTTTTTAAAAAGTTATTGATTCGTACATTGACCTCCGATGGCAATCTTATCAACTTATCAGCAATTATTATTGACAGGACATCGTCGGCCAGAGCCCGCGGCGTTCGCGAAACGAATCAATCGAAAAGTGAAAGCCGTCAGCCGTCAATTTCCGGTGCCTAAAATGGTGGTAAAATGCACGCCATAACTCACTAGACAGGTAATGTTACGTTATTATATTTTATTGGTTTAATTTTAAATTGGTCATCTTGCCTGAAATAATAACCGCGTTGATTTAAGACTTTTTGATGACAAATACTACTATAATGATCAAGTAGATCGTATTCTCGCGGTCGTTAACGGCCTGCCTACCCAAGGACTACTGCAAGGGATAAAAACGTGATATATGTATGTATGTTTGATCAAGTAGTTTCTGTAATTAACGATTGAAAAACAGAAATACATAAATGATCATTAATGGAAATAGTACATTATAGCAGTAGCCAATAAGGGACCAATTTCTGGTCGCGTAATATTGCCTCTGCCTACCTAACGCCTTGACTGGGCCTATTTCTTTTTTGAAACAATGACGCCATTTACGAGAAAATTGGAGAAAAACAGATTTTGTCATTATGGCTTACAATCATTTATTTTTATTTAGATTATTGAGAGTTGATATTATGAAAAAATAATATAAAATAGAGCATTATTTACACAATTGCAGTATGAAAAAAGCAAGCAAATAAGTAGATATTTAAGATTCAATTTGCCTAAGACTTTTTAAAATATAAAACAGCAAGAGAAGAACAGAATGAAGTACGAAAAAAAAAACATTTGAACACAAGTCGACGTTGTCGTAATTTCATTTGGTGGATTCAATTATTTGCTTCATTTGATACGCGACGGGACATGTGAGCGAGCATGTGAAATACTTAAAAATACAGCTGAGTTTTCCCGTAATGGGGAAATCCATTTCGATAAGTAGGTATAAAACAATCACACACATACACACAAATCACGCCTTTATCCCTGGCGGGGTAGGCAGAGCGTTAACGACCGTAATATTACAGTCGTTATCGCCACATCTGACAAATATTTGAGGGTCGTTACAGATAACTCGTGTATCGCTATAGTGACAGGTTTTCAGCCTGTGGCCTAAAATTGCAATACACATGAAACCACTTAGTCCCTTAGTCGGCTTCCACGACCGACACCCACGGGAAAGAAATGAGATGATGCTATTTGAAGCCGGCATTACACGGTAATAGGTTTCATACTTAATTCTTAATGTCGTTTGCAATGTGGCGCAATGGTAGTGCGACTGCCTTTGACGCAGAAGGTTCCGGGTTCGATTCTCGGTGGGTCACTCACAGAGTTGATATTTATCACTTTGTGAATTTGTTCCCAGTCTGGTTAGGACATTGCGGGCTGAACCACCCGATTGTCCGTAAGTGAGATGGTTCCGTGTTTCGGATGGCACGTTAAGCCATAGGTCCCGGTTGCTGTCTATGATCACTTAGACGGCAGTCGTTACACAACCATGTCAGAAGCCTGCTACTTGTAGAAGGCGGTTTAAAAATTCTGACACTAGGGTTCATCGGGTCGTTGGACGACTTGATGTCCTACACGAAAAGAAAGAAAGAAGGAATGTCGTTTGCAAAATAATTATCTGCAAATATTTTAAGGGGCGAACCAGCACATGAAACTGAACATGTTTCCCCATGGAACATAGGTCGAAATATGAAAAAATATTCTGGTCCTCCCACATAAAATTACCGACTTACCAAGTCAATTTGTATGGAAATGGGACGTCCAAAATTTTTTCTCATATGTCGACCTAATTTTCCTATGGAAAGATTTTCAGTTTCATGGGCTGATTCACCTCCTAAAAAAAATTTTGCAGTTAATATTTTTACACCTTATATTAATTACACTTTCTGCGGAGAAGTGAATTCAATAAATGTTGTGAATGCTATTGTCTCTGTCACACAAACAATGACACGCGTAGGGGGTGAAAGGAAACGATTAAAAATTTTACTTTGACAAAAAGCTTGTGGGAAGCAAGGGTCAAACGGTTTTGATACTTTATAATTGTTTATATTACCAGCAGTCTGTTAATTTCAGTTTTTTATCAAATTAGTCCAATTTATTAAATGTGTATTCTACTCTCATAATAATATTTATATTAAATTTATATTATAGTATGATTAGTAAACTGATTTGAGTTAAGTTATCTAATATAATTTTATATTTTAAGCTCTCATACAAAATTCATAAAAGTTAATCAGGTGTAACTTTGCACAGGATGTAGATTTTATTTTCCGTTTTCCAGTACAGGTCCCACAGGAAAATTTGTTCAGTATCGTGCCCTAAGCAACGCCTCCAATTTATTGCATTTACTCCGAAACACGACACCGTGCAATAATATAATATAAGCAAATGTTCCAACCGCAAAATATCAAAGAACCTTCACTTTCATTTTTCCATTAAATATTCCCCTCAAGTACCAACACAGTTAGGTCGGCGCGCAGTCGCACGCGCAGCCCGATCGCTACCAGCAAAACGATCTTGACGCTTTCGGCATTCAGTCCTCGACTGTCTCTCACCCCAGACAGACGGACGGACCTGTCGGCATGCTTTCTATATTATATTTATATGTTCATGTAATTTGATCCAATTTCTCGACTCGATAGACTGTTGTAGGTACCAATTGTTGTGGTTGTGTTGTTCCGTGTTGAGTGAACGCTAGTGCGATTTGTTGTGACGGAGATTTCTATTCCCTTGGAGTGTTTTAGTGAAGGAATTTGAGCAAAATGGTGAGTTTAAGTTTATTAAAAGAAAATTGACAAGTAATTTGACGTTAAATAAATAGGATAGATTTATAGCTAAAGTGTAGGAAGGCGCGGATTTTATGCAAATAGAAAGTAGAAAGTGAACTCAAATACTGTATTGGAGCTTTCATACGTTTTTGTATAGCGTATGCGTATAAAATATTTCGGTACTGTTCTTTTTAAAAGGATAAGATTTATTTCATTATCTATAAATCGGATATCGTTCATTATATAAATCTACCTATTTAAAAAAAAAACACCGGAATGTATTGTTTTTTTTAGCCAGAAATCTAACAATTTCTTGCAAAAGAACAATCAAATACAAAAGCGCTATAAGGATCTAACCTAGAAATTCTCGGACGTAAAAATTCTCGGTAAAACTAATTAACATAATACAAATTTTGAAATTCGCTCACGTATTACATTCCTATACGGAATGTGAGCAAACTAACATAAACTAGCTGCAAATCTTCCGAGGAATATTAGATCAGAAAGCTCAACAACTATCCCCAAGTAACATGGATTGAAACTGACTTCCCAAACAAAATGATTCCGTCAACAAATTAATGGGAGTCTCTATCTCATATTTTGTCCTGTACTCTTTAGGAGAGTTGTTTGATTTCAAGGCTTATATTACCCTTTTGAATACTTTATAATTAAAAAAAATTAAACCTCGCATTAGCGTTGTTCCCAACCGACAATGGTAAATGGACAAAAACAGTCGGATTCGCGTTTCACCGGGAGAAAGTGGCTGCGGCGATCGCAGCTCGCAGCGCGGATAGAAATCAGCGCACGCGCACCGCAGGCAGGCAATCTCTGAAACCTCGCGATTTAATTCCGCGCACGGAAGTCCACTTCGAATGGGGACAAAGTCAGCTACGACTGGGGTCGAAGTCAGCGTTGACGTCTGCGAAATAAAAAGTTTCGGTTGCGTCTCGATAGCATGTCAGTAGGATGGTTTTGATAGGTTGGAAGTCTGCTCATATTTTGATCTATAGAAAATCACAGTGGTAATGGAATGACGGTTGAATTTTGATGGCGTTACAATGACAAAAAAGCAGATTTGAGGCCATGGTCTAACCACACGTATTTTAATGACTACTACACATTTTTTTATAGTCAAGGGTATGTGTGAATTTATTAAGTGTGAATCGACAAAGTGAAACGTGTGATGAAAACATTATCAGTAGAACCCGTACAGATAAAGAAACGATCTGTAGATGGCCGTTTATCATGATTTTTCTCCTCTAATGAGGCTCTTGCATATACCAGACGTTCATTCTTTCTCCCTCACATTTAGGTAGCCGCCGCCATTTACAGATCGTACATGGGTTCTAGCAGATTTTCGTATGCAACAAATTACGATGTTTCAAAAATTGAGCTTCAGTGTGTTTGATACGAGCACACTCAGTTTTTCATACGACAGAGATTGAAGCACAAAGAAAGAAGCTTTCTAACAATTTGAGGTGTTATGCGTGAAATTGTTGATTGTCTATAATGACATTTCGACACGCAAATATCTTTTTAATAACATAACGATTGTCAAAAAACGATATTCGCTGTGAAGGTCTTAAAAGAAAGTTTACGCTATAGATCTTTCACACACCAAAAAAGTTACAAAATAATATTGTTTTTATTCTGCAGTTTTGTAACCTTATTTCATTAGAGAATTTTTTGAAACAGAGATGTTTTACTGGCTAAATTACCTATTTAATTCAAGGTATTATTTTAATTAGACGGTAGTTTAAAACTATATTATCGCACAAGTACATCAAGTAACATTTCTACACATACATACACATATCACACGCCTTTATCATTTGCGGGGTAGGCGTAGCATTAACTGCCAGAAAAATACAGCCACTATCGCCATGTCTGACAATTATTGAGGGCCCTTTCAGATGATTCGCGTGTCACTGTAGTGACAGGTTGTCAGCATATCACCTAAAGTTGTAATACACATGAAGCCCTCGAGTCCCTTAGTCGCTTCTTACGAAATGGGGTGATGCTATTCTAAGCCGGCACCACACGGCAAACGACACGAAACTAAATTGATATGGAAAGTTAAAAAAATATATTAATTTTAATAACACCAATCGCGTTCGTGTCGCGTATTAAGTTTCACAAAACTTTCCAAAACAAAGACTTTTTATCGCTTATATTATTCGCCACTTTCGATTTAATTTTTATGCTTTTATTAATATCTTTTAAACTTTCTTTACTTCTCCGAATAATATACATAGAGAAGTTAAAATTAAATAACGTAATTTTGAGAATTTAATTCTTCGTTGAGTGATGCCGGCTTAGAAGAAAATAACCCTATGTCTTTTCCGCGGGAGCCGTAAGATGCGATCTAGGGGCTCATTGTGTTGAAAATCTGTTACTAATGTTAAACGGCCCTCAATATTTGACAAATGTGGCGGTAGCCACATGGTCGTTAACGCTCTGCCTACTCCTCAAGGGATTTAACCTCCATACATATATGTATGCTCTACTGTCTGTGACATATTACACAGTATGTATTAATATTTGTGTAGTTAATAATCACGACACTTAATTTTATTGTTCTTCCAAACCTGTCTAATAAACCACTTGACATGTAATATAGGATTATTACCAACTACCTACTGGTTAAAAAACAATTAATGATCATTTAATGGGCAGTCGCAAACAATGATAATAGTTTAATGATGATTGGCAGGCAATTGTTTTGCTATTAGAAATTATAAACCTACTCCACGTGCAAAATGTCGTTTTTGCAACTAATTTTTACTTTGGCATGTGATATGAAACTATCTTTTAATTTACTGTCAAATTACTAAATCGATTAAGTGCCTTGCTTTTTTTTTTCATTTCAATACTTCTAAGTTTGAATAATGCGTATAATAATCAATATTCATAATTATCTTTATTTTGTGACCAAAAAGCCGCTTGGAAAAGGGATCATTCTTAGCAATTTTATCGATGTTTGCATTGTTTGTTATTTGTTTACTTTTTATTTTTAAGTGTTTTTAACTATTTTCTTACTTATTTCAAATCTATACAAAAAACTTAGCAAAAAACTGCTCTTGAACGCGTTGATGTCTTTTATATGGATCTCGCTTTTTGTTACGACTCAATGTAAATAAACTAACACTAACTCTATTACAAAATGTAATATTGATATTGCTTCAAGTAATAAATTTGTACACATATCACGCCTTTATCCCTGGTGGAGTAGACAGAGCATTAACGCAGTAAAAACACGGTCGATATCGCCAAGTCTGCAAATATTTTGAGGGCCGTTTACGAAAAATTTTGTATCACTATAGTAACCGATTGTTAGCCTGTCGCCTAATCCCTTAGTTGCCTTTTGTGACGGGAAACATGGGGTGATGCTATTGTAAACCGGCATCATACGGCATATAAGGAAACAAAATACCACCTGGTGTAATAATTGTTATCCCCAAGAGAGCTAGACAAGACGACATTGAAATCCAAATGTGTCCGTCGAATTTTTGCGTAACCCAATGAATATGCAACTCTGTATGTAGTTCAAGACCGAAGCTCAAACTTTTACTAATGGCAAGCATTGATTTTAACATATTTTGATGTGTCTAATGTATGAATTTCTTAAAATATATTCAGAGACAATTTTTCATCCGTAAAAAGGGGGTAAATTGTAAAATATGAATATGAATCATCTTTGTGAAGTTCTAAGCTTTTTCTATCTAGTAAAAGAGGTTATAATAGCTAAGAATTGGCATACTTTTTGCTTTTATTAGCGGAAGAACTAGTTTTTGAAAATAATAGGTTATAGTTCATGAGTTGTCAGATTTTCATATCATAGACTCATAAATAAACAGAGTTTAATGATAATAAATATATTTTTTAAGTTTATGTTTGGTTTAAGTAATAAATTTGCGTATTTTGGCATTTGAAGTTATAAAATCTGATCCCTTCTATCCAGTGTAGTAGACTGACATGACAAACTCCTGTCAATTGAAACTTCGGCAACAAAACTAGATACTTACCTTGGTGGTTTAGCAATCCAAGTATGAATTACTCAAAGTTCCAGAACCGACTAGAAATGAATTGGAAATCGATTGATATCGGTAGCCACTACAAGACACCACCCAATTTAAGTTTCACCATTTACTAGACCCCTAGATAGACAACTGGACTCTACAATCATCATTTAGTAGACTTGACTTATAAGGAATAGTTCAAGATAACTGATAATTTTCTACTTTTAAAATCACCCTACCTTAAACCGAGGAGTGTGTGAAAAGACTGATGAATGTAGAAGAAGCGAAAGAAGTATGCCAGGATCGTAGCGAGTGAAAGGAAATATTCTCTGCCTATCCCAACGGGAAAGAGGCGTGATTTATAATTATATGTATACAAGTAAAATCAAATAAAAGCTTGAAGATTAAATTTACTTGCTGGGCTACCCAACCAAATAAGTTAATAAATAACGTACGTCGTACGTACTGCTTTGCTTGTTTTGAACATGTTAAGGTAAGTAGAATCACACATTTGTATGAAAAATCAGTATAAGTTGTTCCCCTAAATGGGTACGTTAATGTGCTTGCTGGTGATAGCAGAATCTATCAATCAAAGTAACATTCCTAAGTACCAACTACACTATACTACAAACCGGCTTAAACCGGTTCTCTCAATAAATAGGTCAAGAGACCGCCCCGTTAGTACCGGCGGCTCCCGGAGTATTGCGCTAGTTGCACGGCTATGCGTACGCGCAGCCCACGGTGCATTGAGTTACACCCTTGTCATACGACTTTGCTGGGTCCTACAGTTAAACCCTTGTCTTAATACGCTACTGAAGCATAATTTTGTGCATAGTTAAAACCTTGTCGTACGATCCTGTTAGGGCATGAATTTGTGTGCAGTTGAACACTCGTTATACGCCTCTGCTAGGGCCTGCTTCCGCGTACACTACTGGATAGCATGAATGTATTTTTGAATGCCACACAAGATATCAAGCAATGGATGCTTAATGCGCTGTGTTGATAAGATACAGGTTTTGTTCCATGAAAGGCATATAAAGTAGTTAAGAGATTTGATGTTACGAAAATTAAGCGATAAGTACTTTTAAATGGAATGCTTTATTAGGTTAAGCTAGAAAAGGTTTTCATATAAATTTAGTCAGCCAATAGGGAATATCGTATAGATGGTCGGAAAAGTTCTCATCTACTAACATAGCCTCTACAGAAAAAGTTATTCAGTATCATTATCTTCGACGACCGATGTGGCGCAGTGGTAGTGCGACTGCCTTTGACGCAGAAGGTCCCGGGTTCGATTCTCGGTGGGTCACTCACAAAGTTGATATCTATCACTTTGTGAATTTGTTCCCAGTCTGGTTAGGACATTGCGGGCTGCACCACCCGATTGTCCGTAAGTAAGATGGTTCCGTGTTTCGGATGGCACGTTAAGCCGTAGGTCCCGGTTGCTGTCTATGATCACTTAGACGGCGGTCGTTACACAACCATGTCAGAAGCCTACTACTTGTAGAAGGCGGTTGAAAAATTCTGACACTAGGGTTCATCGGGTCGTAGGACGACTCGGTGTCCCACACGAAAAGAAAGAAGAAGATCTTAGCAAACCTGCAAAGTTTTGGTACGAAGTTCCTTACACTCTTTATTTCTACGAAAATATGCAACATTAATGAGCTGAAATCATTTTACATATTGCAGACGCTAACCCTGACATTTTTAAATGCTTCTCAAAGGGAAAAGGAAATAAAACGTAAGTAAGTATGATTTTTTTTCTTTTCCTGGCAAATTCTTACATTACATTTTATAAACACCTCTACACATATGTTAGAAACAGGTTTTTGAAGGCAGTGAAGCGCGATTTCACATCTAACGCATGGAACTGCGCATTATAAACGAATCCATAACGCATGCGTTTGTCAAATGTATATATACTAAAAACTGACGTTAACGCAGAACCAACAGATGAGATTGTGTTGTTTGATGCATCTGTTGACGCGGGTGCGTGTGTTGGACCTGCATCAACGTCGGCTTTAGGTTTGAAAATATTTGAAACTATCTTGCATCTGACAGACGCATACAGATGCGCTAAAATAACGCTAAGTTGTGCGTCAAGTGTGAAAACCACCTCAAAAAACCTGTTCATTATTAGTTTTATATTATATCATTTCGCGTAGGAGGATTCGATACAATATCTGTCACCTTTGATCTTTACATTTTTGTAATTCTTGTTTCAACACATTTGGGTTTGCCATGTTTTAAGATCTAACATTGATTAACTACTATTTTTAGAGAACATGCAATATTCTCCATACAGTAAAATGTTATGTAAGTTTCCTAAAAACTTTTAGGTAAGTATACCTAACAAGTAGTGTTTTAAAAATAAAAGTTGGTATTCCATTGATTACCATTATCAATTAAGTGAGTCATAGGAGGACTCTGTAGCCCAAAACTAGTTTTATACAGTCAGATTTAATAATAGCAAAGAATACTGAGATTATCATGTCGGTATGAATTTCATATTATCTGAAACGACGATTTGTGCGACAAATATTTGAGAAAATCATAAATCATAGAAACAATAATCGGGGTCTTGGTAACGGCTCCAACGCTGTTCACGAAATTCTGTAATTAGGGGGTTTTTGGAGGCGATAAGTATATCTGAAAATGTTTCATAAAAAAAACACCACTTTGGTTTTTGTAGGTTAATTTAAAGTAACAATACGTCATCTATTGAGAAGCAAAAAAAAAATTTAAACTAGCAAGTGGTTGGATTACACTTACAGCCGTTGCGAAGCCAAAAAAAGCATTTCCTAATACATAATACAAAATGTCATCTCTCCATATCAATCTAGCTATAATAATCTGCCAAAACAGCTAAACCGATAAATCACTATACCACATTCGCTTAGAGAGTGTCACGACCAGCATAACTCGACCTCAGTGCTTCATACGCGCACATACGGGCGCTTACTGGCAGTTACGCTGGTCGTGACACTATGTAGTATAATCGTCATTTCACTAGTTGGTCACAACTGAAGGCATTGCGCAGCAAAAAATATATTCTAAACTAAAATGTCATATCTCCATATCATCATCTATTCAGATATACTAGTAATAATCTGCCAAAACGGCTAAACCAATATATCACTGATAATCACTATAGCACATTCGCTAAGATAATGTCGCGACCAGCGTAACTTGACTTCAAAGCTTCATACACGCACGTAGAAGCGCGCAATGACAGTTACGCTGGTCGTGACACTATGTAAGCGAATGAAGTGTATCGTGGAACCCGCTTGGGCAACGCACCCGGCTCGCGCTCGTTACGTTTGCCTTACGTAACCTCTGTCGAAACCCGATACAAAAGGGAGGTGCCGGTTGCCGACTTGGACGTGCACGGTATGGTTACTGGCCGGTGTGTGGTCACAGTTTCTGACCTTCTTAACAATGGAGACAGACCTTTTTGGTTGTTTAAAACTGTATTTTATAAAGCACGAGTTTGCATTGCGCGTCTTAAGATGTCTATCTCACTTAGTTTACACTATACAATGTGTAAAAGACAGCTCTTCAAATAGTCTTGGTGCATGCAGTCTATGAAACTGAACAATTTTCTCATAGAAACATACAATGTCCCTTACACTCTGTAAAACCCCATACAAAAGGAAATTTCTGGATTGGATGTTTATGATATGTTTACTGGCCGGTATGTGGTCACAGTTTTTGACCTTCGTAACTATGGAGACAGACCTTTTTGGTGGTGTAAAACTGTACTTTATAAAGCACAGGTTTGCACTGCGCACTTGGTTTACACTATGCCGTATGTAAATGACAGCTCTTCAAATACTCTTAGTGCATGCAGTGTATAAAATTTAACAATTTTCTCTCAGAATAATACCGGGTTGAAGAAGTTATAAGAAGTTGCTGGTTGAATTCCCACGGGAAAATAATTACGACCAGGTGCATTGATATTTAACCTAAATATTCCGCATGTAAAACCAACCTTGCGAGTTAAAGTTAGAGTTCACATTCAAGTAATTTGACGAGAGAAAAGTGAAATACCAAGTTCAATACAAAATTTAGCAAATTTCCCTTCAAATGGACGTACACGATTGTGATTGACAGGCGGAAACAGGATCTTACGCTAAAAACATGCTAAAACTTCTAATCACGTAAACAGCATCTGCTTATTAACTTGCATATAATAATGTTCCGTGTCTTACACAATAACATTTCTTTAATCGTTCTCATTTCCCTGCATGCGTATTACTACGCCGTCACACGCGGTTGGGAGGTAATGAGCGAAGAGTATTCGTGGCGCGGCACTAACTGCTGCCAGATTCGTGGCTCACCCTCTACTAGTGCGTGTACGTACTGTACATTATTATCTTTAAACATACATACATATATCACGCCTTTATCCCTTGCGAGGTAGGCAGAGCGTTAACGGATGTAAGAGTACGGTCGCTATCGCCACGTCTGACAATTTTGAGGATTGTTTTCTAAGGTTGTTCCAGAAAACGTGTATATCACTATAGTGACAGATTGTCAGCCTGTCGCCTAAAATTGTAATACACCAATACCTTCGAGTCCCTTAGTCGCCTCTTACGACACCCGCGGGAACGATGTGGGGTGATGCTATTCGAAGCCGGCATTACCTCAACATTGATTTTTGTCCGTTCAGCCAGTTCATACAATAGAAGACTTTATGCCTATTCACACTTACTATACACTATGGGCCGCAAAACATGACCCACCTGCTGTTTTGCCCGGATAGCCTCAGCACATGCTCGCTAGAGGACCTTTGAGATGCCACCAATGAGTATTTCAAGCCATGGACACGCAACTAGATACACTATGAATTGCTGTCATCACAACTTTATGTAGCTACTCATACATTGTACTGGCAACAACACCTCTAACAAGATACAGTGTTCTAATAGCTACTTATAGTGTCACGACCAGCGTAACTGTCAGTACGCGTAAGTACGTGCGTGTATGAAGCATTGAGATCAAGTTACGCTGGACACGACACTCTCTATAAACTTTATTCGCTTACATAGTGTCTCGATCAGCGTAACTGTCAGTACGCGCCCGTACGTGCGCGTATGCACCACTGAGGTCAAGTTACGCTGGTCGAGGCACTATGTGAGTGAATGTATATACTCGTCTCATAACCACTAGTTAGTGCCGCTCCAGCAGTCTCGGTTCATTGGTCCAGCAGTTCTGCTTGCGACACGTGTTATTAGCAACCTGCTGCCTGTCGTACCGCCAGCAGAACAATCAGGAGTATTGAAGTTGTTTTATTGGCACTTGTACTGAATTTATTCGTGAGAATTCATGAAGCGTCAAAAATACCATTTATAGACTTCGTTCGTTGACAGTCACAAAAGTCCACTTATGGACCTAGACCTCTCCAGTTTGAGGGGTATTTGCAATACTTGGTAGGTGGATTGGTGAGTGCAACGCAAGATGTTGCAGCTGCCCATTTTCTTGGTAAATTTCTCACTTTTTACACCCGGGGGTAGAATTCAAGCTATTCTAAACTAGCATCGTTTATAGCTTTAGAAATATATATTTTGAAAATCTATAATATTCTGCAATGACTATATAAAGTCTTGAAATTTAAGTTAGTAGCAGGCATCTTTATCTGTTTCTAAAATTTTGAGAATGTCGTCAACGTACAAAACGATTCAGCAATTAGCAAAGTTTGCGTTCTGACATAAAGATCGATAGCCACTAACGCCACCTACGTTTCAATTCGGTAAACTGGTAATTTGACTTGGTTTCGTTAGAGGTCGCAGGTCAGAGTAACTGGAGCGTGTAAATTGAAGTGTTTGCCTCAACACGAGTCTGTGTTTTGTCCTTTCCGAAGTCTTGAAGCTTTGTTATGAGTGTATTATGCGAAATGTAGTGTAATTTGCGTATTTTTGTTCTGTTTCGAAACATTACAACTTGGACCCTTTCAAGGCAAGAGTGAGTAGGCTTTATCTAGGCAAGCATGTTCCATCATCGTCTGCATCGTCACTAACCATGAGATGACATAGAAGACAAACATGGGCCCATTCTTTTGTAAAAAGAAAAGTTGCTATATAAAACGTTGTAATGTCTGATTCGACAAATCGTGAAGAAAGTGGCGCCCTCATTTTCTTTTAAAACGTCGGACAGACTCTAGGCTGCTCTACATATTTATTCCTTAAATAGTTTTACTCACTTTTCCTTCTTTTGTGCGCTAATGCAAGTACGTTTTGTGCTAGATAAAGTAGCCATATATGGCGAGTAACATGTCACTGCGCATGATTTTCGTAACGGCCTCAACTGTGGCCATAGAAAGACTGACCCAGAGGTCACTCTTTCATTCAAAGATCACGCGACATGTTGCCTAACCGGGTTTTGTAAGCATGTACTGATTTTGTGTGGAAAAATTATCATGGATAAAAAAAGTGGTAACATTATAATAATCGTGATCAATGGTTTTCATAATATTAGATATACGAGGGGTGTTCAATAAAAAGTGAGAATGAGTATGAAGCAGTAATATTTTATTTCTTATTATTTTATTTTTCGACTTGGTCACCTTTGAGGTTTATTCACTTGATGTATCGTTTTTCTAAAGCTAAGATTCCTTTCTTAAAAAAGTCTTCATCTTGATCCCTTAAAAAATCATGTACGGCGGCGATCACTTCCTCATCATTGGCATATCTGTGACCTCTCAGGTGTTCTTTTAACCGCGGAAACAGGTAGAAGTCACTGGGTGCAAGGTCTGGCGAGCATGGAGGATGTTCCATCAATTCAAATCCAGAATCTTGGATAGCAGTCATCGCAACTCGGGACTTGTGTGCGGGCGCGTTATCTTGGTAAAAATAAGACAACTTTAGCGAGTTTGCCGCGGCGATTTTCGCGTATTTCTTGAATCAATTTTTTTTTTGTTCTGCGTATAAGGCCCCAGTAATAGTGGCTACATGACTGAGATATTCAATCATTATTACCCACTGGCTATCCCAGAAAAAAGAGCCCATGATCTTACCGGCGGATGGAATTGCCTTAAACTTCTTAGGTGTTGGAGATGATGGCCTCTTCCAAGTCATGGACTGTTGTTTTGTCTCAGGATCGTAATGATGGAACCATGTTTCGTCCATTGTTACAAAGCGAGCCAAAAATTGATCAGGATCTCTTTGTAACAATTCCAAATTGTTTTGAGAAATCCTCACTCTCGTTTGCTTCTGCTCGTCTGTAAGCATTCTAGGCACCCAGCGCGCTGAGACTTTTTTCATGTCCAAATAATAATGTATAATAGTATGGATACTTCCTATCGAAATCTTTAGTTCTTCAGCTATAAAACGAACTGTAACACGACGATCTGCCAAAACAATTTTTTCAACTTTTTTATCATTTGTTCGGTAACTGCCGTCGTAGGGCGAACCGGGCGCGGGTCGTCTTTGGTTGAAGTTCTTCCTCTCTTAAATTCGGCACACCACCGTGCAACCGTAGAATATAGAGGAGCATTTACTATTAATGTATTTTTCAAACCAAGACTTACTTGCTCAGTAGTAAAAATTTTCAGGCAGAGATATTTTATCACGCCTCGAATTTCAATTTTATCCATTTTTCGCAGCACGCTCCGACACGACGAAAACAAATGACATTCATTTTTAAAATAAAAAAAGAAAATCAATCACTTTTATTTTATTATTTTACCTAATGTCTGGGCTTTACCTGCCACTATTTTCTTTTTTGTTTATCAAGAAGATTATATGCCATTATCACTTTTTATTGAACACCCCTCGTAGTTAACAGGACAAAGAAAGAAAGAAAGTGAAAAACTAACTAAAAGCTATTATTTACAGCAAGCAGCAGGGATTTTTCAAAAAACGAGTAAAAGAGCATTATCTTTCTCTCCCAAACTAATTTATAGGTTTATAAATTTATGGTGTATTTATGTAAGTATATAAATATAGGTATTATTATGTAATAATTATGTAGTGTAGGTATATTATTTACACAAGTAGGTATTATTGCTAAAATATTTGTTTTATAAATTAGTATAGGTATATTAGTATGTTGTGCACGTCAACTGCCTCACTTTATGCCATCTCACTACCCTAGGTCTGCTGGAAGAGAGGTCAGCTTATTTCTTTTTAGAAATAAGCTGACCTGTTGTGTATTGTTTTTAATATTATGTCCTTTGTGTTATATTGTGTACAATAAATGGTTAAATAAAGACGTGATTGTGTAATCACCCTGCCTTCTACGCGGAGGGTCGCGAGTTTGATCCCCACAGGACACAAATCTTTTCAAGTACTTATTAGTGCCTACTGCCTAGTCTGAGTCTTTCTTGACAAGGTCTGAGTATTTCCTATGTACAAAATGTATTTATTCAAAAAAATTATATAATTATTAGTGTCAGCTATCAAGTCCCCATAGTACAAACTTAGCGTAGTTTAGGCCTAGATGGCACTGTGTGAATTGTCCAACATTTTTAATTTTACCCTTACCTTTTCCTCCTAACGGTACGTCTGCATTTTACTATAGTACATTCTTCATGCGTTGGTTTGTTTGTGTAATGAAATCAATTGACTCGGGCGCACGGCGGCGGAAAATCGAATCACCTTCGCGAGTTTTTTTATTTCGTTTGCTTTTGTCAACGTTTTCGTGATCATATTAAACATGCTTAGCCTGCGCGTTGTTTTTTTATACCTCCATTATTGCAGGTTTATATGAGCAACTGAACTAGACCTATGAAGGTGTGTTCTGTATTATTTTATAAATCAACCTTCAGTTAATACTTCTTTTCATAGAAGAGTAAATTGAAATTGAGTAACGACAACCCAATGATTTCATTACTATTGACACCTTTGATGTTTGAGGCAATAAATAAAAACTACGTAGTTTTAACATCCTTAATACCTGGCTATGACCAATCTTGTAAGCCGTGACATTTTAAAACTTGGTCAAAACTGCCATCCTAAATCGCAACACACTTAAAATTAATTGTAGACTTTATTACTAACACACAGAAATCCTAAATTAGCATTTTGAGCAGTATACTCAATAAATCTCGAAGTTTGGCAATAAAATGTTTGAAAATGATTATACTTGAATCAATCAGTCAAAATCCTTATGTAATCATAATTTTTACTACTTTTGTAAGTTTATTATCGTAACCTTTTTCTTATCGCGTGGGAGACCAAGTCGTTCAACGACTCGATACCCAATGGTGACCAAGTTTTTCAACCACCTCTGAAATTCATATGTGTTTTTTACAAAACAAAGCTTTAGAGACACTGTAAGTCATGAATAACTTGCACAACAAATTTCTAATGTAGTAACCATGGATGTGTTGAAATATAATTCTGTACCTATAGTGCAGAAAAAACTTGTTTCCACTTAAATCCCCCAAGGGTTAGGCAGCCAACCCTGACAGAGAACGGGATAAGGCAAGGAGAATGATGATAAAGTAGATACGCAAAATTTTGGAATTCAAATATCTCATACCATTAAAACCACGACTCTTATATACTAAAATGAGACCAACAATCCAACCTTCAGTTAAATTATACATTGATTTTACACATGACTTACATTATCTACGAGATTGACTGCAACAACGCCTGCTAAATTATTAATTAAAATTAATTTTGTCAACTCAACTATAATAAAATGCAAATATGTTCCGTCTGTTACAATCACCAACACACCAACCTACCCATTTAAGAGACCAATTTAAACTGGCAATTGTTAGAATTTGTAAGAGGAGCCAGTATCAATTGGCCCCTTTAAATGTGTAGTTTATTTTTCTGGTGATAACAAGTTGTGACGAAGGTTCCGACCGATGTTACGCAAGTCTCAGACCTTTAACCATATTTGCATTCGTTAATTTGACCATCGAGCTGTTTGACTTCGTATACGCAAAAGCCTGATTTTTAAATTACGAAGACTTGACACAAATTATATGCTTAAAATTATATTAAGACAGCATACTGTGGGAATGATTTGACAGTCAGTAATTACTATTACCTACTTTGATATTTTTTTTACCGATCGTTCTAGTGACCATAGACTAGACTAGAGTCTAGTCTATACGTATGCTGCTACTAGTGTAAGTAGCGACCTAAATTGTATGCGTAAAACAACAAAATGACTACCTACTTATTACTCAGGGAATTCTTTAAAAACAGCATTTTAACACAAGGTATTGCCGGTAGAAATTACTATATACTAGAGTGAATAGGCATCTTCTGGGCAAGCTCGCTCCACCGTAGATCCCATCTCTGCTCTAGGGTAAGATTGGGGTCAAGAGTAAGCCCATCACAGATAAAAAAAAACTAATTATTTCAGAAAAAGAAGGTTAAAAATTCTTTGTCACAAACAATCATAGGACAAAACGTAATCATTTCATTAATTGTTATTAAATAATTAAGCAATTTTCGTTCATAACACGATTGATAACAGTCTCTATTACAAATAACTCACGAAACAATCTGCTAGAGACAAATTGTTATGCAATTGTCATTTACCGCAAATAAACTGCAATGAAATGAACAAAATTATCAAATCGTTTAGGAAACCGCGATTACTTCACAGATTGTAACGTTTACATTCCTCATTTTTCCATTACTTTGTAATGCATTTGTTCTAAGTCTAGTTAGGACATTGTGGACTGAACCACCTAATGGTACCTAATAAAGATGGTTCCGTGTTTTGGGTAGTACGTTAAGCTGTAATTTTAGATGGCGGTCGTTACACAAACATGTCAAAAGCCTGCAAGGCGGTTAAAATATTCTGACACTAGAGTTTATTGGGTCGTTGGATGACTCGGTGCCTCACACGAAAAGAGAAAGAAAGAGAATGGGTAGGATTGAAACGAAACGCTTGGTTTAGTATGTTTTGACCTATGAAAATAACACAAGAAGCTTATGTGCGTTTCCTACAAAGTCATTGGTTGAGTTACGCAAACAACCTTTTAAACTATGAATACTTGTCTCTACGCTTCCTAAATGCTAACTATACGGAAGAACTTCACCACCGTGAAGACATTTTATGACGTTATTGATGATATCCGTCTTGCATTCTCATAACACAGGTACGAAATCAAATTAATATTATTAGGTGCTATAAAAATATTACGAGGTAATAACAAAAGCTTTTGACAATTTGACAATATCAGAAACCATGCATCTATTCCGCATAGTTTTGAGTTTAGAATGTAATGGTCGCTAATGTTTAGTTATTTAATCTCAACAGTATTTACTACGCTTTGTAATCATAATTATTGTTGCAAAATGGGAAATGATAATGCGTTACAGCAGGGTGCAATGCTTGGTCCACTTTTTTAAATCGTCTTCCTTTTGCGAATACGTAATAAAAGTGCATTTCTTTTATAAGTTTTCATAATATTCTTATAAGGCGACAAAGTAACTGTTCTAGATTCTAGAATATCACGCAATAGGGGGTGTAGAAGGAAGTATAGAACAATACGTTGCGTATATACTTATACTTACATATTCTCGTAATGTTTTGTCGCGTAATTGTTATAAAGACGTAACTTATTTGCTTTTTAATGTGTTTTAATTGTGTCGTCTAAGTGGTTTTGATTAAAGATGACCTAGTTTTTTATGTGTTGTGAAAGAACACAAAATTGCTAAGTGCTTACTGGTTTTGCAGTTACAGTACTCTTTTGTTTTCACGATAATATCAATAGATTGAAATTTTCACGGCAACGTTTGTATTTCCTAGACTGCATGTTTTTTGTCTTTATTTCTTATGTACATGTACAAATATAAAACTACGAATATGTTTCGTGGAAAACAGTGAATCTAAATTGCATCAAGCTTCAGCATTTCCATTAAGCTTCTATAAGTATCATCACTAATTACTTTCTCACAATCCTCACTCCGCCTTTGTTTCTCATGTTAATCTGCTCCATCATGAAAGGCTCACTCCGTTTATTTAATTATAACATTTGCTTGTATGAGCTCTGCGTGAACTTGCTCCCGCGAGAAAGCGACTGTAGACTGTTGTGTTGAACTGGGGAAAGTTGACATCATAACGCTAATGTAGACTGTGATAGTGTAGGCAGGGGTTAAGAACCTAGACTCGAATGTATTTTAAGCTTAGGGAATAGCGCTAAGGCTACTAAGTTTTTGGAAGATTCAACCAGGACCGACGACAGTTTAATGTACACTCCAAAGCACGAAATTATCTTTCTTGGATCTTCTTAGATCATCGTCAAAGATTTTGGATAAACTTGGACAATCCTATTTCAGTAGATAATCCAACTTTGTGTGTTGACCCCTTCCGGGAATCAAACCAAGGTTTTCTTCACCTAAAGCTAATTCATACCTTCAAAAAACTATCTTAAATTTATTTATTTATATAACAAGCTATTGTCACAACCGAATACACAAAAACACGGCACAAGAAACACTGGTACAAGAGGTAGAAACCGCTTATTTCTGTAAAAAAATCTTCCAATACACATAAGAAAGTAAAGTGTCATCACTAGGATATACCTACGGATAAAGGTGAGTTTTTAATACCATTTACTACCACGACAAAACCCGGCACCCTACCCCAATAAGTTATCAATAAGTACTGGTTTTAACCAAAAGAAAGTGATCCCTTATCGCTGACATTCTCATATCTCATTGAGAGCTGGCTCATTCATTTCGTGTCGTATTTCCTTATAAAGTGCGGCATTTATCAACCGACCTTGTATCGTAGCAATTACTTCTTTCACCGACTGGAAACTAGTTGATATACGCTGTCGGTTACAAGACTGTGCTTGGTTTATTGGTTTGCAAAATATTTAAAGTGCTCCGAGAAAAAAAATGTTGTATTTTGATCTACATCCATGAATTATGTATTTTTAGTCCGTAGGTCGCTGAGTCCCAGAGACAAGCATGCCATAACGCCGCCCGGGCCTATAACAAATACGTTTTATTTTTATATTTGAAATCTAGAAAAACTTATGTATAAATTTCATATTCATGGCCAAACTAACCTTAGTAAGTATTCATATACTTAATAGATACTTAATTTTGTGAACAGTCGGTATACATTTCGGAAGCTTACGAAATCGGAATTATCTATGCCTAATTTGTAGAGCTAACAATTCCATGGTCATACTAAATGAGTTTACTCGTAGTTTTCGTACACCATATTTCTTTGACCGCGATTATAAAAAAAGCGTCATTTAGCGAAGCTTCGTTTTGAATGTATTATAATAAATTCAATGAAAATACGATAAGTGATTTGACAAACTCGAGAAGTACCCCGAATATTAATTCCTGTCGACATTATTAGCTCATCAATATTTATCATTTAGGCTTGTTCGACATTTTCAAAATGAGTACCTACTGAATATTCGTATAGGTATTATTAATAATTTATTAACCTTTATTCATAATGCACATTTATTAAAATAGTAAAAATTTAAAGCCGTGTACACATCTATACAATACACGTCATCCTTTTACAAAACTTAAATATACCAGTCAACCAAGTCATGTAAGCAAAATGTCTGTCAAAAAACTTATGAGTTTGAATCAGAAGTAAGAATTCTGTTTATTTTTTACTATCATAACGCTAAAGGTATATTTATTTATCATTGTACTACAAGTATAATCACGAAAATCAAAACAGTAAAACTAATAAACAGTGAAAACGTCAACGGCGATAACTTTCAACAGCTCAACCAATTACGGTGTGTATTGCGTTCACCGGCCACTGTAACTACGTGTAGCGAATTAGCAACACTGCAATGTAGGTACATCGCCCTTGGAACTACAGATCTTGAACTAGTCTTTTATTTTCTTTTCGTGCCTCGAACTGATATTGCCTTAGCTTGGAATGAAATAACGGGCTGTTGAACGATTTTAGATTAGATTTGTGTTTTATTGATCGTTTATGAACAGTTTTGTTGCCAACAAACTCGATTTTTATCTATAGCTTGTAAAATTTTATTTTAACCCTTAAAACACGATATGTATGAACGATCCACGCCTTACCGCAGTTCCTTACTTCGAGTCTGCAAGAGATTGCGCTGTTTTTACTGTAGAAATACTGACTGAATTTAATACCTGTAACCAAAGCATATAACGTTATCGCGTTTTAACTAATTTTAGCGACATCTGTTGCCAACGAACCCACAACGATAGATATTAACCGAACACTGAAACTACAATATCATACAAATTTATTTACTATACATGCGCTCGCGCCGATTGTCCTTACCAGAGCGGTTGACCTCGGCCAGTCCAGCGGTGGCTTTCGACACCGCGGCGTGGTCAGCCGGTAGCCAGCGTAGGTTGACCCTAGTTGGAAGGCTGGCTAGAGTTCATTGGCTTAAAAAATTTAAGTGGAAGGAAAGTAAATACAAGGTGAAAGGGACAGCCCGTCGAATAGAGCGAGGGGAAAAGTTTTCAGTTTCATTTTATGACTGCAACCTATCAGCAAAGAATACTAACTATAGCTACCCCTATTAGTATTTAGAAACCAGGACAAACCCTATGATATTAACGTTTATTGCACCTTTCGTTGCGTTGGCTTAAACGCCCACAGTATAAAAAAAATAATGATAAAACTCATATAATTAATTTTGTTAATAACGTAAAAGTCTTTGCATTGCTATTATATTTCGTACTCAGAATCATAACTATTGTGATACTTACATAACCCAAATATGCATATTTTTGTACAAACGGCACATAATAAAAATATTTTTATATTTTTTTACAACCACGTGTACTTGTTATACGCTTTATTGACAATTTCTAGAAACGGTCTTTACAATTGGTCTTATTTAGCACCAATTTAAAAGACCTATCAAACTTTACGATTATTGGAGCCCATTCAACAAGAACTGGGGTCTATTGAGTCTTGTGGAATTATCAATTGTCACGAAAAAAATTAATTTTACAGGTACAGTTGCCTACAATTTTTTGCGCAAGTATTTGTTTTTAAAAATCTAGTCATTATTGTTGTTAAGGGTCTAATCTGATCACTTAAAAGCGTGGGTGTTAGGCGGATGGCACACCGCAGGACGGAGCGCTAAAATATCGCAGTGGTCTGTCAGATTTATACTAGAAACATCACTCCCCATACTAAAACGGCCCAACCGCTGTCGCCGCAGCCTCGTCCGTCGCCTGTGGTTTAAGAGTGCGATTAGAGAAATGTTTTAGCGTTCCGTCGTGCGTTAAGCTTGTGATCCATATATTTTTTTGTGTAGGAAACCGATTCGAGAATGACCCAATGAACCCTAGTGTCAGGTCTGCCGTCACGCAGACGCCGGCCATGCTTCATGGCAAACATTATAAGACCATTTAGAAAAGTTAAAGACGAACCTCTACGCAAATAGTTTGCTAATGCATTTTTGTCGTGCGTCTATTCTATTTTAACATGCTTCTTTCTTACGTCTTTAGGACTGGTCAATGCTGTAGACTTTTCTCTAACATCGCGACAAAGCTGAACCTTATTAGTACCTAGCCATGAATGCATGGTCTACTTGTTATTCAATACTATTATCAGTGTAAGTTGAGTCACAGACGACGTAAGAGCGACTTTCGTTTCACTCGGTGCGTTTGACCCAAGCGGTTGTGGTCTCATTACCAACGCATGCTTAAAGAGTTTATTACGAGATATACATATCAGTTTTACACAAACAGAGATATCATAATATGCGCTTTATAAAGCTTTCTACAGAAAACAGTACGCAAGCAAGTGAATTTTAGAATCGATAGCATGTTACAATCATTCGCTTTAAGTCGTAGGCCTTCCCTATTGTTTGTAAGAGTAGTATGCAATACCTACATCTATTCGCGGGCGGTCTTTCGGATTCATTGGACAACTTCGTGTCCCACACGTAGAGACGAAGGACTTTCCTGGTCACGCATAACGACTTAAAATAATAGAAACGGGATTCTTACTAATAGGTACACAGTTAAAAAGAAATTGAAATTAAACATTGCGGGAAAAACCCCGTTTCTAGTATTCTGGTGCTGCCGTATTCCCAAGGATAAAACTTTTAGTAATTTTTATGTCGCTAGCCAATATAAGGTGATGCTATTATAAGCTAGCATCACATGCTGTATTTTTTGTATAGTCGTATTAGTCAAATAAAGACCTACTCAAGTCGTGATATCATTATCATAGCTGACTTTCGTTTGTGGCACCGTTTGCCCTGCGCCGGCGAAGTCTGCTCTCAAAACAGTCATTTCACTTTTCAACTGTCACGGCATGCCATCATTTTCTCGCACGTGACTTGAATTTGTAAACGTGATGTTTTATTTTATTGTTGTTTACTTACGGTTTACTTAAAAAAAAAACCTATTGGCTACTTGAATGACAGGTCCAATGAGTTGCTTTATGAGACGACCAAAAACAACATTTTGAATGAAAATATTGTAATAATATGATGTCACATTACACTATTTTAAACGGCGTCAAAACACTATAATTTTTAGACAATAGTTCTCCCATTCTACCTACTTGTAATTTTTATTTTTTTAATTTTTATTAATTACCATGTCAAGTACTGGAATGTGGCTTAAACCATGTGTTTTTTTTTGTACCAGCACTGTTACCGTTCAGGGTTACTACGAGTGGCTGCAGTTAAGTTTATTTTAGCAGGTGGATATGTTCAATGTTATATTAGATATTATATTTGTAAAAAATTCCTTACCTTGGTATTTATCCTTCAATTAATATAGTTAATAGTTTTAATAAATGCGTAATAAAAGTAATAAATTCAAAATATTCCAGTCATGACATTTAGATATGTAGTTGATTAAAATTTATTTGAAATAGATCTTTTAAACTAGGCATTTTATGGCTAACAATGCTCTTAAGTGTTTAAATTAAAATTTTAGTTCTAAATTTACCTATTAATATACCTATGTAACATCCCATACTCGCCCACACCTACACAACCTGCAAGCCTAGCAAACAACTGTGGTTCCGCCGTTGATCAAGAGATGGCGCCACTAGTATTTTAAAACGCGCTATCGTTGTGTTCACTGCCATATTATAAGTAACCTCATAGACTTTGGTTTTGTATCCTCCGATAGGTAGCGAAGTACGATTGCAGACGGTTCCTCGGCTCTTTCGTCCTTCCCCCTAGAGGGCGCTAGTGTAGTGTTGGGTAGTGTACGGTTTCCTCGGACCTTCCTAACATTGCAGTATTGCTCAGTTCGTAGTCACGATACTGTGTACAGCGTGAACGAATAAACGTTGTCAGTTATCAACCTTCTGGCTTTCCATTGCGACACCTGCGCCCCGCACACACCGCACTCGCCTGCCTTACAACTGGCGCACCAACTTGCGGCCCGAGGTCCTGTCCATCCTGGCATCAGACAACGGTTCTTCGGAGACCCCACAACAAAACTGGCTGACGAGACTGCGGCCACTTGCGCGGCGTATGCTTGTGGCAGACATCATTGAAAGCTCAGAAGAAGAAGAAGTAGAGGAAGAAGAAGAAGTAGAGGAAGAAGAAGAAGTCGTGACAGAAACCAAGATGGCGAATATATCTATGACACCCGAACAACTGCAACAGCTGGTTAACTCACTTACCACAGCAGCAGTCCAGGCAGTGACGGCGACAAGTAGCAACACTTCTCCAACGGCTTCCTTCGCTACCGCTACTTTTCATTATGACGGCGAAAGGGATCACACACGCGTGGAAGAATTCCTATCATCTGCTTCTGTTTTCAAAAGCGTTAATAAAATGTCGGATGCTATCGCAATACAGAGCCTACCACTGGTACTACGCGGTGAAGCAGCTACATGGTGGCTGGGAGTAAAGGAAGGTATTACTCTTTGGGCAGACTTTGAAACACGCCTGCGCCATGCTTTTGCACCGAAACCTTCAGGATTCCAGGTGTTCCAGGATCACTTCCACCAGCCCCATCCCGACGATATGCTTACCGAAGTATTTGTAGCCAAGAGACGCGCACTTCTAGCACAACTTCCTAAACCGGGATTAACTACAGAGGAGCTACAACTTGACGCTATTTACGGGCAGCTCAACGTAAGAATCAGAGATAAGATTCCTCGAAGTTCAATATCTACTTTTGACGAATTATTGAATGCGGCCAGAAATGTGGAGCAGTTACTAAGAGAAAAGGAAGCTGCTACACTTCCTGCTGCACCTTCTACTGCTGGTTCTGTACGAGGCAAGATTAAGAAACTACGCTGCGAATATTGTCGTATAATAGGCCACAGCGCCGAAGTTTGTAGGAAGAGATTGCGGGATGCACCTACACCCAAAGAGGTACCCCCGCCAAGGAAAAGCGAAGCTGTTCAACATCCGTCACCATCACAGCCCGTGTTCTCTTGCTTTGGCTGCGGTGCTCCCGGTGTGACGCGTAGCAAATGTCCAAAATGCATAGCAGCTAGACCCATAAAACCGGAGCGAGTTGATTTCTGTTCAGTAAGCGCTAAAGTAGACGCTCGCCCAAGACCTGTAGTGAGCATAGGTATCATGGACTTGACAGGGGTTGGATACCTCGACACATGTGCTAAAACTAACGTCGCTTCGTACAAACTCTACAAATGCCTGCTGCGTAGACACTGCAAGTTTGAGAAGCAGAATTCAACCGTCACAATGGCAGATGGACTTCAAAAGACGCAGATTGTTTTGACGACCGTGGTTTCAGTGAAGATATGCGACCGTGTTGTACCAACCACGTTTGTGATACTCCCAGAAGCCAGGGATAACAAGACCCTGCTAGGAGTTGGATTTATAGACGACGCCAACATAAATATCAACGTTCCACAACGCGCCTGGAATTTTGTCGACAAACCAAACACCTACTATGACCTCATATTCGAGGATGAAATTGATGTGACCAGCGCACTATTTGAGGATGCCAATTGCTCTGCTGTAAGCTTGAAGGACACCAATGTCTCCAGAGTCAGTAAAAACGTTGACAAGCCTGAAATAATCCTCCCAGAGTCAAAGCGTAATCGCCAAGTTTTCGGTGAATACGAAGACGATCAACAGGACTTTATGTATGCTGACGCTCAGCGTACCATAAAAGAAGCTGAAGTTCGTCTGTCTCCAAGATCTCTGGCCTTATTCTCATTTTGTGTTCATGGCGATATCGGAATCAACGCATTTGAGTGGAAGGAAGAGCAAGAGAAAGCCTTCAACGACTTAAAGAAAAGTCTAACTACAGCACCTGTATTGGCTCAAGCGGATGAAACAAAGTCTTACGTCATTAAAACAGATGCCAGCAGTTATGCTATTGGGGCAATTCTAGTGCAGGGGGAGTCTGAGGACGAGCACCCTATAGAATATGCAAGCCGTCTATTGAACCCAGCTGAGAAAAACTACAGCACGACCGAGCGAGAGGCACTTGCTGTAGTATGGGCCTTGAATAAGTTTCGAGGATACATAGAAGGAGTCCCAGTGACAGTTTTAACCGATCACCAAGCCCTGAAGTGGTTGTTTTCAAACAAAAGTCCAACTGGTAGATTAGCCCGGTGGGCATTACTGATCCAGGCCTACAACATTACCCTCAAATACACGCCTGGAAAGACCAATGTGGTGGCAGACGCTCTTTCGCGGCCTAGCTGCAATGAAGAAGATAAAGAGTAACACAGCTGCTGCCCCTGCACGTGGTCGTGGTCGACCAAGAAAACCTAAATCAACTTAAGCAACCTGTTCTACTTGTCGAGCCGACGTCGTGAACAGAGGGGGAGACTGTAACATCCCATACTCGCCCACACCTACACAACCTGCAAGCCTAGCAAACAACTGTGGTTCCGCCGTTGATCAAGAGATGGCGCCACTAGTATTTTAAAACGCGCTATCGTTGTGTTCACTGCCATATTATAAGTAACCTCATAGACTTTGGTTTTGTATCCTCCGATAGGTAGCGAAGTACGATTGCAGACGGTTCCTCGGCTCTTTCGTCCTTCCCCCTAGAGGGCGCTAGTGTAGTGTTGGGTAGTGTACGGTTTCCTCGGACCTTCCTAACATTGCAGTATTGCTCAGTTCGTAGTCACGATACTGTGTACAGCGTGAACGAATAAACGTTGTCAGTTATCAACCTTCTGGCTTTCCATTGCGACACCTGCGCCCCGCACACACCGCACTCGCCTGCCTTACACCTACATATTTAAAAGGCCTTTATATAATATATAATTGATTATGTTATTGTATGACAAAATTTATAATTATAGTTTTTGTTTCAGGTATGTTGAACTTCAATCTATGACGAATACCTCCTCCTTTCCATTTAGTTGGTGAGTTAATCAAAAATGTGATACCGACTCTTTTTAAACAGAACCATTCTTAACAAATAAAAAACATAATAGATCGATGCTGATCTCAAATTCGAAATGGAAAGTTGTAACATTTATCGAAGGAAATTGAGGATAATTATTTGAGAGAACAGTTTGAATATTCATGTTTGTCTGCGTTATGTAAAATGTTGTTAGCGTCGACAGTAATTTGAGCTCGACGGGTCGACTGTAATATCATTTTCTAATATTAATAATCTGTATAATTTTAAGATGGTTTTAAATGTCTTCAAATCCAAAACAATGCTAAATAAAGAAGATTATTATCATAACATAGTATACAACTCGTCGTTTCTAGCGCTTCTCTGTCCTATGGCATTGTGTTTATATACAACTAAATCTTCCAAACCACTCAGTGAACTTTAGTGCAGTTTTAGTGCATTATAAAACTGCCAATCACTTAGCTCAAGTATATTGATATTGGCAATACGGTTGCCCAACTATGAATACGGGTTCGTACACACCAGGACGACGCAACGTCCGCTTCGTTAACCGCCCTGTCGCAATGTGCAATAGCCTTTATAGTTCTAAGTGGTAGTTGTCAGAATTATGTGTTATTTGGTTGTTTGACAATTAAACTAGTTATTATTTTGTTATGGTATTTACAGGTATTTACTAGAGGTATTTGTGTGTATTTGATTCTGAGAAGAAATCTTGTTCTATAATAATTACCTGCCTGTTACACAGATAATTGTAGTTCTTCCCAATAATTATTGATAGAGAACGTAATGATATCTGTTTATTCTGCAACTTAAGTAGATTTCGCACACTTGACGCACGACGGAGCGCTAAAACATCGAAGCGGTCTGTCAGATCCATAATAAAATGTCAATCCCCATACTAAAACCGCTCAACCGCTGTTGACGCAGCGCTATCGCAGTGTCATCCGTCGAGTGCGATTGTAGTATGGGGCGTGACGTTTTTAGTATGGATCCGACGGACCACTGTGATATTTTAGCGTTCCGTCGTGCATAAAGTGTGCGATCCGCCTTAGTCCAAAAACAAAACAAAATTATTACAGTAGGTTTACGCAAAAAAAAAACGTAAACGGTAATAAAATTTTGCAAGAAAATTCGCAACATCACCAGATCGGATATTTCATGATGCGGTAATACTTACTTTTCTAACAGATACACAACAATTATCTAAAAAATCTTGATTGTTTGACCTCTCCTCATTAGTAATCTGTCCGTAACATAGAGATATACTGCCCGAAAACATTTTTTTTTTGTAATTTTCCCTTTCTTGCCATTACCAGCTAATAACTTCCGAAACTAATGATGGCGGACAGTACGCGACAGACAGACTCCATAATGTTTCTGCTCATTAGCAATGTAAATAATAACTACGGAGAAGAAAGAATGCATATTATATACAATTACATAAACCAAAAGCTTCTCATACTATTAGTTTTGAAGAAATAAAACGCTCTACATAACACTATTACTGTATGTTATACAATTCACTGCAAATATTGGGGTGACCAGTCCTTAAATTAACAATTTTCCCCATTGGACATAGGTAGGTAAATGTAGAAAACGTTCGACCTCCCATTCCATACAAAAATACGATCACCCTGATGTTACACTTGACACTTTTTTCTTTAGAGCAAAAGTGTTAAATTTTATGGTCCCGCATCTTATCAGTATTTGGAGATCTGTCTTTTACACCCTGTATATTTTTTATTGACATTTAGATATACCTTTTGGTGGCTGGAACTTGATCTCAAAATTTATGGGATATCCTGCCACAGATCTGCCAAATACGCTACCGGTGCTTCAACTGACAATTATATTTATTTATAAGAATATAATTTGTTAAATCTTGGTCAGAAGTTACTCTTCTTTAATTAGTCATTCAAACGAAACAAAATCCTTTATTCAAATCACTGAATAATTTTGCGAGTCCTCAAGTCACTCCTGTAACTTAAATTCCTTACCCTCTGATGAAACGGTGTTAAGTTTGTCACCTCTTTAATTAAACCTTTTTTGATAATTAGTGACTTGCTTAAGAGTTCGTGTTTCGCGTTCACGGGAACTTGTTTTTCGGTAATTGGCAAATTGCTACAGTTTTGAGTTTTGGAGAAGTTAATAATTAGTATCGTAAGACTAAAGAAATTTTACCCCAGCCCTTTTTGTTATACAAAAATCCGTAGACTTCCAATATTGATGAAATTCACAGAGAAATGAAATATGTGGAGCGCGAATCTCTGGTCTGTGATGAATTTACTTTGACAAGGATATTGTGTCACATTTTGGAGTCTACATAGAATTATTGAAATTTTTTATAGTTACTGACATAATTATAACTTGCACGGATATCTTTGATGACATTTTTAAAGAATCCGATATTGTAATTACTACTTTATCCGTGGGTTTTGTAAAAAGCGACTAAGGGATTAGATTTATCTAGGGAATAGGCAGCAGCGTTTCCTATGAATTGAACATCTTGCATTGCGCTCGCCAATCAGCCTGCCAAGCGTGGTGAGTATGGCAATACCATTCCAAAGGAGGAGGCCGATGTCTATTTACACATTCAAGGAAAACATCAATTTACCACATCATCCCCATTGCATACAAAAGCCGCAAGAACTGTTAAATAAGTAAAAGTGTTTAACGAGCTGCCGGCTGTTACTGAGACCGCAAGTGAGTGAGTACTTGTGATAGCATCTAGCGGAATGAGTCACGACTTCTGAGTAACAGTTACCGAAGTCACAGTTACCGGCTGTTGCGAAAGGGAAGGGCTTGTTGAACTTACTCATAGGCATAGAATTTCTGCTGCTTAAAGCGACAAATATCAGAAAAGTTGCACTCAATTTCTAATTTCTTCCTTTCATGTGTCATTTCAACTACACGTCGAACTTTGGCATCAGAGTTCTTTAAGTTGTTTTCAGAATATGCCAATAGTCAGTTTAAATATTTTTATTAAATACTTAAATGATATTATTCTTTTTCCCTAGACATTTACGAGTATACCTAAAAAATGGCTGCCTACGCCATTAGGTATTTTTTCAAAACTAAGAAAAAGTTTAAGAACATAAACATGGGTTTCATTGGGTCCTTGGACGACTCTTGGGTCACCACACGAAAAAAATCAGAACGTAAAATTTTGCTGTAGAGACATTAGTAATTAAACATCCAAAACTAATCTTGCGACTGCATTCACTTTTACACCGCACAGATTGACTGTCAGCAAATATTTGGCAGGTTTATGCACACACGTACCTTCTGACACACTGACACGGATATCGACACGTGAGAAAGCCACTTTCAAGGTGATTTCTACTGGAAGGACATTGACTTGACGAGGATATGAATTCCATTGATATTTGGGTTGCTAGCTGAGCTGAATTTCAATGGTACCTAACTAAAATCACCAGGATGAGAGGTAGTGACGTAGATATGCGTAGTATCGCATGATCACATGATGTATTTTCTTTCATATGTATTGTGTAATCCTTTGTCATGAAATATTAAAGAAAAAGAATCTAAAATATTGGTAAATTCAAAATAAATTGTATTATAGAAAGTTTCAAGTTACTTTCAAGGATTTACCAACTTTGTCTCAATGATGTTAAAATTGCTAAAGTAATCGTTAAAGTTGATAAAATAGCTGAAATATTTCCTCAGAGGTCAAATTACCTTTTAAGTAATGGCCCTTAAGTTCATCTTATAGGCAAAGTGCTAACATGTTCTAAGAAACAACTTTTATAATGTCTAATACTTCCAAGAGAGCAATTCTACATAGTATTATTTATTTACAATCCGTATCTCAAAATATGTTTGAAAAAACGGATGGAAAAACTTTATGCCTATTATGCCGTGTGATGCCGGCATAGAATACCATCACCCCAAATCCTTCCCGCGGGTGTCGTAAGAGGCGACTAAGGGACTCGAGAGTATTAGTGTATTACAATTTTTAGGCGACAGGCTGACAACCTGTCACTATAGTGATACATATGTTTTCTGAAACAACCTTGGAAAACAATCCTCAAAAATGTCAGACGTGGCGATAGCGACTGTATTCTTGCAGCCGTTAACGCTCTGCCTACCCCGTAAGGGATAAAGGCGTGATATGTGTATGTATGTATGTAAAAACTTTATAGAGACATTAGTAAATGTTTCTAGACCTATCTGGATCGATTTATTGCACCCGAAACTCTCTTCATATAATATATTTATGAAAATTGTTGGATATCTTGACAAAAATACGAAAGTTCCATAAACTATGCGTGGATGGCTTCTTGGAACTTTGATCAATCTTCTTCTTGGAATAAAACTTTTACCCGGTCACAGAATACGGCATAGTGAGTCGATACTTACTGTACCTTACAAAAAGCGCTGCGTCATTTGATTCAATGCCTTGACTATAGTATGTTTGATTCAAGACTTTGGTAAAACGCATACACAACACACGATATGGCCGCTTTTGCCAGCTACCGTACAGATCCATTATATACCTTCAGTCCAATCTATTCTTCTCGGAACCCTAGGGTGTAATGGGGCTAGCACAAATATTTCTGTTTGCCCTCACTCTCCACCAAACCGTCTGGCATAGATTTTCATCACAAAAAAAAACAGCTGTTACCTGTTACAGCCGCAATTGATGGCGGTGACATGGGCCACATTATACTTATGTCTATGAAATTGCGTAAACTCCTTTCATAAAAGAACTAGATCCTTCATGGTACCAGATAATTATGCGATGTATGTAATCTTTTACATAAATCTTATTCTTCTTCTTTTCGTGTGGGACACCGAGTCGTCCAACGACCCGATGAACCCTAGTGTCAGAATTTTTCAACCGCCTTCTACAAGTAGCAGGCTTCTGACATGGTTGTCTAACGACCGCCGTCTAAGTGATCATAGACAGCAACCGGGACCTACGGCTTAACGTGCCATCCGAAACACGGAACCATCTTACTTACGGACAATCGGGTGGTTCAGCCCGCAATGTCCTAACCAGACTGGGAACAAATTCACAAAGTGATAGATATCAACTTTGTGAGTGACCCACCGAGAATCGAACCCGGGACCTTCTGCGTCAAAGGCAGTCGCACTACCACTGCGCCACATCGGTCGTAAATCTTATTCGCAACGCACGATGTTACGTTTTGTGACAGCCTCCTACAAATAACAAAATAATGACAGCGGTGACATGTCCCATGACATGGTGGTTTTTTAATGTGATATCTTAAATTCCTTTAAAAAATCGTATACATCAAAACACCGGAGAGTCAAGTGGTACGAGTACAAACCGCCATCAATACGCACCATCATTTACGCGTCCGAAATAAAAAGAGACCCACCCGTTTCCGACGTCCACATTTACACGTATATAAAAAGGTCTAAGTTATGACTGCAGGCATAAAAGGTCGTTTACAAGATACGATAGAGATCTGAAATAAACCTACTTTTAATTTCAGTAGGTACTGAGTTTAATGGTTCGGATTAATGATGCTTTTCATTATCATAAAGTTTCTTGTGAGTCCTTTCCAAGCCTGTATTACTTGATAGTAGCTTGGATTACTCTTTGGAACGGATGGCTCTCGCACCTTTTCTGAAGGGACATCTCAAAAAGTCGCATAATTCCTTTCGATCTTGGACCGATATTCAATAAATCACCGGGTTTATCACGACCTTTTTGTAAACCTACAAATATTCCTTGCACTCGTAAGTTCTTTCGAAGCATACACAGAGTACGTTAACCTCACACGTGCTGGGCCGTATTTCTTGAAATTAGCCTAGATTACTCTATGGAACTGATGGCCTTCACAATTTCGGGACATCTTTTCTAAAAGAGCACCATTCCTTACGATTTAATCAGTATTTAAAAAGTCGCAGGGCCCTTAAGACCTTTTTGGATCCCGAAAAGTCGCAGGGCCATAAAATTCCCTGTGAGTCCTTTAAAAGCATCCGAAGTGCGTTGACCTCACACTTGCCTGCCGGACCGTATTACTTGACATTTGCCTGGATTGCTCTCTGGAACTGATGGCCTTCACGCCTTACGAACGGGAACATTCTTTAGGAATATTTTTAGGCTGTTCTATATTTGTGATTCAGGCTGCTTAGTAGCAAGTAAGATGGTAAATATCAACATACCAAGTCTTTTATGTTTATCTAAACGAAGTACTTATGAAACATTTTATATACAAGTTGATGATTATCATGTACTCATTAATTCAAGAATATCTTCTAAACTAACAAAATCGTGATAGATATCGTTGTTTCTAGAAGGAGTGGCTTTTCAACGAACTATGCCATTACTTGCAAACTTGTTTAGATTTTGTTGACATTCTAATCTGGTTTCTCAAATCTAGATTAAAATAAAGAATAAAAAGTTTTCCTATCGTTATGTACTATGACCAGCACACAACCTACTCATTTAAGAAATCAACTTCAAATTCTAAATAATTCCGATAATTGATGCGCTATCGACCGTTTTTGTGATAAATATATGCATAAAGGAAAATTTTGATATTATTGCAATAGATACACTTAACGTCAATTATGATGCAATGCTGGTCAAGGTCGTTCGTTCATTCTATAGGTTAACTATTAGTTAATTGTATCCAAATGCTTAAGATTTTAATTCATTCTTGATATTTTAGTGAAAGGTTCACATTACAACAAACGCTTTTTAATTTTATTCATGTTACCATTCTTATTCCCCACGAATAGTTCCTTTTATCTCGAGTTCTTCATTAGTTTCAGTTTCATTAGCGTCTCTTGAATCCCAATTCTCACGTATGGCAAGAATGCATGCGTCCTCGGTTCTCGCTTCACCCGCAAAGATATATCGCGTATCTACTTCCGATCCTGCTGTTTTGAACTGGTCAGTCTACCGACCTTCAGCACCACCTGCTTCACCATTGTCATCGCTATTTACAACAACCTTAGGTTCAAATTCGTCTACTGCATTAGGAACTGTGTTAGGAAGTTCAACTTTGAAAGTATTATCAGCTACTTTGCAATTCAAATCGTTACGCACTTTGAATTAAGGTTGATTTTTGTTCATATCATTACTGTAGATCAAATATACAACGCTACTGGCTGCCTTACTGATTGTTAATTGAAAATAATTGCTATTTCTAAGTGACTAAGGTTTGTGTTTCGTTGAAATATGAGACTGACCTTACCTAATGGCATTTTTGTTTCAAAAGTGAATGGGAAGTCTTGATTATTATGTTTCTTTTAATAGATCAGCTGATAGTTGATTGGTGCGTTGGTAAAACTAATCAATCATAATAATGTTAATTATATGCACAACGTGTGAGGTTTTTTGATCCTTCGGTTACTTCAACACTTCCTTATTTAGATCGACAGATACTGGTTACACTAGGAAACAACCCCGGTGTTTCTTAATCGGTATTTTAATAAATGTGGTAGCGAACTGGGGAACTGATAGCGCCTTTTTCGAGTATACTCTTTTAAACTTTTGGTCAAAAATGTGTAAGTGTAGTAAAAGTTCAGTTACCTCTTTTTTATGCATTTAGAATTAGTCTGCTGTCATTTGTAATAAGCTTTGAGTTAACTCTCCTTTACGCCTTTGTACCTTAATAATTGTAATCGTGTTTTTTTATCGACTCTATTTTCTACACTTAGAGTAGAATTTTGTCATCATCATTAATATTTCACGATACTTACATCTTGTATTATTCATTTTATTGCTGAGTAATCGCTTTAGGCTGAGGAAAGTTGTAAAATGCCTTATTTTATGAGTCACTTGATCTAATATATAATCGTTGTTGGTCCGGTAGTTTTCAAGTTGTTGCGAGGCGGAACTTTTAAAAGCTGCATCAGGTGGTCATGATAAACTGGTTTCAAAATCCTGTAAGTAATGACTCTGATACACAAACTTCATCCTTCTTGAGACCTTCTTGATGTATTTTATAACTTTGTATTGTTGAAAACTAAAATGATTCCAATGTTAAGGAACTTCCAAAATTGCAAATAAGTTTCAGCATTTCTTCAAATGATTGAAGAAATGCTGAAACACGTTGAAAACTTGATTGAGCCTTTCCAATCAAACAACGTTTCTTCGTATTAATGATTAAGAAAAATACGAGTATACTTAGTAGGTTAGGTATATACTATCTATCTATTACTACAACTATACAATCTTGTTTCATACATTTGCAGACTTCAAATAGAGCAGAATACGAAACGCAATGGCGCGATCGCTATCTGCCAAATCCGTATTACCGTTTATAGCTCATTAACTTAAATGGTGTCGCGACCAGCGTAGCTTGACCTCAGTGCTCATACATGCACGTACGGGCACGTGCTGACAGTTACGCTGGTCGTAACACTATGTAGGCGAACGAAGTCTAGTCTGTCCAAATCGGTCGGTGGACTGGTCCGGTCGGTCTGTCGCTGTCGCCAAGCTTGCGCACGCGCAGTTGACATTTATTGTGGCAAACCAGCTTCTGGTTGCGTCACCAATCTCAGACCGATATAATTTTGTTTTGCTAGATTTATCTGCGTTTAATAAGTTTTTTTATAATCTACTTTCTTTTATAAACTATTTTATGATGCATTTTCATTTGTTTTTTAGTTTGTACCTATGCTAACTCTACTACTAAATTTATAATATTTAGTATGCTTTGGTTGTGAAATTTACCCCGCAACCAGCAGGTATACATTATAATATGTTCCAATGAATTTAAATATTATGAAAACCACATATCTACCAACCTTAGCCGCCCAAGCCTGCAATCCAGTCAACTGCCTCGATACATATTTCCTCAACATTTTGTTAAGGCTGTCAACTACACCCTGATACAAATTAAACTGCATACGTTATCGCAAAAACCAGCTTTATGACAACGAAATAGAGCACCCTTGAATAGCAATTTAGCTGCGTCTGACCATACACAAGGCGGTATCAGTATATCAAGGCGAACGCGTTGGACATCGATTTGTTAACAGACTGCTGGTCACAATGATCTAGTTCTTTACAAAGAAACTCGTTCTTTGAGACGGAAATTCGATTCATTTGATTGTTTGTTCATTTGTCAAAGATTGTAAGTAGGTAGTTTTGACCAATAGCGGCACTAATCAAGATAAAAGGAACTAAATAGGTAGATAGTAAATATCAGATCTTTTTTATTTGTAGGGGACACTGAGTTATCCAATTCTGAAGCTATTTGGAAATCTCCAGAGAATAGGGATCAAAATTTTCTGTGAATCTTGATATGCACTTGCCAAGCGTGGTGAGTATGGCATTACTCTTCCACCTGCTTTTCATAGATATATATACTATACCTATTTCTGGCCCATGTCCAGCAGTGGTCTGTTGCGGTTGTTAAGGTTATAAATGTTGTTCATAGTATGTAAAATGCAACCTGAAAGTTTGACCACTCATACCCCGAAGTTTCGCTTATCCTTCATTTATTTTTCTTGTAGAGCTCTCAGTAAGTAGGTAGGTACTATCGTTGGTTAGTATTCTGTAAAGAAGACTAAGCGAAAACGTGCCTTGATATTGGAACTAGTTTTCCTCATTTTGTTTCTTTAGAGTCTAAAGCTTCGTTTTCTAAGGCCTAGACAATTGAAAAAATAGTCACTACACTACGCAAAGTACTTGGATTATAGCATATTTCAAACGCCAAGAGAAATATTATGTTGTATACTGGTGCCATAATACCCTTATCATTAGCTGAACAATAAACTCTTATCTTAACTGTCCGATATATTGTTTTACTGCTGGGCAATAGAAAACTTGAAAATTAATCTTAATAGGTACATATTATTGCAAACTTCAAACGTCATCACATCAGCAGTCCATTACTGTACAAAACCCTACGGATGGTACGCCACAATCTTCCATTTTCGCCATCCAGTCACTACCAACCGTCCTCTGTATCGGCCCATCTGGACGGTGTGGTTTGCTACACTTTACTTACTACTTCTAATCCTACTAGGTATAAATAATTCTCCTGCTTGATATGAGCGTTGGCATATTCATCACGCTTGGCAAGCGGATTGGCGAGCGCAGAGCAAGATATTGCAGATATTAACAGGGAACGCTGCTTTACGATACCCACGGGTAGAAATAGGGTGATGCGATTCCAAGCCGGCACCACTCGGCATCTCATCAATCTTATACTGAAAAAGTGATTTAAAAATGCAGCAGAACCTGCAGACGGATTGCACAATCGACAGAACCCGCGCGGTGCGTACCACTTTTACTTTTGCACGTAAAAACAACTGCACTGGTTGGATAACTGTTTGCGGTATCTGAATTGTTTTAATGCTGTGATTTTACTAAATCTAGTGCCAATTTATTGGTTTTCGGAATTTGTAGAGGATTATTGGCTTGTCATTGACTTCGTAATGAAAATATGCAACTCTCATAATTAGCGTCGCAACACAGATACAAATCGCGTATGTCTCTCTCTCTTTTCGTGTAGAACACCGAGTCGTCCAACGACCCAGTGAACCCTAGTGTCTGAATTGTTCAACCGCATTGTACAAGTAGCACTATGTAAAGTCATTCTATAAAAAAAAACTTAAATGTCGTGACTGAATATCGAGCGAAACAAAACATAAATAACTTGTGTAAAATTTAAGAATTTAAAGCGTAACATTGCAAAAATATCTGGTTCAATTGATACTGCTTTTAAAAACTTATTATATAATTATTAATAACTGAAATACCTATTTCAAAAAAATAATGTATTACAAATATTTGAATAGATTTTTAGAAAACTTACATAACATAAATTAATTTGTTCGACAGCTATGTGAGCTGACTGTTTTAAATTCTTTAAATGATTATCATCGTTGCGTTACAAATATTAAGGAGTTTCTTTTTAACCATGTACAACGTATATTTCTTGACCTTTATCTGTGAATTGGAACCAGTCCAGTAACATGACAGAGGTTTTGTAAGTTTCGGCGAAAACGTACAAAAATAAACAAAGAAAAGTAAAATGTTAACACGGTCACCTACAAAACTAGTCACATTTCTATAAAGAAACAAGTTTACAAAGAAAAAGAAAACTACAAGAAACTTTTCAATTGGATAAGTGAATAGTTTTCTTTTCAATTGCCATTCCAATTCTTGAGTTCTCCACATTGAAATATAAAATGACTTATTTTACTTTTTTTATATATCTATTTTTAATTTATATTTTGCGTAAAAGTAATATTAGCCATTTATATTTCGCATGAAGATTATGTTTTTTATTGCATTTGAAAGTAAGGGTGTCTTTTACCTTCCTGAAAAAGCACTAACTAATTTGCTAATACGAAGATCGGTCGAAGCTATAGCGCGGTTTTAGTATGAGGAATGACGTTTCTAGTTTGGATCTGACAGACGCATGCGTTATTTTAGCGCTGCGTTGTGCATTGAGTGCGTGACAAGCCTAATGTGTAGATAATAATGTCGTAAATAAATCAAAGACGACTTTATCACAGCTGCAATAAATTTGATTAATCTTAAAGCTCCCACTTCACAAACAGAATCTCGAGACTGTCTGTCGTCAAGAGCACTTGAACACTATTTGATACGCGTCTGCTACTAATATTATATTCCTCTAAAATATAGAGCTAAAAATAGCTCTATCATTTTAACTTCAAGAAAATAAAGTTCAAAAGATTTTATTTTTATGGTCTGTTACTTAAGAAATCTTCTAAAATCTCCCCTCAAACTTTTGTCAGACGTGGCGTAATTGACCGTTTTACGGTTGTTAAAGCTCTGCCTACCCCGAAAGGGATAAAGGGAGTAAAAGAGCTGGAACGTCTACGATCGAGTGCAGTCAAAGCCACTGCAATTTCCGGCTGCGGTCGCCGCTGACACGCGCAGAGCGCTGAAACCTCGTTCCTGGAAACGGGATTTAGTATAGATCTTTAGCCCTTTGATAGTCCATTCATAGTCCTTTGAGAGCATTATGCTCTATGTACGTATATTGTACGACATATAAAGCAGTTTTGAAAACCATATTGGCTTACAGCCAGCGAGGCTACAATTTCGTAAATAATCGCTCCATGTTGTTTAGGAGATTAAAATTGTGGAAATGTTTAAACATTACTAATATAAACACAGATACTAATATATAGCAAAGTCATCTTTTATGTAACTAAATAAGATTATTTCAACACAATATATCTGAATTACTTTGTAGGTACTTTAATGGTAAAACCCAATGAAAATTAAATTTTTTGAATCTTGAATTTTATGTCTCAAGAAAGTTATACCGCAAAAATTTTCTAGTACCTTCGCATTTCTGATCAATTCCGCATTTGTGGCTTTCATAGCATTAGTACTACAATCATAACTCACGAGCGTTATTCACTTTTTTTAACGCACTGTATTTACAATAATATTCCCGTACTATTCACATGCTATAAACACTGCGAATCCAGTAGAAAATCAAATAGGTTTCAACTGAAAAGCAGCTGTCTGTCTACTGCGATAGCATTTTTGCTGAGTCCTTTTCATTATACCGCCGCGTTGCGTATTAGAATACTTAATTTTGCATTAGGTATAGATGTAAAAACAATACATTATTTTTGTTTTATTTCACTTTTTAAAAGGATACAAAATACAATAAAAACAAATATTACAAATAAAATTTATGCTTAACACCAGCCCGCCTCACAGTTTTAATGGGTTATCCATTATGTATGAGTGTTTTGATACGTAAGATGAAAATATTATCTTTTAAAAAAGTACTTCACATATCCTTGAAATATATTACCCTTGAAACCTTTTATTACCAAGTTTCATTCTCAGCAGTTTTTCATGTTGCCGCATTCTGTTCATTCGCATAAGTTATTGAACGCGCACGTGCGTTTTACGGCCGAGCGTCGCACGCGCACTAAAACGCGCGTAAAACGTATCGGACAAGGGTTAAAGAAAGACTCTCAACTGCTTTTTATGACGAACATTCGATATTTGAAATATGGATATGCGAATGAATGGGAATGAATTGTCGTGGATAATTTATGAAATGTATTTTGATTTTAATACATATATTAAAATAGCAAGCCAATAATCATATTTAATATTTGAATTATTATCCCAACATTCATAGCAGGATATGAAACTAAGAATAAAATAAATGGTTAATTATGAGAAAGTGTAAATTAAAAGTGACGCAAATCTATTTCTGGGCATGAACCTTCCCTTTTTTTATGTGGAAGTGGAAGGAAATAGTTCTGCATACCCCAACTTGAAAGATGCGTGATTATTATGTATGTATGTAACATTATCTTTTTGCCAAAATTCCCATACTTTTTAGACCGGATGGCAAACGCAATGAAAGCTGATGATGCATTCCCTGGATTACTTAGGCCTTTTTGACACGAGTAAAAGGGTGTGATGCTATTTAAATCCAGCTTCACAACAGTACCATATCTGTATTTTGTTCACGAAAGTTGGGGGTGTAAAATTTCCACGTCCGCTTCATAAATCAGCTGTTTTGTTACCGCCGAGTCAAATTCGTTGGCGCTTTAACTCCGCTTTATGCGCCCTCTGGGATCGCCTCTTGTTTTGCTGGTGTACAAGTACCTCCACTTAGCTTTAAAAGTAGAAAAAAACAAGAAATTAAACTTACGGATTTCATCTATAAAATCCCAATTAACTAAGTTATTTTATTTCACTCAAAATTTTTCGACACAATTATGTTTCTTCGAAAAAATTGTTCAAATTCTTAGAAATCTAAACATTTTTAGCATTATTTAGATCTAATGTATTGTTAGCAAAGACCAGAGAAGTCAACTCCAATGTCATTTTTGTTCTGTGATTGAGGAATTCGTATAGATATGTCTTTGAGACTAGGATGGCAGAACTTCTTTATGTCTGGCACTAGGTTTTTACTGACAGACCTAATAAGTATGAAAAAACTTATTCAATATCCCTATTTTATTAGAGCAAAATCTAAGCGAAAACTTACCAAAACATTTTTATTTCTATAAAAACTTATAAAGTTTCATATAACTCTATCTTTTAGATCTCTAATTTAACTGATTGTTAACGCTCTGCCTACCCTGCTAGGGATAAAGGCAATTATTAGAGCAATATCGAAGCGAAAACTTACCAAAACATTGTTTTTTTTCTATACCTACTAACTTACAAAGCTTTATAACTTTCACTTTTAGATCTGTAATTTTACCGCTAGGGATAAAGGCTTGATTTATGTATGTGTGTGTGTGCGCATATATGTATAAAGATAAGATAAATAGATACAAGTTAAAAAATTCGTCTAAATAAAGAGCCTGGTGTGTACAAAATATTTGTTTGTCGCGTGAGACATTCCATCACCTATTCACGCGGGTTCGGTAGGGAATACTAATTTTTATTTCCTTGTAAACCCGAGTCGAGGAGACACAGTAAACTCTCAGTTTACGATGTGGTGAACCCTTTCTAGCTTTTTTACTTTGCTATCAATATTAAATTGTTTGGAAGTTTTGAGTTACCTACCTATCAAAAAAAAACAAACGACGGTACTATGTTTGTTCTAAGACAGTCAAATGGACTTTAAAATAAATTTTCAAAAATAGGTGCTATAGAAATGTTTTCTTACTAAGTTGTGTACATGCCCTCTACATTACAATGTAGTGTAATTTAAATTGGATCTTTTTAATCATTCTGCAAAGTTATGTAACAATACTGCTATTTAAAACGATACTCAAAAAAGGAATTTCTTTTCTGTAAGGACTTAATTGTACGTACTTACTTCACTTTACATACCAAGATTCTCTACACTCTACTCAGATTGATGTCATTAAACCATCTGCTACTACGCAGTTCCGACCAGGGGCAGCTGAGCAGTAATTGGGTCATTCGTCGACTTGGTGCCCCTGCGGAAACAAGGAGAGAGCAGTAAAACCGCAATAAACCAGGTTTTATTGAGGAAGCCGCGCTAATTCCTTGTCGACTGGCCATCAACACGAGACAACTCTTAATGCATTCCTTACAAGGAGGAAAAGATTGGAAGACAAGTTTTTTATTCAAAGTTCACTTCAAAAAAGCTATCTTAACATTTTGTAATCCTATTAATACTTATTATAATTGCGACAGTTTGTTTGTATGACAGTCGTTAACGCTAAAACTGCTGCAGCGACTTTTATGAAATTTAGCTCAAACATAGAGGGTAACTTAACACATAGAGGGTAAATTAACACCTAGGGTAGTTGTAATTTCGAAAAAATGTTCCAGGAATGCCAAGCAATTAATACCGAATTCACGGAAACGGAGCCGCGGGCGTACTAGTGCTAAATTAATTAAAAATAAAATGTAATTATAGACATGGCACATTGCGAAATTACGAAAAAAATAATGAAACACTTTATACCGATAAATCTAAATAGTTTTTGCGCAAAAGAAAAGCATTCGCAAATTAAATAATGAAATATAAAGTACTTGTACTTGTAACTTTAGTTGATACAAATGAAAATAGGATTGAGATTGGATTAAGAGCAGCACTTAAAAGCTTAACTTGTAAACAAAAGCTCTGTACTGAGTTAAGAACTTAATGGCAAGAGAAAAGAAAGTTAAATCAACATGTTTTACATATTACAGTGACGGGGTAATCAGCTCATAATGGAATCAAGATGTTTTAAAAACATAATCATGAGTTATGAGAAAGGAATTATGACTAAAACTATAAGACATTATAACGGGTTTTAACTCACGGTAGGGATATATCTTAATCCGTTATAATGTCTTATAGTTTTAGTGATAATAACCACGGAACCTAAAAATCAAGGAATTATGAGTTGTGATAGTAAGTAAAATGTAATCGTACCTACGATATTGGGAGTTTCAAATATAGCAATTTACTTTTTTTTTCATTTACTTATTTTAATTTAGATAAGTTAAGAAAACTAGCACTTCAAGCAAGTTAATTTGAGAGATACCCTATCTATGAACCTTTTAAAATCTATGTTATATTCTCAGTATTTTTAAACACTTGTACATATCGGTTTATATGTCACTCAGTAATTCTACATACATACATATAATCACGCCTTTACCCCTTGCGGGTTCAGCAGAGCGTACACGACCGAAAAAATACGGTCGCTATCGGCACGTCTGACAAAGCTCTGAGGGCTGATGCAGAATAACGGTGAATCACTAAAATCACAGCCTAAAATCAAAATGCACATGGAACCCTCAAGTCACTTAGTCGCCTCATACGACGCCCGCGGGAAGGATGGGGTGATGCTATACTAAGCCGGCATTACACGGCAATATTCTAACAAAAGTCCCTTCACTAAAACAAAAACTCCTCGTGTCCTAATTTTTCACCAAATAAACATTTCAACCCGTCAGACGTCCCCAACGCAATTTAGGATACGCCTCAATAAAGAACCAGAAAGGAGCGTAAGTGGCTTACTTCCAGACGTTACTACGGCGGGACACACATCTAGCGTTCGTTATTTAATTATTCGTAAGGAGAATGTCACCGGCATCCGTAGATGCGACTGTTTAGCGTAAAGCCTCTTTCACACCTAACGCATAACGCAACGGTCTGTCAGATCCATATAAGAAATGTCATTCCCCATACTAAAATAGCTTAACCGCTGTCGTCAATATAACGCAGATGCGTCAAAATAACGTAGATGCGTCGACAGCGACTAAGCGGTTTTCATTATGGGATTGACGTTTCTAGTATGGATCTGACAGACCGCTGTGTTACGGATGCGTTATATTAGCGTAATTTTGTGCGTTAAGTGTGAAAAAGTAACTCAAACGTCTTTGAAATGCAAGATAATTTCGAATTCCCTATACTTAAACCGGCATTAACGCAGGAGCAATGCAAAAACTTGCGTTGGGTTCTGTCTTTGTTACACTAATTATTATATTAAAATGGAATTAATCATAAATATTTTTTTATTTGCGAGTGTGGTGTTCATTAGTGAATTTTCAAATTTGTGTGTTATTTTTGTGGAATGGAATGTATTTTTTTATGCACCAACGGTCGTTAGGTATGAGATTCGTCTTCCAGACATTACTACGTCACCGTAGGGATTGCGTTGAGATGCTGAGGTGGGAATTTGGTTAGCATCACCAAACATAACACTCAACAACAAAAATATCCACTTTCGCTTTCAAAGACAGAAAAAAGTCTTTCCTTTCTTTTTTCTTTGTCTTTGAGGGAATCCTACTGATAAACAGAATTAATCCAAAATGTTACATGACTGAAATACTCTATATTATTTTTAGATGACAGGCTGACAACCTGTCACTATAGCGATACACTTATTACCTGAAATGGCCCTCAATATTTATGAGACGTGAGGATAGTGACCGTATTTTTACGGCTGGTATTGCTCTGCTTGCCCTGCATGGGATCTGGGTGTGATATATGTATGTATGCATTATTTTAGTAAGTTATTTGGTTTTGTATCTCCTGACCTTCCCTTACCATAAACACAGACTACTGCTACAGCCACAACAGTCCACTGCTGGACATGAGCCTCCCCCGGTTAGGGGGAATTGCTATACTCACCACGCTTGGTAGTCAGATCGGCAAGCGCAGTGCAAGTCTGTGTAGATATTCACAGGACACGCTGCTACCTTTTTCCTGGAGTGATACCATTCTTGAATCCAGATATGCAGAGTATTTTTACTTAAAGACAAATTCTACAGAAAAAAGACAAGAAGTATTAAAGCACTATGCTAGCTAAATCACCCAAGTGAGACATACTTCGCTAATTCCACAACAGATTATGATCTTTCTATCTGGCACTCATAGTGGTAATTTATAACTAATCTTTCTTGATACAGATAGTAAAATAATATCTTTGTAAGTGACTGTGGCAGTAGTGCACAATGTAATTATGCATTCATTCAAAGATATTGCTTAACTGGTTCTGCGTATCGGTATCTAATTAGATCGTTATATCATGGAGCTAGAAGATGTTTGTAGTAGAAACTGGTAGCTAAGGTATTTGCAAAAACTGTTCGCAATATAGGCGATATACATATTATAGTTAGCCTTCGAGTTGCAGAGGTTAGATAGCAGTCGCAATATAGGCGATATACATATTATAGTTAGCCTTCGAGTTGCAGAGGTTAGATAGCAGTCGCAATATAGGCGATATACATATTATAGTTAGCCTTCGAGTTGCAGAGGTTAGATAGCAGTCGCAATATAGGCGATATACATATTATAGTTAGCCTTCGAGTTGCAGAGGTTAGATAGCAGTCGCAATATAGGCGATATACATATTATAGTTAGCCTTCGAGTTGCAGAGGTTAGATAGCAGTCGCAATATAGGCGATATACATATTATAGTTAGCCTTCGAGTTGCAGAGATTAGATAGCAGTCGCAATATAGGCGATATACATATTATAGTTAGCCTTCGAGTTGCAGAGGTTAGATAGCAGTCGCTCTGTGTAAAAACTTGGTTCCACGTCAAATCCCCTAGGTTAGGTAGCCCACCCCGACAGAGAATGGGATAAGGCAAGGAGAATAATGAGGTGGACATCAGAGGTTATTCGCATGAGTAATTCATATCACATACCATCTGGGATTCCGTGACTGAACTAAGAAGGTGTAAAAAAAAACAATATTTTGAGGAAACTGTTTTTTTTTTTAGTTTTTTCAAAAAATATAGGCCGTAATATGAAAAGAACGCCCTACCCATACAATATGTATCAGCCGACAGACTTTTGTGAGGGAGCTGCACAAAAAATCATGGTCTGACCTGTCAAAATAACTGAGTTTGATTTTTTACACCTTCGTACACAGATCACTTCCAATTCAAAAGCATAAGCATGTTCGTGCATATTTTTATAACATAAAAGAAAAAAAAGTCCTCATCACATTGACCTTTCAAACGAAACCACAAAGTAAAAAGAAAGAGTGGAAAGAGAATATGAAAAATGGAAAGGAGCGCGTATTGTCTTGCAAACAGCCGACCAACTTAATAGCCGCACTTGACGACGAGGATCGTTCAAGAAGTAAGCGTTAGCGAGAATTAAAAATAAAGGACTTTTTGTAAGATTTGCATTGTATTTTCGAAATGGTGCACCATGCAACTGATTGGTGGTTTTTGCTACGATATTTGAAGGAAGTGTTTTATATCATTCCTTGGTCTATATTTGTAGTAAATAGAACATAAATATCTTATTGCCTTTCCACTGTTTTATTATTTATTATTTTTTAGTATAAAGACATCTGCATCTTTCGTATTTTTTGTCTGGGGCTACATTTTTGCACTGTTGTACCCGCCTCCTACCCTATGTTCTAAACATCTATTTGAAAAATATATACGTAATACGTATTTAGCTTTTTTTACGTTTTTAATATCTTTATTTTCGCGTCGGTGTTCCACACAAAACGACAGAGAATATCTTTAACATAATACTTAGACGGTTTAATATGGGACGAGATATACTTACTTAATTGAATACTGTGAGTAGGTGCGAATAAATGACTCGGTCCCGCTCTCGTTTCCGCTTATGCCCTGCGCCGCTCGCACCGCATAACGCTGCGTGACGGAATTCGCCTCGCTCTACTTGCTCCAATTGTACCATTTGTCAGTTTCTAAGCAAATATTTCTAATAGCAACTTTACTTACCTACTGCAACGTACTATATATAGGGTCTTATAACACTTTTTATATTTTTAGTTTGGGATACAAAGTCGTCCAAAGACACGATGAATGATATCCATTTTTGCTTATTATATAGAATCTAAATAAGGATATTTTATTGTATACGATACGCAAAGACCCCTGGTATTATTAGTTAATACTCTTCTCCTGTGGAATGCTACAGGATTATACATCATTCGCTCAGATAGTGTCACGACCAGCGTAATTTTACCTTCATACACACACGTATACAAATCACGCCTATATCTCTGACAGGGTAGGCAGAGTGTTAACGTTCGTAACTTGACCTTCACGCTCGATACGATCTGACCAGGAGCAAGTTGTCTTACCGCGCTTTTTCTAATTTTATATAAAACCAATCTGACTGCAAAATGTGCGTAATATTCAAATATTTCCTTTATTGTTCATACCATATCTTATTTATATTCAAATACGAGTAATATTGCGAAGTTGTTACAGTTTTTTCTTACTAAAGTACTCATAAAACGCCTCATAATGATCACCCAAACTCCACTGCAAAACTCATATACTTAGTCTAGACCAGTTGATTACCTAAAAAGACTACTTATAACTTTATCAGCCACATTATCTTACTTTCTTTGCTCAGTTTATGTTTTTTTTCTGTATTTTTTGCTACAAATTGTGTTTAATGGTAATTTAAGTATCATTTTGCTTCTTAGTCTTTTTTCATTACCTTACCACTTCCGTACTTGCTCAGTTTTTATGAATATTTTACTTAAATATGTGGCTTTTATGTGAAATTGCCTCGTGTTTAGTTGCAAAAAATCGTACTAATATTATAAATGCGAAGGATTGTATGTCTACTTATTTATTACTCCTTCACGTAAAAAATACTAAACTAATTTTCATAAAATTTGGCACAAACATAGAAGGTAACTTTGATTAACACATAGTATAGCTTTTATCCCGAAAAACACACGCGGGCGGGAAACACAAGCAATTAAATAACTTCTAATTGCTTTCAAAGCATAATAAGATTCATGGAATGGCCATCAGATGAGATCGGCACCTCGTTCAAAGAGGTTTACTTTACATACAAGACAAAACAATCAAAAACCTGGCATTTGCATGATAAAGCTTGAACCTAGGATGAGCTGAAAGTTAGAATTCCTGGAGAAAAGTGACTGTCTAAGTAGCCAGGTAGTTTTCAATTTACATGGACATGTCTCCGAACATTGATAGGGTGCTGACCATAACACTGAATAATTACCCATCTCTTTCACATTTCTTGTGGGGCACCAAGTCGTCCAACCATCCGATGAACAAATTCCCGTAAAAAAATAAAGGATCATCATTTTTTGTTAATTTCACTGAAATGTAGTCGTGAGTTAGTATGTGAAGTCATTTAAGGGGAAATTTAATTAATTTTAAGATCTACATACGCTCTATCAGCATTTGGAGCCCCGTCTCTTACATCCTACATATACATAGGTGTTTTGTTTTCATCGCGTTTCCTCTCTTATGTGCACTGCTTCCATCTTGTGCTGCGTTTGCGTCATCAATCTTTATCATCCGTCTTGGATTCTTTAGTTTCGTATATCTAAAGGAAATTTTTCAGTTTCAGATACGAACTTAATGTTTCTTGATATAAAATGCTTATGTTTTACTCAACATCATATTTACTGAATGCTATTTTTATTTAGGTAATGAAAAACTTATTAAATCCTGTTTCAATATTTTGCCATCATTGTAAGTATGTCATTGTTTTAGTTTTCATTATTGCTATGGCATACAAATAAAATTTGAATTCAGATGGTTTTTTAATGTGACTTTATCTAGGATTCGGGCCAGGTTATCTTTCGGGTTGCAGAGGTCAGATAGCAGTCGCTCTGTGTAAAAACGTAGTTTCAAGTCAAATCCCCAGGTTAGGTAGCCGACCCCGACAGAGATCGAGATAAGGCAAGGAGAATGACATTGCTATTGGAGAACTAAATCATTTTAGTTCAGAACTACCGCAGTTTTAAAAGTTTTCCAATACGAAAATGCTTACATTTACAATACTCAAACTTACATGATCCTAAAACTAGCTATAGCAGTTATTAATCAGCATAAACAATGCACTTTTATGCATTAAGAATGTTAAGAAAATGCATTACGAAAGAGCATTTTCCTTCCAGTTGCAGAATAGTAAGCGGCCGATATCAATTAACAATAATTAAACGGAGCAGAGTATGAATTGAAATAGCTAAAACTTCCTTTTCTTGCGTTTAACAAGTTTACTACTAAAGTGTGTATTTTCATTGATTTCGTCTTTTTATTATCTAAAAAATATTATATAATACTTTGTTGGCTTATATTATTGTATTGATAACTACTTCACACTTTAAATTAGTAGGCATTTTTGCCCATTCTCGTCACAATTTTATTTCCAAGGTTTATTTTATTGAACTTCCCAAAAATGCCTGTAATAATCTTAAATAGCCTAAAATATTATCGGATACGATAAAAGTGTTTTCTGTTTCACGAGGTAAGAGAGCGGACCTCCATTTTTTTGTCGGTTCATATGCCTAAAACCGTTTCCTAAGTCTGACAATAACTTTTCTGAAAACCGAAGCAAGATCAGTTTATCCAAACGCTAAATAATCGCGAAAAACATACATACATACATACAGGTCAAACTAAGAACCTCATTTTTTAGAAGTCGTTCAAAAACTTACCTCCACCGCTTACCTGGCCATCCATTTGGCGGATGTCTCGGCTCATTCAATATTTCTGAGCGCTGCGACGTCGCAGCAAACATCATTAATTTCCCAGACCGCGCCTCGTTAACCATCGCACAAGTTGAAATCGCCACAGAAACTGGAATTCCGTGGATACTGCTTCCAATATTGTTTGGGACGTGATTTTGTATTTAAACTGTATCTCTCATTAGAAACTTACGCAATCGTATGTCTTACGAATTTGTACTACGAAATCGGCAATAATTACTTTCAAAGATGTTTCTATGTTTGATATTTCTAACATATAAAGTACTCGTAACGTACCAAACATTACGCTAGTAACAATGTAATATCATTGTTTGTTACTATTCATAATTAGGTCAGTCGTACCCGTAGACACTGGCTACGGCGTAGTATTCGTAGTGTGTAGACCAGATCGTTAGGACACGAATTTTGAAAACTCAGTTTCTCTATTATGGCAGTACTAAAATAAATGAACCATTTTGACACCAGGGTTTATCTGGTCGTCCCATACGACAGAAAGATTGCTGGCAGCTGTAGTAGGTAAGTATGTATTCCAAAATTAGTAGTATCATGGCAAAATGTATCCTTTTCGCTTCTACCCCACCTTAATTTATCAAAAGTTCAGCTAAAGCCGGTTTTAGCCAGAAATTGGCATGGTCGTTCCTCGGGCGAGGCATTAGTTTCATAATTCATGAAGAATGGGAGTTTCGCTTGCTTCGGAGTGCACACTGCAGCCGATGTTGAGGCTGGTTTACACGGAAACTTGTAACTTGTAAACTTTATAAAACTGGGCCATGATTTAGAAACTGCGGAATCTGCAGTATGACATTTTTTCTAGAAATTAAAGGGTAAGTAAGGGTCAAAGCAATATGATGGCTTGCTCACAACACTGTTTTTGTATTTCTTTTACTTCTACAGCCACAACAGTCCACTGCTGGACATAAGCCTCCCCTTCTTCTTTCGTGTGGGACACCGAATCGTCCAAAGACCCGATGAATCTAGTGTCAGAATTTTTCAACCGCCTTCTACAAGTAGCAGGCTACTGACATGGCCTCGCCTTATACGACTCCTCCTGCGTGGAAGTTGGTTTTAAAAATAATCCCGTAGCATCCCAAACGAACATTTCATTGAAATTCGGTTCATTATTGAAGGAGTAACAAACCAACAATCAAACATACAGACTATGGCATTTATAATATTAATTTGCTATATGACAGTAAAAACCAATTAATAAAAATTCTTTCAGATTACTACTTACCAAATAAACATCGTGAAACCCGCCTTACTTCAGTTCAAAACAACTATTATCAGACGCATTTCGTTTGCGCAGTCAAAGTAGTGCAACTAGAAAGTCTAATTGCTGGCAATAAGGTCCAAATATATTATTTAGCAGCGGTGGAGGACGCCGGCAAATCCATTAGTACCTAAATTAGTCTAAATACATAGTTTATAAGAGCTAATTTTGAATGCGTCCCCTTCTTCCATTATTCTGTAACGATCTTTGGCGTATTCCGTTTGGTAGAAAAGTCCTATTGACGGCAAATTTTACCAGATATTTCAAGTCCAACTATTAAAAAATCGAGTTTAAAATTATTGTTCCTACTTTATAAAAATATTTATTAGGGACATGTACGTTTTGTACGTGATATATATTTTATTCAAATGTGAAAACCACAAAATCTTTGATTTTGAATAGTACAGAAAAACATCCAAATATAATATGAAGTTATCCTCTCTCTCTTTTCTATTTTCGTGTGGGTCACCGATTCGTCCAACGTTCGTTACGCTAGTATCAACATAATATCATTGTAAATATACTAGCGGGCCGCCCAGCGGCTGCACCCGCTGCAACTCATTTTCCCGTAGGAATAAGATGTTTTCTCGGAAATAATAATAATAATAAAAACCTTTCTCTTAAAACACCCTATCTATTTTAAAGAATTGCGTCAAAATCCGTAGGCCAGTTTTAAATATAAACAATTTTTCATACATACAGACGCGAAAAGCGACCTCGCTTTACACCATGTTGTAATGAATCTACAATAAGCGTATTCTCAAAATTTATTTCAATTGTAACAGATCTTTTCTCAGTCTAAATTTACTAATCGCAAAATTGACTTGACCTATCTCTAATTTTAGCACACGACAGTTTGGTCCCCTGTGCACACAAAAACCCGGCAAATTGGTAATTTATCTGTACGACCCCGGCCACGAAGTAACCTTTTTGCAATACAGGTTACGTGGCACGCCTATACAGATGGCTCACTTAGTACGTTTACCTACAGGTTTCTCCAGCAGATCTTTAGAAACTTACAAAAAGTTCCGCACACAAATATTTTTTTATTGAAAAGAAGGAGGGAGGAAAATGGGTAGAGACAAGCAGTATGACTCTTGAGGCTTACATAATAAGTATTACGATTGCAGTGAGAACAGTAGAAATGCTAAAATTTTGATAACGGATTTTGATTTTTTATAAGTAAATAGTAAGAGTGAGGTCACTGGCGGAAAAAAGAAATGTATGGCGGTTGCTCCACCGACAAGAGCATGGCTTTTAAATAAAGAAGAATTAAGAGTGATCTTTCTGTAACCCTCTTTAATCTGTGGTCACAGTGCATCTAGCCTCGGCACTGCGCTAATGAAATCTGAACGAGCTGCATTTGTCTGCTCTGTGACTTTTAATGCGATGCTGATTGCAAGGGTAATCTGTTTTGTGTGGACTTTCTGTTTTTATACTGTGTCTCTTTGCCAATTAAGTTCAAATAAATTGAGAGCTTTATGAAGAGTCATTTAGAGGCCAAGTTACATAGATATATCACGTCTATATCCCTTGCAGAGTAAACAGAGCATAGCCGTTAAAATATGGTCGCTATCAGATGTTTCGTGTAACACTGTAGCGATAGGTTGTCAACATGTCGCCTAAATTTGTAATACACACGAAACCTTCCAATATCTTAGTTGCTACTCTATCTATAAAAAAAATGCATCAGAATTCTTCGTGTAGATTTCAATATTTAAGCAAATATACATTTACGCAGACGCAAGAAGCGACTTTGTTTTATACTATGTAATTAAAAACAAAAGCAAAGCAACGATATTATTATAATACACTTTGTACTTGCATACCTGTTAATAAATATGACATTGTTACGCAATGAAATAAACTTAACATTCACAATAACATTCTATTTCTAATCTTTGATAATATCATAATCTTTAATGTAATCAGACACCCATTGCGTGAATACAATTTTAAAGTGGGTCTCACACTTAACGTACAACGGAACGTTATTTTAGTGCCTCCGTAACGCATGCGTCTGTCAGATGCAATGAAATTTCTAATTTCTCATACTAAAAACTGACGTTGACGCAGCAGGTCCAATGCATGAACCTGCGTCAACGGATTCGTCTGTAGACGCATGCGTATGCGCGAAAAATGAGCAGCGTTGAGCATTAGGTGTGGGATTTGCCAAATTTTACTCATAATGATGACAAATGATACAGTAAGTAGATAGTTAAACTTAATAATCACACTTCATTTTAAAAGTAAGGTTAAAAATAATTGGTTTTACCTTTTTGGAATCAGGTCAGAATTTGTTTGTTTGTTCGATTTCTTTCACTATAAAGTGTTTCAAGGATGTTTACAAAAATTATTACAGCTATGATATTTCAAAAAACAACAGCACTAAATTATGTTTAAAAAAATAACTTATTTAAACAAAGCAGAAAAAACACGTTGCTCATATAAATTGGTTATGCACAAATAATGAAAAAACTCTGTTAATTTCATTATCATTAATAAAAATATCCCTAAAAATGAACCGTCTAAGATATAGCCATTCACACATTGTACCTGGTTGGTAGAAAAAATGTCCATACAACACCGTTTATCTTAATTTTAATCTAAAGCATGGTAGCGACCTTATTGTTACGCGCACAGAGTTACCTGCCACTCAGAGACTGCTGATTAATTATTCAATTATTAATTCGCATAAAAGCACTTATTAATATGTCGTGCTTCACAGCAGTAGGCGGAAATCACACTGGACGTCTGTTGCTGCGCGTTCTTAGCGCATGCGTCTGTCAGGTACAAGGAAATTTTGAATTCCCAATGCTAAAAAATAGTTTTAACGCATGAGCTTGTGATTTTTGACAGACGCATCGAACAGCGCAAGCTCATGCATTGCTCTTGTGCTAACGTCTTTGTAATGCAGATGTGCTAGAAGCGCAGCGACGGACGTCAAATGTGATTCCCGCCATTTCGTGTAAATAAATGAATAATACTCCCAGTCAAGTGTGACATCGCTTCCAAACATTGCGTAAGTTATTGTTAAGTAATTTTAGTTGGCATTGCGTGACACTAGCTTGACAGTTGTAATCTGTGACGTCACACCCACGCGAAAACGGCGCGACCGGTTCGTTACGGAGGAGTATTTGCAATTGTAAATACGTAGTCATTAAAGTGTGTGATTGTGCGTCGTAAAAGTTTGTTTATGTAAAACATAATGAGTTGATGAATTTTTTGATGAGGATGTTGTAACTTTTTAATACTTCATAACGACAACATGGTATCTTTTTCTAGGAAGGTAACGTTACATACAGAGGCTTGAAATACAAAGTGTGGAATGGTGGAGTTACCCATTGTAGGTTGGTATTTGGAAATGTGAAAGAGCATCATCTAGCTTACAACCCGCAAAACCTGAGCAATCACATGGTAAAAATAGGATACCGTCCCTTCCGACGTGCCCTAGGAGAGACCTATGTACAGCAGTGGACTGCAATAGGGTTATGTAATCACGTGATGTGAACCAATTCAAACTCTTTCTAGGATTTTTCAAGAAAAGATTTAGTTCATGCATCCCATGTTTTGATCCACATCTCAATAGTTGTTTACTTAGTAAAAATTGCATACAAAATCCAAATTGGTTTTCAATAATAAAATTTAGATATTCTTAATCTCAAATGTGGGCATTGATAGGGTACAATAAAAGTGAAAGTTTTGTGTATAGGTCGGTGATTATACGCCACCAGCGCCACCTACAGGCAAACATTTAATTGACGGTCTATCGGCTGATGACCGTAAATTATGGGCTATTAGAAAAGCGATAGTTTATTAGTTATTAGCCCGTGTTTGAACGCGTGGTCAGCGGTTATCAATTATCGGTGTTTTGAGGCTTTGGTTTTTAGGAAGAGTGTCGTCATATATTATGTCACGATCCCAGTAGGCAGTTTCAAAAACTGGAGTCATCCAAGCCATTGCGTCGTTTGTCAAAATATTGACTCACTCAGTAAAAACACAGACTGACATCTACAAATCAATGAAAAATCAGGCTTTTGCTTTCTTTCATGTGGTAAACCGACATTGAAACGACCCGAAATTTCTGACATAAAAAAAATGTACCAGTTACCAAACTATCAAGTTAATTTAAAATATGTTACATGTTAACACAAAACTCAATTCTAAACAATTCAATGACACTTTAATACCGTCAATCAATCAGTGCAATAAAACATCTAATTAAGTAATTACTACAACAGACATCGCAGCCTCTGTGTTGCGGGCTGCTCTGCGCGTTTCGTCCGCTCCTTTTCCTTTCATTTGGCCTTGCGGTCAGCGGCGCGCGCGCACTGCTACTCAAACCACGTTTGAACCGATTTTTAAAAAGGAGATTGTTAAATTGATCCATATGTTTGTCACATTTCCAGAATTTTTAAATTGTTGTAAGCAAATATCGATGATTTGAGAAGTTTATATGTATGAATTTGTAATTAATCTTCTTACTCATCATAAACCGATTAAAAGCTATGAATGACAATACTTTTCATTCGGTTTAAACTTCAAAAATTGAAAAAGATGCTTTTCATATTTCTTACTTCGGCACAATATCACATAAAGTTTAACAATGCCCCGCTAGGTGCACTAATAGCTCATTTTAGGGAATGAAACTACAAATTAGCAGGTGGTTTGATTTTATACTTTTTGTTGATACTCTAATCGGCTGATAAGATGTGGGAGTGCGTGTCTCTGGGGTACAACGCGGCGTCATTACTCTGTCATATCTATCTTACGAGTATAAGCTGGAAGACCATTGCTTGTTCGTTGGTAAATAATGTTGTAAAATAGTAGTTGTTACAGTATCGGAGGATTCGGAGGTTGTATTGCTTTATTGTATTGCCCTTGGGTAGGTGAAGGTTGTAACACAAAATTGTTGTACATATATATATATATATATGACTGCCATAGATAACAAAATAGCTTTTCACGTTCAAATTAAACCAAAAGAAGGTGAAGCAGAACCTACAAATATGGTATAATATGGTCTCGCATAGCCCTCCATTAGAAGTCCTTGTATCAGGGTGTTATGGAAAACACAAGAGCATATTCAAAGGACCAAAAATATAAAGGTATTCAAACTCAGTAGATACTCCAACACCTACTCAACCGGGAACCTATATATAAATCGGGATTTTCTTTGAATAATAAGCACCTAAATAATCTCTGATTCGCTGAACCGTTTTTGAAGAGTTAGTGGACTTAGGGCGTGTAGATCAAGCTTGTCTCATTTGTCAGATGACAAGCTTGACTCTATTTGAAATCTGATGCTATTTTCGCTCGAGTTGGCTATAATATAATGATATGAAAATGTTTTTGGTGGGATACATTTATGTTATTACAAGACAAAGGTCTAGAAATAAAATTCAATCTTAGACAACTGTTACGCAAAAACTACGTTAATATAACCTATGAAAACCTCTTTATCTCGTTTTTAACCTATCAGAACACTTAAGCTCCTTTTACACCGAGATTATAAGCTCGGAACCCGGCGCATGAGCCGGTCATAAATAACCCTCAGTGCACCGATGAGACTTTATGCCAATGCTGACGGTACACACGTACGGTCAGAAACTACGGACGCGTATTTTTGAGTAAAATCTGGAAATGTTGTCTGACGGATTTGATATATGGGAGCAGATGTTTTGTAAAAGTAGAGCTATTTTTATCTTGTAATACATACGTATAGTAAAATCTCGTCCAGTTTTTAACCCTGGACAATATTTCTATGAATTTCGCTATAATTTGTGATGCCGTGTTTGAATATGATGATGGACGGGACTCGGGATATTCTATGATTTTTAACGACAGTCTGACAACCTGTCCCTTTCTATAGAAAAATACAGTTTTTGGAACGGCATAAAATAATAATTTTTCGTTCGTTAGAACGGCGACCGACGACCATATTTTAACACATCCACACAGCCTTACTAAAAATTGCTTTGTTATGCTTTAAATTAAAATTCTCCCATTATCCTTTCCCTCCTTTTCTAGTTTATTTGCGTTCCCTCCCCCCAATTCCTCCTCTCGCCCCCCCAATCCCCTCTTCCCCCCCCCCCCCCCAGTTCCAGCTTGTGATAATAGTGATTTCAAATTAAAACAGCCGCGGGGCAGGTCCTTATTCACACAAGCCTTTGCTTTATTCCTCTAGTATTTTTCATTATACTTCATTCGCTTACATAGTGTCACGACCAGCTTAACTGTCAGTACGCGCCCGTACGTGCGTGTATGAGCATTGAGGTCAAGTTACGCTGGTCGCGACACTAAGCGACTGAGCTATATGAATTGTGATTATCCTTTCATGGTGGTTTTTTACTTTAAACATTGGAAAACTTTATGAGGTTATTTACATAACTATGTTTATTTATATTTTGTTCACATAAATATGCTAAACTAGCTGGTGCCCGCGAACTTCGTTTCGCCATAACATATCTTCCATCATTTATCAGCTATATATAGGACGACCACTGCTAAACATAGGCCTCTAAGAACCATAAAATAATATTAGCCAATATTAAATTGTTGGTAGGTAGGTACCAGAAAACTTGGTTTCTCAGACTATATGTAAGTAATTTAAAAAACTGTTAAATCGTAAAATTTCAATTTCCACATGCAAGAAAGAGTAAGAAAACGGTGGTTGGTTTATAGTGTTTAGTCTTTTAGAATCCCTAAAGGTTCAGTTTCTTGAAGTCGTCTTTCCCTGCTACGATTTTTTAGCTTTCCAGTTCTCTTCCCTATATCTTCAACTTTCCGCCTCTTATGCCATTTTTAGCAGATTTTTTAAAACCGTGCAATATTTACTTCCAAGAGTATTAATTCCGTGAAGTAGACTGATGCTACATTTCTTGACATTGTGATGGAAGACTGAAGACCGAGTTCATGAGTGTGAATAAATAAAAACAAAAGCAAGTAATCATACTACTAATCCTATCCTATCCTACTTCCTACTAATAATATAAATAAAAAAGTTTATATGTTTGTTTGTTACTCCTTCACGCAAAAACTGTTTAACTGATATTCATGAAATTGAACACAGACATAAAGGAGGTAAGTTGGATTAACGCATAGGAAAGTTTTCTTCGCGAAAAAATGTTCCTGTGTGATGCCATGACCGATTTCCACACGGGCGGAGCCGCGGCTAGGGTTACGTTTAATTAAGTACCTAAGGCTATTTAATTAAGGTCGTGTGCTGCCGGCAAAGTAGAATAGCACCTCTCTTGCCGTGGGAGTCGTAAGAATCAACCGAGGGAGAAACCTGACCAAGACCGGCGGCCCTGGAGAAGGACAACAGAATCTACATTGAAACCCGGAACGGAGTCTTTGTTAGACGCGTGTGACAGAGGTCTATCCTGCAGTCAATTTGGCTCCGCACGTATCGACTCGCAGTTCCTGTGGTGTCAGTCAGGGAGCCCGAGAGAGTGGCGCAGGTCTTGAGCAACCCTGCGTTTTCCAAAAAACGTTGTCTGTGGAAAATCGGCTTATACCTATAGCCACGAAAAGTCTTATCTCAGATACTGATTTGATCGTCTGGCACAAACGTATAAAATATAACTTTCGTCAGGAAAATTTTACAGAAATATGGAAAAATGTATCTTCTATATAAAATGTACCAGCCGGTTGAGTCACTTTGTGTGGGAAGTCCAATTTTTATTAGTATTTCCAAAGAATATTTCAGAAAAAAGTTGTCGCTCCCTGAAAATAATGTAGCTGTATTGTCGGCAAAACCTATAACATACTGCATGTACCAGACAAACATTGGCTAAATAGCCTTAACCAAATTAGCGAAAAAATTTAAAAACAAAAAAGATATTGCAATTTTCCCGCGTAGATTACGCACAAAGAAAACGATTCCTATATGAAGTTTGTATCGTCTGGCCACGCAACTTGCACGTCTTGCACCACGGAACTTTTGTTTTCGAGGGTAATAATTATTGAATTATTAAAAGTGAAAATTATTCCAATATTAAAGAGATATTTTTGTAGTCGTCGACATATTCATACATTTTAGTTTCCTTGTCGTAATCATGAGCAATAATTCGACAAACTCATTTGTTGAGGTTATAAAAATACAGATTAAAAATATAAATACGGCCTCATATTTTTTTTTCTTCCTGTGCGCTTTTTCAAAGCGACACAATACGTGCTGGCCAGTTCGAAATTTGAAATAATCTCAGGTCCAATTAGCCCATACACATCCTTTTACTACGCGCCACTATGAAATTCTCATGACCTACAAACTTATTTTATGTGTAGCAACCAACCCCCCTTTTAGGGGTATGTTTTTTTTAAGCCTATAACCTGGTCGGTGAATTACTTGACATTTTGGTACAATTTGATTCAAAATCCGTTCGGTCGTTTTCGCGTGATGCTTCCGCATATACACAAACAAACACAAACATCGTACAAAACTCATTCATAGATGTCGCCACACGTCTTTTAAAACGCGCTATCGTTGTGTTTTCTCAAAACTATATAGGGTCACTGAACACTGACTTGTTACTGTCTTATTATATGTATAGATAGATAGATAGATGTATAGATGCATAAAACTTTTAAAAAGCAGGACATCAACCTACCTATCCATTTCAAGGACCAACTTTAGCTGGTATGTTAAGCAATTACTAAGGAAAACCAGTTTAATTTAGTCCTTTAAAATAATGTGTTGTTGTACGTATTGAATCGTAGCTGTCAGTCAGCGTAGCAAATGTTTACGGTTGCTACGCCGTAGAATGTGAAACGGAAATTACTTTCAAAAAAACAATCTTTAATCTTTGCCCTAGCAACGGATTTATCAAGTCAATTGCATGAATTAAGCAAACTACTTATCAAAACCACAAACTACTTATACATACGTACATGTATCACGCCTTTATCCCATGCGGGGTAGGCGAACTACTTCTGAAACAATTAAAATAAAATAAATTACCTGTCAAGGGAAAAAGTCATGATTGGTGTATGTAATACCTCTGCTATATACACAGCAAACATTCCAAACAAAATTTCAAAAACCCATCCTTTAATTACGCAGCCGAAAACAAACTGCAAAACTAGTGGAAAAGCCCCTCGAAACTGCGGCGGAACTAAAAGTCCCGGCAAAGGACGCCAGTTGACGAACTCGGCGGTTTTTTACGTTTATTTATTTGAAGCGTACTCGTCGAGGCCCTACAGATGAAGCTTGTTATGAGAACTAAGTAAGTTCTTGTTTTTTTGCGTTTACCTGTAGATTATGACCTGAAGGCTTATGATGTGTACCTTGGAGAGACTTATCTCACGTGTGAGACTTCAGACATGTGAAATCATATGGGTTTTATCAAAACAAGTGAAATATTTCAAAAAAAATTATATACTACTTATGCTAAATCCATTTGTAAAATTTTATTCAGTTTACTTTTGTCACAAGTTAAAAACTAACATTATATGCTCAATCAATTCGGATAGTCAACTTTTTAAATAAACTTCCACAAAATCATATACTTTATGGAGAAAATGTTTGTTTGTTTATATCTAATGGATAATGCGATATTCCTAGACCAATTCCAAATCAATTAAAAACTTTATAAAAGCTTCAAAATCCTTGGGTCTTAGATTGAGTAAAAGAAGTCTAAAAAATGGCTTTTTGACGGGAACATTGTTAAGCACTAAGATTTAGCAGTGAAAACAAAAGGAATTTAGTATTTTCTATACCAGTAACATCTGGCTCACAGCACGTCCTGGGGCGTGTTTTAGAAGCGCATGTGCTGGAGATTAACTGCTGGAAGCCCTCGCCTGAGACACGCGCCAGCAGTTACTCTACTTCGGCAGCCTTTGATAAACTATTCTCATGACACAAGAATATTTGTTGGAAACTGTAGGAAGCTGGAACGTAAATAAATCTAAGTTCAGACATATAGATATTTGCATATGGTAAATATATTTACAGCCAGCTAAGAGAAAGGAGAAAGAGAGAGAGAGATTCAGATTAAGATACTATCAGCACGAAGGTTAAAGTTACAGATATAAACGCTTTCCTACAAACGCTGAGCTACATGTCAAACTCTACTTTTTTCTTCAAAGACCAAACAAAGGTCAAAGTATTATAAAAATAGATTTATTGACTTCCCGTACGAAATGTTGGGACGCTTAATAGTTACTAGCGTTGTGAATTTTTTTATCATTCTTTAAAAGCCTTTGTTTTTGTTCATCACCCTGTATATTAAACGTGTTATTGTTTGTTTGTTGCAGTGGCCACCCAGATTGCTGCGGTGGACGGTGACCATCGTGCTGGTCATAGCAGTCCTTGCACCCACCACAGATTCCACAAGTCAGTATAACAGTCATCTCTATATTTTTATGTAGAAAATCGAGTTGTCTAACGACTCGATGAACCCTGAGAGCAGTTTCGTACTACATCCGATCCGAATTCGATCCGAACCCGTGAAATACAGGTTACATATTATAATCGGTTGACGGATCTTGTTCATATTAATATCAATAGAAATAGTTCTACGGCTACTACGGACCATATTTTCACGGATTCGGATCGGATTCGGATCGGAAGTTTTGCGGAACCGCTCTCATGGTAGTTTTCCAACGACCTGTACAAGTAGCAGGCCTCTGACGGTCGTGTAACGACCGCCGTCTAAGTAATCATAGACAGTAACCGGGACCGACGTCGCGCATTGTGGGCTCATTTTTTTTCCTTGGAATGGATGTTAGATAATAGAAAACCTTTAACTATATTATCCTTTGCAGATTTCTTCACCTAGCTGTGTAGGATTCCAAGTCAACGATTCACCTCATAAACACTTGTGTCCAAAGTTTTTGAATTACTTACAATTACAGCCTTTTGAAATGGTTTTACATAACAGCTGCTAGCCAAACAACTGGGACCGACAAAGGCTTATAAAGCTCTCAAAAGCATAGAGCCATCTTTAGAGCAATAAAGTGATTTCGTCTGTAACATCCGCAGAGACGCATAAAGGAAATGATGGAAATACGTGTCTTGCCGTTATACAAGGGAAATTTTATCTCAAAAAGAGTAAGCTAGCGAGGTTTTCACGCCCGTGCAACGAAATGTTTTTGCCAAAAACAAGCGTTTTAGATAAATCAGCATGCAATACATCCGTCTTTCTATACAACACATTCATCAAGAAATAATAAAGTGGATGAGACCGGTTGCAAACTTGATCATCTGGTTTGATTTTAAAATAATTAGAGCACGGAAACTATAAAATAAATCGTTCTGATTCGCGATTAATGATTGTAATAAAACGAATATCAACATATTAGTGTGCAAAACTGGATTAGCGCTAATCAAAAGTAGATGATTATGCAATCTATGATACAAGATACAAGTAAGACTAGTACTACAAAGTAATTTAGACTTATTTGACAGGTCCTCATTATGTCAAACATGTAACAGAACGTAGTGAATGTTTTGGAATCAAATAAATTGTGGTATTATCGTCAATAAATCTCGCGAACAGTTTGGACGCAACATGTTCCATTGTGTCACCAAAGTCCACATTCGAGTTTCCGAAAAAAAATGCAAAAAAAAATAACGCATGCTTTTAAAATATATCTCCTGTTTTTGGTGATTTACAGCTACGGAAAATTGGCTGACGTCTGTTTTTTTTAATTGGAAATACAACGTCAGGTTGATAGTAAACGAATTTTCGCTGAATTTAAAAACCTTTTTTAGCACGCACGGTTGGTAATTGCTATCAGTGAGGTTTAGTATAAAATAAAATATTTACTATCAGTTTATAGTCTATACTGAATGCCAATGCTTCGGTAAAAGTGCGTCGGTGGCCAGGTACACACCGGTCTTACAATCGTGAGACCCGAGTTCGATCCCCGCCATGGAAAATGTGTTTTTACTCATGTACATTTACCGACGACTGCTCTTATGCTGAAAGAAAAACATTGTGATAAAACCCACATTCAAATAAAAATTTGAATTCAGATAATATTTCAATGTGATTTAAACTAGGACTCAGCCCGGATTAGCCTTTGGGTTGCAAGGATCATATGGCAGACGCTCTGTGTAAAAACTTGGTTGCCACGTCAAATCTCCTAGGGTAGGTAGCCGACCCCGACAGAGAAACAGGATAAGGCAAGGAGGATGAGTGGTGTACCCCAATGCTGGACTAAAGCCTCCCATTCCAAAATAAAATACTTGAAACAAACTGTACAATATTACACCTTTAGGATACCTCACACGTACTCACACTAAATTCTTTCCAAAACATATCGTCTCCAAAACACTCTCTCACATCCAGACTAATCTCAACCTTAAGGTTGCTTTCTTTAAAGTTCTTTTTCAAACCATATGCTCTGGTATCAGTTCCAACGTGTCCCTGATGTGCATTTGAATTCAAAATGTACCGTAGATTTTATTACTCGGCACAGATTGGAAAATAGTGGAACTAGTAGAGGGGGGAATTTACTCAGCAATAAAATAAGGAACAGAAGACTGGCGACTGTGGGAAGCCAGGAACGCTATTTTTGAATATTTGCTTGCGAAAACCTGCTACGGATTTACACATACCGTACTAAAAGTATACATACAACTGACATTAAGAAAAGAAATAGGACTTCCGTGTACGATTTCAGGAATCACCAGTTTTAGAAATCGAACTGGAGCTTAATTTCTGAAAAGGAGTAATTGGATTTTTCTACAGGCCAACAACCTGTCTCTACAGTGATACATAAATCATCTGAAAGGACCCTGAATATTTCTCAGACGTGGCGATAGTGACCCTATTACAAGGGTCATTAGTGCTCTGCCTACCGCTGTAAGGGAAATAGGCGTGATACATTATATGTGTGCGCGCGCGTGTGTGTGCGTGTGTGTGTGTGTGTGTGTGTGTGTGTGTGTGTGTGTGTGTGTGTGTGGAGACTACCATTTATTTGATGTCAGGGGGTTAAAGGTATGTGTGAATTTATTAATGTATGAGTGTATAGATTTGTGTAGTAGAATATGCGATACGAGCACAGCCAGTAGCAAAGTTCAGCATGCGAAAATTCAGAAATAGACCTCTACGTCCTATGAACTGGAATAGCAAAGCGAAAAAATCTTGTGTGGTTTGAAGGATGTAAAACTCTAATAGAATTCCGGTGGAACGTGGAATTAGATTTCGGAATTCTTGACGAAGTTTTACTGGCGGTAGCTTTATGTTTTTTGCGGGATTTAATTTTCGTTTTCGGTGACTGCAGCGGGATTGATTTGGTATTTTTTGTTCCACAAAACTCTCGCTTTTGTTTTCAAATCTCTTGACCTAATCAATCTTGTCCAACCTTAGAAAATGATCTTATCCATAATGAGACATTTATTGATTTATCTAAAAAAATATTTTACACTAAAAGCAGACACAGGACAAGTAGACACATAAAAAAGACAAAACATATGTATTGCTTATTTCTAGTAGTAACGACATATATTCAATGAAACGAATCGGGATCTCGGAAACGGCTCCAACAGTTTTCACGATATTTCGTATGCAGGGTGGTTTCTAAGGGGCATTAAATCAAAGTTTAAAAAAAAAATTCTTTAACCAGATTTTTTGCACTTTTGGATTCGTAAAAATCCGATCGAGCCCGTTTCTCCAGCTGGTTTATTACAAAAATATTACCACTTTATCTGTCTTCCTAATGCTGAGCTCCGGAAACCACGTATTTACTACCCACTAGGTAGGCGTAGTGGTAAGGAAGTGGAAAGTTGTTTGACAGCTCTTTACAACTTGCTCGCATACAAGCAAAGAGTAGAAGGTCACTTTTACAACGCTTTGTCGAACCTTGGAAGTGAGGAAGGAAGCTTTTGTTGTAAGTTAGTTGGAACAGATGGTAAAGCAGGCTTTTCAAAGGAAACGTAGGTAAATTGTATACTACGAAAGTAAGCTGAGCAAGTAATTGATCTGATTCAAAACTGAATATATCTTGGAAGACGATATCACTTCAGTAACAAAGAATATATAAATTAAGATTAAACGCCAAAAAAAATTAAATGACAAACAAGTTCGTGGTGGTAAAATTAAATCTCAGGGTTATCCAAGTGTATTTCAAGATTAGTTTTCTGCTACTTTTTCAATTATGAATGTCCGAACTAGCATAATATCTATTTATATCTACTAGAGTCCTACTCAATCACAAAATTTCCTCACCAGATGTCCGGCGAAGACTCCGGAAACCCACCAGCACCAAGTCAGTCTCCACATCAGTCACATCCAGCGTCTCCAGATCCTCAGACCAGATCATCTCGGCCAGCGTGAACCGGCCCAAGATCAGGGGCAGACCCAGCATTGCTAGCCGCAAGTCCTCAGCAGCCATTGACAACTCTGTTGGTACTGAGGACCACAAGGATAAGGATGGATACAAGGTAAGCTAAACCATGTTGTTATCGTCATTCAATAGATGGCACCACAAGGTTTCTGAAACGCGCTCGTAGTTCGTTCGTATTGCTCTGACTGAACAAACAAAGCTTTGTCTATGCCGCCTTCTTATCAGTGCGTATTCTGCGCCGTCACGTTAAAGTACTGTTTTTTTGTAAAATTATATAGCTTTCTTGATTTACCTAGGCGCCATAGTCAGATTGATCGATGATATATGACGAATCCAATAGATTATAATAACATCACGAAAACGAATCTGTTCTTTGAACTCGGTTTTCATATGAAAATTACTTGGTTCTTAATCTGGCCTTCATTTTAAAAAATCATTGGCACTAAACTATTGGTTTGTATTACCAACAACTTTACGTATTGAATTTATTCAGTGTAAAATATTTGAAGGCACTTTCATAACACTATTTTTCACATCTTCTGTTCAATTCACGTCATGGAACTTTGCTATGCAAATAAGGAGAAAATATGATTCACACCGGATCCGACTTTGCCAGTCATGTTAGTAAACTTACATTTTCCTTGGACACGTTCAGAAAGTACGGAAAGATAGTGGTCTAAGTAGCGAACCTTGTGGGACCTAGATACAAACCTATCTACACCTCGTCTTATCAAAGAAAGTGCGGTTTTCAACCTAAAGCTTAGGACATAGGTGTGATATATGGCTGTGATAATGGCAAAGTAAAGTTGGTCGAAGTAAACGCGGATATGGTCGGAGCTTTTAAAAGAGAAGTTGTCGGCCTTCAAAATGCGTTCGCGTATTGAGTGGTCGCGATTCTTTTCAATCTAATCGTGATATCAAAGCGTTCTGTAGAATGAAATCTTCTGTTTGACCATAGAGAATGAAAACTTTTGTGTCTGATATAAAGGGTAATCGATCAGCGGGAGTTTCATGGTCTTTATCCAGTAATATTTTTTATTTATTGTTTAGTTGAAATAATAATTGAAAATGACAGTGGTCAAGTGGTTGGGACACCGATCTTACTATCGCAAGACACGAGTTCGATCCCCACCATGGACCAATTCGTTTTTACGCACGTACATTAATTATTGACTGCTCTTACGCTGAAGGAAAAACATCGTAATGAAACCCACATTCAAATAAAATATGAATTCCGATGATATTTGAATGTGAATTAACCTATGATTCAGGCCATGTTTGCCTTCGGGTTGCAGAGGTCAGATGACAGTTGCTCTATGTTAAAACTAGGAGTCACGTAAAATTACCTAGGCTAGGTAGCCGACCCCGACAGAAAACGGGATAAGGCAAGAAGAATGATGTAACACACCGCCGCAAAATTTTTTTTTACATCTTGCTAATTTGATTGTCTTGTCCTAAGTATAGGTTACGAACTTTAGTTTTTTAATTATTTCCTCGACATAACATTCCACTTTCTTCCCCCAGATCGTCTGCTACTACACGAACTGGTCTCAATACCGGACGAAGATCGGCAAGTTCCTCCCCGAAGACATCCAGCCAGACCTCTGCACCCACATCATCTTCGCCTTCGGGTGGCTGAAGAAGGGAAAGCTCAGCTCCTTCGAGTCCAACGATGAGACGAAAGATGGCAAGACAGGACTGTACGACAGAATCAATGCGTTGAAGAAGGCTAACCCTAAGTTGAAGACGCTTTTGGCTATTGGTAAGTAACAGCAGACCAGGATCATGGAGAAGGTCGTGCGGTAGACTCTTGCTACCAACCTGGCTCTGCACGTATCGTGGTACCTGTAAGTCAGCCACGCAGACCGAGAGGGTGGCGCAGGTCCTGGGAAACCCTTTCCATAGATGCGTCCTAGGCAACGCCGTGTCTGTGCTCTTGCCTCAGACACTGATTAAATCGTCTGTCACAGCCGTACGAGGCCAATGATGGTTTGAATAAAGTTGGTATCGCAATTTTATCCCACGTCTTTTAAAATAGGAAAGACGATGCTGGCTATTGTTACAATCATTATTTCGATTCCTGGAACTCTGATGTACAAGGTACATGCAAAGAAATTGGCCTCATTATAAAACGAAATTCACCGTAATTTAAAACAAGAAACCAGCATTACCTTCTCCCTTCGGCCTACATCATTAATTACCAGCATGTTTACCGTAAGTCATAATGCCTGCTTGGAGCCCACCTCGCGCAAATATTAGCCACGTTATTTATACAAACAATGTTGAAAATACATACATACTTACTGTGTACATATATAGCGACATACAGGATGTGATTCAATAAAAAGTACCGAAATTATCTATATTTAAAAAAAACATAAAATAGTAACAATAAACATTATCTCAGTAACTAACCCCGTAACCTACGTCACTGAAACTAATTAAACCAATTAATAACTTGCTGAATGAAGATACTTCTATATGCATGCTCAAAATTACATTACGTTCCATATATCACGCCTTTATCCCTTGCGGGGTAGGCAGAGCGTTAAAAGCCGTAAAATTACGGCCACCATCGCCACGACTAACATTTTTGAGGATTGTTTTCCAAGAAAACATGTGTATCACTATAGTGACAGGTTGTCAGCCTGTCGCCTAAAAATTGTAATCCACCAATACTTTCGAGTCCCTTGGTCGCCTCTTACGACACCCGCGGAAAGGATATGGGGTGATGCTATTCTAAGCCGACATCACACGGCACTATGGTCAACTGTATGCTAATATCAAAAATAATACCACCTTCAGAAATAAAAGAACCAAAGTTGAGAGCCAAATAGTTTTTGTCATCCTCGAAATATTTTGTCAATTTATCTATACATATACGTATAATAAAGCTCAAGAGGACCGAAAGTCTGTACATACAAGATATCCAAAAAAAAATTGTTTCGTGATACTTAATATTGATAACAAAACACGTTTCTGCAATTTTTTTAATTTTTGTCTGTTTGGATGTTTAGTTGTTTAGATGTTTAGATGTTTGAATGTTTGTTTGTGGATATGCGGAAGCATCACGCGAAAACGACCGAACGGATTTTGATGCAATTTGTACCAAAGTGTCAAGTAAATCACCGACCAGGTTATAGGCTAAAAAAAACATACCCCTAAAAGGGGGGTTGGCTGCTACACATAAAATAAGTTTGTAAATCACGTAAATTTCATAGTTCCGCGTAGTAAAAAGATGTGTATGGGCTTATTGGACCAGAGATTGATTTCAAATTTCGAACTGGCCAGCACGAATTGTGTCACTTTGAATAAGCGCGCAGAAAGAAAAATAACATGAGGCCGTATTTATATTTTTAATCTATATTTTTATAACCTCAATAAATGAGTTTGTCGAATTATTACTCAATGTTACGACAAGAAAAGTAAAATCTACGAATATGTCTACGACTACAAAAATATCTCTTTAATATTGGAATAATTTTAACTTTTAATAATTCAATATTTTTTACACTCAAAAACAAAAGTTCTGTGGTACGAAAGACGTGTAAGTTGCATACCAGACGATACAATATTTATTTATGGATCATTTTCTTGGTGCGTAATCTACTATTTGCCGCGGGAAAATTGCAATAGCTTCAAAGCAAAAGTTTGTGTGAAGGGATATCCTTATTTTTGCCGCTCCAACCATGGTTAAAATGGCTCAGCGGGAGTGGATCTGCATAAGATGTAAGTCGACCAGCGAAGTTTTAAGACCAGAAAATTTTTTGTTTTTAAAATTTTCTTGCTAATTTTGTTAAGGCTATTCTTTATATCTACGTTACTAGCCAATGTTGGTCTGTTACATACTGTTATTATATGTTTAGCCGACAATACCAACATTATTTTCAGGGTGCGCAAACTTTTTTCTGAAACATTAATTCAAATTATGAATAAAAATTGGACTACTCATACAAATTGACTCGATGGGCTGGTACATTTTCTATGGAAGATATTTTTTTTCCATATGTTCTGTAAAATTTTCCTTACGAAAGTTGTTCAGTTTTATGAGTCATTATCATCGGTCTCAAAGCCTCATACGTCTGTGCCAGACGATCCAATCAGTGTCTCAGATAAGGCTTTTCGTGGCTATAGGTATAAATCGATTTGGAAAACGCCGGATTGCCCAAAACAAGGCCACTCTCTCGGTCTCCTTGGCTGACTCCACAGGAACGACGAGTCGATACATGCGGAGCCAAGTTGGCTGTGTCACACGCGCCTGACAGAGATCCCGTTCCGGGTCTGAATGTAGACTCTGTTGTCCTTCTCCAGGGCCGGTCTTGGGTCGGGTTTCTCCCTCGGTTGATTCTTACGACGCGACCCCCACGGGAAAAGAGGAGTTATTCTACTCTGCCGGCAGCATGCGGTCTTAATTAAATAGCCTTAGGTACTTAATTAAATGTAACCCTAGCCGCGGCTCCGCCCGTATGGAATTCGGTCATCCCGTGGCATCGCACAGGAACTTTTTTTACGATAAAAACTTTCCTATGTGTTAGTACAAGTTACCCCTTTTATGTCTGTGCCCATACATACATACATACATACATATATCACGCCTTTATCCCTTGCGGGGTAGGCAGAGCGTTAACGGCCGTAAGAACACGGTTGCTATCGCCACGTCTGACATTTTTGAGGATTGTTTTCCAAGGTTGTTCAAGAAAACATGTGTATCACTATAGTGACAGATTGTCAGCCTGTCGCCTAAAAATTGTAAGACACCAATACCCTCGAGTCCCTTAGTCGCCTCTTACGACACCCGCGGGAAGGATGTGGGGTGATGCTATTCTAAGCCGGCATCACACATCATCTGTGCCCAATTTCATGAAAATCAGTTCAGCAATTTTTGCGTGAAGGAGTAACAAACAAATCTTTTGTATTAATATATTAGTAGGAAGTAGGATAGGATAGGATTTGTAGTAGGATTACTTGGTTTTTAATAAGCTTATGTTTTATTTATTCACACTCATGAACTCGGTCTTTATTCATCCATCACAGTGTTAAGAGATGTGGCATCAGTCTACTTCACGGAATTGATACCTTTGGAAGTAAACGCACGGTTTTAAAAAATCTGCTAAAATGAACTGGAAAGCGAGGATTTGGAACAGGGAGTGACTAATCTGTAACCTGATTCAGCAAATTCAACCTACAGGCTTCAAAAAGACCAAACATATATAAAAGAACCACCGTTTACTTACTCTTTTTTGCATGTGGAAATTGTAAATTTAGGATTTAACAGTTTTTTTAAATTACATATAAAGTGTAAAAAAATTAGCTGCAAATATTTTAAGGGGTGAATCAGCCCATGAATCTGAACAACTTTCCCCAAGGAATACATAGGTCGAAATATGAAAAAAACATTTGGGCCTCCCATACAGTTGACTTGCTCGGCCTATGGGAGGTTCAAAATTTTTTTCCATATTTCGACCTATGTTGCTTGGGGAAAGTTGTTCAGTTTCATGGACTGATTCACCCATTTAAATATTTGCAGCTAATATTTTTACACACTGTATAGTCGGCGAAACCAAGTTTTTGGGTACCTATCTACCAACAATTTAATATAAGCTTATAAATATTATTTTATGGTTCTTAGAGTCTATAGGGGAGGCCTATGTTTATCAGTGAGCTTCCTTTATATAGCTGATATGATGGATGATATATGGCGAAACGAAGTTCGCGGGCACCAGCTAGTACATACATAAAAAGGAAGTGTTCTGAGAATTTTAGCTGTATCAACATCCTGTATACTTCTACAAACAAAAGTCCCTTTCAAAAGTGAACCGCGAGCAAATAATACGCAGCCTGTGTTGTTATAAGACAGTGAATGTGGTGTGTTTTGTACGTACGAGTTCTATAATCAATTAAATACGAGTAGTGATGTAAACATTATACCTACCTGAATCTATCGATACTCGTAATTTACTTTATGTCACGATAAGCACAATTACTGCATACGTAAAATTATCCAACCTTAAGGTGTTACCGCTAAATCCTATGAATAATACAGACCTACCAAGAAATAAAGTAGGTACTGTTAACTTAAATTGTTGGCAGTTAAAATAGAATGCATTGCATTCATTTGTTGAAATAAAATGTACTTGCAAAATTTAGTCTACTTTCTAATGGCTAGAAGACAACATTTTAGCTTAGTATAGTCATATAGATGCTATGTAATTAGTAACAAATAGCTACTTGGTGTTGTTTTACGACACCTGCGTAAAAACTAAATTATTGCTTCATAGACAACTGATTAACAATATAAAGGCGTATTCATTTTACATTTACATATAAATTGAATTTGGAAATAAATTATTTTGTAAATATTATTTCTTGCCATTCACGGTAAAATACAACCAATTCCGATTAGTGTTTTAAAAACATTTAAAACCAGAAAGGAATCAGATAACAATCTATAAAATGTATCGATACCACTTGTTGTCCCCTCACTAACCACACGATTTCCCACGAGCCACGCTCGTTTTCACCTATTTTCGCGACAACGGAAAAACCGCTCCGATTTTCATAGCACTGAGAATAGAATCACAAAAACCACGGTTTCGCAATCTTACTATGAGCTTGTTGGATAACGAAATCGACAAACACATGCTTTTTGCCGCACTAGTGCTTGAGAAATGTTTCCGGTGTGTGATTGTGTGCAGATTTTAGCGATTAATTTTGAAATCTTGTCATAGAATGGTCTGGTTTCGTGACCATAATCTTTTCTAAATCTTTGTAATTTGGTATGCGCTTTCGATTGCTTGAATGTTTTTAAATCGTTGGGAAACCTTTCAAAATGCCCTACTACAGGGCTTTTGCAGTGCTAAATGAACAGTTTAGTACCTTTGTACAGCATATAGGCTAAAAACATCATTAACTGGTTTTAATGTAGTAGGTTAATGTAGGTTTAAACGACTTAGTTTGTTTTAGTTTTAGAGAGACGGGCGTCTACGTTTATGGCTTACAGATTTGTCCGTATGAGGAAGATACTCTTCTGTTCTGACCATATTACGCCTTTTTGTACAGTTTTAGCACTTATACTTATCAGCAGCCAAAATTGAACATGTAATATATTTGATTAATGAAAATACAGGGTGTTAAAAAAATTGCTGCAAATATTTTAAGAGGTGGCCAATATTTTTACACCTTACATAAAATTGAAAATTTGGGCACAATAAGTGCATAAAAAATCCAAATAAATTGATCTATCTGAGTAGGATCGAATGAATATTTAAGTTTTCTCTTGTTAAACCCAAGTTTTTCCCCCAGGTGGCTGGTCATTCGGCACGCAGAAGTTCAAGGACATGTCAGCGACGCGCTACGCCAGGCAGACCTTCATCTACTCAGCCATCCCATACCTTCGGGACAGGAACTTCGACGGTCTGGACGTGGACTGGGAGTACCCCAAGGGCGGAGATGACAAGAAGAACTTCGTGCTGCTCTTGAAAGGTAAGTCAAGCTGTTCTCTGAAGCGGTCTAAAAAAGTCCTTAGGACTAGAATGACACTTCCATGAAAGTATTCTAGGTGCGGTACGTGAGGTGAGAAGGTTGTTGGCAAAGTGGTTAGGACCAAATAAAATTTGAATTCCCAGATTATTCCTTCGGGTTGCAGAGGTCACATGGTCAGACTTTTATTTATATCCACTTCAAGTTAACCGGTATAACTAAAAATCATAAAAGAACAGAAACAAAAATGAAATTTTTGATGTCATAATTTAAAAAGAAACCGCAAACCAAAATGCATTTTTCTCAAACATTCCTATTTGGCGAGCGTTCAAACAACCTCAAGGCCATCTGATTCAACAACACGTACCTATCTTGGTATAACGACGTTTGCTCTAAACTCTCAAATTCCAAAGGAATCCTTGAAGAAAAATATCTTTCGACAAAACCTTAGAATTTGAAATTCGTTCGGTTTTCATTGGTGAAAACTCTGAGAATACCAGGCGCGCATAAAATGCGAGACGTGGTTGCAATACTCGGCTCTCTTACTGTCGACAGCACAGAAACCTACCAATTTAAAAGGCCTTCTCTTTCTGGTTTTTCTAAGTATTTGTATAAAGACCAGTGTAAGTTGGTCTCTGAAATGGGTACGTTGATGTGCTGGCGATTCAGCTACTCGAGTCGTAACACGCGAGACAAGTTAGTCCGATCCCGGACGTGCTCCAAATCGAAAGAGGGCGCTGCATCTCGATTGTAATACACTTCCTATTCTTACAACTTGGATTTTTGACAAGGACGTGGTTTTCCGCGTTTATAGAGCTTGGAATGTTGAAATTCGAACTGCCACGCTGAAATCTACATACAGACATCACGTTTCTCTCTTTTGTGGGGTAGGAAGAGCGTCAGTTAACGACCGATAAGTACGGTTGCTATCGCCACGTCTGACTAATTCGTGGGCTGATTCAGAAAGGTCGTGTATTATCATAGTGATAGATTGTCAGCCTGTCGTCTAAAATTGTAATACACATGAAACCAGTCCTATAGTTGCCTCTTAAGACACCCACGGGAAGAAATGGGGTGTTACTATTCTAAGCCGCGTGGGCATTAGAGTGACGGCTCTTTCAGGATCTTTGCTTAGGTCAAAGTTGTTTTATCAGTCCCTTAAAAAGTGAAGCCATGACTGCATTATGCGTCGTTTGTGATATACGTTGTTTGCGTTATGCGTTGTTTGTGACGACTGCATTATGCGGCTGCTTGGTTTGTGATACAGTTTCACGTCGGGTTATACACGGCATAAAAACGATTCAAACTGTTTAACCCAGCTTAACAGTACATAAACTGATAATTAACGTTTACTTTTCAAATAACCTATAAACGCGCAAATTTTACACTGGACACGTTGTATAAGCAGGGGAATCCCCAATTTAGCCCCGAATCCCCATTTATCCGCGTAACGACGTGATCGAGACGGGCAGCTATCTACAGTCTGACCGCTTTCAAAAACACATTTTGACACCTACGAAATTCATTTTATAAGCGGTGCTAGGAGCTCATGACACAGCATTATCAGGACTGTCAAATCTGGTCTGGTAACGTGGCCTGATATTAGGCGGGCGGGCGTTGCAGGGTGGACGCTGCAATACCGGGTCGACCAAATATTGGCAAATATCACCGCCCGAACGAACCGCCACCAGGTGCAGTTGCTAGCGTAGAGCTAGGCGCTACTAGAGCCGGTAGGAATCTTATTATGTAGATGTACTAGAACCGGTGGAAATCTCTTTTTTCTATGCATAAAATACAAACATGCGCATTTCACGTCTCCTTTCCGGTGCGGCAGGCAGATACTACTTCCTTCCACCTGCTACGTTCCTTGCATACCTCTGTTGCCTCCTCTAAATTAATCAATCTTTTCATGCACGCTCGTCGGTAAAAATAAATAGATACAAAAAAATATAATGCCAATACATAGAAAAAAAAATACGTAAGTACCTAATTTTCATTGAAGAATTTCAAGATTCAAGCATGATGTTCGCAGTACCTATAGGGTAATGAGTATACGTAAAGTATTTTACATATAAGTTCTGATTATCTTATCCTTTTCACGAAAATATCAATTTTGACTCTATTGGTCTGGGACCATGGAATATCGTTCTATCACTATGTCACTGGGGTTCATTGAGTCGTTGGGCGACTAGGTGTCCTACTGTCTACGTAAACTAAAATATACGATTTCTGACCGTAATCTCAATATTATTGGCAGTTTTAATTTTGGTTGGTAGTGTTGGTACACAAATGATAAAATTAATGTTTATGATAAGGAAGATATTTTACAAAGGTTTTTAGTACAAATTTCAAGAAACTCTTACAAGTATTTGAATACCTTTGCGAAGACAAAGCCCAGCAGACATGACAAAGCCGCGGAAAATTTCATTGAAATCATCTGAAACATGCCAACCCTACTCACTAGGGCTGCACCACAACCAAATAAAATCTATCGACATAGTTTTGCGGATAAACTCAAGCATTCAGAGAATGAGCAACATTCATTTCCTGTGAATGCAACATCTTATACTGCGCTTACCATCCTATATCCAAGCGTGATAAATAAATACCCTCCAATTAGTTCTTACGTCCAGCAGTAGACATTATTTGTTAATGCCGATTCTACGCGTTGCTAGGGCTGCGTGGTATCAAAATACAATCTATCGATATGTAGCAGCTAAACCCTGAAATGAGGGTATGTCTAGTTTAAGCCGCACGTTGGTGCTTAGGATTATCTATCCAGGCGTCCAGAAATGAGCACTAGCTAAATGCTACTTTCGATATACAGAATCAGAAAATATTTCAGCTATTTTCAAAGCTTCTAGAAAGTTTTTATGAGATCTAAAACAAAAAAAAGCAATTTGGGAATATGGATACAATGTGTAACAACAACGTTCACAGATGCTCTATTTGTTTGTTACAGCAGTTACGGCAGGAGTCGTTCGGATAAAACCCTATCAATAGGGTTTTTTAGGATCAATACGAACGACTCCAGTCATAAATGACAATAGTTAATTAATGATTTGGTTCTAATGTACTAAATCCTTGAAACGCCTCTGCAAAAACTTGTAATGTGGCATTTTAAATTGCCTAAAAGTGTCCCATAAATATTTTTATTCCAATCGTCCAAATCGAGAAATCGCGAACTTCATGTAACTGAAAACAATGTTTTCCTTCTTTTGTATGGGTGGTTCATATTTAAAATTTTGTTTTACCATTTTGTTTGCGGCTACAAGGCAAAGTCGATTGTGCCTGAATTTAAAACCTTCCTACAACAGACATAATATCAATATATCGATGAACCGTGCTGTCTCTGGGCGGGCTGCACCTGTCGCCGGCCAGGGCAGGGTCGCCTGAAATATCGACATATTTTACCGATATCGACATATTTGCCGATAAAATTTTAATGGCCCAGTTTCGCAGTCGGTAATTGGTTGGCAGAGCTGTAAGTAGTGAACGGGAGATAGAGTTGTTTTTTATCGATATTTGCATCATGATACTCATAACATAAAATTGCTATAAATGTCAAGATAATCGTACATTTTATAAATAATAACAACGATGCTCATGCTGATTGTACTAAAATTAATTAAAAGTTGCAGCATATTAAGAAAATAATAAATTGTTCTATAACTATTATAACACATTTTTTAACACTTACACTTTAAGTTATATTCTACCAAGTAGAAGAAGGCGCTTTGCAAGCTTTGTATCTCAGAGTTGTCCCACACGAAAACAAAGAAATTAATGTACCTATATCGAATGTTTGGTAAATCGAAATAGGAATGACACCTACATCGATAAAATCGGTAGCTTTCACTTGAAATAGTTTAAAACAGAAAGCACTGCAAGAGTACTAAAAGATAAAAGATCTTTGTGCTTTAGAACTGGTCTCGAACGTAGTTTAGAATCAATACGTTGTCTCCCTACCGATTGTAGACTCTACAAGGCAATATGTTTTATATTGGATTTTGAATACTTTTCCATAAATAATAGGTTCGTGTAATGGAGATATTGGACACAAAGGACACTAAAGCAAACAGGCGAGGAGATTGTTTCCAGATTCAACATACATTATATTTCGTACTAAGTACGTACTAGGTACCTACTCTTTTAATACAATATTTATTCCAAGGTGTAATAATTTTATCTTCAAATATTTAAAGGGGTGAAAGAGCCCATGAAACTGAATAACTTTCACCAAGAAACATAGGAATATAAATAAATTTTGGACCTCCCATACACATTGACCCGGTCGGTTGATAATTTTGTATGTAAAGTCCAATTATTATTTTTTAGTTTGATCCATGTTCCTTGGGTAAATTTGTTCAGCTTCATGGACTGGTTCTCCCCTTAAAATATTTGTAGCTAATTTGCTTATATTCTGTATACGGGTGGTACGTAAACTTGTTTTAACAATGCCAGTAAATGGTTGCCTAGATAAAAGCTAAGTACCTAGGTATTACGTTCTAAGTTTATTACAACTCGGTTCTGGTAAACTCATCAGGTTAAGGTGAATCAGCATCATTTTATTTCGCCACGATCCCCGTCACGGCGCTTAGTTGCTTGAACGTGCCCCGTGCGGTGCTTCATAAAATCAGCCATTTTGAAAAGCCTTATTTTGGATTCGCTCGCTGTGGAATTAAATTGCGACTATGGGAAACAGTAGAACCTTGTTTTCACCCCTTTTTGAAGTAGGCAAAAATACTAAATTCAACTATGTTAACACTGTCATAGTTATAATTCTAATGGGTTCTTTCTTACCGAGGAATTCATTTCATTACAAAGGAGAATGTGGGTAGGCCGATATGTCTGCTCATAGCAGCTACCCGCAGATACTCCAGTTTACCCATGTCGCTTGCAACAGTGTCGAAATGTTGGGAACTCAACAAAATAAATTCATCGGTAGAAAACCCTTTAACATTATAATTATCAATGAAGAAAACACTGTTATAAATATTTCATATCTTTAACCTTTACGCAGTAATAGTTTACATCCTTCGTCTACGAACAGTAGTTGGATTTTGAAGCAGTGAAACTCAATTTATTTAAGCATAGTATGGTGATAATTATGTTTGAAAGTTATTTTGTTATTTTGTTAAAAAAACCTTCTTTTGAGACTTGATAAATTGCCAACTGTGAAATTCTGTTCTTCAGTTCACTTGTAGCTGAATATCACAGTTTGAAAATAGCGATCTGAGATCGCGCTTGTAAAAGTTCCTTTGCAATCGTAAACTGCCAATCCACGAAATCAAAAATATGTCTCCATTCTGCGCTTGCGCAACAATCCGTGATGGACAATACTCGGATTCGTGGATTCCCTTGTTGCTGACTGGTGCTCATCATGGGAATCTAGATTGTTTAAAATTATAATGGCTGTTGGACTATTTCGAACCAAAGAGCAAGTCATATTGTCTAAAAACCCATCAGCGCAGCATAATGCCGGCATTAGCGCAATTTCAGACTTGTTAAAATATGAATGATAAGAAATATTTTCCGTTTTCGACCCTACAATTACATTAATTGAAACAACCTACAGTCAATTAATCAGCAGTGAGCAGTTTACTTGTTTCAAATCAAAAACAAAAAAAGCTGTTTTACACAACAATACAAATATAAAGAAGTTCAACAAACGAACAGATTGGTATAATTGGCGGCCTAATTGCTACAATAGCAATATCTTATTTGAAATTCTACAAAAATTTTCACCAAGATGAAAATTAGACAGCCGCCTCCTCTATCATTACCTGAATCTTCCCGAGGTGTGAAGATTTTACAACACCCTACTCTATGCATATTCAGCTGAGTTGCGTTGATTATAGCTCATCTTTTGACTCCATAATTTATCTTATATTCCTCGCTAGACGAGCTATTTGCAACTTCTACATTCAGGGAAATATGCACCTAATTTTCAGAGCATTTGAAATGCTTATTGCATAGTTTAGAAGTTGATGTAAAGGGTAAATAGCTGAGAGGTGGAAGTGGTGTGGTAATAGACTACAAAAATAATATAGATACAATACCGTGAAAAAACAAGTACATACGAAAAATTTCGTATTTTTTGGTTTTTGAGTTATTTTAATTACATTGTGTATGCGCTTACGATATTTCATTTCATGCTTTTAGCTCTAGTCACCTAGAAGCAATTGTGTAAGTTTATACAACTACCAATTACAAGGCGTAAAGGTAATTTTTATTTGAAGTAGCTGCAGCTGTGACATGACATGTAATTCCATTCTAGATATTATTTTAGAAAACACGTACTAGAAGGGTGTGTGGCGGCGCGCATGCTCTCCACATACACGTCCTGAAACGCGGTATCGAAGTATTTCCACCGATCGCTATATAAAAAACTTCCAAATATGTCTCGTCGGACCAGCCTGTCCCCTCGCCACAACACTCGACCAGGCGGTTAGTTACCTTCCTCCGTCGTGACTCAGCCTACTGACCTTATCATCCATCATGTCAAAATGTGTCTTACGTAATTAAAAGCCTTTTTTTCTTTGTCAGACACATACATTTCTTATAATCTAAGGTTTATCTGCAGAACCTTGCACCAGGGATTGGTCGGGTGGTAGCGTGGTACACGAATAGGAAGTTGTGAAGTTGCGATGTGCTCCGAGATGGAGCAATTTGAAGCCAGGGCTCAGATTCATCATGTGAAGCTCCACAGATTAGTAGTTGTAAAGTTTGAAAGTTCAAATTTATATCTAAGCACTGAGTGTCTCAGTCGCAGCGTACTAGTAGTTGTAAACGGTTTAAAACTCTGAAACTAGGGTTTATCGGATCGCTCACGAAAGAATACAAAATCTCGGTATGAGCTTTGCGAAAAATACTTATTTGTGAATTCATAGTATGTATGTAGTAGTCAATTTCTTTAACCCTGACAAATTAATGCTCCAAAAATATCAGTGTAAAAGCTCGTTTTGGAGCAAAATGTTGAAAATTGAATCTAAAATCTTGATAACACGCAGTGAGCCCGTACACTCAGTTTATTTGAAAATAGAGGGTGAGTATCAAGCCTTCGAAACCAAAGGAGTATGTATAGAACTTCATCTCATCTGCACTAAGTTTGCTCCAGCTGAAACCGCGATACAATACAATAGGGCTCCATACAATGAGGCGGCGAGGTGAATAATTCCAGCCAATCCAGCTGCCGAATCTCATCACGCAGTCACAGGCAGCACAATCTTGCTGCATAACTAAAGTGGGGCTTACTAGTAGTGTACTTGCCAGCGACGCAATGGTTCCGGGTTCGATTCCTGGTAGGGAATATTAATGGTATGGTATATATAAATGGTATTCCGGTACTCATCGTTTCACTAAGTAGTGTAGGGTACTCCCAAAAATTTATTGTGAATTTCTCTCTAGTTTAGTTAGGACACTGCAGGCTGATCCACCTTATTTTCCGTAAGAATTATGGTTACGTGTTTCGGAGGGCTCGTTATGTCGAAGGTCTTTTTGTCGTAGGGTTGCTGTCTATGATACAACTTAGTGGTAGGCGGTTGAAAAACTCTGACATCAGAGTTCACCGGGTCTCTGGACGGCTCGGTCTCCCACACGAAAAGAGAAAGACACTACGTATATAGCGTATAATTAATGATTTTTGTAAAACAATAAATTAGGTGTAAAGCACAAATTGTCTTGGAAGACGAGAAGATGTTTTTTTTAATAAAAATTAAGTGAGATAGTAAAGGTTATACACTATTAGTAATCATTGTATTAAACTTGCAGCATTTAGAATATTTGAATAAGACATCAAAGATTGTTTTTATTTCGCAAGTTTTCATATATCTCATAATTAGGTTTCACCTCAAATTCTGTGACTGAACTTTACTCGATTCTTAATTTACAAGAATAGATCCACCATACTTTTATAAAAACTAGTTTACAAAATCTCAAACAACGAAAGAACCCCAAGGAACAAAGTGACTAATATCAGATTGTACAGAATGTAGAGCGCAAATGAGATCGCACAAAGGTCTAATTAGCCACAAAGAGACGTGTCGCGAGCTCTTACACTATATAGACTAAGAGCAAATACTACGAGCGAGTATTTGCACACGCTCCCAGCAAGAAACTGAGCTAAATTAAGTAGGGAGTTGGTAGGGGGGGGGGGGGGGGTGTCAGATTTACCTGTCATATATTTTAATTAAGCGTTAGTAGCCACCTGTGACTAGGGTGAAGTAAATCGGTTTATTAATATCATTATTTGCTGGCAGTAAAATGAAACGGTGATTTTATGAAAAGCATGTCAAAAGCCTACAAGTCATTTTGCACATATTTTAGAGAGTCGTCAATACCTTAAAATTTTGACAAAATCTTGATACTAGACATTTGACAGACTGTTAATAACGTTAAGTTTGTTATGATTTGTTACTATTCCGAAAATATCTGATTCTGGAAACAACATGTCTTCATTATTTATTGATGATTCATAATTATGCTTAACCAAAAAGCTACAGTTACTCACAAATATATCAAGCCTTTGTACCTCGCGGGGTAGTCAGAGCGTTAATGACTGCAAAATTACAGTCATTATCAGCTTCTTCTTCTTAGCGAATCGATTCTGGCGTTTAAATATCAGCTACAGTTACCACTTACTTAATATGATTGTTATTTTCTTTGAAGTCCAGTGAGCTCACTGACTGAAACACTAACTAAACCAGTCAAGGTTAAAAAGGGCTCATAACAGCTCGTCAAGTCACGAACAACCGCAAGTGGCTCCACATTCGTCTTGAAGCCCTTAATGACGTCATTAAGGGCCCTACAGTGCAGTAAGGACTCAGAGTCGTTAGGGATAAGGACGTGCGCATAACAGGAGTGATTACCAACTTATAATATTGTGTGTGAGACTTCATTTTGTAATTATTTTGAAGGAGAGAGCCGATTTCAAAATAGTGTGAAGAAGAGTCACAGATGTTTAGCTTTGTACTATTGAATATTCTTAAAAAATTACACGTCTCCAAACTTTATCATAGGGCTGTATTTTTATGTTAAAAATGTGTAAATAATTCAATTTTAGCCCGGCGTAGCATTGAAAGCGCGTAAGGGTCGAAACAAAGAATGGGCAGCTACGTTTTTTAAGACTTCAAAATTTAGCTCGCCAGTTCACTTATTAATTTGTGAGTAATAAATTGTTTTTAATTTTTTAATCTTACCTTTATTTTTTTATTTATTTTTTGACTATTGTATTATCCTTTGACATTTTTATTTTATGTAATGATTTTATTGATAACTATGAATTTGAAAATACAAAATAAACTAATCTAATCTAATCACTTGCCAAGTATGCTGATTATAAAAATATACCTAGACAGGGGCTGGTCCATGTTAAAGAATGGACTATTGGTGTTGAAACAGCAATGTATGTCGATTTGATCCTTCCTGACAATGAAGTGATGTGTACTAAAAGTTTGACCTAGTTTTCCCAAAGACCCGAGCTCTTAGTAAACACATCGTAACTTGGTCCCACTATTTATTTGGCCCACGTAATTATTCTCTTGACCTCTAATGAGCCGGAGAAATTTACGTGAATTTAACGACGTCTACGTTACGTGGGCCACGTTCACGTCACGTAACATCTTGAAAGATAAATAAGTAAACTAGGATAGTGAAATTGGCAACTTTTGACTACTAGCAATAGGTACTTACATAAATACAAAAACTTTCAAAATGCAATTTTTTGTAGATCGTATGAAATATGTTTTCGTTTCCCTTTTAATACAAAAACTAAAAACTATAAACCAGATGTATTATAGGTATTAGCTAGGTAGTGCAACTAATATATGAGTGCTATGGAATTGGCGCTTTAAATGATCACCCGAGCCACAGGCCTTAGTTAGAACAAAAAAATATGCAAAATAACTCAAATTTCTAATAAAAATATGAGCTAGTTTCACTTGGAAGATGTGTTCAAATCTTTGCTGTACCTAAGTAAATAAATACAGTAGTAGATATGCCTCCTTTTTTCAATGATAATATTAACAAACAATTCTTACAATACTCTATAATTATTAAAATCTTTAAACTACACCGAATCAATTATTTTCGCCGCTAAAACTAACAACGTAATTTCTAACCTCAAAACAGCTACAATTAGGAATAATAATGTCAAAACGAGTCTGTGTTGCGCAGACGCAGGTTTCCACAGCGCATGCGGGAGAAGGGGGAGTCGCGCCGTCCTCGACATTTAGCCAAGGTGAAGAAGACCCGAGTCCTCTAGCATGAATAAAATCATACATACATACATACATAAATCACGCCTTTATTCCTTCCGAGGTAGGCAGAACGTTAACAATCATAAAATTACGGTCGTTATCGCCACGTCTGACAAGTATTGAGGGCCCTTTTCGATGATACATGTATCACTACTGTGGTGGCAGGTTGTCAGCCTGTCGCCTAAAATTGTAATACACATGAAACCCTCGAGTCCCTTAGTTGCCTTTTATAACACCCTCGGGAAGAATGGGGTGATGCTATTCTAAGCCGGCATCACAGTCACACGGAATAAAGTCAGGATGTATAAGAAACTGCATTGTATGCTGGCCACCAAATTCTCTCGACAAGTATAACCTCCTGAGTATAATGATTGTTGTAAAAAGCAACTAAGGGATGACTCCAGGGAATGGGCATCAGCATTCCCTGTGAATGTAACATCTTGCACGGTGCTCGCCAACTCGCATGCCATGCGTGGTGAACACGGCAATACCTCCTGATAGGGTAGGTCAATATCCAACAGTGACCTGATGCTGTAATTCAAATATAAAAATAGCTTAATTGCACTTGTAGTATCAGTATTCTTATGTTATTAGCCGCTACCACACGTCATATTTATTCATCACCAACATAACGAGATGCCAGAGGTCAGTATTTGTGGGGTCATTCTCATTTGCTTGACAACTTGAAACACCTATGTTAGGCAAATCAGTTTCCATTCTCAACCATAACTTGGCAGAGCTACTCGCCTCGAATATGAAACTAAATATTAGGTAGCATCGAATGCAAAATATGTAGTTCGGCATCGTAGCTTGGTTTTATTTTTATCTACCACTCTTTATTTCTAGATACAAATTATTTATGATGATGTGGGTGTTGTAAAATTTTACATAAATATTTGGCAATTTTGTTTGTTTTCTAGAAGATTCTGTCTGATACTGAAATGCTAAAGGTGAAATTCTGTAGTAATAAAAATAAAAACATAATTAAAATTCAAAAATGAAGGTCACTCTTCGAAATCGAGTTTTTATTTGTTACTAACTGGAAATAAAGATGATCGGTGCGTTTAAAAATGCTGAGCCATATCTTACTGACATTTAAAATGTTTTATTATGACATGTTAACATAAAAACAAATTGTTTTAAAACAAACTTGACCTCTCCTTCCGGTGGGAGGTCAAGAACCGACCCAAAATAACAGTTGTTACTCATCAGTTACGTAAGAAACATAAACTCACGATGAATACATGATACAATATAATAGCACTTGACTATAAAAGGTTATGTAAGCTATTGTTTACTTGTTTTAAGGTGCTTCAGTTTACTCTAACAATATTCTATAGTGTATAACATCTAAGTCACATACCTTTACTTGGAAGTGATAAAAGTAGATACATAAAAATATTGGAAGTTAGCTTAAATTGAACTGACTTCAAAGTGGAGAAATGCCTACTTAAAACTCTGTATCATGAAAACTATTACGCCGGCAATTTCTTATTCAATAAATATAAGAACCATAATTTTTTTTAATATCTTACTTTTACTTATGTCACTTAACAAAATTTCTACTTATGAGAATATCATTAGGGATATTTACTGTTTGATTTGATATACCCTTTTATTGAGTCTAATAAACTCCTACAAACTGCGCCTAGACTTCTCACTTGTTTGTTGCTTCGAAAAAAGATGGATGGTGGTCACTTGTCCCGTCATACCAATCTCCATAAACCTTTATTTTGTCACCCGCTCGCCTGCGGGTGATGTGTGCCACGGTCAAACGGTCGCGGCCAAGAGTTATTATCCTCGCAAAAACAGTATTCGAGAGAATTATCATCGCAAAAACATTATTAATGGCGACACGGTGTGACCTGCGCCCCGCGGTCAACCAGCCAATCACGGCAGCTCATTTGAAATTCGAATTTTCGGGTTATAAAATAACGAATCTCTTTGATGCCAGAAATTTTTGCATACGTATCTTCAATGACCACGAAGTGTGGTACTCTGAACTTTTTGAGTAAAAAATCAGTATTTTCTTTATATTTTCCTAAGTAGTATTCACAGTGAGTTTAGCCCGAAATTCAATGTAGAGAATTCCATTTGTTGATAGCAAATCCTCTTAGACATTGTTCTACATTCTATTAGCTATCTAAACATTGGTTTCCTGTAACAATGGGTTTCAAAGAAGAACGATCCGGGCGGGAATTTAATCGAATTGAGACGTCTTAAGGTGTAAAGTAATAAATAAACAATTATTATTACAAATTATGAAGTAAAGTGGAAACTGTGCAACCAGCATCTATAAGAAAGATCAACGTTAACATATTTTTATAAGTTTTGAAACGCTACCTACAATCAAGAGTAAGACCCGCCACTTTTCTATCAGAAATAGATATCTTGCCGTGTGCTGCCGGCATAGAATAGCATCACCCTAATTCTACCTGTGGGTGTCGCAAAAGGCAACTAATAGATTAACCCAGGGAACTACGAGCGGCGTTCCCAGTGAATACTCGCTGTGCAAGGTGTACACATTGAATCCGCCTGCGAAACACATGATAATGGCAAAATACCCTCCAATCGCAAGAGGCCCATGTCTGGTAGTTGACGTTGTAATCTTTGAAGTTAAAGAAAAATTGAAAATTGAATGCAAGTACCTAATCAAATCCTTTAAGAGACAAAGGTATTCAATTCCTTGCTAGTGCCGTAGTATCCCTTGTCTGTAGCTCGCACAATACCGGCGCGGATCCGGATCCCATCTATCGCGTTAATCCTTCCTGGGCTGTATCCGAGACGTCATTGTGAACCAGAGATCTTTAGCTAGAGACGATGCTTCTCACAGTGGCAGCAGGCTTTTGGTCGGAGCCCCAGTAACTGGTGCCCTAAGAAAAGCCGAGAACAGAGAGAAATGGAGAACCTTGACTTGAGAGAAAAAAATTGTGGACACGACCTTCAGCAATGAAGAAGACGACTCAGAAGAGAGGCTTCTATGAAGTAGTTGTCTCAGCGTTGGTCTTGTTGGTCAGCGTGAGTGGTTCGATTCTCGGGGGAAGCACACTATCTAGGTATGTTCTTCATTTTACCTCTTTGTGATTTTTTTTCGAATAATGTAGATTAAAACATCCGATTATTTGTATAGTATTTGCTCCAAGAAACCGCTACTTACGGTTACTGTCTATTCCTCTTTTCGTGTGAGACAGCGAGTCGTCCAAAGACCGAATACACCCTAGTATCCGTAAAATTAAGGTGAAAAAATTCTGACACATAGCTACATCCGGTGGGCGTGTGTCTACCACCCGGCATGGGGGCATCCGGTATGTGTCTCACAGAAGAAGATTAATAATGGAAACGTGTACACTCTACAGGGTCTATAAAATAATAGGTCTTTGATACAAAATACGCCTTAATTTCGTCGGATGATCCGCTTCTAGACGACTAATATGCCGCTGTTTGTCACGGCTGTCGTCTGTTTTCAGGATAATAGAAATATTAACTTGACAGCAAAACATATTTCTAGAGAACTCTTGTTTCCGAAAAGTTCTTGAATTTAATAGAAGTCTCAGCGATGATTTACGAGCAGCTAAAAAGGTTTTTATTCATTTAAGTAGTAATGTGGTACATAGGTAGTAGTAGATACGCCATAAATAGTAATCTCCCATCAAGATATCAATTGTGATGTGTGATGTCGGCTTAGAATAGCATCACCCCACATCCTTCCCGCGGGTGTCGTAAGAGGCGACTAAGGGACTCGTGAGAATTGGTGTATTACTATTTTTAGGCGACAGGCTGACAACCTGTCACTATAGTGATACACATGTTTTCTGAAACAACCTTGGAAAACAATCCTCAAAAATGTTAGACGTGGCGACAGTGGCAGTATTCTTACGGCCGTTAACGCTCTGCCTACCCCGCAAGGGATAAAGGCGTGATATTTGTATTGTATTTGTAGATATCAATTCATCTCCCAAAAAAATATTAACCCCTATTTTCGACATCCATTCACAACAGCCCGCCTTCTTAATAACTCATCCAACAATCTAGCCGAAGGGAGTCCAACGCGTTGCTGGCTGAGCCTTCACTCAAGAACTCTCTAACTACACCCTTCATGGTTCGATGACAAATGTGATTGACCTGCTGCCACTTCCATTTACTGCGCGTCCAGAATGAGTTATACATTACAGTTTATACTAGTTAGTTTTATAATAAAACATCCAAACTATGTTTGTTACTTAAAAATCCTAACTTTTATTGGCACACTTACGCAAACAACTGTACCACAAAAGTGAGTTACGTTTATAGAAAACTGCAGAAAACAGGAGAAACTGTGGGCGTAGAGTTGGCGAGCGCAGTAAAAATTCTGAACAGCGAGTTTCTCCCAGAAAGAGTGGCGCCACGCAGATATGAAAATGAAATGTAGACGCTTTTAATATAATCTACGTAGAAAGGTGCATAACAAGTTGAGTCGTGGCCCAGTGCCAATACTGTACGGTTTCTGGCTCAGTTATTTAAATGAGATTAGGAATTGTTATTGTCATGCAGAAATGCCGTTTAGATTCTGATTCAGCTGATTCTACTACAGAGTTTATCCGTCAGAATCCCTGTAATAGTTACACTTACGCAAATTATTATCAAAACTTTAAAAAAGAAACATAACATCTTGGAGCCAAAGTTGATGGCTCATTTTGCAAAAAAATTGAATTCACAAAATTTGTCTGGTTTGCCTAATTTTCTCAATTTCATCAACCAATGGAATTTCCCAACCGACCGACACGCTTTGTCTACTGTCGTGTCTAGCTTACTTAAAGCCATTCACAACATTTTATAGCTATAGTTTTATGAAGCTGCATGCTTTTCATATTTCCCTGGTACCTATATCTTGGGAAAGCATTTTCACATGCAAACACTATCTTATCTATGCTACTTTCTAGTCACTTTGAACGAACACAATAACCAGATATAAAACTTTATAGATTTTTCTCTTTCTCACGTGCTTTCAGAAACACTGCATTGTTACATACAGAAACGACAGCATTATAACAAGGACAGTATGCTAAATAGCTTTCTATATTCATTACACGGCTGTACTTCCTGATAATATATTCTTTTGTGTCGAATGCGGTATGTAATGTAACCGAAAATGTTTTTATGCGGACCGAGGTTGAATGAATTCTGAATTTGTAATCAATGGCATCTGCCGTGTGATGCTAGTTTAGAATAGCGTCTATTTCTTTTCGGGTGGGACACCGAGTCGTCCAAGAGTGTCGTAAAAGGCGACAAAGGGATAAATCCAGGAAATCGGCAACAGGTAACATTTCCTGTGAATACAATATCTTTTTATTCATCACATTTTTACAAATCACAGTGTTCGTAGAACGTTAAATACGTGATAGCACCATTTAGGTAGTAAACAATAGTTGGTTGGTGTAAATAATGCTTAAAAGTTTTCGGTGTATCAAATGAGTATGCCAAAACCCTATATGAATTTGAATTTTTTTTTTTTTATGTAGAATTAATACTTCTACCCAATTTGATTTACACACACAACAATCATTTGTGTGGGATACCGCCACACACACATGTACGTACACGTTGTTAAGCTCCTGAATTTTGTTGTTTTATATTTTGATGAGGTTCGTTGAACGATTTCCTGATTTATCTTCCGAATTTACTAGCTTTTATTTTCGGGTAAATCTAACTTTTTTATTAACTAAAACAATTTTTTTACTCAATACTTGATGTGCCGTGTGATGCTGGCTTAGAATAGCATTACCTACACTACTTCTACCCGTGAGTGTCGTAAAAGGCGAATAAGGGATGAATTCAGGCAGATGGGCATCAGTGTTCCCATAATGCGCATCAGTGTTCCCATAATACAACACCTTGTAATGCGCTCGCCGATCCGTCTTACAAGTGTAGTGAGTATGGCAAACACCCCCCAAATAAGGGATGCCGACTTCCAGCAGTGGACTGTTGTAGTAGTAGTTTACGTAAGTTTATTTCGGTGCCAAATCTGATTACAATAAAATTCAATTGCAAAGAATAAATCTTCCAGACAGAAAGTTTAATTCACATTTTCAACATTCCCGTGACTGTGAAACGCAAGTTGCAGCTTTAAAACATCGACATCACGAACCCCAGTCAAACTGCGCAAATAAAATAAAAACAAATATAAATAGTTTTACAACATTTCCCTGGATTCAGTGCAGTTCAAATACATTCACGAAGTTTTGTTTGAAACAATCTGCGTCTGATTCAAACTGCAATCGCTTGCTAAAATAACTTTGCAAAAATTTAGCCGCTGCAGATATTTTTGTAACAAACTGGATCCGCTGTGGGAGTATGGGAGGAATCGGTAGAGCAATCCCAGTTTTAATAGAGCACACGCAATTGAAAAAAGGACGACAGAGCGTGAATTGTTTTCTGCGGGTATGGCCAATCTGTCTTTACATCGTCATCGTCATTGGTTTTATACGTCTTTGACAGATGATATCAGTGTCTGAGGCAAGACTTTTCGTGGCTTTATAAGCCGATGCGGGCGCGGCATATCTTTCTGCACGCTCTACAGGTGAATGTGGAATTAGAGGCCGGCACATGCATGAATAGGTGTCGTTTTTGCCTTTTGTAAGCGAGATCAGAGAGCCAGGCATCACATCACTCTCTTTACAGGCACATTGACAACATTTTCGTGACAGCCATAATTAAGAAGTGGGCTATGGTATTTGGGCCATAATTAAAATTCGGGTTCAGTAATATATGATTTCATAAACCACATTCGTCAATAAACCGGATACGGAAAACCATGAGGCAGGTATGAGAACAACCAAATCGTATAAGTATTCTAATGAGCCATTCTGTAAAACAGCGCCGTTAAAACAATGACAAATCAAACAAGCCACAATCACCACATTTGAAACCAGTAACAATAAAACGATGTCCTTGCGACAATTGCACCTATTCTAGTAGTTCTTACCTTTCAAAAATACCACCATTAAACGATATGACCTATAACTACAATGTTGTATTGTTTTGACTATTATATTCGCATTAGTATAGAAGAGATCGTGTTTCGAATAACACGAATATATTACATTGTAAATTAATGGATTGAAAATTGAAGAGGCTGTTAAAATTTATGTCGGCATCCTTGACCAATAAAACTGAATGTAGATTCGTCTGTATTTATGGGAACATTCACAATTTTAATACTCTTCGAGTTGATATTGTATTAAACAGCAAATTAGTAATGATGTTTACTACTAATGAATCTCGAGATGATATTAATTACAATGAGATTCGTTCTTTCTTTAGTCGATAATTAATCTAGGGTTGCCCAGATTTTTTTATTGACATGTACTCAATTTGATGGATAATTAAACATATTTTTGGGCTGACTGAAGGACTTGAAGGTTTCATGTGTGTCACAACTTTAGGCGCTAGAATGAAAAACCCTGTTTTAGGCCCTCAAATATTTGGCTTGGCGATAGCAACTATATTTTCCGGTGTTTAACAGTCCACCTACCACGCAAGGGATAAAAGCGTTTTATACCTAAGAGTGTGTGTTTCAGACTATGTATAAATAATAGATACTAAATGATTTTTTTTTGCAGAACTCCGAGAGGCCTTTGAGGCGGAAGCTCAAGAGGTGAAGAAGCCACGACTCCTCCTGACTGCCGCAGTACCCGTGGGTCCTGACAACATCAAGAGTGGATACGATGTACCTGCTGTCGCCAGGTAAATTCAACAAGCCAACTATCCTACTTTATATTTTATGTTTGTTTGTTACTCCTTCACGCAAAGACTGCTGAACTGATTGTCATGAAATTTGGCATACAGATAAGGGATAACTTAGATTGCCACATAGATAGTTGTTATCCCGAAAAATCGTTCCGGGATACAACGAAATTAAGACGTACTTCGCCGGTGGAACCCCGTGCGCCCACTAGTATCAGAATACCGTTTGATGCTGGCTTAGGATAGCATCAACCTGTGGGTGTCATACAAGGCGACTAAGGAATGAGTTCAAGGAATAGATAGCAGCATTTGTTGTGAATACAATATCTTCTTCTACTTTCGTACACCGACCCAATACAACACCTTGCATCGAGTGTCCCAATTCGTCGGTAGTATGGCAAAAAAGTGGGGTGTATTACTAGCCTCCTCCTTGTGTAGGGCAATTAATAGGCAAATGCCCTTGGCAAACAGTGGACCATGGCTGTTGAATTGAATAGAAGTAAATAAATTATTCGCACCCCCTGCCCCACCACGACCAAGGCTGCTACCGTATCAAAAAATACCTAAACAAAATGGTTTTCATGGCGTATCCGCTGTTATCGTCATACATGGAACATACCAATGAATTATGTAAAGATTACCAACATCAAATACCTCCCTAAATAATACATCGGTAGCAGAACAAACGTATGAATAACACAAAGCTCTTAGCTAACTTGTTCTAAGCCAAAAGCTTAACGTGACGTCACGCGGTGTTCGGATCAACTTATTTGCAGGGATGTGAATTAAGTAATAAAAAATGATTTTTCAATAATCGAACCTTTGTAGTCAGAATAAAAATTAACCAATTTTATCAAAAAATAATCATTTTCTTATCGAACGTTTTCGCAAGTTTTACTTGATTTAACGCAATTAAAAAGTTTAGTAATTTATAATTACCGACAGAAGTAAAATATACTTTTTATGCCTTCAAATATGTTGTATTTACCTGTTACGCAAGATCTGAATTAATTTATCAATGCAAATACGTGGCGCAAAAATCGAATTTCACGCTGGAAAAGATGACCATAATTCATTTTAAATATATATTTTTTTAAATTGCAAGACCGATTATTAAAAAAACGATTTTCTTCCAAAAATATTCAACATCCATGCTTATTTGGCGAGGATTACGCTTGAGGAGCATTACGCTGCCAAATGATGATGGATGAAAATCCCCAGGAATTTCACGGGGAAGCTCCACCGTCTACATTTGTTTGAAGTTATTTGAAGACAACGCTTCCAGCTCATCCATTATTTCTAAAAACGGGTTTAGAACACTTTTCTGGGAATATAAAAAAAGGCTACGTGGGATAGATTCTTGAAATGCCAAAAATATGTTCCTCACTTTAAAGCTAAATCAAAATCAATTTTATTTTCTCTATTAGCTACGAATCTTTGGCTTTGTCTTTGTATGAGCGATCTTTCTCAATGTCGAAAAACCTACTTAACGCACAATAAGGTCCAATATAACAATACATTTAAGTCAAAAGAGACCCCTACGGCTCCATTAGCTATGTACAAAAACTCAAGGGTCAGTCTAGCCATTGCTGACCCGAATAATTTATTAAGCAGAAAAAATATTGTCGCATGACGATGTTGCGAAATTTCCTCGTCTATATACGTGTTTTATTGTCTGGTCGGTTCCCACACTCATACACACAATGTCCCCAAACACAACTGTTCATTTTCACCTACTAAATCAACTGTCTGTCCAACTTTCATCTTTATGTTCTTGGTGGGAGAGACTATAGGTTTTTCTGTGGGAGTTTTCTCACGTTTGCGTGGCTGTTCATCTGATGTCTACCCCTTATCACGCTGGGTACGGGAGCCAGCTTCATTCAGCCGTGCGTTATATCGAGCCTGTTATCGAGGGACTTAATTTGTAACAACAGTCTTTGTTGTGCATTCACTGCAAACGGGGTCACTTGTCTGAAAGGGGTCCACCGGTTTTGTATGCGGTTTTCTATGGCTGGAACAGTTTGAAAATTGGTTGAGAAAATTTATAAAATAATCCCTTTGTGAATTTAATACTGTCTTAGTTAAACCTCTGTCGTTAAGATATTAAAAAAATTAAGTGAAATCGTAAAGTAGGGGCGCTCAACTTCAGATTGTAAAAGTATGCGACTGAACTTAGAGATGAAACCTACCCAAAGCTACGTGTAGTTAATCTTCTTATCTTAATTCCACATCCTACATCGTCCCAGCTGTGCATCTTTCCATCCTGTACTGCTCTGTGCCTCCAGGACCTTACTAAATTCAAAAGCAGCAGTAGTCAATTTTAACTTATGTCAATTTTATCAATTTATTCTTATCCACCAGCTACCTGGACTTCATAAACCTGATGGCGTACGACTTCCACGGCAAGTGGGAGAGAGAGACCGGCCACAACGCGCCCCTCTACGCGCCTTCATCAGACTCCGAGTGGAGAAAACAACTGTCCGTCGACCATGCTTCTCATCTTTGGGTCAAGCTTGGGGCGCCTAAGGAAAAGCTCATTATTGGTGAGTGAAATCTCCTAAAGGAAAACAGGACATTGTAAATACATGATATATCTTTCCAGTGCTTTGCCACTGACTCCTAATACATAGTGAAATCTATTTCTTTTTTTGCGTATCATTGCAGCTTTGAACTTGGTTATTTTGACAGTGCATAAGCTTTCATTAAACAGAAAGTAAAGCCAAAAAGCAATGCTACAACCCCCAGCTGAAGCGATTGTCTGCAGCAAACTTGCACCAATATCCACCCGGAGTGATCTACCCTTAGATCTACCAATACCTAAGTGTGTCTTCTTCTTGCAGGTATGCCAACATACGGGCGTACGTTCACTCTGACCGACCCGAACCGGTTCAAGGTGAACTCGCCCGCCAAGGACGGAGGCAAGGCTGGAGAGTACACCAAGGAAGGAGGCTTCCTGGCTTATTACGAGGTAAGGGACGAAAGATTTGCATACTATAACTGCTACTACTATAGCCACGATGGTCCACAGCAGGACATGGGCCTCCCCCTATTAAGATATGAAGGGTATTTGCCAAAGCTTAGCGCGCGTTGGTGGATTCATCTGTGAGTCTAGTGATACCACGATTAGATACTATTCGATTTTGCATCACACGGATATTAAGATGACTTTAATATCTAATCTGTTTACATTGTAAGCAAAATTATTTACCATAAAAGTTTGACAAAATGTTCTTCAAACGAATTTACGGTTATTATTGGTTAAACATCCAAAAATGTGTGTATTCGAATTCCTTAATTTGAGCTTCATCTCTTGAAAATTGTGTGAAGTGATTGCAAAACAATACGTGTTTGTCAACTGAATACAAAATTATATATTTTTTTAGCTTTAGCTTTGAAGCTAGAGGTACATAAGCTAATGAGTTACATAATTAGAAGTTCTTTCACTTTGCACAAGCTTCAAACACTCAACTTTTGCATAATTCATGGGACCTACGGACCTACCCTTTTAGCCCTAATCCATTCACTGATTGGAGTTCAGAAGCTTTGCCTTGCATCTAAATGAAAATCAGGATCCCTGCGAGTTACCTGCGGCCCTACAACGAATGCTAATCACATTACTTTTGGAGCTATCTTGATTAGGGGAAATGGGTGGTTACTTGTTGAAGTGCGAAACGAAAATAAAGCAGCTTGAAATAACACTCTAATAGGAATATGGGATCAGATTTGATAAGAATACTTTATGTACTTGGTGTATAAGAATGAATTAGCGTATAATTAGGGGGCCTTATTTTTAATAGGCAATCTCTTCCAGGCAAGCTAGGTACAGAAAATTGTATACATATGTGAAGTGATAAGGTGAACTAACTCGTTTGTAAATACCTATCTACTAAAGAGTTTGCTTATGAATTAGTATTTGCATCGGCTCTAAATGGATGTATGTGAAGAGGATAAAAAGAAATATGGAAAAGGGAAATGTTCAAAAACATTTATTTCAATTCTTCCATTTCTTGATACTGAACATTAAAATCCTTTAAATTAATTTTCAAATCTATAATGAGTACGTATTTGAATTAGGGCCTGTCGATTACTTATCTCCCCTACCTATAGAAACTGTTGAAATGCACAATCAATCCGCGTTGAACAGACAATCGCCTGATTCTGCTTACCGACAACTAGGTCAGAGCGATTTAGCTCCGAGTGGATAAGTAACCAACACATACACTCCCAGTTACGGGGTTCTCATATTTGCCAGATATTGCGTTTGCGTAAAGTTTCACCAAATTTTACACTATCGCGGTTGTTAATTTCTTCGGTAATAACCCGCTGCAATGATAAATATGAATACTGTCCACAGATGTTGCTTGTAAAGCATGTAGAAGTCCACACAACACCGGACAGCCTTAGATACATCTGTTCTTAGCTAAAATCAATGATAAGAAAGACTAGAGTATTTTCCCATCTTGTCAGCCTATAGCAGTCCACTGCTGGACGTAGGCCTCCCCTTGGGTATGCCACAAGGCACGATCTCCCGCTTTCAGACTTAAGACTGTCAAACAACGCAGCATCCTGCGGTACGTGTGTAAACTACCTTACCAATACGTATACTCCAGTTAGGTTACGTATTAGCCGCGCAAACAATACATAAGCCGAACAAGAAAAGTTACTGTAGCTAATAATTGTACCAAACTACATGCGAACGTGAGACCTGGATTGGAATAGTGAGAATTATCTTTATACGTGGAATGTAATGTCGAAAGCATTTTAATTGATAATAGAGAAGTATTCGCAGTTATATCAATTATTGAAATTCTTACAATTTGAAGACCTTTAGAAATCATTGAAATCATAAGTAGAGTATCACAAAATCGCTTTTTTACTGATATTTATTTTAAATCTCATGATTCAGATTCTGCTTCTGACTGATATCTACTTCTTCTTCGTTTTTCATTTTCTTAATATCTATGACAAATTAAGGATGGGATGATTGATAATAAGTAACAATTTTCTAAAGGAACTTTTAAGTATAAAGTTTGTCTACTTCAAACCACGGCAATTCGATATAAATGATCACTTCAGAATTCAAAACGAATCCTCAGAATCTACTAATGGCCATATTTTCCCCAAGGTTTGTGAGATGCTCCGCAGTCCTGGCGCCACTTACGTGTGGGATGACGAGATGAAGGTGCCCTACGCCATCAAGGGAGACCAGTGGGTAGGCTTCGACGACGAGAAGTCTATCAGGAATAAGATGAGGTAAACAAAAATAAATCCATAAAAACGGATTTAAAAAATGTGTAGTGTCGACCGGGGATCAAACCTGGGACAGATGAAGTGCCGTTCCACCGCAGATGCAGAGGAATTAGCTAGCTCAGTAGCTGCCGATGACGTTTCGACTGATTGCCCAGTCTCAATCTCTTGACGCTCATTTCGAAACTACAAATTTATTGACATCAAGTAGAACCATTGACAACTTAATAACAAGATGTATAAGGATGTGCTTACTAAAATTGGTATAGGTCGAAAGTTTTTTACTCAAAGTCTTAGTCAAATAAACTCATCTTGTTTTTTAAAGAAACAAAGTAGACTGGAGTACTCTACAATTGCTTACAGCACTAAATAGGCCTAAAATGTAGAGACAGCTACATACCACCCTTTCAACTATGTAACAAGCTGTGGTTATCTTCAGGTGGATCAAGGACAACGGTTTCGGTGGCGCTATGGTGTGGACCGTGGACATGGACGACTTCTCCGGAGATGTCTGCGGCGGCAACGTCAAGTACCCGCTTATTGGAGCTATGAGGTAAATCAACTGCTTTGTTTTGTCAAGTGAGGTGGCTGAAGTCATGTCATGAAAAACTCTGACACCAGGCTTCATTGCGTCGTTGGATGACTCGGGGTCCTACGTGAAAAGAGATATTTGGTCAAGTCTACAGCTAGCAGTGAAATAGGGAATGAAATCAAATGGAATAAAAAGACCAGTGGGCATATCATCGGTGGTCTGATGACAGAAAAAGATCGACCTCAACTCAATGGATGAGATTGGCACAGGACCGTAAGGAGTGGCCCAATTAAGAAGAAACCTATGCCCTGCAGTAGGTGGATGTAGGCTGATGGTGAAGAATGGAATAGAAGAGCTCATTAATGGTCCCCCATTGGTCAATACTTAACTGTAGACTGACTGTAGACATCTTAGCTGCTATTATTGATTTCGTCATTTTTCATCCAATTTTAACTTATCTTGCTTTCTTTTCCAGAGAGGAACTCCGCGGTATCTCCCGAGGCAAGGACGCTAAGGACGTGGACTGGGCTTCAGTGGCTGCCAACGTGCTGGTGGAGGTGGACAAACCAGAGCCCGAGGTCATCAGCCTGCAGGAGGTGCTGAGCAAGGTCAAAAAACCGCACAAGACCGTCATCGTCAAGAACAAGAACGCTGCCATTCTTGATAAAAATAGTAAGTAGCTTTGAATGAAGCTTTCGTGTATAGGGTTACATTTAATTAAATTGTACTTAAAGGGCGCTGTTATATTTTAAGGGCGTGTTCTAGGCATAAAACTGAACCGCTTACACAATGTCCACCCGACCGTATCACTTAGTATGGGAGGTCCATTTTTTTTTTCATACATACATACACAAATCGCGCCTTTATCCCTTGCGGGGTAAGCAGAGCGTTGACGATCGTAAAATTACGGTCGTTATCTCCGCGTTAGACAAGTATTGAGGGCCCATTCATTTGATTCGTGTATCACTGTAGTAGTTGTAATACGTAGACATCACATGAAACTCTCGAGTCCCTTAGTTGCCTCATACAACACCCGCGGGAAGAATTGGGGTGATGCTATTCTATGCCGGCATCACACGGCAATCTTTTTTTCATATTACGACATAATGTTTCAGACATAAGTTTTTCAGTTTTATGTCTAAAACTTTCTTGCGTGTACCAACTCTATATCTATGCATATGCATATTAATTACACTGCGCTACACTAATCACACACGTATTGCAAGAAAAGCAAGCTATGTACAGTGCGCCACACCAATATTTATCGTAACAAGAAGTTATACAAACAATCACATAAAACCAAATATGTTATTTCTTCACTTCCGCTCTACTATATTTTTTTATGCTTGATGTTTTCGTTCACTTCCTTTAAACTTCTTTCACGCGAATCATAAATCACTATTTATTATCAGTTATTAGTTATATTTCTAATACCGTGTTCGAAATGAGGCAATCAATTTAATTTGTTTGTATTTATATCTACCAATATCTAGTTACTTAACTTCCATTTCCGTTGTCGTAACAGATGTTTTACTTTGAATAAACAACTTATAAATAATAAAAGTATAATGGTCTCTTCACATATTATAATGCCTGTCATTCAAAGAGATATGACTTAACTTAACCTTATAAGGTCAAATGGCTAGAAATTTATATTAATCATATTTCACCGACTACATTAAGTTGTCACTTTCACTATTTTAAGACAAGTTACGTTATTTGTTATGTATTTTATTGAAAGGTAGGTAATGCTTCAAGTGTACCTTTCGCTTTAAGAGTACTGATGCTATGTAAAACATCCCAAAAATATAAATATTGAACAAAATCTTTGTCATAAAAAACAAGTTTCCTCACCTTAACATAAAAACCTAGCTATACTACATCAACTTAGTAAAACCCTACAGTGAATCTATGATGGCTGAATCAGCTCAGCCCATCAGCTTATCTTATTCTTATCATAATTAGCCTACATTGTCCCACTGCTGGGCAAAGGCCTCCATCTTCTCTTTCCATCCAGTTCTGCTCTGGGCTTCTCCAGGTGCCAGTCCTTACTAAAAACATCGTCATTCTTAGAAAATGCCAATATCCCAAACTGTTGTTTAGCGCTATTTCTCTCATATCCAATACCCAGTAGATACCAATTTGCAATAAATTAAAAGCACATTTGTTCTCCATTAAACATATCCTGAACTGCTAAACTATTCATAGCTTTTATCAGTGACAATTCCACTCCAGTACAAGCATAATGGTGATTCGGAAACTCTTTATTCCCGTCAACCGCGTCGCATAAACGAAATAAATCATTCACGATCTCGCGTCACGAAGAAATAAATTCTCTCGCATTTTCCTCTTAAATAAGACAATACCTCTGTGGCGCAGTAGCAGTGCGAATGCTTGCGAAGCAGAAAGTTCCGGGCTCGATTCTGAATGGGTTACCCAAAGTTGTAGTTGGATGTCTTCGAGACAAACCTTTACGAGGTTTAACGAAGGCATTGACTAATTCTTAATATGTTTATGTATACTATGTCAAATAAATAAATAAAATTATAATATTTATCACTTTGTAAATTCTCTTTTTTTGTAAATTTGTTTCCAGTCTGACATAACAGGCCACCAGGCTAACCACCCGATTATCCGTAAGAAAGATAGTTCCGTCTTTCCGATGTCTATGACTACTTAGACGGCGGTAGTTACACAACCATGTCAGAAGCCTGCCACTTGTAGCAAAAGGTTGAAAATTCTGACACCCGGATCATTGGGTCCCCGGACAACTCGGTGTCCCACACGAAAAGAGAGACCTCTGTTAAAAGCTATGTCAGTTGTCTGATTTATTTGTGTGTCACGCGGGCTTGGTGACTTCACGTCTCAAGCTTACAGCCAGTGAAGAGACGAGGAGACGCGGAAAGGCACCTCGCCTTCTCTTGTCAAGTGCACAGCTTAACTTGTAGTGATGTGCGGAATAAGAAAAAGAAATACTCTGGAGGAATAGGTAAATATTTGTACGAGTGTCAGAAAGAAAGAAGGTTTACCGTGGGTTTACCTGAACCAACAATACAACTATCCTGAACCTTGATATTGCAAATGATGTAAAATTATAAGAGAAACACGCTTTTTATAATGAGGATCATAAACAAAAATTAATTTCAAACGCCGGTAAAATATGTAGCATTTGATAGACGATTCCCCATTCTTGATAAAATTAGTTTTTTTGCAAAATATACCAAACAACATGAAGTATACGAAGGTAATTACCTGAGTAGGTATACTTAACGTTAACCGAATCACGAAATAAAAGAAAGTATTGTTGGCTAAATAACCAATCACATCACTAGAATTGTTTGGGAAATCCATTTTCTAACGCAGCGAGGGAAGCAAACGTAACGCGAACAAAATACATTATTTGAATCTGTCTCTCGCAGTCCCTATTGTTGGGAATTATCCGTCTCACTGTTTATTTTTGGCAGCTTTCCTTTGTAACATAACCATTGTTGGCATCTTAAAAGTTTGTTCCGAAACAGTAATTGAATCATGCCTTTTGAGACATCGTCGCGACAGCGTTGTCCTGAAATTTCATCTCCAAAATGGTTGTAATAATCGTAAGGCTTAAGAGCCAATGACAAGTGCCGTCAACAGCAAAACAATGTCCTGTGTAAATTGTAAGTTATCCCTCTTAAGCTGCCACAAGCAGTCCCCATTAACGCGAACTAAAAGCTACAAATCTTACCTCGAGTCCCGCAAGGGTCACTCTTGGCACTCCGTTGTTCTGAGTCGAAAGGCTTAGAAAAGTCGACGTCTCGCGACATAGTTGCTAAAAGTTTGTAACATCGAGTGCTTTCACGTTCAAGCCTTTTGCTGCCCATTATATTCTGATCCCGGACTTTCATTCAACAAAGCGTAAACACAAAGTTGTTGTAATGTTTTGGTTTTACGCGCGAGGTCCTGAAAGGTTTGACGGGCGTGTATGAAATGGCTTTTGTGATTTAATGCTATCAAGGTTATGACATCGCGCGGCAATCTTTAGAAGCACTTCCCAACTTTTACGCGTCCTCAAGTAAGGTAATAAATAACATATTTTACACGGAATGAGACCTTTTCCCTGCTGCAGTATGCAAAGTGATTTGTGAAATTACTCTTTAGGAATTCTGCCAACTTTCCCCCGACAAAGTGTGAGATACGAATTTCAAATACTGATCATTTGTCTTTTTCTTCGTCAAAGAGTGATTGATTCGAGCTCCCAGAGGGATTGGCTTGAAATTCGATTTCAATTTTTGAAAGATTGGCATTTTCAATATAAAAATTGGTTCGCCGGCTTTAATGTGATTGGACATTTTAAATTTGATGCTGATTCCGTAATGAAACAAAGTGATCAATCTTTTTCAGATCCATATCGAAATGGTTCCACATTTTTTATGAACATAATAAATTATGTGAAAGTTTAATTCAATTTCGTGTTAGATACGCTGTGTTAACATTTCATGGTAATTTTTCGAAACTCCATATTATAAACTAGACATAATACTAGCATCATCGATGAAAGTTTTACCTTACAATTACAATGCAACCTCTCAAGCTAGCAATATACTATATCGGTGCCCCACATGAAAAGAGAGACACTGTCTATGATCACTTAGATGGCAGTCGTTACACAACAGAACTGTGTTAGAAGCCTGCTACTTGTAGAAGGCGGTTAAAAATTCTGACAATAGGGTTCATCGGGTCGTTGGACGACTCGGTGTTTCACATGAAAAGGGAGACACGAAATAAGAGACAATAAATACTTTTCTCAGGAAAATATCCAATACCTTGGATATAATTAAATTTTTTGCCTCACTCAATAACGAATGCTTTTTTTCCCCAGAGCGCGAACCTCAAGTCCTGTGCTACCTGACCTCCTGGTCGTCAAAACGGCCCAGCGCCGGCCGCTTCACCCCTGAGAACGTGGACCCGAACCTCTGCACGCACGTCATCTACGCCTTCGCCACTCTCAAGGACCACAAGTTGGCCGAGGCTGATGAGAAGGACGCCGATATGTACGACAAAGTCATTGCGCTTAGGGAGAAGAACCCTAACCTCAAGGTAAGATACTACTACTACAGCCGTAACAGTCTATAGTTCGACATAAACCTCCTCCGATGGGGGGTTATTGCCATACACACTATTCTTAGCAGGTGATTTGGTGAGCGAAGCGCAAGGTCTTGTAAATTCACAAGAAACGTTGCTGTCCATTCCCTGGATTCTTTCCTTAGTCGTCTTTTACGAAACTCATGAGTAGAATTGGGGTGATGGTATTTTAATCCGACATCATACGAAATGCTACACTTAACTGAAGCAAAACATTTTAAAACAATTTTTGTGATAACAATATGAGTATATTGTCAACAAGGCACAACGTCGTCCTCAACAGCCAGATATCTAATTGCGAAAACTTAAAAATGTGATACAAAATTCAGATGATATCTTGCAGACGGTTTGCTCTACCAAAAGTTTAAAAACTTAATACCAACCGGAAACTTTTAAGTTAGCTACACTGCAGGCGAGTACAACCAAGTTCCGGAGCCATAATTTTTAAACGGAAGGATGAGTTTTACCAAACTTTACCCTATAATCACGATAGATGGAACGTATCATGTAGACAATAGAACAGACAGTTTTAACCCTCATCACGCTCTAGTTAATTGGAGTTGGTTGGGTGATTAAAAGCAATCATCTGATTCCAACTCCGACCATTACCGTAGCTAGTCAAAACTTTGCAGATTCAAATTGGTTTCAATAAAGGTAGTCTATGTAGCGTATTATTAAATTGGTGTAATTTTAGGGCTCTCAACTTGAATAAATGGTGTGTATTCGTTATCGTATGTCTTGTTGTGCTCCTTTAACATAATTCTAGTTATCCTACGATTTTTGCTATACTTACCTAGTTATGTAGATATTATTATTATCGATCTCACTTTGTTTTCTATTCTAATCAGAATAAGTAAATCATAATACTAGTTTTTGAAATTTTGCGGTATTTTGCCCATTTGAGTTATTGGCGGAAAGAAGCAAGTGCCTATTCGCTTAATTTGCATAGAAACGCAATATTACAGCATGTTAATTGCGGCTGGCTATCTCAATTAAAAACTTAATTTAATTTGGTACAACCAAGGTGCATTTGTAATTATAACAAATGAAGAGTCTCAGCTGCGCGTCTCTTTACCCCAATGACAATGAAGCGCTTGTAAATTACAATCTAAAAGGAAGCATTTAAGCATAAGTTGATTTTTACTTCCAGATCCTGCTGGCCATCGGAGGATGGGCGTTCGGCTCCACCCCCTTCAAAGAGCTGACCTCCAACGTGTTCCGCATGAACCAGTTCGTGTACGAAGCCATCGAGTTCCTCCGGGACTACCAGTTCAACGGACTTGACGTCGACTGGGAGTACCCAAGGTATGTCTTCCTCTTAGTATATTTTGTCAGATCCTTCCATTAAGGTTCATCGGGGCGTTTGTTGACTCTGAAAAAGAAGATTCTACAGCACTGATGTGGCTCACCTGTGAAATCTAGCTTTGGAGAGGTCTCAGTCTACGCAAGAGTCCACTTATGAGTCGTTGGTTCAATCTTTTTATTTTGGAGTCCTCCTGAGTTATTCAACCACCTTAACCACATTAAAAGAATTTAGGTTGCTAGTGTGTGCGGCCAAGGTCAGAGATGAAGTCTATGATGGATTGTACTTACTAAAAAAATACGTGTTGCTAAAGTTGAATTCTTTTCAGGGGTGCCGATGACCGTGCTGCTTTTGTCTCCCTCCTCAAAGAGCTCCGCTTGGCCTTCGAAGGAGAAGCGAAGACCTCAGGCCAGCCCCGACTCCTCCTCACCGCCGCTGTCCCTGCCTCGTTCGAAGCCATTGCTGCTGGTTACGACGTGCCCGAGATCTCTAAGTACTTGGTAAGCAGCTTTTAAACCTTTAATCTAAGTAAAAAAGCTTCCTGACTGTTTGGTGACTTGTTTCCGTCAGAGCAGAATAGCAGCTTCTGCAGTATCAGAATCTTTGGAAGAAATATTCGTACTATTATCATTAGAGGCGACTAAGGGATTCGAGAGTTTTGGTGTATTACAATTTTTAGGCGACAGGCTGACTACTTGTCACTATAGTGATGCACATGTTTTCTGCAACAATCTTGGAGAACAAACCTCGGAAATGTCAGACGCGGCGATGGTGACCGTATTCTTGCGGCCGTTAACGCTCTGCCTACCCCGCATGGGATAAAGGCGTGTTATATGTATCTATGTTTTATCATTAGACTATTTATATTCATTGTATGATGTACTTTGCTCTTCAGGACTTTATCAACGTGATGACATACGACTTCCACGGTCAGTGGGAGCGCCAGGTCGGACATAACAGCCCGCTCTTCCCACTGGAGAGTGCTACTAGCTACCAGAAGAAACTCACTGTGGTATGTATTACAACTTTAATCTTGTTTTCCCTAAACCATCAGCACAGCTTGATTCCGTGCTCTAGATTGAATCGATCAATCATATTCTGATAAGATGTCTTTTGCTTGACCATGAGTATTCACTGAATCCTTCGAATTTTTTTTATTCCCGATTCAACATTATTCAGCTTAGTGAACTAATTGGGTGGGAAGAGAACATTATTACACCTGTTGGTATTGGCACTGTTTAGAGCTACAATTAGAATTCGTCAAATCAATGTTAAGAGGATCATATTCATTTGGACCAATTTGTTACTACGACAATGTCGGCAGCATTCACTTCTACCAGATAGTTCCTGCGCATGAGCAGAGGTTTCGAAGGCACCACAAATAACTTATTGTACTAAATTCCTCCTCTCTTCACACAGGATTACTCAGCGCGCGAGTGGGTCCGGCAAGGCGCCCCCAAGGAGAAGCTGATGATCGGGATGCCGACTTACGGAAGATCATTCACTCTGATCAACGACACGCAGTTCGACATCGGCGCGCCCGCTTCTGGTGGTGGTAGGTTTTAATATCTGCTGTAGTTTGACAGCACTTCTTTTAAGACGATGGGCTACAATCAACATAAGCCTAAAAATGCACTGTACTCAAGATACTGTGGCCTTTCGGCAATTTTTGGTGGTTTCTTTCCTCAGCCATGACAAAACAGCATTAAATAGCATAAGGATCTATCCTTTCCATCAATAGCATCACAACTTGAAGCTTTGATAATTATGTGTTGTTACCATTCCGTAAACCAAAAAAAAGTAGTAGTAAACCCTTTTTGAAAGTTGCGCCTTAATCATCACGATTCTTCTTTCTTCAGGCAACGCCGGCCGCTACACCAACGAGGCTGGTTTCATGTCCTACTACGAGATCTGCGAGTTCCTGCGTGAAGACAACACCACCTTGGTTTGGGACAACGAACAGATGGTGCCCTTCGCGTACCGGGAAGACCAGTGGGTCGGATTTGATGACGAGAGATCTCTCAAGACTAAGGTACATATCAAACTGAAATAAAGGAAGACCACAGTTAAATACTTTGCTATTTCCAACACGTGTCATTTTTTGAGCTCTCTAGTTCTTTCAAATTACAACTGCTCTATTATTTCAATGTCAGCTAATAAGTTGATTCTTTGATTTCTGATGACGATTTTTTTAAGGCTCCATTTATTTGAGACAAGGCTTATAGACAGCTGCTTTATGCTCTGCATGATCTTGAGCTGTTTTATGCTCCTCCCAGAGCTATGTCCGCATTCTGTGGTCCACATTAAATACAGTCTCCCTACTCACAGGACTTGCTCTTCTCTATTCTTCGTTTGCTGGTTCTGAATTAGACATTTGTGTTTCCAGATGGCCTGGCTGAAGGAAGAAGGCTTCGGCGGCATCATGGTGTGGTCCATCGACATGGACGACTTCAGGGGCTCCTGTGGGACGGGCAAGTACCCGCTCATCACGGCCATGAAGCAGGAGCTCGGCGGATACAAGGTTCGATTGGAGTACGACGGGCCGTACGAGTCGTCTAACCCCAATGGACAGTACACTACTAAAGACCGTGAGTTTCTTTTGAAAAAAAAAAATATTTTGGTAATACAGTAGTAAGAAGGAGTCACCCAAGATAATTCTTTAGTTCATGTTTTTGCGCCGGTTACATTAAAATAATGCTTATCATTAACGAAGAAAAATATAAGATTAATATGAGCGTGCTATTATAACTTGCGGGCGGACTACAAAAAGTCTGAATTAGCAACAAAACACCTTCCAGTGTACAACAATCTACAACTTGTGTAATTTTTTTTATACCTTGTATCTTCGCAACGTGTGCATCAGAACATCACATCAAGAGTCATAACCATTCATAATGCTTTTAGCTTCAAATACTTGGCATTGATAGTCTTAAATTTTTTCCACAGCCAACGAAGTAACCTGCGAAGAAGAAGACGGCCATATCTCCTACCATAAGGACCGAGCTGACTGCACCATGTACTACATGTGCGAGGGAGAGAGAAAGCACCACATGCCGTGCCCCTCTAACCTAGTGTTCAACCCTAACGAGAACGTCTGTGATTGGCCCGAGAACGTTGAGGGTTGTCAACACCACACGCAAGCGCCTGCCGCCAGGCGATAGTTACCTTAGTAGGATCCAGTTTCTGTTCGATTTTGCTCTATCATTTTACTCCTGAGTTGGATTTGTGGAAACGATAGGAAACCATGCATCGGTTGCTTTGAAAATAAATACTCATTCGGTGAAAAAGCATAGAGCAGCGTATAATGTGTATGTAGGTGAAATGTAAGTTGAACACACAAGTTCAAACGTCGAAGATTGGTGCCAAAATTGTTTTGCAGTTTAAGCTTACGTTGATGATTTGTTAGAAGGTTTCGAGAGTGTCTCTGAGCAAAACTGAACAGAATATTTTGTATGTATGTATGATTATATTGACTGTTAAAATCTACTGTCTAAGAATGCAATGTTGTGTTTATGGCAACTAATGATAGCAAATTCTTAATTTTAAATCACATTTCCCAACCAATACTTTTTTTATGATATCGTTGTAAATTTTCATAGCAGAGGAACAAGATCGTGTGATATAATATTTAAATTGTAAATTTCGTTTATTGGTGAACCATTTATTTAAAATTTAGGTAAACATTTGCCTTCCCAAAGGCCCGCAATATTTGAATCTTGATAAAAAATGCAAATGTACGAAACGTGGTGAGTGAAAAATACCTACTCATATTTGTTGCTGGTAGGGAATTTTATTTACTTTATTACCAACTCAAAATAAATTGTGTTCAGTATAAATATAAAAATTGGAATAATATTGTGTGTCTTTGGGACGCTATATTTATTAGTTATTCTAACTAGTTTTGAGCTTTTTTTTATATTAATGTTTAGTATGAGATCTGGTAATAATCAGCTACAAACACTGCCTTTAAAACTGCCAATTTTAGGTTCGGGGAGGTTACAACAGTGACAAAAGTAACATATTGTGACATTACTTTAGGTAAAGTTATATTAAAATTTAGTAGATAAGTTTGTAAATATTGTATTTAGATACAAAACGAGATGTAAGAGTATTATTAAAGATTTTTTAATAAAACTTATTGTTTTTTTTTTATTTAAACAAAAACGCTAAAAAAAAAAGAATTCAATGTCATAGGTGCAAACATTTTTATCCAAAGGATCTATTTTATCTAAATGACATCCTTTTATTAAGTGTAGCTTTAACAACCTATCAAACCACTAACTGACTCACTTCGCTGACTCAGCGACCCAAAGAGGATCTTGGCCTCCGAAACGAGCTGTCTCCACTGATTGCTGTCCTGCGCGATCTCCTAGCTGACTCAAAGACCAAACAAACCAGACCATAAAAATCACATCAGCCTTGGGCGGAATCACACCTAAGTATTCTTCTGTAAAAACTTCACATTGCGGTCTTAAGCATATTGTGATATTCTCCAACCCAATGGCCTGGAGTACATATACCCTGGTATACCAGATTACGAGCCGAAAACACGAATCCGCAGTTAGTTATGAGCAACATGTGTAAGCGACGTCTGCACGCGATGTTCAACGATAAGCTTACGCTATTTTGGAACTATCTTTTAGACCAGTTTATCCACATTTTGATACAAAAACATCTCATCAGCCTACAGCAGTCCACTGCTGATCTCCCCCAGAAGAAGAGTACGCCACAAGGAACGACTTCCCGTTTTTACTATTCAGTCGTTACCAGCTTCTTCTTCTTCGACTTCGTCTCTTCCATCCAATATTACTCGACCAGAGGGACAGCCCTCCGAATACTGATAGAGTGCATGCAGATCATTAAACTGAACAACTTTCCCCTGGAAACACGTATGTGGCAAATCAAGCTACTCTTCAATTTCAATACGTATAGGCTAGGCAACTCAAATATTTGATGTCATAGGTATTCAAAACACTCCAATGTCAGTCACGTAATGTGTTTTGAGTTCAGTCATAGAAGATTCGATTTGTATGAAGAGTACAATAATATCTATTGTATAAAGAACGTGAAAGTTCTATTAAAAAATTCCATTATATATATGGTTCATCATTTATTTATTTATTTATATTAACGAACACCAACAGTATAATATATTTACAGATTTAATTCTTCATACGTCAATTTTTTTTTCAATGTCAGTTGAACGTGGATTAGGTTTTTTGTGAATTGATTAAGGTATGATTAAGTAACTAGAACATTCTAGAGGGTACCAGGTAACCGAACACAATTTAACTTTTAACAATAAACTTAAATATTAAAGTTTTGCATGTACGAGAAGATATTCAAAAATACCTCTTCTGCAGTGCTGTATGGCTGTAGCTGTAGTGAGGACACGTGTGGAATACTGCAATAACCCCGGTATTAGACGTTGTATCTCGCCTTGCATGAGTTGTCCCATTACTGTCACATATGCGATGGAATATGAGATTCCGTTTGCCATAATAATATGACTGCAGGGGTTAAATAATATCTTCACAGTTTTGTAAAAAGAATTTCAATAAAAACACAAACGTAAAAATTGGTTGCGGAGTTCAATGCTTCTCTAAAAAAAATGCTGATAATAAGTAAAAATGCCAAGTTCGACTGAAAAAATATATAGTACAGTTTTGTTTCTTATCATCGTTTAGCATTGTAAAGATAAAATAAACAAATTAAAATCTAAAGCACGTCAAAGTTTGGGTTGCGTAGTTTTTACGTTATTTGGTAGAAAACAAATTTGTCATCTTTATTCAGTTTACCCATATTTACAGCTTGTTAGTTACTCTCATCATAGTTATTACATAGGTATTTGTTATAAGTAAAGTACTTAAGAAAATGTCTATGTGGGTATGATAGGAGTACTAAAACCTAGGTGCAGTCAGTCAAACGATTAAACCTTTTCTCTTTTATACTAGCTAATTTAAATTGGAAACAAAGTTATAAAGTTGATGAAGCAAACACTAAAACTTAAAACCGAGCACTAAAACTTAGATAGCTATTTTCATCAACAAGAGAAAGGAGTGTAAACTATATAGATAGGTAAGTAAGTACTTAAGTATATTTTGTTCTTAAAGTCTAGAGAGAATTTTACAGTAGAGGATGCCAGTAACTTGCTAATCGCAAGAAATTGTAATTGTAGGTAGTGTCTTGGTGGCTCTCACACTAAACACTCCGTAAAGCGCAATCGTTACCCATCTGTCAGATGAATACTAAAAACGTCATTCCCCATACTATTAACGGATGCCCGACTCGTGTCCAACGCAGACACCTGCGTTGTTTGACAGACGAATCCGTTACGCAATAATTAGTGTACGTTGGACCAGCGTCGGACATTTTTTTAGTATGCACCTGACAGACGGATGTGTTACAAATGCGCTAGAATAGCGCACAACGGAGCGCTAAGTGTGAAAACTACCTCAGTACCAAATGATCCAACTGTACCTATACTTAGGCGAGTTGTAGGTAATTTGTGACAGTAGTTAGCAAGACATTAACCAGAGATTAAGTTGTGACAAGGTTGTCGTAACCGGGCCGTGGACCAAACCACCGTTACACGAGGATACACCTCACACCAGTAGCATACTGACCCACACCCTGACCAGGTCTACTAAGGCGTGGAGCACACTTGACGCACGACGGAGCGCAAAAATATCGCATCCGTCTGTCAGATCCATACTAGAAACTTCACTCTCCATACTAAAACCGCACTCGACGGATGACACTGTGCTTTTAGTGTGGGGATTGACATTTCTAGTATGGATCTGACAGACCGCTGCGATATTTCGGCGCTCCGTCGTGCGTCAAGTGTGTTCCTCGCCTAAGTGGTAGCAAGGCAATCAATCTAGTTTCAAGCTAAACTATCATAATTAAAAGCTTTTTCTGTTCTCCACTTGATATAAAAAAAAATTTGGACCTCTCATACAGATTAACTTGGTTGGTTGGTAATTTTGTATGGGAGGTCCAAATTTTTTTTCATATTTCGACCTATGTTTCTTAGGGAAAGTTTCATGGGCTGGTTCACCCCTTAAAATATTTGCAGCTAATTTTTTTACACCCTGTATTATGATGAGCTTTGCTATGATAGCCGCAATTTGGTGCAGTGGGGGATTTGTTTCATTTCTTTTCTCTCAAGAATCAGGCAAAACAAACAAAAATGCTCAAATGCTCTAGACTAGTGACTTAACATTCTTAAAATGTGAAAATTTTAAAATCTCACTCACATGCAAAATCATAACTGCATTTTCAATTGCAGGTTTACAAGAAAGATATGACAGAAAAACATTACTCTCTTATTTTTTTCGGAGCGATAAACTACTATTTTCAAATATAAACTTATTCCAACGGTCGGTGTATCGACCCTTGCTGCACTACAGAACCTTTACTGTGAGATGACCCCCAGTCTGACCTCTGATCCCTGTAACCAAGAGGTGAGCCGATAAACAAGGCTATTGAGTTCATGGAGCAACAAGGTTCAACACGGAAACATATTACCGTCGGCTGGACTTGGGTTTCATTTTACAACCACTTGTAAAATATACTTCTAACACCTGGGTTCATCGGGTCGTACGTTAACTCGATAGAAGAAGAAGAGCTAGGTATGAAATACATTTACAATACATTTGAAATAAGAAAAGAAACTTTGAACTGAACTATTAATAATTGCAAAGAAATGATATTATTTTTTAAATTCTTACTTAACACACTTTGGAATAATCATATCTGTGCGCTAAAATAAGGCTGCGTAACGCATGCGTCTGCCAGATCCATACTAGAAATCTAATTTTTCATACAAAAACCGCTATTGACGCATTACGCGTTAGGCAGCGTTATTTTAGCGCTGCGTTGTGTGTTAAATGTGAGAATGGATTTTGCTGCTTTTTGTTTCAAGTCTACATAAAATGTTTACAACAGGTTTATTGCTTTGATACTGATACGATAAATGACATTAATGTCCATTCAGTGCACGAAGACCATTACTGTTTCTTTGCCTGCTGGCCAATGTCCGTATATATAAACAACGTACATAACGACTAACAAGTATTGTATAAGTCATCATAATTCACTCCCTCGTGAAGGAAACTCCTGGTTTTACCCTCTCGCTGAGCGGGCGGGAATGTGGCGTACGTCACCTCGGATGATCAACTGCGCGCGCGCACGGAGCAAATCTATTAAAGTGCTAAACGTGTTAGAAGCAGCAGCTCTAGACCAGCTCATGAATAGTCCATCGAGGATACAGTACTTTAGTAAAGAGAGTTGATACTTGAATATTTAGTTATAGAAGGAGTGAAAGGTGATGAGTTCAGTTCGCCGAATGACGACGGAGGAGGGATAAGAGTAGCTAGTGTGATCATTAGCTACTCTTCCCTCCTGGTGGAGACCGACTGGTCCAACCGGACATATTTGGAGGTTGTATATTATAATGCTCGGTGGAAACACTTCGATACCGCGTTTCAGGACTTGTATGTAGAGCGCATGCGCGCCGCCACATAGTCATATAACCTGATAGTTCCAGAGGTAGCAATATAAGGCAAATACATATATCAAAGTGTTAAACATGTTAGGTGCAGCAGCTCCAGGCAAATTCAGGAATAGTCCATCGAGGATACTGCACTTGAGTGAAAATAGTTGATACTTGGCTTGAAAGAGGCACAAAATAAAATAATAGGAAGGAAAAGGAAAACGAGAACGAATAGAACCACTAACAACATCGATATTATGTTAAATGGTCCAATTGTGAATTCTTCAAACACTTCTATCTGGACTTTATTGTATCCGAAAAAGTTGTCGTATGGACAGTTCTATAGCTGATGATTCGAAATAAAGATTGGATTGGATTTAAACAACCTGTACTTTCGTGATCAGTATTTCGATACACATCGTTTCAGCTTAAAGGCTGACTTAGTTATGATAATTTTATTTACCATTTATTGTACACAAGAAATTTTACAGGAAAAAAAACATAAATAAAATGGACACAACAGGCACTGCTTATCTCTAAAAAAGAAATTTCTTACAGCAGACCTACAGGAGAGAAATGGCATTTGGCGAAAGGCGGATGAGACGTGCACAATAGCTATGAATACGAGATGATTAATATTTACAGATAATAACAGGAAATACATACGAAATATAACTAAAATATTACATACAACTACAGATATAAATAATAATAAATATACATTATAAAATACATACTAAAAATAATGTAATACGTATAAATATATACTGGTTAATTTGGAAGAGAAAGATAGTGTTCCTTAACTCGCTTCTTAAAAACATTGATAGAGGGACTATCACGTACAGTGTGTGGGAGGGAGTTCCATAACCTGGCTGCGTGGACCGTGAAGGAAAATGAGTAGAAGTCGGTCTTATGATGAGGAATAGATAGTAAGGTCCTTACGTTAGACCGACATGGCTTATCTAGTGGGCGCGAGAAAGTAAAACGCTCACGAAGATAAGGCGGAGAAGATGGGTTATAAAGAATGTTATAGAGAGAAGAGAGAATATGAGTATTCCTGCGAAGGCGAATTGGGAGCCACTTGAGCTGAGACCGAAACTGGGAAACATGATCGTACTTGCGCAGTCCGAAAATAAATCGGATGCACAGATTTTGGAGGCGCTCAAGCTTGTTCAAAAGCTCCTCAGTGGCATCTACGTAGCAGGAGTCGGCGTAGTCCAAAATAGGTAACAGAAGAGATTGAGCAAGAGAAATCTTTGTGCTTAAGGGTAGAAAACTTTGGAAGCATTTGAGTGAATGAAAAGAGTAGTGCATTTTTCTACTTAGTTCATTGACTTGAGGTTTCCATGATAAGTTACTGTCCAATAGCACTCCAAGATTCTTGGCAGTGTTAGTGAAGCAGATGGTAACACCGTCGTATGTGACTGGAGGTAGAGAGGCATAGTCCAGCTGTCGAGTCATATAGGGACTACCGATAATTAATGCTTTGGACTTTTTGGGATTGACTGATAGGCCGAAAGACTTAGCCCATTTCAAAACATTATTGAGATCTGCATTGATATCCTCAATCCCTCCAATGATGTCAGCAACACGACAGTGCCGGTAGATCTGTAAGTCGTCTGCGTAAAGATGGAAGTTGGAAGAAATTACGGTAGTGATAGTGTTAATAAAAAGAGAGAAAAGAAGAGGAGATAGAACGCCACCCTGCGGTACGCCCGCCACAAGATCACACCAGTCAGAGGAATCCTCGTCCGAGCGGATCCGCTGCAAACGACCGCGAAGATATGAGTTGAACCACAAGATTGCCGAGTCAGAAATGTTAAGAGAGCGAAGAATGGAGAGAAGTACATCAAAGTTTACGGAATTGAAGGCACTGCTAAAGTCAAGCAAGACAAGGATCGTTACTGACTTGTTTTCCATTGCTAAGCGAATGTCATCAGTGACTTTGAGCAGAGCAGTAACGGTACTGTGACCAGGTCGGAAGCCAGATTGATAGGGAGAAAGTAGACTATTAGATGTAATAAATGATACAAGCTGCTGATGGACAATGTGTTCAAGGACTTTGGCCAGGAAAGGTAGGATGGAAATAGGACGAAAATCGGAAAAGGCAGATGGGTTGGATGTTTTAGGGAGAGGAATAACATCCGCTTGTTTCCAAGTAGACGGGAAAGAACTCGTAGCCAAAGAATGATTAAAGATATGTGTTAATATTGGCAGGAGTTCAGGGAGAATAAGCAGGATCATTCGGGAACAAACATTATCATTGCCCACAGCAGTTGAAGTGATGGAGAGAACATGCTTCCTAACATCGTTCTCAGCAATCTGGGTGAAGGTAAAAGAAGAGCAAGATGGTAATTGCTGACTATTAAGAAATGCGATAGTGTCAGATTTAACACTAGCATCAATAGTTGCAGGCGGAGAAGAGAAATGTTGATTAAGCAGGTTTAAATCAAAGAATGAATTGGAAGTTGGTGAAATTTTACCTATGCCAAGAGTTCTAAGAAATTTCCACACCTGGGTAGGATTACATTCTTGTATGGAATTGTGTATGTGGCGTCTTTTGGCATCTCTACACAGACGCCTACAGTGGTTTCGAAGGAGTTTATAACGGGACAAGTTACGATCAGAACGGCACTTTTTATATTTAATGTAAGCTTTGTCTCGCTTCAACATGAAAGCCTTAATGCTGTCCGTTAGCCAGGGAGCAGGAGAATGCTTCATTTTAACTTTTTTCACTGGAGCATGAACATCAAACAGCCTTAACAAAGTGTCATGTAAGATTTGAACTTTCGTGTCAATGAGATCAGCTGAAAGAGCTGGAGCCCAGTCAACATTGGACGCATCCCTTCTCAAAGCCTCCAAGTTTACACCCCTAAAACTACGCAGATGAAGGAATTTTGGTTTACGCCTTGGGGGACGGATTTTATAAGAAAAAAAGAGAAGGTCATGATGAGAAAAGCAGCCCGCAGGGAATTGTCCGTGGACAGCAATATTCTCTAAAGAAGAGGTTATCATTAAATCGAGAAGGGAAGGGACACGGTTGGGCACGTGATGCGTAGAAGAGAGTGGAAGAATGTGAAGGTTGACCGAGGACAAGAGAGATTGCAGTTTCTCGGAGCGTACGTCATTTTTAAGCAAGCACGTGTTAAAGTCACCCAGTAAGAGAATGTGCTCATAGTTTGGACAGTGTAAACCGAGCAAACTTTCGAGAGAGTCAAAGTAGTCGATTGTTAAGGATGGGCTATAAAACACGGCAAGCAGTACCTTTTTATGGTGAATTGTTACTTCGACAAATAGGTGTTCGGCTGTCTTTAAGTAAGAAGAAGAAGAAGGAGAAGCACTGACAACAGTGTGCACGATATCACCACGCAGGTACATAGCAACACCGATAATGATTGGAAATCTCTGTTGAAACCGCTTTCTTCCACCTTTCTATAATTTTGACTTCCATTGAAACATCCCTTTGCAGCGTACAAATTTAAAATAGTCATAAGCTGACCTTCCTTGATCACCAAAACATCATTGCCACAACCCCCATTTACCAAGTACCAAGCCCGTCCAGTCCGCCTCCGCACCACCAGTTTTCGAATGCTCTCGCGCTCCAGTGCACCGGCGCACGCGCACGCCGCCGCGTCCATTCGCATTCGCTCCTATCAGTCAGTTCTCTAGGTCACTCCCGCGGAAACGCGCGTCACCGCACTACTAGATTCAAAAATACTGGCCGGCATGATAACGACATTCGAAGTTTAAAAAGAGAAAAGTTGACTGAAAGTGTTCGATTTACGAAAAATTAAAAAGTTTCAGTGAAATGTGTTTGGTTGTCGTGTTGTGTGGATAAATTAATGGCGGTTAATAATACGTTTGGGAAAGGAATGTGATATTGACAGTGTTTACTGGTAAGTGCAATATTCGAGCGAATTATTCTGCGGTAACTTTCTTCGTGCGGTTTTTTTACATTTATTGACCGCTCGGTAAACATGTCGGACGATGGATTTATAGACTTTTTATGATGGTAAGTTTTGAACCATTGTTTGTCAATTATATTTAGAGAACAAGTTGTTGTTTAGGTAAATCTATCATTAAAGGCTTTACATTTTATAAACAATCCACAAATGAATAAGAAATTGGAGAAAGAATGTCCCCTTTATTTGATGTTTTCGTAACACATCCAACATTCATCACAAACAAATAATAAAACCAAAAGTGTGATAATGATAAGATAACAGAAAGGAGTGAAACTTTTAAGCTTGCTTTAAAAAGTCAAGTCTAATATTAAGGAAAGTAAACTAAGCCAAAAAAATACTGGCCAAATAACAGACTGACCGAAAACAGCGATTTATAAAAAATATATCACGGTGTTTAATTGGACGCATTTGAATCTGGAACACCGCGAGAATAAATTTAAATGAGATTGAATATGGAACTCTCGCGTATGACGTATGATGCAGATATTGCAACGGTAAAAATGGCGGTACAAGTAAATTGATGACTTTTTCTATCATCAACTTTGATCACACGAACAAATTGAAATCGTCATCATCGTATTTATATATCTGCAGTGAAACATCCTAGCCTAATTATAAATTGCAAACTATATATTTGCATTTGTTTAAGGTGATGGTGAGACTAGTAGAATTAACTTACTGCGCGTCAATTGTAATACTTATGACAAAATTTAAAAAATTATGTATAAGTACTCTGTGAAAATTTGATTCTACCTAAGAGCGATTAGTTACAGTTAGTATATTTGGCTTAACGCATTGCGCTATTCTCGTTCTCTCTCTCTCTTTTCGTGTGGGACACCGAGTCGTCCAACGACCCGACGAACTCTGTTATCAGAGTTCTATTATTTGTGTGGTAAGATATCTTAAAACTCCTTACACGCTTGAAGTAAACTCTCCTCAGCAAAGGCGTTCTCCTTTCTTCAAATTTCTATTTTCTTTTGCGAATATTAATTTACTAGTCAGCCCATTAATCTGGCAGTTTCGATGCACATTCGTCCTGAGCCCACTCTCATTCAAGCTCATTTAAATAAATTATCGAGCAACAAATTTTGAATCAAGGTCAAGTTCGAAATAGGTTCATCAAAATTCAAGTTCAATCAGTAGGTCAACTGTCAAAGAGTCAACCGCTACCGCTAAACACCCTATTATAAATGCTCGGATTATAACTGGTTCTATCCGGAACAGATCGACAAACGGTCAAACTATCATCGGCTGCATTTTACGATGATATATCACGAACATTAGCTGTATCTATAGCGCCTAACCTATGGATATGAGTTTATTGACTTCAGATTCTTACTTCAACACGAAGATAGTAATGAATAAGTCTTCTTCAACCTATAGCCACCCAATACTGGGAGTAGGTTTCCTCCAACGATCTCCACATTCGACGGTCAAGGGCTTGTCTCTACCAGCTTTTCCCACTGACCTGACTTTTGCTTTTTTGACATTCTAGCAACACTCAAACAAATATCAGGCATGAACATGAACGTCACTCATGACTACATTAATAGTACCTTGTCACATGGGCAAGTCTTCTTCATGAGTACAGGGTGTAAAAAAATTACCTGCAAATATTTTAAGGGGTGAACCAGCAATTACCAACCGACCAAGTCACATTAAATTTGTATAGGACGTCCAATGATTTTTTCATATTTCGATTTATATTTCTTGTGGAAAGTTGTTCAGTTTCATGGCCTGATTCACTTCTTAAAATATTTGCAGCTAATATTTTTATATTTGTATTTGTACTTATATTTGTATTACCACCTTGAAATGCCTTGAACGTCAAACTCCATTGATCTGGAAAGGTAAACAAGGTTGCGACAAAACAAAGCTCACCGTTTCCATTCTATCCTTGCAACAATCAGCTACAAAAAGTTTATGAAGAGAACGAGCTGGGGTTTGTCAGAATTTAAGTCAACCACAACACCGCAAAACATTCTGTTTGCGAAAAACTTTGAAGGGAATGAAATAAACCACAGAGTATTGATCAATGCTTGAAAATTATTGGTGATAGATTAGAAAACATTCAAAAATTTGGCTAAGTAGGTACGTATGTACAACATTGGCTTTGAAAATGTTTTTGTATAAAACAAACCAGTGTTTCATGAACATGAAATTGAAATAAATTCAACCTATATGCCAATCAATAAAAATGTTGTGACGATAATTAGTAAGCTACGATCTGTTAGATTATGTTTGGTTACCAAAAATGCGTAATTTCAGTTTGAAAACTACTTTTCTTTGCATACCAATGCATGATAAGTTTTAGTGCAAAAACATAATATCAAAGTCGCTACATTAGCTCACACAAAAGTTAGCTCTAAAATCTGAACAGCAAGCAATAACTATTGCAGGACTGTACGTGCAAACGAAGTGTGATAATGATAAAGTTAAAAGAACTGACCACTTGACTGACCTGCCTCAGGACTCTACCTGATTGGCTGAACGACTTGTAAATTATCGTGTTTGTCAGAATTGGCACCTTCACCTAACTCTATAATTTAAACTTACGTCCGTTAGTTCCCAGGAAGCGCTTATTCCTTCCTACTGCTGGGTACTGTCAGAAACACCACTAGCTTAGCAAACTAATGGACCGACTTACGAGTATACTGGTTGGATTGAATTTGTCAAGGCTTAGAATGGTATCACCCCATATTTTTCCCGTGGGTTTCGTAGGAGGCGACTAGGTAAGGGATTTGAAACTTGATGGGTATTTCAACTTAAATCTATGGCTAATTCGTGACCAGTGTCACGTTAAAGTCAACCTGTCACTGTGACGATACACAGTTTTCAAAAATAACCTCAAACTAAAACAGACGTGGCATAATCATAAATGACCTTATATTTAGCTTTTTACAGTCTACATACTCATGTATATGTATCGCCAAATTTATTAACTGGGATGGAACCGTATTAGTTGATTCTTTTAAATGCTAAATCTGTGTGCTTCTGCTAGTATGTACTCAGGCTAACTTTACGAGCAATCTCTTTCACATCCTCTATTAACCTAATCACGGTGTTTAGATAAATCCACAACCGTATCTAGTATGTCGGTTTGAAGTCTGGATACTAAACTAAATTGTGATTGGTGGTTGGATTAAATTACTTTACTAAACTTTCACTTGACCACTATTCAAATCTATCTCATAAAAAATTATCTTGTATCTAGTTTACTCATAAATTTCACTATACTCACAGTCATACATAGCATAGCATTCCAATAATGGACATAGGCCTCCCTTCATCATTATAGCCATAAGACGTCCACTGCTGAACATGGGCCTCCCCTAAAGATTTCCACTTTGTCCGATTAGAAGCGGCCTGCATGCAGCATTTGCCCGCAGGCCTCCCCTTATTGTGACTTTTTTCTATACTAACCACGCTTGGTAAGCGAATTAGCGAGCGCAGTGTAAGGTGTTTTAGGGAACGCTGCTGCACATTTCCTGGATTCATCCCTTTGTCGCCGTTTACAACACCCACGGGTAGAAATATGGTAATGCTAATCGAAACCTAACCTAACCTAACCATTCCTGTAGACGTAAGTTTATCTAAACATGCTGTGTGATGCCGGTTTAGAATAGCACTACCCCATTTCTTCCCCGTTGATGTCGTAAAAGGCGACTATAAGGTGAAGGAAAGTTCAATTTTTGGCAATGAAGGTGATATTTTTTGTTATAAGATATTAGCGCATGGTACTGATTGGTACTATTAATTACTCATACATACATACATACATATATCACGCCTTTATCCCTTACGGGGTAGGCAGAGCGTCAACGGCCGCAAAAATACGGTCGCCATCGCCACGTCTGACAAAATATAGGGGGCCGTTTGAGATAATTTGTGTATCACTATAGTGACAGGTTGTCAGCCTGTCGCCCAAAAGTTGTAATACACCTGAAACCCTCAAGTCCCTTAGTCGCCTCTTACGACACCCACGGGTAGGAAATGGGATGATGCTATTCTAAGCCGGCAACACACGGCATTAATTACTCAACCCTAACTATCACAAAATTACTCGTAAATAGAACTAAGCTTACAACTACTCGTATTTGCTTCAACCAAAGTTGGCGTGTTATAAAATCATGTTACGTCTTACTGTCAGGCTGTTGCTGACATTTCACTGCACGCTGTCATTTGCGGCTGTCAATGATATAAAATTGAAAGTTGATGCCTTGACATTACCGTCTCATGTATAGAATGGAGTCGTGGTGCGGAATGTAACATTTGAGCATCGTAAATTGTTCAATAGGTGAGAAAGGGTACGATTTAAATGTCTAACTCAAATGAAACTCTTTTGAAATAATACAGTATTGGTTTCAATAAGTGTGAACTTATGGTCTACTTTGATGAAATATTCGGATTTCTCTTACAAAAAGTTAAAAAATTTATCATTTCATACGGGGGGCTCAAATTTGTATATCTTTCGGCCTATGTTCCTAGAAGAAAGTGTTTCGGTTTTACATGCAGAACTCCCCCTTAAGATATTTGCACTGAAAATTAAATAAAACATAAGCAAGAGTTATCTGAGGAACACATTTGAAAAGATTTACCTACTTGAGAATTATAGTTTTGCACTCTTGTTTTAAAATACACGTTTTATAGGTGAACAAGAAAAAAACCACCGGCCGGCATAACAATAGCCAGTAGGAGAGTAAACATAACATGACTGGTACAGTCGAGCGCAGATCACGCGCAGATAACGCGGCGCGGACGTAATTGCGCGCTCAATTATGCGGACGCGTGCGCTGCGCCGGCGCACGGGCGACGCAAGTCCGCGCTGACTTTCCAGCGGTATGGTGTACGGGAAAAGTAACTAGAGGAAAATATGCAGTAACCACCTATCCCATCACTCCAAAAGACGACATATGTGGTGCAGTGGTAGTGCGACTGCCCGAGACGCAGAAGGTTCCGGGTTCGATTCTCGGTGCATCACTCACAAAATTGATATTTATCGCTTTGCGAATTTGTTCACAGTCTGCTTAGGACATTGCAGGCCGAACACCCAAATGCCTGTAAGAAAAATGGTTTTGTGTTTAGGATGGCAAGTTAAGCCGGTTGATGTCTATGATTACTTAGACAGCGGTTTCTTTTTTTGCGATTTCATAGTTTTGTATTGTATAAATTGTTAAGAATTATGAATAGAAACACAAGTTTTACTTTCATTATAAACAAAATTCGTGTAAAAAAAACCTGTAGTGTTGTCCGCTACAGCACGTTACTTGGACTCTTGTGTACTACCTACAATCGTAGCTTAGCGTCACTGTCTTTAACAACAGTACGGAAGGAAGCATCGTTGCCTCGATTAATCATATCGCCGTCCATACTACTCTAGCTTTCAATGCTTTCTGATCAAAATAATTGACATACAAAAATACAAGTTACGTAGAATGCTTCAGAGTTTTCTCTAGTAAGTACCTAGGTACTATCTGTACAAAAGTAAGCTAGGTCTTTGTCGTGGTAGTACTAAAATTGTAATCTATGTGATCATAGAGAGCACCTAGGATTGGGACAAATATCATATTGGGACATATACAGGGGCAGCGTCCCGAATACTGATAGGGTGTAATCAGACCATGAAACTGAACAACTTTCCCCTAGAAACATATGTCAGGAAACGACAAAAAATTTCGACCTCCGATACAAAATCGCGATCAGGTGAAAGCATTTACTACGGGAAATCAAAATTTTTTTAATGTTTCCTGACATATGTTCCTAGAGGTTCCTTGTACAGTTTCATGGTCTGCTTGCACCCTATCAGTATTTGGGACGCTGTACCTTACAACCCGTATAGCATAGATAGAGATCTCTCTATGTTGCATCTTTGTATGTGAATTTGACTATGCAATAAAGAACTTGAAATTAGCTTAAGGTAAGCTCATCTTTTTTACGAATGAGTAGGTGCTTTGGCTTGCCATGTTTTAACCTACCTAATTAAAAAACAATCTTACAAGATAGCTCATATAAAAACATTGCAACATTATTAGCTAAGTAGGTATCTATTTAAGGTACCTATCTAATTGACGACATAACACATGAAAATAAAACAATACAACATTGTTACAAGTTTGACTATTAATGTACACTCAGTCCTATTCTGTGATAGTAACCGGTACAAGAAACAGACTCCAGAGACACATTGTCATAGATAACAATGACATTATTATTGCATTATTCGTTACAAGAAGTTGCAAAATGCTTTTGTAATTAAAATGTTGCAAGCAAAACACTGAAAATCGAATCTGAACTATGTACTAACAGTACGAACCATTCATCAGCCATTATACAAGAACACAAAAACAGCGGAAGTTAAAACTAAATATTGGTGCAAATTCTGGCGAACGCATTTCGTAGTGTTTAAGTTTGTAAAAGAAAAAAGCATTTTTGCAAACAAAGCTGTTATAGGAGAGATCATAAAAGCAGTTTGAAAATTAAAATACGTGGTAGCGTTTCAGTAAATTGAAAGGTTTTCATGTTTTGTTTTATTGTCTCACCGCAGTACAATTTTGCCTATATTAACTTTTCATTTTTATATTTCTATAACAACGTGGGCCCTTTTTTTGTTGTATTTTATTTCAATAGGCCGTTAAAGCTCTGCCTAACCCGCAAGAGATAAAGGCGTGATATGTGTGTGTATTTAATTTCAAAAATCAAACGTATACGAGTTGAGTATAAATTTTAAATTGGGTATTGAAACCTGAGAAATTCATTCACTACTATAGAATCAGCACCGACAGCAACGGTTGAAGAGTCACCGATTGGGCAGAAAGCCACGTCAAGATTACTCGAACAATACGGAATCGGTTTTCGCTGCTTCGGTTCCGCGCTCATTGCCGCCTCACGGAAATTGGCACACACAACCACTTTTATTACGTGAATCTTCAATCAATGTATTGGGATAGATTTTCTACAACTCGCCACTCTGGGTCTTTCCTATTCCCAGATGCATAGGATGTCTACAAAAAGTAAAATGTCAGTCACAGATAACTATTTCACGGACACGTTTAAATACACATTAAAAAACAGTGCCACAATACTTTCCCTTATAAATCAGTTTAATCACTAGGTATACGTTATGTCTGACCTAACGAATTTACGATTTACCTTTTTAATCTAAAACCTAATTTCCCAAGCATAAACCACCCTTTCGTGCCTTGTAGGGTCGTCGTCGTCGTCGTCGTCGTCGTCGTCGTCGTCGTCTCAGCCGATAGACGTCCACTGCAGGACATAGGCCTCCCCCAAGGATCTCCACGATGATCGGTCCAGCGCCACCCGCATCCAGCGGCTTCCCGCGACCTTCACCAGATCGTCGGTCCACCTTGTGGGAGGCAGATCATAAATATACGATCGATTAATTCTTTTCGTAGGCTGCCTCAGAAAAAAGTGTAGTATCAATGTGGCTACGAGTTGTCAGTCCATTACTGAAAAATACACCGTAATAAGCATAAAAAGCCAGGAAAGAAATGGAGTAAGTACTTATACCATAGTTTGAAATTGGAGTGGAATTCAAACTCTACATTTCTCGATGGAGGTGCAAAAACGTCGATCACCGTTGATATGCCGACATCAACGAGATCGATATCCATGAAATTGGCCGCTGATGGCTCTGATCCGCTGATCGGCTGATCGGCTCAACCAATTATCCCAACGTAATGTATGCAAGCACGCGCCGGCGATGGCAAACGTTTTGCAGCCATTTGATGGCACTGTTTTTAAACTCTGTCTGATTTTGACGTCCATTGCTGCGGTGTAAAGTGGTTCGCACATCGACACTTCGCATTTTAGTGCATCGTAATGCATGCGTATGTGAGATGAAAGGAAATTTCGAATTCCTAATATAAGAAACCTTCCTTGACGCAAGAGCAATGCAATAACTTGTGTTGGCATCTGTCTCACTTATTGAGGAAGATCTTTCATTTTTCTCTTTTCGTGTGGAACACCGAGTCGTCCAGCGACACGATGAACCCTTGATGATTGATGATGGTTGTAGTAGATGCAAATATTTATCACTTTTACACCAATGGATGTTTAAAGGATTTGATGGTATTTAAATTCTGTGTTTTACTGTTGGCAAAGTTTACCGTTTGACTCTACAATACAACTTGGGCTACATAAAAGATACTTACTCAATTATCTTTTGCTCAGTATCAGAAACCTTTTTCCTCTTTCATCACTGCAGCTTCCTACAGTGAAAAACAAATCTCAAAAAAGGCTAAGTAATTGAGTTTCATCAGATTCAAAGACTGATGAGATAACAATTTCGCTTTTCTCCGTGATCTATCCACAGGAGATTTCTATTTCATTTCAATTCAATCTCATTTGTTTATAGTTGGATACGCATTAGCGACTTTACGTGCTTTATTTGTGTTTTTGCTAGGGTATTATCATCCATTTTGTATGAGAAAGCCTATTCATTTCTTGTGGTCCCACTAATACCAACAAACGAAATGACGATATGTTTTCATGGTCTCAATGTACAAGTGCTATGGTTCATTTTGCACGGATGGTTTTATAATTTTCTATGTCTCATTTTCATTTATAGTTAAAAATTCCTCAAGATAGAGGCTTTACTTCTTAAAAATACAAACCTAAGGCGGATCGCACACTTGACGCACGACGGAGCGCAAAAATATCGCAGCGGTCTGTCGAATCATACTAGAAATGTCACTCCCCATACTAAAACCGCACTCGACGGACGACACTGGGATAGCGTTGCGTCAACAGCGGCTGAGCGGTTTTAGTATAGGGATTGACATTTCTATGTAGTATGGATCTGACAGACTGCTGCGCCAAGTGTGCGATCCGCCTATCTAGGCTCATTTCTTTTGACTAAATACCCGTACAAGTTACTCTGTGTGTGCCTGGAAAAGCCTCGCGCGTGAGAAGTCCGTTGGAATGCGGGGTTTGATATCAGCTAGATCTCACACCCACTTGCATGCTAAATACTCACTGTCCTCTAGTGCAGGGGAGTCGTGGAAAAACAAACGACAAATGCACATTTTCTTTCAATACAAATTCCAAACAAGTAAAGCTGCGTGTATCACATACATAGGTCTAAAGTTTCAGTTACTTAACCGAGTCTATCGCGATCACTTTTAGCTAAATATTAGCACTTTACCTAGATTCCAACGTTTTGGCTAAGTTTCATTAGTTTAACTTTTCAGTTAACCTTTCGGTTGGTCAAAAATTTTGACAGATTTTTTTGTATTGCGATTGCAATTTAGTCTGTAGGTAGGTTGTTCGGTAGGGCTACATCAGGTCTAATTATTTTAAGATGATGAATGCCCCTAAATCTACGATAAGCCTCCATTAGCGAAATGCGCAATAATTAAGACGGATTAAGCAGTTAATGCCGTTATACAGGGTGTTGCCGTGTGATGCCGGCTAAGAATAGCATCACCCCATTTCTTGCCCGTGGGTGTCGTAAGAGGCGACTGAGGGACTTGAGGGTTTCAAGTGTATTACAACTTTTAGGCGACAGGCTGACAACCTGTCACTATAGTGATGCACGTATTATCTTAAACGGCCCTCAATATTTGTCAGACGTGGCGATAACGACCGAATTTTAACGATAGTTAACGCTCTGCCTACCCCGCAAGGGATTAAGGCGTGATTTGTGTTGTGAGTACAGGGTGTAATTCCGCGTCACGAGTTTAATCACCGCCCTGTATAGCTCGTAATGCAGGACTTACTGATATTGCCACTAAAATGGTATTTGGCTGATTAAATCTGGGGATTAAATTGAGATCATCGACATACATACATCATGCCTTAATTCTTTGTGGGGTAGACAGAATAGAAATTGACCTAAAAGGCATTTGAGCCAATTTTTTTTTTTCTTGTGCCATGTCTGACAAACATTTCAGAGTCTTCAATTAGAGAATCACTACAGCGACACGTTGTCAGTCCATCGCTTAAAATTACACCTTACCCTCGAATTCCTTAGTCGCCTCTTACGATAATAATAATAATAACAGGGTGATGTTATGCTAAGCCGGAATCAGACGGCAATCTCTTCGCTAGATCTGTAAGTTGTCTTGTTACGAAAATAGCTGCAAAATAGAAATTTTCTAATTAAGTTCAGGACCATTAGCGAATTTAACAAAATTTTTGGTATACAATGAATATTTCAATAACTCAAATTGATTGGTATTGAGCAGAGGTGTATCTTTATAAAACAGACCAGATTACTACTTTCGCCCGTCAATAAATCAACTCATTAGCTGCTTAGCAGTTTTCTCTTTGCATCCTACACCACTAATAGCTAGCTCTCGCTCTATTAGGCCAATAGCACACCACCGTTTACTTGCCCAGCGCTTTCCACTGCGCGTACGCATGCAAAACACCCAACAGCCTACTTGACCGCTCACATAGAATAAATATACTATAGCTCATTCGCTTAGATAGTGTCGCGACCAGCGTAACTTGACCTCAATGCTCAGCACGCACCCGTACGTGCGTACTGACGGTTACGCTGGTCGTGACACTATGTAAGCGAATGAAGTACGCGTGTATAGTTTTTGCTTCTACGCCCAGTAATCGATGCTTTCACGTGATTTTGCCGGCGGTAATGTTTATGTGCACTTCCTATAAAACATGGAAATATGGTTAACACGTTAAATGCAAGGAAATCCCTCTCGTGGCTACGTTATTCGTAGCGCTTACTACGGATGCTACGCTGCCGTGATGTAGCAAATTTAAACGTTTGAGTCACCTAGTATGTTTCCGATTCTGAAAGGAAATATTAGAATCAATGTATATAAAATTGTCCACTAGTTACATTGACAAGTTTACAAACACATAAGTATTAATTAATACTTATTAATTTCCGGCAGCAAAGAAACTATCTTTCTAGACACTGTAGGTATTAACAAAGTATACTCGTGATACACAAATTATCTTAACCGGCCCTCAATATTTGTCAAAGGTGCCGATAGCGACCGTATTTTTGCGATCGTTAACGCTCTGCCTACTCTGCAAGGGATAAAAGCCTGATACATGTATGTACGTACTCGTGATAGTGTATTTTCTTATCACACAAGAGAAGTACCTATCCAATACAAACTATCTACTTGACGGGGCATATCAAAGAGTAGAATTATTCCCATTCATTTATGGCTTGTCTCCAGAGAGCACTATATGGCTGATAGTACCTGCCATTATCTTTGACCATCATTACCTATTACTCTACTCAGTCTTATTACAGTAGGTAGGCTGTGGAAATATAGGTAAACTTTTATATTTTCTGAATATGTTTTAGTAATTTCAACAACCGGGTCTTTGTAACGCCATATTTCTTTATGTGATACTAAGCATCTATCTATCACATCTTACATATCATAAATATCACGTTAGGTTTATATTATCATAGTGATTTTTGTATCGTCTCATCACCATTTGCCTCGTACGTCTGTGACAGACGATTTAATAAGTGTCTGAGGCAAGACTTTTTGTGGCTATATAAGCCGATGCAGGAGCGGCATGATAAATGGTCCGGGAAAGTCATGCCGCTCCCGCATTGTACGTCTAATTATATATCATTTTCTGTGCCACTTACTTTGACAAGTAAATATCTCTTGGAGGGAATACATTATTTTTTATATTTAGGTTATTATGTGAAGGAAAGAATGATGGCCATGACGTATAGGGAGGTCAAGGAGAAGGCGGAGGATAGAAACAGCTGGCGGATGCTCCACCGACAAGAGCAATGAGCTCTTAAATATAAGAAGAAGAAGGTTGTTATATATTTTCTGAGGTAAACTAAGTTTACTCATAGATACACCAATAAAATGCGAATCGATTTTAAGAGATGTAAGCAGGCTGGCTCTATCAAAATTAACACCAGTACAATATGTTTTCATCCAATAATAAATTTGATTTCATAAAATAAGTATGACATTAACTTATGGATCCTATTTATCATCTAACGGTAATGCAAATCATTTCATTATTCTGAGAGGTATAAACGTCTGCTTTATATTTTAGAACCATAACTCTTATCTGTATTAAAATAAATTCACAGAAATGACATTGGGTATAAATTCTTAATGAAGTTTACTGTTAATGGACAACGTCAGCGACACTAGCGCTGCTCGGTAAAAAAAAATGCCACAAATATATTATTTTAAATTAATAAAATCTTTCTAAATCTGGCCACTTCTAGCAATATCCCCTTAGACGTATCGCACACTTAACTCACGACGGACCGCAAAAATATCGCAGCGGTCTGTCAGATCCATACATATATATATCACGCCTTTATCCCTTGCGGGTAGGCAGAGCGTTAAAGGCCGTAAGAATACGGTCGCTATCGCCACGTCTGACATTTTTGAGGGTTGTTTTCCAAGGTTGTTTTAGAAAACATGTATCACTATAGTGACAGGTTGTCAGCCTGTCGCCTAAAAATTGTAATACACCAATACCCTCGAGTCCCTTAGTCGCCTCTTACGACACCCGCGGGAAGGATGTGGGGTGATGCTATTCTAAGCCGGCAGATCCATAACACTCCACATCAATCCCCATACTAAAAACCGCTTAGCCGCTGCGATGTTTTAGCGGTCCGTCGTGCGTTAAGTGTGCGATCCGTCTTACATAACTCATGGATACCAATTAACTATCCATTTCATTAGTTTTAAATAATCTTTGCCGTTAGATATTGTTGTTATTGTTTTTTTTGTTTGGGCTCGCCACTACGTTCAAAGGCGGATCGCACAATTGACGCACGACGGAGCGCAAAAATACCGCAGCGATCTGTTAGATCCATACAAGAAACGACGGACGACACTGCGATAGCGCTGCGTCGACAGCGGTTGAGCGGTTTCATAATGAGGATTGACATTTCTTGTATGGATCTGACAGACCGCTGCGATGTTTTAGCTCTCCGTCGTGCGTCAAGTGTGCGATCCGCCTTAATGCCAGAATCTAGATTCCACTGTGTGTGCCAGAACAAAACCGCATTCAGATCCAACTTATAACAAAAAAACGCCTTAGTTTTAAAACTAGAGTGAACTGCAAACTTTCGCCGCATGTGATCAGCAGCGTTTAGCTAATTTGAAGTAACTGCATCGCAACCACATTAGAAGCAAGTTTCGCTGGCAGCCCTCCAATGCCTTATTCATTACTTACCACTAGCGCAGCTAAAGGGGAAGTAATACTTACATTATCTAAGCTGTTCGCTTCAGCATTTAACATTAAAAATTTATTTGTAAATTGAAACCTGGCTTGGATCGGAAGTTGAAGGGTCCATTGGACGACTCAGTGTCTTATACGAGAAGAAGAAGACCTAGCTAACGAAATTTTACTTTATGTACTGGCAAGTGGCATATGCCTCCGTTTCGTGTACATATTGCGGTCATTCCTAATGTACCCACGTTATTTTTTAACATAGGGCAAAAAACCTTTTTTTACAGCCGACCAGTGTTTTAATAGGGCTCCCCTATTTCCTTGAAATAATTTTGTTTTCACAAATATGTTTTAGCATAACATGTTTCGCATAATTTTTATCTCCTATTATTTATTTGGCATAAATAATTTTTCGCATAATATTTGTCCTGGCACAATACTACTTGGGATTATTTATGAAAACAAAAATGTGCCTTTATTTAACTGGCTCATACTCCTCCTGTACTGTGTCTGTAGGTACAAAAACGCCCGCACCGGGTTTCTGCCGCTCTCGCTCAATTAGCCTGCTCAAGCAAAGATCTGCTTCTGGTGCGAATTCGTATTTTATTTCCGGTAATGGAGCTCTATTTGAGGCGTTTGCAAGTTTTACCGTCTTTCCTTTATGCATTCTAAAAATAAATGGCGGAGTCAGGTACTTACTCTTTACTTTACTCAGTTTTACCTACGACGAACGTAAGTTAACGAACGGTACCTAAATACTTTTAATGCTGAAAGATTTCAGCCACAAAACACTCGTTTTTATGTTCTAAAGAGACAACTTCTATCAAAAATAATATTCAACAAATAAAATCTTATTTCTTGGATAAATAAATGAGGTGAATTGATGTCACCGCGTATATTTAAATATAGACTTATAATATCTTAGTGTTCATAATAGTTCGTCAACACAACATTATTCATGACAAGATAGATATATAAAAATACATATAGCATAGTTTAGTAATACAAAACCAACCCTCTATTCTAGTCTAGACTCTAGGTTCATTAGTTCGTCGAACAATCTATCTTGCAGTAGATTTAATTAGGTGTTCCCCACTCCGCTAAATTTCCTTGGTTAAGCATCGCCCTAGCTTGGTAGAGCTATGTAGATTGTACCATTAGGAGCACCTCGAGATACCAATTTCAGAGATCGGCTTATACAAGTTTTCCATTAATTGAGCAGGAATCACCACCGTATATTGACCTTTTCCCGTCGGATAATCTGTCTTACAGTAGGTTTAGGTGTTTTCCACTACGCGAGATCTTTTTGGTTATGGTATTACCCTGGAGTTGAGCTCGGATCTGTACCATAAGCGTGCATATGGCTTATACAGAGTGACCCTGTTTAGGTGGCCCAAAGAAAATATCTAGATTTTGGACACCCTTCATTACCAATCTGAAATATTGTTTTTTAATAACTTTCTCCTTCTCTCTATTTCTCCCCCTCTCTCTCTTTTCGTGTGGGACACCAAATCCAGCAGTGAACTGTCACGGCTGTTAAGTTGAGGCTGGATGCTTTATTTGTGGTGAAGGAAGGTAGCTGCTACTGATAGTACACAAACCCGTGCAAGATGGATCGAACACTTTTCTTCACTCAGCCGTTGGCTATTGTGGATAAGACCGGTTCATTCAATTAGGTTAAGTATTGCCCTGGTCCCCTGGTATACCCTTCCCCTCGTTAATTACTTACTGAGTGGACAGTTTGTTGCGGATAATGCTACCTTAGGTTTCTTTTAAATAAAAAGTTGTTGACCCATGAAATAATAACCGACTTTTTTTTACTTTACACGCCTTACTTAATACACCACTAAGCAGAAATGGTTTTATATGTCAATCAATTTAGCCTCTTCCAAAGAAATAGGCCTGAAGAGTTTGTGTAAAAAATAGAGTAATCACATTTTTTTTTAATTTTAGGGAACACAGTATTAATTACTAGATCCCACTGCAGGGCAAAGGCCTCCCCTGCTGTCTTCACTCGACTCGTCTCGACTCGACGGACGACGCTGCGATAGCGCTGCGTCGACAGCGGTTGAGCGGTTTTAGTATGGGGATTGACATTTCTAGTATGGATCTGGCAGAACGCTGCGATATATTAGCGGTCCGTCGTGCGTTAAGTGTGTGATCTGCCTTATGGTCTTGTGCAATCTATAGTCTAACCCAATTGTAAAAAATCAAATAATCCTTTTCAAATAACTGAACTGAAAAAAAGTATAAAATTTAAATTGACCAACAATTTTTTTTTTTGGGTCGGGCTCTACGTTTTCGGCCTCTGGGCCATCAAAAATACGCCTGTCGGCTTGGTGGGGCTTAGGAATTGTTCTGGGAAGAACGGATCGGACTGAATATATGGACCAACCTAATACATGGATTAGGCGGTTAGTTAAATTTAAAACCTATCTTAACAGTAGACATCCACATTATTCTGTCCTAGTTAAACTGATCAATCACTGCTTTCTGTATAAATGTTTCAAACAATTTACTTTACAATTCTTTTCACTGCCCCTTCCGACCCGGCGCTCGCTGCTTCGCCTTAATTGCATATTCTGAGCAACTATCTATTGCTGTTCCAAAGGAATTTGTTTCTTGTAGCTTTAAAAGAAAATGGTGAAAAATATAACCGTTTTCTAGGTGTCTTCTAGACGTGAGAACAACCTCTTTTACTACTTTTTTGTCAAATTAATTGAAATTTTAATAATTTGGACTTCTTGTACAAAATATCAAAAAATATTTCATTTCTCGACGGACATTTGTTTATTATACTTCGACTAAGTATTAATGAAAAAAATCAGTATTACGTCGCGAAAACGCCTTGAAAATGTTTTCACTGTTATTTTTATTTTATTTTATTTTATTTTATTTTATTTTATTTTATTTTATTTTATTTTATTTTATTTTATTTTATTTTATTTTATTTTATTTTATTTTATTTTATTTTATTTTATTTTATTTTATTTTATTTTATTTTATTTTATTTTATTTTATTTATTACAGGAAATCTCACAGCATTTAAATTTACTTTCACATTGAGATTATACATGAAGTTTGCCAATAAAAGAGATTACACTAATTTACAATTTATAGTGCTAACAACAGCTAAATACGAAAGAACAGTATGAAAATATAAATATACTTAGTAAATAAAGACTTATTATGTGCATAATAATAATGATCTTAAGTTTATTTATTAATTTATTGTATGGGGAAAATATAATATTCCATAGTTCGGCGATTCCTCTCTAACGCAACTATATTCCATACCGAAGACAATGTAGCATCAGAACCAAGTCACTTGGCATAGCCCGTACTTGGTTCTGTAAATACCGACATGCTCGTAATGTCGAGATAAGTAGAACAAACTACAGAAAAATAATACTTATAGTATACACATATATATATACTTATATATATTTACTTATATACTTACATATTTATATATATACTTATTTAGTAATATAGTATAGTAAATAATAGTAATAAAGCGCGTGTAGCTAAAAAAATGTATATGGTATGTTATGGTAAATGTGTATGTTATTTTGTTTAAATGTATATGGTATTCGTAATCATAAATAATCAATGAAATAAGGCAAATACGCCGATTGATAGGTGTCTATTTTGTTTTGGCTGTTTATCTTCACAGAGTAGGAGCTTACTAATAGAACCTCTCTTATTACATGTATGTATAGTTAGTAATGAATGAAGGCTAAATATCCGTCTGTTTATTTATGCACCGATTATGCTTGTTTGGTGTCCCACAATTTTGCTGCTGGTTTACATTCACCAGGGTTGGCATTCGTTTCTTTTTTATTCATAAATTATACAATATCATATCATAGAGTAGATTGGTATCTACTCCTTCGAAGACTTTTGGCCCTGTAAATTTCTGACCTGAAGTATTTAGCTTGATAATTCCTGCAATTGGGGAGGCCTATGTCCAGCCACTGCTAGATCGCTAACATTTGTAGCTGTTGAAAAAGACAAAAAAGACTTGTTTTTCGTCGATAACCCCCCCAGAAGCCACTGTATTGCTTTCTCTACTTGAGTTCACTGATATAATACGATCATCTTTAAGATTTATCTTATCACCCAAGTGACAGTTTGCTTTGTGAAAAATTCTTGCTAATATCTGGACCAGTGTAATGATTGTTTCATTTATATCAATCAAACTTTTTGTTATGTTATATGATCAAGAGCTCTAATAGCCCGCACCCCTACAGGCGCTAATTTCCGCCAGGACAGGCTAATCGATTGCGCGACAATTTATGGCGCATTGTTAGCGCAAGATTTACAGCAGACCCAGCAAGCTTGGTGTCGTTTAATTTGGCCACCCTCGCGCTGCTACCGTGGCCTATCGGGCTTAAGAGTGGTTTCAGGATACGAGACAACCAGGTTCGAATTTCAGAGGGACATACAAAAAAATAAAGAATACTTTGTTACCATTGTTAGAACTAGATTAACAGCAGACCCTGCAGCATGGTGTCGTTTAATTTGGACTCCTTCTAACTGTTCATGTGGTCCAACGGTCTGAGTGGCGATTCCAAAAACCACTGGCGAACCACTCAGATTTGTGAATATGCACACTTTGTACGAGCACGTAAAGATGTTAGTTTCGTTTACCTGCTTATGATTAAGCTGGCACGCGCTACACGACACCACCTCAAATAGACAGCAAGATAGAAATATCCAATAGGCGGTTTTATTTACACTTATAAAGTTGTTTCACAAAATATGATGATACATGCTACCCTAAAGTCTGCCCTAGCTGCAGACACTTTATGTCGTGAATGGTTACCGAAAATCTAAACCAGGAAAGATTTATAACTCCGCCACTGTAGCCACCAGCGCATCCAATATTGCTGAAAGCAGTTTGTCATGTTGTCGGTATAGAAGTGCGCAATGCGTGGTAACACAATCCCTGAACTAACAATCAGAAGATTTACAACACTTGCCCATAGATACCATCACCAAGTGTAATATATTGTATGCCTTTTATCAATGTTGAAGTTTTTGTCATACAAAAGGTGTGACTCTATTAAAGAACATGTGGATTGGCTTAGTGGTTCATAGGAACATGATATAAAGATTTTGGCAACAACGTTTTTCGTTATGTCATAGCGTAAAGATTAACTATCATCTCAGCTATAGTCTGTAAGTTTAGGTACTTATCTTTTTGTAAACAAACTTTGTATGAAAGTGACACTTCTGAACTGTCAGTTTCATACAAAGTTTGTTTACAAAAAGATAAGTACCTAAACTTACAGACTATAGCATAGTTATCGTCTCGCAGAAAATTGTTTTAATATGACATTCAAGAACGTACAGTGTAAGTACACAAGTGTGACACAAAATTGCGCTATTAGTATTAGCAACTATCTAAATTAAAATATTAGTTCCTGAAAAGGCATTCTTTGCTAAGGAGGTTTTGTTCATACATGCCTCATTAACCATGTCTACCGGTCTAAGTAAGTGCATGCAATAATAGAAAATGGCCGCTAATTTCTCGCTGTTAAAAATTGTGTTTAATAAAAAGTATCTCTCAGGACTCTCCTGCAATTATACAAATTAAAAATGGCTGCAAATAAAAGTGGCTAGTATATTTGTGTCTATGTTCGCTTGCACACGCACCGGAATGAATTGCGGTATCTCACAGCCAGTCAGCCTTTGCTGTGACAGCCGCACAGCGATGAAATCTGATACAAAATGTTTCTAGGTATCTCAAAATTTGAATGGAAGACATCCCATAATATGCTTAATCCCCTGTTTTGCCTTTTATGTTTCTTTTTATTTTATTGCTATTGTACATTTCTGTCGTACAATAAATACACACAACCGGAAAAGTGTCGCAAAACTGTGTGACAAAAGTGCGATTAACCTTTTGTCTACTTGCATCTAGCTACAAATTAAACGGTACAGCACTGAATCAAATTAGTTGCGGGATCATGTCGGTCTGCTCTTTGTAGAATAGTTTTATGTCTAGTAGGTTACAAAGAAATGCAACGAATAGTGGTATGAAACAATGGCGCCAAGGGTACAATTCAATATTATAGCTTTGATGTAGTCTATCATATGGCATTTAGGAAATTTTACATTTTGGCACTAGGATAATGTTTCCCATGAACTTTTTATCTTTATAACATTTATTACCCGGCGGGAAAGATTAGATTATATTTTTTGCGTTTAAATTCACAATTTTTTTAACGTTTCTTTTTTCTAAGATGGATTTAATTACTGTAAGTGCGTGAAAATTCCAGGGTGGGCAGTGATTTTATGCCTTTATGGACTGCACGCCCCTCTAAGACTAAGTATCTGTCCAGCTTCCTGAGACTTTCTAACCAGTTCCACTTCCTCGAGCTGATGATGGACTCTCTCACTTTCCCCAACACTTGCAAATAGCTTCAGCGTGATGCAGACAACACATAAGTAATGTAATGATGATCGATGATACATAAGATCGATGATCTTGATCATACGTGGAATGTATAACAAATTCAAAGTAGTGACAGATGAAACGTTCATCGGTGTCGATTTGATAATATATATACGTATTACTTAAAAATAGCATTGGACTTATGTTTAGAACAAGATAGTAAATATCATAGATTATTATTTAGTCAGGGTTCATTCAGTCAACAAATTCATCGGGTCGTTGGACGATTCGGTGTCCCACACGAAAAGAGAGAAGGGTGTCTAGGCAAGTTCAGCATGACGCGCGGTGGGTGAAGTTTCCTCTCCACAGACACTGCGTTGCCTGGAACGCTGTGTGTTATGGAAAACGCAGGGTTGCCCAGTGTTTGGACAGATAAGGCGCAAAATTATTGTCAATTTTCGATCATATCATCCTTGACAAGCCTGCTCAACCATAAGTGACAGTATTATTTTAAGCTAACAGAAATATGGAATCAACTTTATTAACAATTGAAGAACTTTCGCTTAGCGGCATCATTTTCTTAGAAAATTTTATGTTTAATAAGTTTGATTGTTAAATTAAAAAAACAATAAATAAGCTAAGTAATTAGATGATAATCCATCTTGGCTAATGAAGAAATCATAGGAAGGTGTGCTATTTCTTGTGAAAATGTTTTACTTTACAAAATATTTTTACGAAATTCTTTTTAGCCATTCTGTTCAGACACTATCAACTTTGTCATCATTGAGCCATAAAAAAAGCAGTGCCAAATTGCGCAATCCTCAAACAAATGGCTGACTGGCAAAGCCACTAAATTGCCTTTAAAAATAAAACAAAACTGAAGGTAGTTGCATAAAATTAAAGCGGAAGTGCATTACAGCCACAGCGTGTAATATATAGCTATAGCCTGGTATAGCACTCAGCCACGTCGCAAGCAATAAAAATGCGGATTATGAAGAGACATAAATTACACATAAAACTGTGTAATGATCTTGTACGACTGACTAAATCGCTCGTGGGTGGGACATAATGTCTGAAAAAAATATTACGTCAGCCTGAATTTCTTAAAAGAATCATACGTATACGGGATAGTGTTGGTACTTTTTAAAATATTATTTGAAAAATTAATTTGAATTGAAAAAATTTGAGCCATTGTATGAAGAATACATTTTATTTAACGCGGCTCTTACCTGTCTGTTTTATTTCCAAGCTAAATGAATCGGATTGGTTTTACCAAAACTTCTAATTCTATCTTATATTAAAATGACGCATAATTATAAAAAAGGAGACCTTATCTATAAAAGTCGAACTTAGTTCACGCTAAGTACCGATATGTCTAACAGTGTACTTTGAACAATTTACACCATAGAACTCTATTCTGTGACTGTAGAGAAAATTTCTGTCTCAATCGACTACATACAATACGATCGTATCATACGCCCATGTGTCACATGACTAGGTCAGTTCCCACGTACGTTTCCACTGAGCACTGGAAAAGAGATAAATTTTGTTTATCCTCACTAAAAATAGGTGAGCAGAGGAATATGCGGAGGTTTATGAGCGATAAAGTCAGCCGGAACGGTTATGAGGTCTCCTTTAAAAATTTAACATTACTAGCTGTGAATACCAGCAAGGAAGAATACTTGCCGCTGAAGTCAAAGAAAGAAATTTTGACTAGTATACATATGAGACATGGATTTTGTCTACACTTTTGTGTCAAAATCCTATACTTGTTTTGATGATATCCATACGATTTGACACGCCTAAAGCCTACTCGCAGGCGACATAATTCTCCCTACGGGACGCATCAAGGCCTAGGTGATAAAGCTGTATTGCCCAGATATGCCCATTATTAAAAACCCAGTCTTCAATGTCATATCGAAGACAAAATCTAGGCAGATTCTGCGCCAGAACTGTACTAAGCGTGAAATCTAACTGATTTGATGCTAAAATATAGGAACAATAGATAAAATCATTAGTCATTGATATACTCTCTTTGTTGTACTGGTTAATCTCTCTCAAGTAGATCAGCTCGATTTTGATAGAAACTCCAGATTGTTTGACATAGAGGATGCAAGACGGCCAGAAAATACTACGGGTGTGTTGAGAAGCTGGCCTTAGAACAGCAGTGGACATTTTCATCCTTAAATCTTTATATTGACTAATTTGATTATAATAATATCAGCAACTTAGCCCTGATAACTCATATTGAGCAAATTTTGCGCCTTCCAGGATCCTTTCCCGGAAGACCATGCCAGCGTGAGGATGGGCAGCGGGCTCTCCACCACCAGCAGGAAATGGGACCAGCGGAAGCGAGACCGGGAGCCACCTCCTCATGCAGAGTCCTCCAGGGTGCTGTTCCTGCTGTACCTTATCCACAGGACCTGGAACGTGGTCGTGGAGCATGTGGACTCCAAGAGCGCCAGGTCAGTCCCACTTCTGGGCAGCTGTCCATCAATGGAGCCGCCTCCTCATGAAAAGCCTTCAAGAGGGCTATTCTTGCTGCAACTCATCCACAGGACCTGGAACCTGGTCGTGGAGCATAGAGCGCCAGGTGAGGAAGAATCTACCTTAAACGAACGATGATGCCATGAAAATTCAATTCATTCTAGAAATTCCGTGTGATGCCGGCTTAGTATCACCCCGATTCTGCTCGTGGGTGTCGTAAAAAGTGACTAAGAGATAATTAATTTATCCAGAGTATGGGCAGCAGCTTTCCATGTGGATTAAACATGTTACATTGCGCTCGCCAATCCACCTGCCAAGCGTGGTGAGTATGGCAATATCCCCAATAGGGGGAGGCATATGTCTAGCAGTGGACTGTTATGGCTGTTATGGTAAAAAAAAATCTGGAACCTTTGCAAATAGCGAAGATCTAATCCTTCAATAGAAAATACGTCTAATACCTTTTCTGTCTGACCTCTTTTCTGACTCCAAACTTTCCCCCTCCCGAAGTATATGGATTCAAGTTGTACTAAGACTGCATAACACTAGTCTTCCTTGAAGTCAGTTTCGTCAACTAACAAGATCTCCGCTTTTTAGCCCCTTTTTCTCCTTTTGGGCAATTCCGCTTTTCGGGAAGTGGGTGCAACAGCAAGTGTGTGTTTTAAAAAATACTAGTGTTTTTGTTCAAACAGCGCCTTAACTACGTCTACGTCTGCGGTAACTACGTTGACAGCCACGCGACGCAGACTTTGATAGATCGTAAATTTTTACGTTTCATAATACCTAGGTTAACGATCTCGAAATGTACGCGTGCATGTTTAAGGAAACAATGAAAGTATTTTTGCATTCACAATTAGACCAATAAATCCAAAACTTCGATGAAGCAGGAAATTGAATTGTAAGGTGGTTGTAAGTTAGACATTGAAAGAATTCTGTCTTATTGGGATGAGTTTTTACAATAACTGATACCGTTAGATATTGCAATGTTTTTTTTATATAACGTTTAAACGGTATGTATATGCGTTTTGCTCTCTCTCTATTATAAGCGATTTTACCAAATCCCCAAATTTTTATTACTTACCTAATTAGGTCTGACGTGTGACGGAGCGCAAAAATATCGCAGCGGGCTTCGTGTGTACTCCTGCAATCATCATTTTACTAATATCAAATGTACACTCTTTTACAATTTTGAATTTCTAACAATTGCTTAGACACCTTTTACTTATTTTGTTGTTAAATTATTTTACTTTATTTTTTTAAGATTACATTTTTTAGATCAGTAACTAAATACCTTCTGATATTTAAGAAATTATCTCGTATCCCAATTTGAAACCCATCGTTTTCTCCCGTTCCAGATGGCGCGGCTCGCACACGGTGCCCAGCTCGACGGGTCGCCGGTTCGACTCCGTGAGCGTGATGGACTCCGACGCCGGCTCGTGCTACTCGTCCTGCTCGTGCTCCTACTGCCGGCTGAGGGAGTGCGCGCACGACTGTGTCAGGTAAATGCTCGTCCTGCTCGTGCTGCTCGTTTTACTCGTGCTAATCGTGCTGTTTGTCCTGCTCGTGGTGCTATTACCGGCTGAGGGAGTGCGCGCACGACTGTGTCAGGTAAATGCTCGTCCTGCTCGTGCTGCTCGTTTTACTCGTGCTAATCGTGCTGTTTGTCCTGCTCGTGGTGCTATTACCGGCTGAGGGAGTGCGCGCACGACTGTGTCAGGTAAATGCTCGTCCTGCTCGTGCTGCTCGTTTTACTCGTGCTAATCGTGCGTTTGTGGACTACGAAAAAGCCTTCGATTCGATCGAAACATGGGCCGTACTTCAGTCTCTTCAGCGGTGCCAAGCTGACTATCGGTATATCGAAGTGTTGAAGTCCTTGTACGAAAGCGCCACCATGTCAGTTCGACTTCAGGACCAGGACTCGAAACCTATCCAGTTGCAGCGAGGAGTGAGACAGGGAGATGTAATATCACCGAAACTGTTCACAGCAGCACTGGAAGACGTCTTCAAGCTTTTGGACTGGAGAGGACTTGGCATCAACATCAACGGCGAGTATCTGACTCACCTTCGTTTTGCCGACGATATCGTGGTCATGGCGGAAACCCTGGAGGACCTCGGTACAATGCTCGATGACCCCAATAGAGCCTCCCAACAAGTGGGTCTAAAAATGAACATGGACAAGACCAAGGTTATGTCAAACTCTCTTGTTGCACCCATTACTCTGACAGTTGGGGGCTCTACTCTGGAAGTTGTCGACGAGTATGTCTACCTGGGACAAATAGTCCAGCTGGGTAGGTCCAACTTTCAGAAAGAGGTCAATCGTCGAATCCAACTCGGCTGGGCAGCGTTCGGGAAGCTACGTAACATCTTCTCTTCTCAATAACTACCGCAGTGCCTCAAGACAAAAGTCTGGGATCAGTGCGTGTTGCCAGTGATGACTTACGGAGTTGAGACGTGGCCGCTAACAATGGGCCTCATAAGAAGGCTCAAGGTCACTCAAAGGGCAATGGAAAGGGCTATGCTCGGAGTTTCTCTCCGCGATCGAATCAGAAATGAGGAAATCCGGAGAAGAACCAAAGCCACCGACATAGCTCGAAGGATTGCGCAACTTAAGTGGCAGTGGGCGGGGCATATTGCTCGTAGGACCGATGGCCGCTGGGGCCGGAAAGTTCTCGAGTGGCGGCCACGGACCGGTAGACGCAGCGTAGGTAGGCCTCCCACAAGGTGGACCGACGATCTGGTGAAGGTCGCGGGAAGCCGCTGGATGCGGGTGGCGCTGGACCGATCATCGTGGAGATCCTTGGGGGAGGCCTATGTCCTGCAGTGGACGTCTATCGGCTGAGACGACGAATCGTGCTGTTTGTCCTGCTCGTGGTGCTATTACCGGCTGAGGGAGTGCGCGCACGACTGTGACAGGTAAATGCTCGTCCTGCTCGTGCTGCTCGTTTTACTCGTGCTAATCGTGCTGTTTGTCCTGCTCGTGGTGCTATTACCGGCTGAGGGAGTGCGCGCACGACTGTGACAGGTAAATGCGCGTCCTGCTCGTGCTGCTCGTTTTACTCGTGCTAATCGTGCTGCTTGTCCTGCTCGTGGTGCTATTACCGGCTGAGGGAGTGCGCGCACGACTGTGTCAGGTAATTGCTCGTCCTGCTCGTGCTGCTCGTTTTACTCGTGCTAATCGTGCTGCTTGTCCTGCTCGTGGTGCTACTGCTGGCTCAGGTAGTGCGCGCACGATTGTGTCAGATAGATTTCAGACTACTGTCTACTACACACACCACAGTCCAATGCTAGACATGGGCCTCCCTCTATAATATGAAACACTATGAAGTCACTTTTTGCATCATGGCAAAGAATACTAACTAAAGCTTGGTGATGGACACCGCTAACTACCGCTAAACCATGCAATGGATTTGAATGCGTTTTTTTTAAATAAATAGGAGTGGTTCCAGCGGGTGGTTATTTTAGTAGGTATGTAGAATAGATGTCGAGCTAACGTCTTATTCCCACGGGGAAACAGAAAACTATTAGCAGCGGTTGCACTACATTTAATGTTATTTTGGGGTGCGTATCATAACATTAGTCTATCCATATTAATGTCATGGTAAAGTTAAGTCTCATGGTTGCAGATTGAAAATTAAACAAATACCTTTAGTGAAAAAAAAATGCTAATAAATAATGCAATCAAATAAATAAATACGCGAACAACCCATTATATTCTGTACAGATAACGTTACATTTTAGTATACTCGTAGGCAGTTCCATATGCTATACCTACCGTAATCACCACAGATTACATTATACCAGTATAAGTTTTTGTAACAACTGTATTCTAAACAGTCTTGTTCTTAAATTGCCGCATACACCCTCTTATTTCGCAGTCGGTTAAATCGCAAGTCCAATATGTGGTTTACTTAATCACATAGTAAAACTGCATATAAAAGTATGAGGTTAACGATATGGGTCCTGTTAGTTCGCTATAATTAGTCTTTTAACTGCATCGCTGTGCAGTGAGTGAAGAATTGAAGATGCCATGATAACGTTAAATTAGTCTAACTATTATTATGTTATAGCGGCTGCTAGTTTTCCCGTGGTAATTACACTTTTTCACATGCATAATATCACTACATACTATTTTTGGAATAAACGCTTTTTATTCTATTCTATTCTACATAGTATAAAGCAATGTCGCTCGCGTCTGTCCCTAAATTAGTCTGTATTTATGTACGTTTGCTTAAATTTAATGTTACATAACGGATTTTGATGCAGTTTCTTTTTATAGTTAGAGTAATATTCAATAGGCAAGTTCACATGTATAATAATTGCTGGGATATCAACTTATTTCTAGGAGAAAATGAGTTAGAGCGGGCGCAGCCGCTGGGTGGCCCGCTTATTGTAGATATATCTTACTCTTGAAGCACTATTCTATTAAGAAACCCATCAGAATGTATTGCTTGGTGTAGGAGGCAATATAGTGAAGTCAATGACAGACAGATAGAGGTACATGAAAAGCGATTTCATTATATACTATGTATTGATTCTTTTATAATACTAGTTATATATAACTAAGGATCATTTCCTATCGCAAGGCGCCGATACTTGAAGATGGATTTTAGTTCAAATGCAATATGCAGTTTGAAATGAAATTATATTGCATTTTCCGGTCACGTCTAGTAGAGTCGCCACAGAATAAATAAATAGTACCAGGTGTCACGTCGTGATGGAAACTGACTCATAAATTATTTGCAAACATAGTGACTCCGTATTTTCTACAAGGGAGGCAAATGACAGAAACATCAAATTCGTACTTGACTAACATCTCTATTTTCTTCTTTTTCAGGTAAGCATACCTATCAGAAGAGAGTAATCCTTGGACGCAGGATCGAAAAAATTACGCAGAAAACGATCGCTTTGTTCTACATTTTCATACGGTGTGTTGTATGCCGTGTAATGCCGGCTTGGAATAGCTTCACCCCACATCTTTCCCGCGGATGTCGTAAGAGGCGACTAAGGGACTCGAGGGTATTGGTGTATTACAGTTTTTAGGCGACAGGCTGACAACCTGTGACTATAGTGATACACATGTTTTCCGAAACAACCTTGAAAAACAATCCTCAAAAATGTCAGACGCAGCGATAGCGACCGTATTCTTGCGGCCGTTGGCGCTCTGCCTACCCCGCAAGGGATAAAGGCGTGATATATGTATGTTTGTAAATATGTGTTGTCCTTCGATATTGTTAGTCCGAATATGCCCGCAAAGTTTTCAATGTACCGTCCCTTACATCCCGTATAGATCTTCTTACAAATCAAGATAAAAAAGAATTTCATACATCTTATCCTGAGATTTTATCTCATAAGTTTTGTAGCTACGTTTAGTGTGTAATTTTTCATTACTCACTGTAGGAATTGACTTTGATCTTATTTTCTTGTCAAATACATAAGCACAACTATAGATCAGGTACCCATTGAGCGGGGATATCTCACAAAGGGCGCCCGCGATCCCGAAACAGAAGGCTTCAACTAATTACAAAACTCGGTCAATGTCTGTCTGCAGATTTATATCCCAACTTGGCGGATGAGATTCTATTACCATCTGCTGCTATAATTATAAATACGCTATCTATAGGAAAAGTACTGTATTATTTGGAAGAAAAATTTGGCTAATAAAAACCATTCAAGTGAAGAGTAATAACTATTGTCATACTTTTGTATTTACTGACTTGAAAATAAAAATAACTATATTTTTACTTTCCTTATATGATCAAAATAACTAAAATTACTTAAAGTGTAACTATTTTCGTTATGAAAAGCTTTCCTATAGCAGGTGTTCTACTAAACTTATCGTTCCGTTGTTTTTATTTTTTGTGTTTTTTTTTTCATCTTGCATCAATTAATTTTTTACCTGAATCCAAGGTATTACACGATATCACACACACAAATAACGCATTTATCCCTGGCGGGGTAGGCAGAGCGTTAACGACCGCAATATAACAGTCGTGATCACCACGTCTGACAAATGTTTGAGGGTCGCTTCAGATAAGTCGTGTATCAATATTTCAGCAGCTAGCAGAATAGCATCCAGGGTCTCTGTCTGAATGATTGATATGGAAAGTTTACAAAGATAAGATAAGGCAGATTGTGACCCCCAATTCCCCCGACCCCCGGAATTCTTTTCCCAGGCAATTTCCGTCAAAGATCACTTTTGTTCTCGTTCTTCTGATAAAGAGTTGGAGACTGCTGAGTTTTAGTTTCCTATTTATAAAGGTTGATTTTGTTGCAAATTATAGTACTGCGGTAAAAATGTTGAATCTTCAAACCAAAGCAGTAGGCATATATTTTCGATTATGCTTATTATATTTTGATGCCGTGGGATGATTGTGTGAAGTAATGATGATGTGAAGGGCCCCTCCAGATGATTCGTGCATCACTGTAGTGACAGATTTTCAGCCCCTTGCCCAAAGTTGCAATGCACATGAAATGAGTCCTTTAGTCACCTCTGACGACACCCGCGGGATAGGAATGTGGTGATGCTATTCTAAGCCGACATCACAACACATAATATGTGAAACTAAAAACGTGCAAAGGCAGCCTTATTGCTAAGAGTAGCTATATTCATCTAATCTCACCTGCATTGTGTAAGACAAACATACACACGTATCACGCTTATATCCTTGGTGGGATAGGCAGAGCGTTTACGACCCTAAAATTACGGTCGTTATCGCCACGTCTGACAAATGTTTGAGGGTCGTTTCAGATAGATCGTGTAGGTAGGTAGGTAGGTGGGTAGGTAGGTAGGTAGTCTTATCATTATCACTATAGTAAGACAAATATACATTACTCCATCTCTATTGTAAACACACCCATTGCAATTCATGAGCTGCTTCTATCCGTCTTCAATTTGGGATCCCTTTCGTTAGCATAATGTTTTTTCCACTAATATGTTTTGGCATAACATGTTACGCATAATTCTTTTTCCCCTATTATATTTTTGTCATAAACATTTTTTCGCATAATATTTATCTTGGCATTATCAGTTTATTGAGGTCTAACAATTTTATTATAGAGGTTAGGTTAGGTTAGTATTTTTATAGACATTATAGTTAGGTTATTAAATTATGCTTAACGTGTTATGCCTACTATTTTTATGCGTAAGTATCATTAGTTCAATGTATATTGTGCCAATCTATGTTATGCCTAATATTTTTATGCAAATATATAGGGAACCCTTCAATTTATTAGCCGATACAATGTATACCGGGTGTTAAGAAAAGTGCTTTGTAATCGACAAATTCATGAAATAGTAGTTAGATACATACCCCGCGCTGTGGTTAAAAATGCCGTGTAATGCCGGAATAGCATCACCCCATTTCGAGTCGCGGGTGTCGTAAGAGGGAACAAAGAGACTTGAGGGTTTCATGTATATTACAACTTTAGTCGACAGGTTGGAAGATATTTTACCGGCCGTTAATGCTCTGCCTACCCCGTCAGGGATAAAAGCATGATATGTGAGTGTGTGTCATTTTACACATAGTTTGGCACTATTACTACGTTAGTACTATTATTTATCTATGCTATTTAGGTACGACTAAACCACAGAGAAAAACTAATATACTAACGTACAAACTAAACTATGAAAACAGTAACCGAAGAATCCGATAGATGGCGTTGTAGTTTCCTAAAACGCGGTAGCGCAATGTTCTGCTTACATACATACATCATCCATCATACATAGCTTTGTGTTATGATGGATGACACAATAAAATTATGGTTATAAAGTAGTTAGATAATCTAGAATGGTTGAAATATTTTTGAAAATCTGCTCTTGAATTTTTGTAACAAGAGCAGATTTTAAATAGGATCAGGACTGGTAGGTCAAAAGAGCTACTTTTTGAAACGATATTTTTGTATGAAAATACGAATAGATACGTCATGTCTCTCTAGTTGCGAAGCATGGGGCCAAAACACTTTATATTATTTTTCTGTTTAGTAATTCAAACTTATCGTATTTCGAAAAACTATTAAAAATTATGGAGTATGTAATCTTTGGACAATAGTTTTAAGCGTTCAATTTTCGTATTTTATTAATGAAAAAATAGGCAAATCTATTGAGTTATACGTAATTTAGACTATTAGAAGATATATTTTTTCTTAAAAAAAGAAGCAATTCCGATTTTATTTTAAAAGGGTTTAAGTGATTTGCGACTCAAATAATTAAAAATTCACGTAGGCGCCTAACTAAGTGCATAATTCCCGAACTTATAGATTACACTAAATAATAATATAGAAACGAAGAAGGGATAATGTGACGGATATGTATTCCATAGGTACTTACTTTCTTTCAAGGGATGAACCAGCCCGAAAAATATGACACACGGAAAGATGTTTAAGGGAAAAATACAAATATTTGCTATTTTAAAGGTTTTAAGATTAAGAGAAACAACTGCTTGTAACTTTCTTCTGTTTTGAACGCTTGCAGGAGAGCAAATAAAACTGAAACTGATTGTGCTTCAGATAAAAACTATATATGTGACTGTGGAAAATTAGCTTTGTTTTTTCAGCAATTGTTGATTATTTACACGCGTAGATAATTGTTACCTATGTACACAATATATCATAGACACATAGCTATCTCCATTTCCAAAAACTCTAGTATTCTGTAAATAGACACACATAGATGAGCTAATAATTGTAAAATATTTTTTTTACTTCTTCTAAAGTAGTATTTGTAAAAGTCGTTGTATACCTACTTACTAGAGCAAAAACATGCATTTTCCTTGACCGCGAACGATCGGAGAAAAACAATTAAATTCCAATCATTGTGGAAGTAATGTGGTCTGCTGAACTCGTGGTCGGGCGGGTAGTGGACTTCGGCATTCTTCTGAGACAGAAATACGACATATTCAGCTAATAGTTCTTCACATTTCTACCCATGCGTATCTGAAATGAACGCATGAATCGGTGGGGTAGGCAGCATTCATCGTAAATATCTACATCACGTTCCAATATGTCTCTAGCCAATCTGCCTGTCAGTCGTGATGGGTGTTGCAATACACCATGTCCAGCAGTGGACTGTTGTGGTCGTAGTGGTAGCAGTGCAAGCATTTTCCTCGACCGCAAACGTACCGAGAAAATCAATTAAATTCCATTCATTGTGGAAGTATGGTCTGCTTGTGGTCGTGTGGGCAGTGGACTTCGGCATTCTTCAGAGATAGCTGGAAACTAGGACATACCAAGCTTATAGTTTAAATACAGTTCCGTGTGTTATTTTTTTATTTAATGTAATATTTTTAATTGGATGGAGCTAGCTGACAATTTCTAATGTCACTTTGTAAAATAAGAGCCGTAAAAAAGAAAAATAACCGTAGCATTAGCGGCCGTAAAAAAACGGTAGCTATTACTACGTCTGACAAATATTGAGAACTGTTTCAGATAATACATATATCAGCATAGTGACAGGTTGTGAGCCTATCGCCTAAAAATTGTAAAACACATAAAACCCTTCCTTAGTCGCCTCTTACAACAACCCCGGGAAGAAATGGGGTGATGCTATTCTAAGCCGGTATCACACGGCATTTTAGCGTGCGCCATCTATATAAACGCGGTTGTACTACAAAGATACCGAACACGTTCACCTACCTATAAACTAGAATGGTTTCGCTTCAGTGAAAGGAAAGATGCTTACACGCGCTACACCCAACAACCTTTACTTAGCCTTTGCTACTACGATGGAGTTATGATTCCTTTGAATACCGGCAGATGGCGATACTGGTTTGCTGTTTGTGCAATATTTATAACAAAATAATACACAAATTTGGCCTTTGCTTACTTTATCCTCTGAAATGTAATATAAAAGAAAAGTAAACTATACAAGATGCTCGGGAGTGGCACGATTGCATTACCACCGAGATGCTACCGAGGGTGCGATTTTCTTTATTAAACTATTATATAAGGTAAAAAACCTTGGAAATTGCTGTAGAATTAGCTCATATTATGGAAAGGACGGAAACTATTACTGAGCTGTCTGTCCCATTTTATTTTTTAAAAATCGACACCTTTTTTTGGTCTTTTTTATTTGTAATCGTTCGGAATTTGTATCTCATTAACGTTAATAGTCACACATGTTTTGATTTTTTTACGAATGATTACTGTTGCTTCTTTAACAACCAAGCCGTGTTAAAAATCAAAAATCGGACTCAGGTAATTTCAAAGTGGTCCGATAGATGGCGCTGTAAGTTACTAAAACACGGTAACGGAATTTTCGCCGAGAATTTATTTTATATTTATCTTTATATGTATTATATTGATTGACATGTTTTTTAACGTATTTACATTGGACATTTTTTTGAAAGCCTGCTCTTGAATTATTGTAACAAGAGCGGGTTTTAGTATTTAAGCTTTTTGTATGAATATCACTGCAAGAATGTTGCATACTGTCAAGCAATGAGTAGTATACTCTCTCTTTCTCTCTCTCTCCCTCTCATTTCGTGTCATGGAGTCGTTCAATGACTAGTTGTCATAAGTCGTAGTAGTAGGTTATCTAAGTATGGGAATTATACATACATACATACATACATCACGCCTTTATTCCTTGCGGGGTTGGCAGAGCGTTAACGGCCGTAAGAATACGGCCGCTATCGCCACGTCTGACATTTTTGAGGATTGTTTTCCAATGTTGTTTCAGAAAGCATGTGTATCACTATAGTGACAGGTTGTCAGCCTGTCGCCTAAAAATTGTTATACACCAATACTCTCGAGTCCCTTAGTTGCCACTTACGACACCCGCAGGAAGGACGTGGGGTGATGCTATTCTAAACCGGCATCACACGGCATATAGGAATTATATCAACAATATTATGGGTTGTTATTGAATAACTTACTCAACAGATCAACAGCTCAACAGATCAAAATTCGCAAAAAACGACAAAATATTTAAAATATAGATGACCTCCTAGAGAAAGTTGCACGCGAAATTGGTAGTATTTTCTTGTAACGCAAAATGATGACGTCCTATTTTTGTTAGAATCTTATCCCGTCAAAAACATTTTCATGTCAAGATGTAGACAAACTGAGCGAAAAAGACAATTGTGACCTGTTTGTGTGCCTATATCCTTTGAAATGTTATATAAAAGAAAAATAAACTATACAAGATGCTCGAGTAGCACGATTGCATTACTACCGAGATGCTACCGAGGGTGCTATTTTCTTTCTTTTTACCTGGAAATTGCTGTAAAAATAGCTCAGTCCGATCAGTTCTTCCCAGAACAACTTCAGTCCGATCAGTTCTTCCCAGAACAACTCGTAAGCCCAGTCTCGCCCCAAGTGCGTGATTGGGCCGGTTGTTAGAACAACCAACCAAATATTTCCGGTTGAGCAAGTGCTCCCCACCAAGCCGTAGTTTTGATGGGCCCGGGGCCGAAAACGTAGTGTCCAACAAATAAAAAGGTAAAAATAACACATATTATGGAAAGTACGGAAACTATTACTGAGCTTTCTGTCCCATTTCTATTTTTAATAAACGAGTTTTTTTTACAATAGGCCTAGATGATTATTGTCAATAAACACCTTTTTTGGGCTTTTTTATTTGTAATGTTTCGGAATTTGTATCTCATTAATGTTAATAGTCACACATATTTTGAAATTTTTACAATGCGTAATATTACTGCTGCCTCTTTAACAACCAAGCCGTATTAAAAACAAAAATTCCGACTCAGGTAGTTTCAAAGTGGTCCGATAGATGGCTGTGTAAGTTTTCTGAAACACGGTAATGGAATCTTCTCCATGACCTTATTTTATATCAATATTCCACAACGATTTTGAACGTTTGTACATTTTTTAAAATATTAATATAAGTGTAATAATATTAATATAAGAAATTTTTGAAAACCCGCTCTTGAATTTTTGTAACAAGAGTGGGTTTTAGTATTTAAGCTTTTTGTATGATACTCAGACAGAGCGCAGAGGCTTCATCTGACTAGCGCCTTGGACCTTGAGATGGTCAAAAATTTCATATACCTAGGCTCCAGCATAGCAGATAATGGTTCCTCAGAGTTAGAAATCCGGTGACGCATTGGCATGGCAAAAACAGCAATGTCCCAGTTGCAGAAAATTTGGCGGGATCAAAATATCTCGCGTAAAACCAAGATACAGTTGGTACGGACGCTCGTGTTCTCAATTTTCTTGTACTGCTCCGAAACGTGAACAATTAAATCAGCCGACAGGAAACGCATAGATGCTTTTGAGATGTGGTGTTGGCGTAAAATGTTAGGCGTGTCTTGAACTGAACACCGCACCAACGTGTCAGTACTCAAGGAGGTTGGAGTTACTACTAGGCTCTCGACAACTTGTCACCGGAGAATTCTTGAATTCTTCGGACACATCGCCAGAAAAACCCGAGACAATCTGGAAAGGCTGATGATTACTGGGTCGGTGAAAGGAAAGAGAGGAAGAGGCCGCAGTCCAACACGCTGGTCCGACCAGATCAGCAAGCCACTATCCACCCAAGTCCATGATGCTTTAGAAGCCTCAAGAGATCAGAGGGCATGGAGGTCTATCATCCGGGACAAAGTGATCCGTGGAGAAAGTCACGACCCTCAGCACTGAGGAGAACGAAGCAAGGAGGAGGTATGAAACTCACTGCAAGAATGTTGCATACCGTCAAGCAATAAGTAATACATTCTCTCTCTTTCACTCTTCGGTCCAAGTGTTGTTGTAACCTGCTTGTGTGCCTAGTGAAAAAAAATGATTTTGACTTCCAAGATAGCAGTAACAGGAAGAGTATCCCACAAGAAAAGAGCAGAGACCATAAAATTTTCCAACTGATACGTAGTCAACTGAAATATCTTGGCAATCGTTTGGAAATCTCTTTGTTAGGTTCCTTCAACAGTGATGGAGTGATGACAAACAAACGAACAATCTGTTTCAAGTGCACATTGTTATGACTTTCCAGTGATTGCAAGACTGTTCTCCCGTGCTCCATGAAACACATACGGAGCAGTCAAAGTCAAATTATCAATCATTTGTCGGACGTGGTCATAGCCATGGGCCGAATATTCGGTTTATGTTCGGTATTCGGCATGTTCGACAGATTAATATTTGACCGAAAAAAAGGTACGGCTTTTATATATAATTCGTTATAAATGGGAATGTCAAACTAAGGAGTAGAGCAGTTTTTTAAAGATGTGCTTAATGTGAAAAGTTAAAAGGGGTAGCGAGTATAGGTCCTGTGTAAATCCGCAAACAAGTAAGGCTCTTATTATATTTTTATTGTTTTTACATGGACGTCAATTCTTGCCGAATATTCGGTATGGCAAACTTTTTACTGAATATTCGGCCGAACATTCCGTTACGCAAAACCTATGATCGGCCCTAGAGACACAATTTTTACGGCCGTTATTGCTTTGAAAGAAAATAAATGTATTTCGGTCACAAAACGCAGCACGAAAGAACTAATTAGGATAATTTAAGGTATAGTTGACTGGTTGGTTGTATTACTGTCCCTATGGCGTAGCGGATAGTATGCCTGCCTTCTACGCCGAGGGTCGTGGGTTCGATTCCCACCGGACACAAATATTTGTTAAGTCAATTTACAAATATTTGTGTTGAGTCTGGGTGTTTTCTATGTATTACATGTATTTATTTACAAAAAAAAAAGTATATATGTATTAGTATCAGCTATCTAGTTCCCATTACAAGCTTTGCTTAGTTTGGGGCTAGATGGCGCTGTGTGAATTGTCCAGGATATTTATTTATTTATTAGTTAGGTACTTCATACAGTATTTTGCGCATATGCACTGAAAATGGTGCTTATTAAGAACTGCAAGTGCACTCAGCGTATGCGGCAGAAAGCAGTTGCTGTCTACAGCTCTATTACTTTGCCTACTCCGCAAGTGATAAAAGTGGGATGTGTGTATGTATCTTTGCATACATACATACACATATCACGCTTTTAACCCATGCGGGGTAGGCAGAGCGTTAAAGTCCGTAAAATTTCAATCCCTATCGCCACTATGCATTTATTTATTTATCAAAGTTGTGAAGTAATTTGATGAAGCGTTTGAGAGCAGCCCACCGACTCGATCGTTTCCTCGAATTTTCCTATTCTCGTGTCTCCGCCAATAACGAGCAAGCTTTCTTTGGCGCTGTTTAATGCGTTTTTAAATTGTTAGCACCTTTTTGTTGCGCCCGTATTGTCACGGGTCTTCGTATCGTGAGAAAACGCTTTTAAGATTAGTCTTTAGAGTTTCAAATACTTAGCTGTAGTATTTTATGCCGAGATTAATGAGGTTTGATTTGTGTCAATCACAAGAGTGTTAAATATGTTATGGTAATATGAATCATATTCAGACGACTTTTTAAGTTTTTTAAACGGACAAAATTCGACACTGCAACCAAATACATACACACACACATATCACACGTTTATCTCTTGCGGGGTAGGCAGAGCGTTAACAGCCGCAAATATACGGTCGTTATCGCCACCTCTGACAAGTATTGACTGCTCTTTTATACACATAACATGCCCTTATCTATTGAGCAGTGGGCAGAGTGTCAACGGCCATAAAAATACGGTCGCTTTCGCCACGTACGAAAAAAATATTTGAGAGCCGTTTCAGAAAAATCGTGGACCATTGTGTTATGATTTTGTATTTATTTCTAGAATTAAAATGGCAACATTGATAAAGGCTGACTCTTGACGTTACTTTGAGTAATTTATTTTAGTTTAAAATGGCAACATTAATACCAGACGGGCCATGACGCCACTTTTGGCGGGGAGAATGTAGACTGGGAGGGATAGCGATTAGTTAGTCGTTAGCCAGTGGTCATTCTTTGGCGAACCTTCGAGGTGAGCAGTCTAGTTGCAAAGCACGTACTTAGCTATAATTTCTAGTTAAAGTTATTTTCAATTATTGTAATATAAAAGTGATTATTTGTGCAAGTGGTTTTAATAAAAGGTGTTACCTATCGAGAGGTGGTTTTCATTTCATCTCAGAAGCGGGACGAAAAGGTATGTAAAGCATATAATTTATTTATATTATTATAAAACACTAAGGATATTTTCCGCCCACTTTTGTCCATAATGGTTTAAAGGTTTTACACGTATATTCCGGATTAGATTTCTTTTTTTTTTTTTGTGCTCTGCGTATATCGGCGAAACTATTAGTGGTTGGTTGGGCCCAACCTTAAATAGTGCTAATTATGTGCGCTGTATACGCATGGGCCTTAAGTTTAGTTTCTTAATCGGAACCACAAGCCGATATTACCTAGTGAGTGATAAATCTAAGTCAAGTTTTAAAGCTTTTATGGACATCAAGTGTTGTTTTTATCTAATTATAAAATAAAGAAGGGATAAGATCACCATTGTGTGTTTTTAATATGTTGTAATTATATTTATAAAATAATACATAATATGTTTTCAAAAGTATTTTTATAGCGGGATCATATCAATTTTTATATTGCAAGTTACTTTTACAGAGGTTATTTGAATTGAGCGAACTAGGTTTATTCGCTGGATAGTGAGCGTACTAGGTTTGTACGCTGGATAGGAGGCAAACTAGGTTTGTTTGCTGGATAGGAGGCAAACTAGGTTTGTTTGCTGGATAGGAGGCAAACTAGGTTTGTTTGCTGGATAGTGAGCGAACTAGGTTTGTTCGCTGGATAGTAAGCGAACTAGGTTTGTTCATTGGATACTGAGCGAACTAGGTTTGTTCGCTGGATACTGAGCGAACTAGGTTTGTTCGCTGGATAGTAAGCGAACTAGGTTTGTTCGTTGGATACTGAGCGAACTAGGTTTGTTCGCTGGATAGTAAGCGAAAAGGTTTGTTCGCTGGATAGTGAGCGAACTAGGTTTTTTTTTTTTCTCTTTTCACTGGATAACCTAGTGGGTAGGTTTCCTACAGGTATTTTGTGTATTTGATCTTGTTATGAGTAAGCCACGTATATTCGCCGAGTGTTCAAAGGTTAACTTAGCTTACTGCGTAACTCTTTTAAATTAGCGTAGATATATATTTTTTTTTTACTTTTTATATCTTCGTAATAATGATTTGGAGTTATAAATTTATTTTACTTGAGATTTAAAGGTTTTGGTTACCAGATAAAATAAGATATAAAAGGATTGTTGGTAAAGTTACCGTTTATTCAAATGCATTTTAAAATATAATTACTAAGTATTATGAGTTTTTAAGCATATGCTAAGGATTATTTCAATGTTGAATGGACTATTCCGATGTTGGTTTATTTTTCAGAAATAAATGGATTCCGCGGACAAAGGTGGTACCCCACCTGGCACGCCTCCGAGAAAGCGGCGGAGGGAAAAGAAAAAGTCCAAGAGAAGAAGGAGCCCTTCCTCTTCGTCTTCATCTTCATCGAGCTACGAACCTGCTCCTCGTAAGTCACGTAAGCTTTCAAAGCGTTTATCTACTCGAGATGTGTTAAATTTGTTATCCAATTGGAAGGCCGATGCAAATAAGGGGTCATCTTCGGTTTTAAACAACAGCAGTTTGAACAACGTCGTGCCTGAATTTGATCCCGCAAACAAGTCTCAAACTATTGATTGTTGGTTAAAAAAGGTGAACGAATGTGCAGTTATATACGGCTGGGACGAAAAGCAAGTCGTCCACTTTTCATTACAAAAGTTAGTAGGGTTAGCCAAAAAGTGGTTCGAGTCCTTACCCACAGTTATTTACTCTTGGGAGGAGTGGCAAGTTAAGCTTCGGAAGGCATTCCCAAGCGAAGAAAACTACGGGCGTCTTTTAGAAGAAATGTTAAACCGCACTTCTAGACACGATGAAAGTTTGCGTGAATATTTTTTTGAAAAATTGTGTTTGCTAAACAGATGTGAAATTACAGGCAAAAAGGCGGTTGACTGTATTGTTCACGGGATTACTGATAGAACCATTCAAAACGGGGCGCAAGCTTTAAATAGTTCGGAACCGGAAGACTTGCTTAACTTTCTTTGTTCCCAAAAAACTCACCCGCATGTCAATAATAGGTTGAAGGATAGACCAGTTCAAAGATTTGAACGTCCCAGCACAAGTTCAAATCCTAAATTTCAAAATAAATACTCAGATTCTATAGTTTGTTATAATTGCCAGTCTAAGGGTCATCCTTATTTCAAATGTCCAAAGCCCGTAGTGCGATGTAGGCGGTGTAATAGGGTTGGGCATAACAGTGACAGTTGTAAATTAGATCCATTGAACGTTAATACACAACCACAACCATTACCAACTGCGAATAGTACGGAAAAGAAGACGTTAAAAATTGACATTAATAAAAATAAAGCCAATGACAAGTATTTTAAAACTGTTACTGTCAATGACCAACTCCTAGAAGCTTACATCGATTTTGGAAGCGAGTGTACACTCTTACGTAAGACGACTGCAGAGTCATTAAACTTGTCGAAGAATTATGACAGCGTTCCTATAGTACGGGGTTTCGGCCAGTCTTCTGTAGTGCCATTATATAAGTCATGTGTCTCTTTGAAAGTTGATGAGGTTGAAACTGAGATTGATGTATTAGTTGTTGATGATGTGCACATGCAAACCTCGGTGCTAGTAGGGCAAAACTTTACAGAGTTGTCTGGTGTTACTGTTTTGAAAGACAGTCAGCGTCTTATTTTCTACCGAAGTCCCAGCAGTGAGCTGTCTTCCGATGATGCCAATTTAAGGCTACTTGTTGCTACGTCGGTACAAGTCCTCAAGACGAGCGTCATTCCTGTTTATACAGGAACACATTTCACCGGAGATGTTTTCATTGATGGTTACAATACTTTTATGCCAGGGAAGGAGTATCGTCTGTTATCAGGTGCTTATTACGTAACCGAAGGAAAAGGGGAAGTTGTCGTTTCAAATCTGTCACACAATCCTATTAAATTAGAAAAGGATATATTAGTAGCTAGAGCAATTCCCTTTACTGAACAATCGAGTTATCATGTCAACAAAATACAAACCGATATTTCTGCTTTAGAACCATTAGATAAAAATGACATCAAGACTGGACCAGGACTCGACTCAGAACATAAAGATCGACTCTATTCTTTATTACAAAGCTACCGCGATTGTTTCGCTAACAATCTACAAGAGATAGGATGTGCGACAGACGTTGAAATGAATATCACGCTTACGGACAACAAGCCGGTGGTATATCGACCGTACCGCCTTTCTTATGCCGAGCGCGAAAAGGTTCGTGAAACCATCGATGAGCTTCTTCGTAATGACATAATTCAGGAGTCGAATTCCGATTACGCAAGTCCCATCCTAATGGTTAGGAAAAAGACTGGGGAACAAAGGTTATGTGTAGATTTTAGGGCCCTGAACAACAAGACCGTCAAAGATAGGTTCCCTTTGCCTCTCATTGAGGATCAGATTTCCAATTTGAGTGGGAATACATTTTTCACTACCCTCGATCTAGCCTCCGGCTATTATCAAATTCCTATGGCTGAAAGCAGTCGGCATCTAACTGGTTTCATTACGCCTGATGGGCATTTTGAGTTTAAAAGAATGCCCTTTGGGCTAGCTAATGCACCGGCTGTTTTTCAGCGAATGGTAAACAAGATCTTGGGTAACAAACGTTTCGAATTTGCATTGGCTTATTTAGACGACGTTTTGATACCTTCAAAGACAGTGGAGGAAATGTTTGAACGGTTAGAAATCGTACTTAGTCTTTTCCGACAACATGGACTCACTTTAAAGCTTACAAAATGCTGTTTTTTGAATACGACTGTCAGTTACTTAGGGTATGACATTTCCTCTTCGGGTATTCAGCCCGGTGAATCCAAGGTATTAGCCGTAAAAAAATTCCCTACGCCTCAAAACGTACATGAAGTGCGACAGTTCTTAGGATTGACTGGTTATTTTCGGAAATTTATAAAGGGGTACGGTGAAATTGCACGTCCTTTAACGTCACTGTTGAAGAAAAACTCTGAGTGGCGTTGGTCTGAAGTCGAAGAAAGTGCTTTTATCCTCCTAAAAGATAAACTTGTTAGCCGGCCAGTGTTGGCGCTTTATGACCCCAAGCTTGAAACTGAAGTGCACACGGATGCAAGCTCTCTGGGCGTAGGAGGTATTCTAATGCAATGGCAAAAGGATTCCAGGGTACTTAAGCCAGTTGCATATTTTAGTCGACAGACTACCCCTGAAGAAAAACACCTACACTCCTACGAACTGGAGACGCTTGCCATCGTGTGCACATTGAAGAAGTTCCGAGTATATCTTATGGGCTTGCACTTTAAGATCTATACCGATTGCGCAGCTCTGAGAACAACGATGTCTAAAAGAGATCTGATTCCGCGGATAGCGAGGTGGTGGCTTCAATTGAGTGAATATTCATTTGATGTCGAATATCGTCCAGGCACTCAAATGTCTCATGTGGACGCTTTAAGCAGGAACACCAAACTATCCGCGGAACCAGATGAAAACTCATCTGTATCTGTGTACAGTATAGAAAAACAGAATTGGCTCTTAACCTTACAAATAGCAGATCCAGATATATCCCGAATACATAATATATTGAAACCGGAAGATGATAATGAATGTAAAGACATAAAAAAAAATTATACAGTCAAAAATCACGCCGTGTTTAGGAAGGTTGATGATCGTCTATGTCTGGTGGTGCCACGAAGCGCAAGATGGCAAATTTGTCGTGCCAATCATGATGACATTGGCCATCTTGGATATGCGAAAACTTTGGAGAGAATCGAACATGATTATTGGTTTCCGAAACTTAGGAAATTTGTGAAGAAATACATAGCTGCTTGCCTAGAGTGCGCCTATAACAAGGACACCGCTTCAAGGCAGAAATCAGGTCATTTGCATCCCATTCCAAAAATAAATATTCCTTTCCACACGATCCATATGGATCATCTCGGACCTTTCGTTAGGAGTAAAGACGGAAATTCATACATACTTACAGTGGTAGATGCGTACACTAAATATCTTTTCGTAAGACCTGTCAAAGATTTAAAAACCAAAAGCACAGTTAAAATTTTAGAAAAGATATTTTATGATTTTGGTGTCCCAGCTAGAATTGTTTCTGACCGCGGTACTAGTTTTACCTCCGCTTCTTTTAAGACATTTTGTGACGCTCATGGCATTAAGCATGTGCTTAATGCTGTTGCATGTCCGAGGGCGAATGGTCAGGCCGAAAGGTACAACCAAACAATTTTAAATTCTCTAGCTTCCCAAAATGCCTTCGGCAATGAGCGCGAATGGGATAGATGTCTTGGCAAAATTCAATTCGGCATCAATAATACCGTTAACGCGTCAACTCAAAAATCCGCGACAGAAGCTCTGTTTGGGTTCAAATTACGTGACGAATTACTAAACAAACTCGACATTGATATTAATAATGGTAGCAACTGTGACTTGCAACAAATCAGAGAAGAGATAAGTAGTAGCATAGACAAGAATCAGGCTAAACAGAAAGCAAGACATGATGCAGACCGTGTCCCTGCTACTACTTATCAAGTAGGCGATTTGGTAAAAATTTCGCGAAACAATTTTGAAAACACCGGGCGAAGTACAAAGCTTCTGTCGAGGTTCGTAGGACCCTATAAAATAACCGAAGTAATAGGTAACGATCGCTATAGGATAGCCGAAATCCCTGGATTCGTAAAGAAAGGTAAACCATACAATACAGTTATCGCTGCCGATAGAATTCGACCGTGGATTCATATAAAAGCTTTGGAACTACATAATACAGATAATAGTAGTTCAAGTGAGCAAAATAGTTGCAGTGAATAATGTATTATTATTATGTAAGCATGTCATTAAGATGTTACTTACAATACTTAATGTAGAAAAAGTCTATAGTTGTATTTTGTGTATTGGGTGATTATTATTTTTTCTTCGGCTCAATATAAATGTGTGTAATTAAAAAATACTCAATAAAATCCATTATTTATGTACATTTAAAATTAAATAAAAGGTAAATATGTCTTTATTGTGTGTAAACGTTAAAAAGCAATATATTTGTATAAACAATAAGTTTATGAACAAACTATAAAAAAAAGAGTTGTAATAGTAAACGTAGCATAAATATCTTGTAAATAAAAACTATATAATTATATAAATAGGAACTACTGTAGAAATTGAGATATTTTTGGCATTTGTGTGAATTGTTAGAATGTATATAAAAAAGAGAGAGAGTACCAGAATATAGTATAATTGTGCAGATTAGTATAGGATTTAACACGCTTCTGGTAGATATATATTTTTTACGAACTTAATGTAATATTAAACCGAATGTTATGATTGTTATTAGCATTTAAATCTAGTAAACTGTGATTATGATGACTTGTGCTAAACGTGTTAGGTACTAAGATATTGTCCACAATCACAAGCCATAATATACTACTAATAAGATCTTTACTTAGATTAAGAGTAAAGTTTGTGTATACACATGTATAATATAATAATATGTTTTAAGTTATGTTACATAACATCATAGTATTTTCTATCATTCTCCTGTTTTATGAGAGTAAATTAACGTGCGTCAGGAGCCAGCACGTTATCAGATGGCCGAATGTTATGATTTTGTATTTATTTCTAGAATTAAAATGGCAACATTGATAAAGGCTGACTCTTGACGTTACTTTGAGTAATTTATTTTAGTTTAAAATGGCAACATTAATACCAGACGGGCCATGACGCCACTTTTGGCGGGGAGAATGTAGACTGGGAGGGATAGCGATTAGTTAGTCGTTAGCCAGTGGTCATTCTTTGGCGAACCTTCGAGGTGAGCAGTCTAGTTGCAAAGCACGTACTTAGCTATAATTTCTAGTTAAAGTTATTTTCAATTATTGTAATATAAAAGTGATTATTTGTGCAAGTGGTTTTAATAAAAGGTGTTACCTATCGAGAGGTGGTTTTCATTTCAATTGTATTGACAGGTTGTCAGCTTGGCGCCTAAAATTGTAATACACGTGAAACTCCCGAGTCCCTAAGTCGCCGCTTACACCACCTGTAGGAAAGAAATCGGTTGATGCTATTCGAAGCCGGAATCATACAACTCAAAAACAAAGCAATAATATTTCCACCACGATTCTTGATAGGCACGATTATTGTTCGTTATAATAATATAACATAACATTTTTATGGTACATTACACTACTCCATCTATTCCTCGTTAGCTGCAACTGCAAACGCATAACAACCTACAATTCCATTGTTTAGTAAAAAGTCTACTTCTCGATTCGATATTCATCTTTACTTTACTATTAAGTTAGTGCGAGTTAATGACTTTGTGCCTTTATTTTTATTTTTTGTCCCATCCAAGCGGCGTTTATACTAGGAACCAACATAAAACTGTTATAAAAAAACAATACTTTGGGTTAATATTCTTTTTAGTAATTTTACTAATCAATGTATGTGAAAATATTATACTTGATATTGTGAATCTACTCGTAAATAAAATTTTGAATTTGAATTTGACTCGCACCACATGGGTCAATATTTGAAAACGGTTCTTCAGGTCCCTTTCCTGGCAAATTTGAAATTTTCATTTTATGGTTATCTTATAATTGCATAATAATAAAGGCCTATTGAAAAGGTTATTTACGAAAAAACACTTAAATCGAACCACAGGTTTCGTCAAAATTCAATTTTGAAATTAGAGGTTCCAGTCAACGGGACATTTTGCGCCAGTCGAGGGACAAAGTAATTATTTTAACAAAATATGTGAATAAAAGCTGTTCATCTTTTAACTTTTTGTAAGAAAGCTAATACAAACGAAACAAGCGGAAAAAAAATCTTATTTCTTTTGCTTGTAACACATACATACATACACATATCACGCCTTTATCCCTTGCGGGGTAGGCAGAGCGTTAACGGCCGCAAGAATACGGTCGCTATCGCCACGTCTGACTTTTTGAAGATTGTTTTCCAAGGTTATTAGAGAAAACATATTGTGTATCACTATAGTGACAGGTTGTCAGCCTGTCGCCTAAAAATTGTAATACACTAATACTCTCGAGTCCCTCAGTCGCCTCTTACGACACCCGCGGGAAGGATGTGGGGTGATGCTATTCTAAGCCGGCATCACACGACATGCTTGTAACTAAGTAGAATAAAAGTAAAAGTTGCCACAGCCTACCAGACTGACGCCCTGAAGCCTCAGTCTGGTTAAGACACGACGCACCTAGTCACAGACAATTCGCTCGTGCTTGAAACACGATACAGCCAGCCCGACATACAAAATGAAACAGCCACCGTGTTCGACAATTGACAAGCGGGCGTATGTGATATGTCGACCTACGGAAGAAGGCTGTTCCTAAACAGCCGAAACGTAGAGGCCCAATACTCCACCAAAACAATAGTAACGTAAGTCGTTTAAACTTAGGCCATAATGAAACAGCTAGCATGAGACAAGAAGAAACCACCGAAAACATTATGACTTGAGTATTAACTGTGTTCAGCCACTTAAGACATTTTGCGAATTGTACATTCTGCTACTGAACAGACGAAGATAACCTTAAAGATGACGCAATCAGCCTGAGACATGCATGACTCGGACACCACTAGGCAAGCACCTGACGCACGACGCTGTATACATGAGATACGACGCAATCAGCTTAAGAGACATTGCAATCAGACTGAGACATAACGTAACTAACCTGAGACACGACGCAGTCACCTTAGAGACGACGTAATCAGCCTGAGACACGATGTACTCAGCTAAAAAGACTCCGACATACAATGCAATCAGCTTAAGATACGACACAACCAGCCTGAGACATAACACAGCCATGCTGAGATACAATGCAGACAGCTTTAGAGACGTCGCCATCAATCTGAGACATAACGCAGTAATCCTGAGATACAATGCAGTCAGCTTAAGAGACGTCGAAATCAGCCTGACATAACGCAGTCACCTTGAGATACAACGCACTCAGCTAAAGTGACGTTGCAACCGACCTAAAACATAACGTAGCCATCCTGAGATACAATACAGTCACCTAAAGAGATGTCGCAATCAACCTCAGACATAACGCAGCCAACCTGAGATGCAACACAGTAAGCTGAAGAGACGTCGCAATCATTCTGAGACATGACGCAGCCACTCTGAGATACAACGCAGTCAGCTTAAGAGACGTCGCAATGAGCCTGAGTGAGACATGACACATGACGCAGCCACACTTAGATACATCGCAGTCAGCTTAAGAGACGTCACAATGCGCCTGAGTGAGACATGACACGGCCATCCTTAGATACATCGCAGTCAGCTTAAGAGACGTCGCAAGTTAGTTCAAAAGACGTCGAAATCAGTCTAAACGAGACATAACGCAGCCGCCCTGATATACAACGCAGTAGCTTAAGAGACGTCGCAATCAGTCTGAGACATTACGCAACCGCCCTGAGATACTACGCAGACAGATTAAGATCGTCGCAATCAACCTGAAACCTAACGCAGAGATCTTGAGATACAACACAGTCAGCTTAAAATACGTCGCAATGTGCCTGAGTGAGACGTATCGCAGCCAACCTGAGATACAACGCACTCAGCTTAAGAGACGTCGCTGTCAGCCTAAGACATAACGCAACCACCCTGAAATACACCGCAGTCAGCTTAAGATACGTCGAAATTAACCTGAGACTTAACGCAGCCTCCCTGAGATACAACGCAGTAGCTTAAGAGACGTGTATCAATCAGCCTGAGATATCACGCAGCTATCCCGAGCGAGGCCTAACGCAGCCACACCTAGAGACATAAAGCAAGTGTTTTTAAACTATGTTATCTGCACGAAAAACAATGCTGTTTACCTCTGGAAACCCTTAATCTAACTTACAATACTCATGGGCAGACATGGGGTGGTGCTATTCTAATCTGCAGGCACACCTTTACACAAAAAAATTGCAAAAGCAATAATTAAAATAACATTAGTCACTTGACTGGCATAAAATGTCCCTTGACTGGGAAAAATGCCAGTCAAATGAAGCCAGTCAAAGGACAATTTTCTATGTTTTTCGTGATTTATTGGTAAACGCTTAAATGTATTCAAAATTTGTAAATGAATCTTAAATCTCGCTCTATTATGCGACATTATTTGTTCAGAACAAATCCTCTGCAATAACTCTTTCACGAAGAAAACATGCACAGGAAAGGGACCTGGCGCAGGTGCAAAAATAGGACCTAAAAATTTAACACCACCTATTTTATTCTAGAAGTGCCAAGGAGCTATATGCTCCCTTCCCAGGGATAAAGAAGCAATCCTGGCAGAAGGCAGAAACAAGACCCAGCTCATAGTTGTATTAGTTTCAGCGATTCAGCCGTTTTAGACACCGTATTCAGAAAACACAAAAACGTGTGACCAACACAAACTGTTATTTTTGTCGGTATAGGCAGTTAAATATTGTCCAATTAATAATTTGCTATAAATCTACATGATATAAGGATTATTATGATGGGTGAAAAGTTATATGATGTCCAGCTAGATAAAACTTTATACGTGTTTGAATTTCGCAACAGCTGAGTGTGACACGCGAAGAACGCGTGTTTTGGCCCCGATTTCAGGTTTCAGATTAAGTTTTAGTTAAACATATCTCATAATTTGTGGATAGAGTTTTACTTTCCGAATAGTCAATTAACCATTCTTTCGTGTAAATGTTACTTAAAATCTGTAAGTATTGTACTTTTGAAGAAATTAACGTGTGACCGCAATTTTTACCTTCTCCAGGAATCACCCACCTTATAAACTCATTGTCCTATCGCCAGAATATCAACCTATCCCTTGGATACTGTTTTTTTTATAGTATTTGAATGAAAACTAATAAAAGTTGGTCCCTTAAATAGTTAAATTGATGTGCCGGCGATCACAGGCAACGAGAATCTTATTAATGCTGTCTTTAATGAGAGGTATGAACACAATTTTGATTCAAGATGATAAAAATTACATCATAAAATCGCGCGTATTATCATTACTACTTAAAATCATATTCCTAAATTCCAAGATTACACTACATATATACAAATAAGTTTCGATGCTTATTATGAATTGATTTCAAATTAATTTTAATAAAAACCTACGATAAGTGATCTTTGATCTAAAATCTTTCGGTTGAAAAACATCTATCATCATTTTACATGAATGATTCATTTGGATACAAGACTAATCAATTAATTAAGCTTCATCATCTTAAAAAAAATTCTCTGAAAAACCTATCAAATATCGACTATAAGTTTTCTGAGCGGAATTGTGTCAATTTTTAAATTGTTCAACCGGATATGTTTATACACCTAAACATATAAAATTTTAATTGTTCTCTTTTCACAAATAACAGACAGGAAAGAAACAATCCTTTAAACAGGTTCCCATTTTGAACTTTCTTTTAATCACATTTTTATTCTCCATTCAAGAAAGAGATGGTAATAAAATACGTCTTTATAGTTTTAATTTCAAATATGATTATCTTTACCAGATTTTCCATTACAGCGTATGTAATTTTAAGAATTATCATACCAGTACTAACCAAGCAATGTATGTTTATATTAATAACTGGGATTGTTCCAATCAGTACTTACCAATAGTGGAGTAATTTCAAATGTAAGCGAAAACGGAAGGCGTAATTGGAACCGTTCAGTGTTACCACAGGGACTACCATCGGAACTCGCCTCAAACTCGGCGTCTCGTTAACTTATACATATATCAAAGTAGTGTAAGCCCAGACTCTTGTTGAATCTGATGAATCTAAATAAAAGGTGCAAACGGAAAATAGTACGTTGTAGAAGATTTATTGTTACACAGTTTTTTTAATATAATATTTTGACTAGAAAGTTATACCTACACGATAATATTTCATCATTCAAAAAAATATTGTGATGTGAGTTCATGAAATGCTTTGTTTGACTTTTTCTCTTCTTCTTCTTTTTTGCGTATCCCGATTAATCTAATTTTTACATCTCTAAACCTAAAGACGGACTCTACCTAGACTATTATCCTGTAACAAAAAGACAGACAGAAGACTACTGAAATCAAACACAATAAACTTCAATAAACATAGCAAAGAAAAATAAAATAAGCTGAAAGACATATTATAGGACGGTCGGGAAAATAGAAACAAGGTTTTTTCTGAAATAAAATTCCAACGCACAGCAATATTACGAAATAAATAAAAATAAATCTTCATCAAAATGGATTTGAAATATATATTTTATTCAAAGAACTTTAAAAAACTCTATTTAAACTCTACAAGTTTAAAAAATTAAAAACATTCCTTATCGAATCGAGAACCGCTAGTACCGCTGAAGGTCCGTAAACTTGAAACGTCCAAGTTCAACCTGCGAGCGCCAGTTCCGAGCCGACGGACGCCGCGCGCGCACGCCACGATCCATGGATCATTGATCTATAGATCACGGATCGATACACACCCGCCGTACAAAAGACATCAACGCGTGACGTTCTTCATTTGAAAATTATGTGCAAGTGTATTTAATTGTAGTTTATAACTGAAATGTGATTGTGATCGCCTTTTGGAAGTGTTTGATTCTGTTGTCGGATATAACTGGTAAGTCGGGAATATTAACTTGATTAAATTAAGTATAGGTGTATTGTTCAACGTTATCATAATACCTATAAGAAAATCTATGTAGCAACGATAAACGAGCAATTCTTATATACCTATTTGTTTCTAATCAGGATCTCGGAAATGCCTCCAAAGGTTTTCGAAGATTTTGTATGAGGTGTTACGGAGGCTATAAATTGTTCTTGTTTTTTTAATTATTTTACAAATAACTTGCTTGGTCAAACAGTAATAAATTCTAATAAGAGCCGGTTTTTCAAAACTCTATTTTACAAACCAATTACTTCATCAAGTTAGTACAATTTGTTGTAGTTTCCTGAATAGCAACTATGAATAACCTAAGTACTGTACAATATAGAAAAGCGAGGTTAAGCTGAATTTTATCTTCTACATTATTTATTAACAATTTATGCCTAGTTTGTTTATGTATATGCTTTATATTATGTGCTGCAGTCTTTTTACATAGATTAGGTATTACCAAATCAGATTTTAATTATGTTCCTATATCAAAATCACTTTTTATACCCTTCCTATCTCGCTTGATCAATCAATTCATCCCAATATCTGGTTTCGATTAGCATAGTCCTAACAAAAACTCATACAAAAAAGTTTCTCGAGAACATGACCTTATAAAACGTTGAAAAAGAAGTTGATACATACAATGTTACCAAAAGAGCCGAAACTGGTTATATCAGAGGCCAATTTCGGTAAATAATAAAAAAACTGCTCCAAATTAACACGAGCACTTATACCGCTATACTCCCCAGTTTCGCTGTAAAATGCAATTGCTTCTTTTTTTCAATACATACGCACATTAACACTACACACCTCGAAATCTTGCGGGGTAGATGGGGCAAAAAAGTCCCGTAAATTTTTCTTCATCAGTCATGTTAGGTATATTTGAAGGTTCATTTTGCAGTTCACTGCTGGACATTGGACTCCACTAGGGTACGCGAACAAGCCAACTAGTAGACACTATTTGAGAGAATGAAAGACAGGTTGTCAGACTATCAGCTACATTTTTAAGAAAGGTACACGCAAATGGATCATATGAGATCCTTATTTGCCTCTTACGAGATCCGCGGGAAAGAAACGGGGTGATGCTATTCCAAGCCGGCATCACACGGCGCTACTTTCTTTCAATAGCGATGTTTATGTGAAAGCATTTAAAAGATGTCGAGATGCCGTGACAAACTTTCTTCGCGAAGTTATGCGCTGCGCCGACGCAGTGAGAATTACTGCGCCGGCGCGAGATGATGCTGCTTTACGAAGATAATAATTTAGATCACCTTACTTTCAATCTTTCGAAATCAAATTGCTTAATAAACTAGAAAATTGTTGTAATAGAGAAGAAATTAAATAACAACTAATATACAAATTCATTTCAAAAAGGCCGCCCTGAATAATAAAGTAGAAAAGTACCTGGTGTACCAAAAGTTCTTAAAACACCGGCTGCGTTCCCTCATTGTATTGCCAACGAGAGACGTTGTACAATTTACCACTCAGCACAGAGCTCTACACCAAGGTTCCTCAAGGTTCGTCTGCACCAATAGTTTAATTATTATGAAAATCTACGCTATCGGCTGGGCAGCGTTCGGGAAGCTACGTAACATCTTCTCTTCTCTTCTTCTGGCTGACGTCTATCAATGTGAAATTAATGAACTTAATAAAAATCTACAAGTTAAGAAACAGGATTTGACTATAGTGACCCAAAATATCAGAAGCATCTACAGTAATCTTGACGATTTTCAGGTATCTCTTGCGCAACTTACCTTTGAAGTTGACGTCCTAATTCTTACAGAATGTCGATTTCAATCAAATAGACCGATCCCAGAGCTATCCAATTATGAATCATTTTCGACTAAACATAACCTAAACCAAAACGACGGGGTAGCAGTGTATATAAAAAAAACCCTTAAAGCGAATGTCAAGGAAATCCGATTAGACCATGCATCTTGCATGCAGATTGATGTTCTTAATCAAACAATATTAGGTATATACAGGCCTCCTGTAAATCGAAACGCACAACTGTTTATTAACTCCCTAAATAACCACCTGGAATCTATAAAATCTAATGCTAATATCATAGTCACGGGTGACATAAACATAAATCTGTTACCCAAACCTAAAGAGCCTGGCTGTGACATAAGCAATAGATCGAATTACTTAGATATGCTCTCAATGCATGGCCTGCTGACTGGTCATAACTTTCCAACTCGTATAAACAGCTGTTTAGACCACTACATGCTAAAATTAAACAAACAAAAATTATCAGCTAGTATAGCAGTTTTGAGTACGTCAACTACTGACCATTTTTCTGTTCTGCTCTGCATTAAAAAGTAAAAAACAAACAATATCACCCCCAAAATGATTACATTATATGACTATGATAAAGCTATAACTAAATTACTTGAAAATAATATCTCGGCACTTCTTTACTCATCTGACCCCGATTATGTAGCACATCAACTTATGATAAAATTAAATACAGCTTTGGAAGAGAGTAAGTCTATTAAAGTTATACCTAGCAATCAAAGAACAATCAAGCCCTGGATAAATGCTGGAATGCTCCGTTGCATTAAAAACAGGAACAGGATGCAACTTAAACTAAGATCAGATCCTACTAATCAGACTCTAACTATAACATTCAAAAGATATCGCAACTTTTGCAATGGGTTAATCAAAAGACTCAGGCGGAAACACGAAAAAGAACAATTAGCTCTAAACGCTAAAAATACCAAAGTACTTTGGCGCACCATACAATCGATTACCCATTCTAAACCTTCAAAATCTACTAACTCCAACTTACTAAATAATTCAGCATCTCCTATTGCAGCAGTAAACTCCGTCAACGGGTTCTTTGCGAGCGTTGGAAGTGAATTAGCCGATAACATACAAAAGAACAACTCTCATCCAACTACTAGCAATCCATCACTGCCCACACAACTGTCTTCATTTGTTCTTTTCGAAGCTGATTTGAAGGAGGTGGAAGAGACTTTAGCTAACCTTAAATCTGATAGTGCCCCTGGATGGGATTGTATACCTACAAAATTCCTAAAGGCTTGTAAAGAACTTGTTGTGCCAGTAATTTGTCACCTGGCAAACTTATGCTTTCAATCTGGTATTTTCCCCTCTGCCTTCAAGGAATCCATAGTTATACCGGTGTACAAGGGGGGGGCCAGAGACGATGTCAACAATTACAGGCCCATTTCGATTCTACCTGCTATGTCTAAGATACTAGAAAAACTCCTCAACAAAAGACTCGTCAATTATCTTTCTAAATTTAACATTCTATCAAATTCCCAATTCGGCTTCCGTCAAGGTAAATCTACTGAAGATACCGTACTGGCTTTGACCTCTTCTATATCCAGTAATCTCGACCAAGGTAAAAAGTCACTAGCTGTTTTTTTGGACCTCAAAAAGGCGTTTGACACCGTCTCTGTCCCAATCCTAGTTACCAAGTTGGAGTGCATCGGTATCAGAGGAAAGCCACTTGAATTGCTGGCTGACTATATGCGGGATAGAAGACAGAGGGTAAGGATTGGAGAGTACTTGAGTGAGCCAGCTAAAGTTACGTTTGGTGTCCCGCAGGGAAGTGTTTTGGGACCAACACTTTTCCTGATCTATATTAATGATTTGACTAATATCAAAATAGATGGATGTCAGGTGTTTTCTTACGCCGATGATACGGCCCTTGTTTTTAGTGATATTTCCTGGAGGTCGGTCTTTAATAAAGCGGAAATTGGACTTGATATTGTATCAAAATGGCTGAATGTCAATTTGCTAACACTTAATGTTAATAAAACTAATTACATATGTTTTTCCCTCAATAAAAGCACTCAACCACCCCCAGACTTACAGTTAAAAATCCATCAATGCGGGAAACCAACTGGTACAATTGGAATATGTAGCTGTATACCTTTAGATAAAGTAAATTTTGTCAAATATTTGGGAGTATACATAGACCAAAGACTATCTTGGCACCAGCAAATTGAGCACATTACCGATAGAACACGTAAATTAAACTGGATTTTCAAAAAATTACGACATGTTGCTTCCAAACAACTTCTAACCCAGATTTACACTGCTATTGCCCAGTCAGTTATTAATTACTGCATACCGGTATGGGGAGGTGCAAATAAGTCTAAGTTCATTGAGATAGAGAGAGGTCAAAGATGTCTACTAAAGCTCATGTATTTTAAACCCTTTCTGTTTCCGACTGAGAGTTTGTATGTTTATTGTGATTTGCTCTCGGTAAGAAAGCTATACGTGTTATCGACTACTCTGAAATTACATAAAACCCTTCCTTACGATCTTAAAACAGCTGAAAGAAGGAGGCAGGACAGAGTAGTTAAAAAACATCCTGCTAAAACAACTTCCGCCCAACGACAATTTCAACACATGTCTGCTCACCTTTACAATTATATAAATCGAATATTAAACATCTACCCTAAAAAGCTCCGCGAATGTAAAAATGAAGTGAATAATTGGTTAAAAACTATTTCGTACGATGAAACAGAAAAACTAATTAGAACTCTTTGAGTTATTGTTTATCTATTGGACACTCACACACACACACTCGCAGTCACACACACACACACACACGCACACACACACACACACACACACACATTCACACACACACACACACATTCACACACACACACACACACACACACACACACACACACACACACAAACACACGCGCACGCATGCACATACACACACTTACTTTCTTATTTTCCCTTTATTGTATTAAGTTTTTATTGTGTTATTTAGTAACATCTAGGTTAGTCCTACGGGAAAGAGCGAGTCCTCCCGCTACAGGTATCCTGGTATACTTACTGGGTTGGACTCGGCACAACAATAGATATAAGTAATTATGTTACTCAATAAATATTTTTTCATTTCATTTTTTTCATTTTTCATTTCATTTCTCAACAACTACCGCAGTGCCTCAAGACAAAAGTCTGGGATCAGTGCGTGTTGCCAGTGATGACTTACGGAGTTGAGACGTGGCCGCTAACAATGGGCCTCATAAGAAGGCTCAAGGTCACTCAAAGGGCAATGGAAAGGGCTATGCTCGGAGTTTCTCTCCGCGATCGAATCAGAAATGAGGAAATCCGGAGAAGAACCAAAGTCACCGACATAGCTCGAAGGATTGCGCAACTTAAGTGGCAGTGGGCGGGGCATATTGCTCGTAGGACCGATGGCCGCTGGGGCCGGAAAGTTCTCGAGTGGCGGCCACGGACCGGTAGACGCAGCGTAGGTAGGCCTCCCACAAGGTGGACCGACGATCTGGTGAAGGTCGCGGGAAGCCGCTGGATGCGGGTGGCGCTGGACCGATCATCGTGGAGATCCTTGGGGGAGGCCTATGTCCTGCAGTGGACGTCTATCGGCTGAGACGACGACGACGACGACGCTATTGGTGTCATTTCAAGTGTTTTACGGAAACCCTCATTAATATGACAACACATCTATTCACGCGGATTTTGTAGTTGCATAGATTACACGCGATAATCGATATTAATTAGATATGCAAAAATAGTGATGACTTACGGAGTTGAGACGTGGCCGCTAACAATGGGCCTCATAAGAAGGCTCAAGGTCACTCAAAGGGCAATGGAAAGGGCTATGCTCGGAGTTTCTCTCCGCGATCGAATCAGAAATGAGGAAATCCGGAGAAGAACCAAAGCCACCGACATAGCTCGAAGGATTGCGCAACTCAAGTGGCAGTGGGCGGGGCATATTGCTCGTAGGACCGATGGCCGCTGGGGCCGGAAAGTTCTCGAGTGGCGGCCACGGACCGGTAGACGCAGCGTAGGTAGGCCTCCCACAAGGTGGACCGACGATCTGGTGAAGGTCGCGGGAAGCCGCTGGATGCGGGTGGCGCTGGACCGATCATCGTGGAGATCCTTGGGGGAGGCCTATGTCCTGCAGTGGACGTCTATCGGCTGAGACGACGACGACGATGCAAAAATATGGTAAGAAATAATCGCATCTGATCCATATTTATAAATCGCACTCAACTCTGAGATCGATCTCAAGAGCGGCATTGACAAGTCAGTCAATACTAACAGCATCTCAAAGTCGCACTCAAGATCGATCTCAGAGTTAAGTACGGTTTATAAAGTTATGAGATTTTTAATATTATCACGCAATGCGAGTAGCCACCGCAAACTTCAGAAACGTATTAATGAAATAACAGCATATTTCGGCCCTAATTAAAATACTGTAATTAAGCATTGCAGGTAGCATACACAATCAAAAATCGCGATCAGTAACTTTACACAACACATCAATTTCATGCATATCGAGCAGTTTCTAAACCGACCAATGAACAATGGAAATATTGGAACTATACAGGGTGTTGGAATAATTACTACTTAACTTCCTTTCAAGAGATGAACCAGCCCATGAAACTACACAACCATTCCCAAAGAACATAGGACGAAATATGAAAAATATTTTTGGGCCTCACACACTCAAATGTATGTAACAAGCGACTGAGTCAGGTTGTATGTGAGGTCCAAAAAAACTTTTCATATATCGACCTATGTTCCTTGAGGAAAGTTGTTCAGGTGCCTGGACTGGTTCTTCCCAGAAAAGGAAGTTATCTAGAACTTTTTAACATCCTGTATATCGACCTGTATTTACTCTGTATGAGCTTAGATAAAGAGATTTTTTCTCATTAACCATGTATTAAGACCACTGACTGCGTTTGATTTGCAAATGTATAGAGAAGTTGAAATGTAAATATGCAATCGTACGCCAATCGATATGGTAATAGGTAAGAATAAAATGTATTGCATAAGAGATTCTTCGCAATTGTTGACAACTGCGAAAGTTTATCAAGTAGGTAGGTACATAGTTTATGAGAGTTATAATGCACTTTTTCATCAATAAAAAAAGTATTAGAAACCTCTATTAAAGATAGTGTGACATGACAAGTAGCGAAAATATCTTTGATGACATATTCAAACCATCTGGAATTCTGTGACCGAGTACACACATCTATATATATGAAATATATATATGAAACTTTATATTAAACTATTTTCGTTCGAACAGAGCTAAATATTATACCATTAAAAAAACCTTGCAATAATCATCATGGAAACGTAATATGAAATGAGGTTCTCTTTCTTAAATATTTTGGCACGAAACGGAAATCCGAATAGTTTCGAATTGAGTAGCGTGTCCAAACCTCGTCAGCGTTTCAGCTCAATGGAAGGATTTATTACTGCAACGAATTAAATGAATTGTGTTTTTGAAACAATAAAGAGCACGCCAAAGCAATATCAAAGTATTTCGTAACTTCAAAGACAATGAAACTTGCGTTTGACATGAAACAACCTTCACAGAAACCTTATCTTTGCGTAAAAATTTAATTGAAGTCGTGCAATAACTGGTATAAGCTATATCGTAAGCTAAAAATATATACATTTAGCGGAGTAGGCAGAGTGTTAACAGCCGTAAAAATATAGTAGCTAAGCTACCGCCATGTCTGTCAAATTTTGAGGGCAGATGGTTCGGTATCACTATTGTGACAGGTTGCAAGCCGGTCGCCTAAAAATGATAACACACATGGAACACTTGAGTCCCTTAGCCACCTTTTATGACAAACACGGGAAAGAAATGGGTTGATGCTATTCGAAGCCGGCATCACACGACATAAATTTAATATTTTATGAATTGCATTTACGATAAAATTTCTAGACTTGCAAATCCCTCCTAGCACTCTCTTGTAAGCTAGAAATCGATTTCTAAAAATAGAACTAATCGATTTTATGATGTCAAATCTGAAAGTATAATGAATATCACCATCAATTTAAAACATTTCGCATAAAACGAGATGTAAGTATGTTATCATCTTAAAGACCGACAAACGACGGATACCTGAGAATAACATATGAATAACTCTACATATGAATCTACATACATAATTTCGCCCTAATCTTAGGTATTGCGTAACTTTCATATAAGTATTATGTGATATATGATAATTTTATGTTCTTTTATGCAAGTTTCTAACTTTTATGGTTTCCGGTGAGGTGGGCGTTATTAATTACGTTTTGACTCCAATTTAATTTAATTTTGAAATCACTAACGGTGTAGGAACATTATGCCAATAAAAAATTACACACTAATGGAAATTTTAGTTTACATACACACACATATCACTCATTATGCCTTGCGGGGTAGGCAGAAAGTCGCTATCGCTGTTCTGACGAATATTGATATAGGACACTTGCAGAAAATTCGTGTATCACTGTTAGTGATAGGTTTTTGGTCTGTCGCCACAAGTTGTAATACGCATGAAACCCTCGAGTCCCTCAGTCGTATTGATGTAGTTCTACTTGTATTTATTTACTAATTAAAAGTCACTTAAGTATATTGCTTTCTAATCATCTGTTTTTCTTGTCGAAGTTTTCCTACACAACCTGGGATAAAAACCTTAGCACCTTCATATAAGTTTCTTAATATAATAAATTATATTTTCACCGCCCATTTTCTTGCGTAACTTGACGAACGAACAGTTACTTTTATACTAGTATTATATAGTTTAGTACATATTGTTTACAAGCTTGGGAACTTTTGCCTTGTTATGTGACTTTTATGAACCCAACGTATAAATGTGCTAAGAGTTTACTAATTAGTACTAAAATGGTTAATTGTCGTGTCATCTTTTTATGTGAATTGTATTTATCAGTGTCGCATTTTTGGAAGTTGTTAACAAAACTTCTGTAGTGAATGTGAGAAATTTTGCGACAGTTATGGTTTCAAAATAGATTATAACAGCAGAAAAATCTGTAATCATTAAAAATAACTACATAAAGTTCGAATAAGCTATATTTGACAGCTGTCAAAATCGTGTTTATACTAAGACATAAGGGCTAGGTTTTTTGTTGATATGTCCTCTAGTATAGGTTTGATAGCTTTCAAAATTGGCTTATTCGAGCGGTGATACGAGTACTGTAGTAAAGATTCCTTATAAAGAATATTTACGATTCCTTTTATAGGTAACTTGAATTGCATACTCGTACTATTAACTAGAAAGATAAATAAAGTAGGTTGTGTAAAATCCTATTTACGCTTGCAGGGTGTCTGTTAATTAGATTGTGGCTAATAAGGCAATGACCTGACCTGGGTACTCAGTCACTCTCATATCACGCGTTTATCCCTTGCGGGGTAGGCACAGCGCCTAGATATGACCTAAGAAAAACTAGCTCTTTTTTCTTAGCTCTTTCTAAAGTTTTGGCATTATTTTTCTTGCTCTTGGCGAACAATAATGATATGACCTTTCTTCTTAGTTTAGGAAACAAAAATCGCATAATTGTTGAGTATAATTGTACCTATTTTTAATTTAGTTTATTCCATAATAGATTATCTTATCTATTTTAAATTTATTTTACAAGTTAGTTAAAACCGTCATCGCGATAAATATTTTTTAATCAAACACTTATAGAATGCTCTGATAGGAGTTTTAAAAAATAATTTTATATAAGTAACCGGCACTTACGAAACAGATGTATTAATTTCTTTTCTTTTTCGCGCAAAAATACATAATAAATACTCGTAAAATTATTAATTTAGATACCTACTAGTTAGTTTCTGAATAAAAACGAACTCGTAATCGCTGTTGGCAAATGGAGAGCAGATACCACCAACGTAAGCACATTAAAGCCGAGTTTAGTGGCACTAAACCACGCGGACTGTCGATGTAGTGCAGTTAGCTCCCAACCAATGGTTACTGTAATTGATAAAACTCGCCCCGAAGGTAGGGTTGTCACGTATTTCGAAGAAACTTGGCCGTTTTTTTACCATAGTTAGAAATGTTCTTGGAAAATGGAGATCAAACTCTACCTATATAAGCCTATTAAAGCCTACATTCTGGGTGTTAAACCACCCGGGCTGTCGATGTAGTGCAGTAGCTTCAAACCAATGGTTACTGTACTGTATTGATAAAATTCACCCCGGGTAGGATTATCAGGCATCCTAAACAGAATACTGTTTTTTTTTTCTGCCTAAGTCGATCAGTTATGGTTAGATAAGAACATTTAGATCATTCTATGGATGCACAGTATTTGTTAATTTATTAACTTGTGAGGTTGTTCTCAATGTAGCTTGAACAAGAAAGATCGTTCTTCAAAGGACATGTTTAGCGGGTCTTGTACCTGCCCAACCTGTTGCTTTGAAGCAACCCTTAGGCTACTAAAACCGGATCATCATCGCGACCTTCTTACAAGGGGGGAGGGTAGAGATTACGTGGTGGTCTACTTTCTTAATGGAATCTGTTTACTGCGAATGCTAATGTGTGAATTAATGATAAGGAAATTAGCAGCATCGTATAATCGAACTCGGACTGTTATGTAAGGAATGTTTGGAAATTGAACTTTTGAGCTGGTTGCCTACTGAACCACATTTTCTCTTCCAAATGCTTAGTAGTGCTCTTTTCTCCACGTGGTATCGGTCAAAAAATGTGGTTGCCTTTAAAGACATCTGGCGGATCGCACACTTAAGGCACGATGGAACGCAAAAATATCGCAGCGATCTGTCAGATCCATACTAGAAACATCAATCCCCATACTAAAACCGCTGAAACGCTGTCGACGCAGCGCTATCGGTCGTGCGTCGAGTGCGATTTTAGTATGGGAAGTGACGTTTCTAGTATAGATCTGACAGACCGATGCGATATTTTTGCGCTCCGTTGTGCGTTAAGTGTGTCATCCGCCTTAGGAATATGCAGCATTCCCAAATATAACTTCTTGCACTGCATTTGCCTACCCGTCTGCCGTGCGTAGTATGTTAAATTCCTTCCAATAAGAAGAGGATTGATTCCAGCAGTGAACTGTTGTGTCTTTTGATGATGATTTACAAATTAACATCAGCTTAGACGAGTAGCTTTCTTCGAGCTACTGTATAAATGCTTCGTGTTATAATTAGTGCTGGATGTCTGGTAGTTCCCGTTACGCCACATCCTCGGTCGCGTCGCGCGTCATGAGGCAACAGCTAGGGTCCATCTCCGTCACACGAGGCGGCTATTAGGATAGCGGTAGATCGCGACGTTGGTTATCAGATCAGAAATGACTGGGAACTAGGGACTTGTAGCGCCATGAAGGTAGTGTTGCTCATCCTACGTTTGATCTAACATCAGGAGGTCGATAAATATGTTTGACGGTTTGACGTGACGAAAAGCCCGCTTTGCAATTGTTTCGTATGAGGAATTGGAGAATGGTGACGTCAAACAAAGCTCGATAATGAGCCAACTGCGTCTTCCGCTGCTCTCTGTCGAAATGTCGAATAGAGTTATCAATTATGACAACCATTTTTATAAAAATCTCATCAAACCATCGAATTTATGTCCCATTTTTTATACAAACTTCATGGTATTCATTATTTTAAAGATCTGTCATAGCATGTTGATGATTGAAACTTGAGTTGCTAGAGTCTACAACCATACTTCTTATGGTTTAACCCCGTTAATCGATACTCATAACATTAAGTTATGGATCCATTGAGTAACATTCGCTGAACGAGCTAGCACCTATAATATCCGGTTTACATTATTATTATTTAATTATTAAAAAATCCTCTAACATCCGGTTTACATAAGTGACATACTTGCCACCTATCAGCATAGTTTTCGTGCGCCGCGAGCGCTCGCCGCTTCCTCGTTGCTTTTTCCAGTTTTCCTGGTTCGCGAGCAGCCGTGCGCGTGCGCATATGCGCAACAGTTCATTAGTTATATACTAGCAGGGATATGTACTAGCGGTAATATGTTATGACACGATCGCGATTGTCAAATATTGCTACGTATAACCTGGTAAACACGTGTGCCAAGCTGAAATCAAGAAGCTCAATACGGTAGGAAACTGAGGAACTAATGGCGCCACTTATGACTGTGCCTTTTCTGTGTGATTGGTCAAAAATGTGTCAATGTCAAAATTTAGTTACTTCTCATTGGTGCATTTAGGCACAGTCACGCCTGTTGCCATCTGCAATAAGCTTTGAGTTTTCCTCCCCATTTCTGAAAACTTTTTGTCTCTAATGGTGCTTAAAAGTCCGCAACGTTTGGCCTACCTACTCGTATCAGAATCTCTAGCACTAGCTTAATTTTTTTATGTGCGTGGTATGTGTGAAAAGATTTGTGCATTACAACATGTGGATAGTAGCACAATTAAAATAGTAACGGACTTTTATGCATGTACAAAATTCAACAATAGAACTCCTGATGTTGATGTTTAAAAAGTCTTGCGTCCATTGAAATTCCTTGTAGCTATTGAGAATAGTAAGACACCGGCCACTGGTCTGACTCACTCTGTGTTATACCAATTTATTCAAATATTTGCATTCACAAGTGTAGCGGCTATCTCCTCTGTATCAGAGCATTCAATATGGAACTGTAGCAACCAACTAGCCTACACCGTTCGTTATCGTGACTACTTATACTAAACAGTGTACAGAAGTCAATGCTTCCGTGGTGTATTGGTCAGTTCTGGCCTTAAGATCCGGGATTTCCTGGTTCTATTCTCAGATTTTTCAACGTTTATTAAGTTGGAAGGGATAATCCACAAAGAACCTACCTGGATCAAATTGGGGATGCTTTGAAGAAAGGTCAGGTTAGAAGTACCCTAAACCGACGAGCGTGCATTAATGCTGATGAAAGTAGAAGTAGAGAAAGAAGTATGAGAGGATCGTAGCAATTAGAAGGAAATAGTCTCTGTCTACCCCAACGGGAAAGAGGCGTGATGTATGTATGTAACCTGTCAAGTATTTAAAAGTAAGCAGCTTTTATTTTCTCCTTGGCGCCACCGTGCCCGCCCTGTCTGGTAGCTGACAGCGTGTGACGCCGTTAGTACCGTTCTACATCCTATGCAATTAGGAGCCACATAACACTTCTTTATCGCCACTGGTGCTGATCTGGATCAATAAGCTCTGATGCTGCGTTTTCTTTTGCTATACGATTTAAACTTGGTGAGGTAGCTGGTGAGGTACCAGTGTTCAATATATTCACCAGTATATTCGGTTTAAAAATTACCGATTCGCCTATAACATGCAACATTTTAAATCTAAAGTATTCTAAGGTAAGTAACGTTATGTGTTTCGACATTATACGGCACGGTACATTATACGATACAAAAAAATCCTCCCGACCTAAACCTAAACGAATAAAGACCTAAACACATAATGACCCAAACGCAATCCTATTTCATGAGTGTTATAGAAACGACAATTTATGCATAGAAAACATGCTTAGCTCACTATAACTTATTTATGTAGTTTAAATTGGCACTAGGTTACCTACTAAAAGTGAAACGGATTGGAAGTTGCACCTATTATAAGATTATGATAAACTATGATGAAAGTGGTTCAGTAAGAGTATGACCAAAGCTACTTCAAATGTAACGAGTTTTGCATCCGTAGTTTCAATTTTCTTTAGAGAGTTAGCAGACTCAAGAAAATTTTAAAGAGACTTGCTACAAGACATTTGCTATCAAAGATTTTCAAAGTGAACTGTCATATTTTAATTTAGCTCTACCGAAACAACAAATTAGGTCCGTATTTATAAAGCGCACTCAAGTCTGAGATCAATCTCAAGAGCGATTTTAAAAAATGTCAATCAATCATAACAGCATCTCAAAGCCGCACTCAAGATCGGTCTCAGAGTTGAGCGCGGTTTATAAATACAAGCTTTAGAGGAGAAGAACAGCCACAATAAAATATAATAACTAGATTTTTGTTGTCATTATCATCTTCATTGTCTTTAATTCCAAATTTGCACTTCCGATGCCAGTAACTAGCCAATGTTATTTGTATTGTATGTGTAACATTTTTAAGCCTTTATATTAACTCTAGTTAGTAAAGGTCATCGTCCACTATCACGACATTTGTACACGTAGGCTAGCTCGTGCGGTGACCTATAAGGCTATTAGGCAGGTGTGTTCCCCGGGGCTGGTTTTACGTCAGTTTTTATTTTATTTTTATGCCCTAGACGTGGACACAGGACAGGCGCATCGCTGCATTCCGCGCTGTGTAGATGTAGGAAGCGTTAGAATTTGCATTTTTATTTCAGCACATTTTCATACTTTTTATAGCTTTGGAATGTTTTGAAATGGCAGTAATTAGTTCTATTCGTAGTTGCATATTGTTACGATTCACACTTAAGAGCGTTAAAATAACGCATCCGTAACGCAGCGGTCTGTCAGATCCATACTAGAAACGTCATGCCCCATACTACACCGCTCAACCGCTAATGACGCATCTGCGTTATTTTGACGCATCTGCTATAAGGTAACTATTCAATTTAATTTCTTACTTAGAATCAGTATCTCATATTAACTTTTTGTTCGTGCCTAGTTCAGGAAAAGCGACGCGCGTTGTAATTTGCGCGTCGTCGTATATTAATCATCGTCACTATCGTCTCGTGCGCAAACGCGCAAGCGACACATGCGAGCTGATTAGCATAATGCATTCAGTGGTTTGCCTCACCCTGCGATGCTTAGAATAGCATCACCCTATTTCTGGCTAGAGTTGTCGTGAGAGAATGATGGATTCGACGTTTCCATGTGTTTAAATTTTAGGCTTTGCGCTAAACTGTCACTATACCGCTAGACTATTTCCTGTAATGATTCTAAATTATTTTTTGGATATTGTGGCTATAATCAATACTTTGTGTGGTTGCTATGCTTTTCCACGCCTGGTAGAGTTGGTCGGTCAGATCGACCGATGATTTAAAGAGAGCGGCGGGTAGCGATAAGATGGTGAAAACGGGACATTGCGCCTCTTGGCATACCCTGGACGCCTACATACGTCCAGCAGTAGACTGCTATAGGCTGATATGATGTGATTTGATGCTCGGCCTACCCCTCAAGTGATATAGCATTTTCAGTAAGTACACCCATGCATGTGCGTGAACTCTTGCGCCTACGTGCGTCGGCTGTCATTAGGATTGATGAATAGTCATGAAGTAACGAGTTGATGGCAATAAACACCGTCACGATACTGCGTCGAGAAAAAGCCAATTGAATGTTTGTTGCAATTAAATGCTTTCCTAAGCAGGTGCCACTCTTCTTTCTATTCATTATGCACTTGTAAATTGTAATCTATAGCTCATAGCTTTGCTAATAAGAAGGTGTGAATTAATCACGCCAATTCTATACGATGCCAAAGCTCGTGGACTGTGATGGCACGCGCCTTGTGGTCACCACTAGTGTGACCACCAGCTCCGTATAAACTGCATAAAACTACCTACTGTGAGGGAGAATTAGGGGCAAAAAGTTGCTTTAGAACTGAGTGAAGGATTCATAGTTATTTGATAATAAAAATAGTATTAAGTTCCGAACTGCTTGGCCATTTGCCAATGGATATCACAGCTTTTTTATGGATCGTAATGGTGCACCGATAGCAAACTTTATCTTCGAATTTAGTTTATACCCTGATATAATATTGACCCTATTAGGTTGAGGCCTACACTAGCTATTACGATTATGAGTTTTCAATAGTATTGGTCGTCGTTAAGCGTTTTCATTTTACGATAATAATACAAGGTAAGCTCGTCAAATAGACGTAAACTTATCCGAAATTGAATGTGTTTAAAACAATAAATTTATGGTTCAGTCAGTAACTGTATATTATAGTTTAGTCAATTTAAAGTTATGTTCAGAAAACAGTAAATCTTAAGAGGATCTTCTAGACTCTCGTGTGTCATTTTCATACAAACGAATTCCCCTGTTTTCTTTCCGAGCAATGCTTTTACAGCTTTAATCCATTTTTTATTAAAATAAGCCTTCTAGGGGCATGCGCTTATCATTTTCTTTTTTCAAAAAATAATTACGAGAAAAAATATAAGCAATATTCTTTTCGATAGAAAATTGAAAATACTATTCCGTTTCATAATTATTTTTTGTGAAAAACAAAATAAAAAGAGGTATTCCCTTAGTAAGCCAAGATTTAGCAAAAAGTGAATTAGGTATATCTCTAGATTAATGGAAAAAAACAAGGTGAATACGTTTGTATGAAAAAGCCCAAAACCAGTTGCTCTCTGCTGGCTTTGTTTGGTCTCAAACCAAGTTTACTACATAACACTACATTAACTTTAATAGCCATTTTAAGGCAAAACCAGTCAAGGAATTAAGATTTAAAGCGAATATGAGCTGAATACCAAATTTCATGTAAACGCAATGAACATAAATTTGGCTAAAGTGGACATAAAGATGGCAGAATGAACATAACGAAATAATTGAAGTGTCTTGTTGAATACAAAACTCAAGTTCATTTTATAAATGTAATGAAATCCGTTGTATCTTTAGCTGTTCATGATTTACCAAGGTATTTCTAAAGTACTATCTTTGGAGCAGTGGTATAAAAAGCCCAGGCTTAATAGTTATAACTAAAGATTATCACATCAGTTTATTTTATAGCAGTTCACTTCTGAACGTAGGAATCCACGGGTACGCCACAAGGCACGATCTCCAATTGCTACCAGCCGCTCTTTCGATCCGTCTGAGCGGAGGGCGCCCAATGCTCTTCCTTAGGGGTAGCTTCCACTCGTGAACCCACGCTTACTCCGCCGTCCATTGGTTCTACGACAGATCCAACCAGTCCACTGCAGTCTGCAACGTTAGCTTGCTTAACTTCCAGGATATGTCTGTTACTTTGTTCTGAATAATCTCATACGGGACTTTATCCATTACCGAGATCCCTACAATATAACTTTCCATATAGCTCTCTGATGAGCTTTGGAATACATGTAGCCTGTACGGATGGGCCAGGATTACTCTCAGGTTCCACGTCTTGGCCTCGTATATGTCATGTTATGTCACACTGGTCGAACACCCCGGTCGTGATCCTCGGTGACGACAAATATAACGTAGATTCTCAAATATAAACTAACTGAACATTTATTTCCTTGATCCTTGCTTACAGCTGCTTGCTTATATAGTTGTCCGTATGTATATGTAACTGTAAATCTAGAGGCGACACCCAGTATTTCTGTCTTCGTGCGTTACTGTTTTTCTGCTCAATTGAACGGATCAACATCATTCTAACCTCAAGAACAGTGGCTAAATACCATGGCGTGAGAGCTTTAATACCAGGGTTTGGTGATATACTTGAATTGTTTTCTAGATTTTATAACGGTTACTAGAAGTAACTGTTTTAAAATTTTGTGGTCAGACATACTGCCTCAAAATACTAAAAAAGAGGCTCTAAAAATACTATTTATGAGATTTTTATGTGTATCTAAGATCGTATTTTTAACATTTTAAATGTCCGTTGTTCCTTGAACGAAGTCGTTCGTCGTAGACTTGGTCTCTAGATCTTATTAAATTAGCGTCATCGTAGACAATTTCGTTCCTTTTACGTCGACTATAAAAATAAAGTACCCAATTTAGTAGCAATTTACAAAATTCTTTAGACAAGCATTAACATTTCCATAAACCTTGAATCGGCGTCTCCAAACGGGTCTCCCTTACAGGCACATGCGTTTATTTTAAAATACTTATACCTGGAAACGTAGGTATTTTTGAATCATTAGAAATGTGCAAATACAAGGAACAACTTTAGATACCAGATTTTACCGGTTTGTTCGTGGGTTCAGGGTCCCATAAAACAAGAAATTGGTTTTCAAATAGCATTAGTTCGAGTCAAGTCAAGTCAAGTCAAGTCAAATTATTTATTTAAAGTAGTAAATTTTACATTTCGCTTTTTGATGGTCAAATATTAACAATTTTAACAATAACAATTTTATGAACCTAGTGTGAACGCGGCTCAGGTGGACTAAATAAAATAAAATAACATCGAGTTCATGCCAAGAGAAAATGTTGTGTTACATGCGTATGGTTAGCCGGACCCCCTGGACAGTTAACCAAGTGGTATGAAAACTCTAATTACTTGTACATTCTGCTACAAAAATCTCTTCATATTCATACTTATGACATGAATGGATTCGAATATTAGAGGTAGTGTATGGAATACGTCTAGTTGCCTCTCGTGCAATTTTCTACTGATTCAAAAATACGCCTTTCGGTGAAAAAGTCCCCAGGAAGGCCCTGGTCGCTGGGCCCGTAAACATGGCCCGGGCCTCATTTCAATGCATTCTCAGCATAATAGGCCGTAGTCTGTCTTCATAACTCCAGCTAACTGCACTCGGCACTACCAAATACGACGCGAGCGAAATATTGGATGGGTGTTGGTTTGCGGTAACTAACTTGTAAGCTGTATACATTTAAAATAAATATTATACAGCTATTTTATTAACTTTATACATACTAGAGTGTATATTTATATTTACGCTAACATTCACTGACGCTACAAAATCTTTGTGATTCGTTAAAAACCGTAGATAAGTACTTACATCAATTTTTTTGGTAAAGCGAACTTACATACATATATGCATACACATATCACGCTTTTATCCCTTGCGATAAAAATCCGCAAGGGATAAAAACGCTTGCTGTCGCCACGTCTGACAATTTTTGAGGTCATTTTACCCTTTCAGATCATTCGTGTACTTACTTATTTTTAGTTTTTAGTTTAGTGACAGGCTGTTGGCCTGTCGCCTAAAATTGTACTTTATACAAACTCGAAGACGAATAAGTAGTTAAAAGAAACATTTTACATGTACACTACATAATACAACACTAATGCAATTTATTATATGAACTTATAATCCGATAAACGCTTAGTAATGTATGTAAATGAATTCAGTTCTATTCAGCTGTAAGTGGTCAAGCCATTAAAGTGTAGCCACGAATCAAGCCTCTATCTAAGTATCCAACGATAAGAAATTAACGTCCCAAATGAAGACCTAAGCCCTCTGGAGGCACGCGCATTCCTAATTTGAATATAATAGAAAATGGCGGCCGCTGCACGAAATGGCGGCCAATTTATATGCTAAAAGGCAAAGGCAAACTGCCACATCTGCCGGCTTTTAAGGAAATAATTGCAATGGACATGGCGTAGTCGATTTTATGCATTTATGCGAGCTTATAATAGTCGCATGTGACGCTTGAATTATGCGCAAGCGCAGGGACACAATATGGCCGATCCGTGATGGGTGCTTGTGCTTGTGGAGGTGAATATTCAGGCTGTAAGCCTACGAAGCTGTCATTATTTATTTATAGATGGATGCGATGAAAGTGTTACTGACCTCTCATACTTTTTTATACTCTGAGTTAATGAAATAAAGCAAGATTTCAAGCAAGCTTCACGCCCAGTGCAAATAATATATCACTATTTGCTTTGAAATAAAGCGTCTACGGGCTCTACGGCACTCAATTAGTAACTAATTAGGTATATAAAGGGAAGGTGGCGCGAAAGAGGCGAAGACTTTGCCCTGCAGTAGGATATTGTACAGGCTACATAAAATTTACAAAAAAAATACTTTTGAAATTGGCACCCTGACTGATATCCTTCTTGTAACTCGCTGTTGTAATGATTTCTTTCTCTATACAAAGTAGTTGAACATTCTTCTTAATAAAAATATAAACACTGGAAAATCATCTTAGTATGACCCAAAAATAAAGGTGTGTACGTTATTAAATCTTAATTTTACTTGCCTATCAACCATCAGCAAAATAGAAGTTGCACAATTTGCCTCCAAAACATGATTCTAACAGCCCATAGCTCACGAATACCGACACGATGATCAGAAAACCAATAATTTGGATATATGTAGGTAAGGTAGTTCTCACACGCACCGCAACATTTTGCGGTAACTTTTCAGTCAAATTTTACTGGCGAAGACAGTTCTATGAAATTACTTGAAAACCCGCGCCATATTGCTCTTTCATCTATTTTTATAAAACTTTTTCAAACAGAACTCTACCCTGCATCGCCGTTCTGCTCTTCATCGTCGTTTTGTTCTTCATGACTATCATTTGGTTGCTAGCTGTTAAAAACCGCAATATTATACAGCATGTGTGCGATCCATGTAAAAAATCTATCGATAATAACCGCGTTGACGTAACGCGCGCGGAATAAATCACGCGTGCGCTAATCAGATGTTGCGTTCTTACTTCCACCTACACCGCTTTCTCGAACATACATAGATCATACATCATAAGTTACGCAGATTACAAGAGAAATTCACCAGATTGGTGATACACTATACCAGATGTGTGATATATTTTGTACTAGCGGCCCACCCAGCGGTTGTGTTCGCTAATAATCGTTTTCCCGAAGGAAGAAGACTTTTTCTCAGGACGTACTGTACTGTAAACCTTCATCTTGTATCACTATCTAGTAAAATTCCACACCAAAATCTATTGCGTAGTTTAGAACTACGGTGTCTATGACAGATAGACAATGCAATACATCATTCAATACTATGTATTGATAATACGTGCATAGGAAAATGAAGACTCTACATTCCGAGAACAAAATTTCTGTCTTAATTAAAAAACTAACTAACCCTGTGAAGATACCTTCCATATTCGCATTTACAATTTGCTCTACCTGATTAGTAGTAGGCATGAAGCAGTTTTGAACCGTTTGTAGACAAATTCTCTAGTTTTATCACATTATGCTATCGAGCGGGTTAGTCAGCAATATACTGTTTTATTTCTACATCGGAATAACAAATATACAATACATACTTCTTTATTTCGTTTCTCTCAATAAATCTCACACAAGGCACTCTTCCCTCCCACCCACAATACTTTATAGCCATAACTTGTGTGATACAACAAATAACATACTCGTATGTTTCGCTCATAACTCAACAACAGCTATTTTAATTACTAGTTAGTTGCGGTAGAGTGAAGTCTGTTCCTCGTTCTAACACCTCCTTCAGTAATAACATAAGATAATATAACAATATTCTTTATACATGGCTTTTCTGTAGTACAGGGTGTCCCTCTTTAAGTAGTCCAAATAAAAAACAGATTCTGGGCACCCTTAGCTATCGATCTGGAATATTGTTTTATGATATTCGAAAATAAAAAAATTTACCTGCCATACTACTAACACTATACCATAATATGCTTAATTTGAACAAAACACTGAAAAAATGAAAGATTACAAATAAACGAAACATTCGGTACAATAAAGGCGGTTGCCTTGAACTTTGGTTGATAGGAATAATGCTGACTGAAAGAGCTTTTTGTATGGAGTGACCAAATCGTTTTTCGTAGCTTTAACCACCTATTAAAAAAGTACTCCAGATTGGTAGCTAAGGATGTCCATAATCTAGATTTTGTCTTTGGACCGCTTAAAGAGGGACACCCTGTATGTGTGATTTATCACACACATCTACTGTGCGTCAGTTAGCTAACTAGTTGAGTTGTTGAGTTTGGAAGATTTTTTTTTATATAACGACGTAATTGCTGTTTTGGTTGGAGATTTAAATTGGTAGTTCTAATAACATAATTTGGACTAGTTTTAATTGGCAGTATAATTTGTGGTTAATTATTGGTTCGTTAAAACTTACCGAAAATGGCATGAAGAAGGAGATCAAAGTCGTTTTAATATAAATCTCTTGGATGTACTCGTACTTGCTTCCCTAGATATTAATTATGAGACGTTAGCTAAATACGTTTCTAGAAACATGCCTGTAAATAGCATTTTAAATATTAACCTACTACATGTCCTACCTAGGTAGGTATAGGTCTTTAACATAGGTTATCAACGACAGCACATAAGTAAATTTATTTTCAGAAACTATATAAATTCTACGGTCTTCGTAATTAGTAGAACTGAAACATTTAACGATTACGCGAAGTAATGTTTAAATTAAATTTAATTCTGCCAAAATGGACACCGTCGCGCGCAGCGGCTCCTTACTTACTTACTTACTCCTAACAATTTCAAATTTTTGCATACATACTAAAGTCGGCTACTCCCTCTCTCTGTCTCTCTCATTTCGACTTTATTGTGCTTGTACCATACTTTGTATGACTCAAATCTATTTACACATACCTACCTTAATCAATTCTAACACAATTTCAGTAGCTACACATTCCAGCTCGCGCTGCATACCGCGTGATCAGCGCAAATGTTTGTTGCAAGCCAATGTAACGTGTGAAAACTGATCATTCCGGGCTTGATTTATATACGTAGAATGCCATTTTTTCATTATGTGGTAACGGAAAAAATTAAAAATCTTTCACAGATATGCATTCCGTCAAGTCACATCACAATAATGCCTTTCTACTTAATAAATCAAGCCAAAATTTATCAGCTTTCCCACGTTACTTTTCTCAATCATGCAATTCACCACGCAATTTAATTTTACTAGCAGAAAAATGTGTTCACTTGGTTTAAAAATATGTATGTAGCGCGTGTTACTTAGACGGATCGCACACTTGACGCACGACTGAGCGCTAAAATATCGCAGCCTTATGTCAGAGCCATACTAGAAGTGTCACTCCCCATACTAAAACCGCACTCGACGGACGACACTGCGATAGCGCTGCGTCGACAGCGGTTGAGCGGTTTTAGTATGGGGATTCACATTTCTAGATTGGTCCATGTTTCTAGTATGGATCTGACAGACCGCCGCGATGTTTTAGTGCTCCGTCGTGCGTCAAGTGTGCGATCCGCAATAGTAATGAAAATAGTAAAAGTAGAAACGAAACCAAAAGTAACGAGCTATGCGATAAGTGACTCCATACGAGGTGACATGCTCTTTAACACCTTTATTCACAACTTTCTTCCCAAATCTTAATGAATGACAAAACTTAATCCATAGAAAACGAAATACGTTAATTCCAATTCATTACTCATCTCTTTTCCACACGCAGTTTCATTATCTATCTATCTCCTTTAATTCAGCAGATCAGTGCACCATGAGTGGACGAATTTTAAGGTATTAGCATGACTCGTGAAGTTTTGCGGAGAAAGTACGTGACATCGCAAAAACTTGTATGTTATTATGTCAAAGACGAGAATTCTTACGCATTCAAATAACGGGTTAGCAGTACGTATTCAAATTGGTACTGTTTCTTTGCTATATTCTTTCCTTATGACTCCAAATAAGACTCCAAACTGAGAAGGCCTTGCCTACCTATAAAATATTTTGTATGAAATATGTAAAATTAATAAAAGTGAATTCAGTATAGATTTTGGCCTAACAAATATTTCTGGGATCACTCACGACTCCGTGGGTGGCAGGCGGAACTACTATCTACCGAGTCATACATAGTTCATTATATTTGAATAACCCGGAACATAATTACGTCACTATTTATCTACATCTATGTCACCCTAATGATCCACAAATTAATATGCAGATATGTTTTATGTAATAATTCATCTACATATTTATTATAATGTCCAGTGGCACCGACACCTCGCTAATAGTGCGCTAAATTCAAATCAAGACTAGTTTTTGTATGATTTCGTAATTATTTTTTTGCATATTTGACATCTAAAAGTATATTTTGTATTTCTACACATAAGTAAAATCATTATCAATGACTAGATATGACAACCATTCATAAAAACAAAAAGACTCCATTTGAGCAACATCTTTTGATGAAGTGTTTACGTATGATGTTCGACGTAACCTAACCTAACCTAACCTCAAGCTTCAAAATGAATGAAAGCCGCTAGCATTTTTAAGAATTATTTATCCATCAAAGTCAGAGTTGATTATTTGTTATTTGATCCACGATGCCTTCGAGTCAACGTCTCAATATAGACGGATCGCACACTTAACGCACGACGGAACGGCCATCGCAGCGGCCTGTCATATTCATACTAGAAATGTCAATCCCCATACTAAACTCGCTCAACCGCTGCCAACGCAGCGCTAGCACAGCGTCGTCCGGCGAGTGCGGTTCTAGTATTTAGTAGTATTTAGTAGTATCTGGAGAGTGACGTTTCTAGTACGCATCTGACGTGGATCTGACAGACCGCTGCGATGTTTTAGCGCTCCGTCGGGCGTTGAGTGTGCGATCCGCCATAGACAATGCCAGCCAGCTATTAGATGTCATTCGATTTAATGCTCGCTCATTGTTGAAATGTCATAATTACATGGAACTATTATGATATCATTTTATAGCCTACAGCTGTAATAAAATGTGGTTCTCTTCTCTACGATGATGGAAATAAAAGTTACCTATGTCTTCATTAGCTATCATAAAGTTTTATTAATTAAGTTCTTTCTATTCGAACTACAGAACTATTAACCATTTATCCTCACATAGAACAAAATCGAAATTTGATAAAATAAAAATATTTATCGGTTCATTAATTTCAATTTCAGATGTATATACATACACGTACACAAATCATGCCTTAATCCCTTGCGGGGTAGGTAGAGCGTTAATGATTTCAAAATTACGGTCGTTATCGCCACGTCTGACAAGTTTTGAAGGACCCTTCACATAATTCGTGTATCACTGTAGTGACAGGTTGTCAGCCTGTCGCCTAAAGTTGTAATACGTGGTAATACACAAATCCTCGAGTCCCTTAGTTGCCTCTTACAACACCCGCGGGAAGAATTGGGGTGATGCTATTCTATGCCAGCATCACACGGCAATTCTATGCCGGCATCACAGTGCAACGTGTATATGTAAGTCACTCGCTTTACGTATTTTTTAAATTTTAAATTGGCGTCGTGTATGCATCAAGTTGTCATCAACAAAACAATCGAATAAAAATAAAAGAAGATCTCTTCCTACTACAAATCGTCCAAATCAAATGCGGTGATTTGGACCAATTCGTAATAATGATCTAATCTTTTCAGTTGTGTAAGTGTGAGCCCGACGATGTGCTTTATGATTGGCCCACACAACTGCCCACAAGTGGACCGCACGCGAATTACTATTTAAGTTATTACTTTTTATTACACCATTATTTTTAAAACAAACAATTTTGTTCAGATACTTACTCAAGCATTTAATTTTTTGTTTGGTTTCAATGCTTTCCGTAAACTTTGTTTGTTTATTTGTTTCTAAACCTGGCAAAAGCTGTTGATGTTCTGTTTACTCCTCAAAGAATTAATTCCAGAATTGTTCCTACATCTGTCTGTAATTGTGATACTATTTATTAATAGTTTAGACGCAATACTATTGGCTGTATACGTATGTTTGTGTTTTGATGACCACTTTTCCTAGTAGTTCTACTAAAAGCATAATTTAAATTACATAAGCTTCATCAGAATCAAATTACGTATGTTGTACCGTTTTATCACAATTCCTGTGAACATTGGAGGGAGAAATGTTAACGAGCAATCATAACACTTTCCTCATACCACCTCGTCTTAATCTCGGTCTGATTATGAGTGGTTAGGAACCGTTCTTCAAGCCCTGAGTAGGTACCGTCAAGTACACAAGTGCCAGGACGACAGTCACACGTTTAAACTAGTGTAGGTATATCTATAATGAACGAAAAATATTGTCTTACTAAGTCGAAGAACGGATAAACGCAGCAGAGGCTTTAGTTATTAAATTCAACTATGGCAAGACTCATTTTAAAAGCCTAATATCTTTTAACGCTGAAAATGTAGAGTCGACCTAAGAAAATAATATTTTAGCAGATTTAGAAAAAGGATCAACGACTAATCAACAATAAAATTGCATTATGTGTGTTGTAAAATGAAGATTTCAAAATGTTGAATACATAAATATGCACTTATTTTTATCTGTTTTCGTTTTGATGTAGAGGCTAACACAATGAAAAGAAATTCGCTAATTGTTGTTCGTTAACCTAGTAAAAAAATCAAAGAGTAAAAGAAACGTAAGAAAATAAAGATTTTTAGGGTTTCATTTCTGCCCCCGACAGTACCCACAGTGTTTCTTGCAGTAGGCAATCTCGTCTGTCCGCAAGTAATGGAATAGTGCGAAGTGTTGTCATACGCTGCGCTTGCGCACCGCGGGTCCGATGTGCACTCGTGCGGGCCGTATCGACACCTGCGTAAACACCACCGCGTATACTTCATTCGCTTACATAGTGTCACGACCAGCGTAACTGTCAGTACGCGCCTGTACGTGCGTTTAAGGAGCATTGAGGTCAAGTTGCGCTGGTCGCGACTCTATCTAAGCGAATGAGCGAGTTACTCGTAAACACTAGCGGATAGGGTTACTGGATTACTTGCGCGGGGTTAAGTGAGTGGACTGACTCGGTCTAATGCGGGTTGGGTTACGTCTGGTTTATTGAAATAGTGAAAAGATATATGACAGACTAAGTTGGTTCTTTAGGAATATGATATGATATAGGATGCCTCTGTAATTCCACGATAACAGATCCTTAATTCATCTCCTCATTTGAATTTGGATATGTGACAAGAAATATATGAAATCCGTCATTTTGTACAATTCCTAAAATCACTAGGAAATGCGTGAAATAAATTGTATTAGACAATTTTCCATGGAATGTATAAAATAATGCTTTCTGTATTAAATAAAACACAACCTAACCTAACTAAACTTAACCAAACCTTGTCGAACTTCACCTAACCTAACTTTTCGTTGAGACTATAAGCAACAATCATTATCCACGCTCTTGGTTAGGTTACGTTAGGTTCTGTTTTGTACAGAAAGAATTATTTTATACATTTCCCAAGGGATCTTACGACACCCATGGAAAAGCTTCTTGTGATCTGGCATCACACAGGTAAGAGATTTATGCCGTACGTTTACTCCAATTTCTTTCAAATCTATAGTATAATCTGCATAAACCTCTCATTAATTAAATAACTGAGTAAATTAATTAGTTTAATAACCTGTTCGGGTTACTTGCATAAGGTCGTTGTCACTAGATCTCAGCGGTCTTGTGTTAAACGGCCATTACACTTACACTAAACACTTGGCTCGATTCACCATACATTGCTAGTTGTTCAACTGCAACAGTCAAAACATTTGGGGGTATTTGCCATACTCACTCACCACGCTTGGAACGTGGACTGACAAGCGCAATGCAGCATTCACTGGGATTAATGCTGGCGTTTCAAATAAATAGGCTGACGGAAAGAGTACTATCCTATATTGGCACCATTGTTTAAAATTGGCTTATTATGAGGCGTCCCGTAGAGAGACTTATCTCTTAGTGCGTGCAGACTTCAGACGTGTCATATAATTTAATTAAAAGTATATAATTTTGACACAAAGGTGTAGAGAGTTTATATCGACTCATACCATAATACCAGCAATGTAAATTAAATTGGAACCCATCGTCAGGGTGCTGTAGAAGCCATTTTATCTCTACGAGGGCAATAATTAATTGTGCATATTAACATAATAACGGGCACTGATTCGTGTTAGATAATTCTATGAGGCAAAAGTATGATAAAGCAAAACAAATGCTTGTTAAATCTCGATAAGCAAATTTTGAAATGGTTTTTCGTGAGACTCTGCGACTGAGACTATTCCTACTTAATGTTTGTTGGACTAAGTAACAACTTTTTTAGTTTTGTGCGAAGATCCATAAATTGGTTTTAGGGTACGACAGATATTTGGTATTTTTCTAGTTTCCCATATCATAATTATTATCTTGTCTGTATTCAGTTATTTGTTATTGTGAAATAAAGTGTTTTACCTACCTACTTATTACTTACCTTCCTTTCATAACTATGCATTACTCATATCGTACATTACACATCACAATTCGTTAGTCTAGACACAGTTATCATACAGCGTCATAAATTATTATTGAATATAATCGATCAGGGGTAATCTTAACGACGTTGCGATATTAGCTCTTGCCCGCAGCAACGCATGAGCAGATTCATCTATAAAGTGACTATTACACTGACCCTGCTCAAGCATTTGGCATACATTGATAGTTAAACTACTACTAGAACAGACCAGTGCTGGATATGGGCCTCCCCTATTTCATAGGTTTGCCATACTCGCCATGCTTAGCAGGCAGATTGACTAGCACAGTACCAGGTGTTGTATTGACAGGGAACGCTAATGCCTAGTCCCTTGATTCATCTCTTGGGCGTCTTTTACGACATCACGGGTAGAAATGGGGTGATGCTATTCAAAGACGGCACCACACGGCAAATTTGAGTTTATTGTAATGCCGTCCATACAATAGCGAGCAATGTATGCCGAGTGAGGCCCTGTATAATAATAGCCACTAAAGTTGTTGCCTAGAGCGACTCTTGCGCAGATTCATCAATAAACCATTATGATGTCGAACAGCTGATCGACAGAACAAAGGTGTTGGATCATGCAAAAAATAACGAGGTCGTGATTAATGACTCATACATACTTCTCAAATACATAATCTAATTTCTAGATATATTCCCAGCAGTATTAATATTCATGAATATGACTGAAGTAAGGAGAAAAGTGATGTTGAACGTAGATCCCAAAGTGTATTATTTAAATCCAAGTAAGTAACTTCACAGCAACTTTTACTAAAGAACGAAGGTCGTGCAATTTTTTCCCCAAAATCCTATAATTACTTACCATACTTAAGTATAGATAGATATGATGATAGGTATGTAAACAATAATCAGCTGTTCGTCAGATCGTTTGTAGAGTAGTAAACAAACTAGTAAATTTTCTATCTTAGTTATCATTAATATCACATGGGTAACAATATAGTAGCAAAACCACAAGCTTACGTAAGCAGACCCCAATTCTCCATGTGAAATTTTAACCATATGATTAAGCCCTACATTTGCAAGAAGCCTACGTCTATTAAACTTGACAGACAGAACAAAGAGTTACATCATTGTGAAGTTAGTTCATAGTTTAGCTTATCATCTTTGACACGAAAATAGACGTTTAGGCTGCGTTTAGTTCCACCAAGTTATTTTGAGTTGAGGATGTAGAATTTTGTTTCACAAGTAACCAAAGCAAGCAAGTTATTTAGTAATCGTCTAGCACTTAGCCAAATTATCTCATCCATCTTCTATACGCAACAAATCAAAAGATCTATTAAATAGTGTAGCAAAAGATAGAATACGCGTCTGACTAAATCTTAGGGCTACTAGTTTGTAGCGAAATTTGACATCCAGAGCCTATACTATACCTTATGTTTCGCATGCCTGATACTATACAAATCTTTATATTATTGCACCAAAATTCAAGAGTCATAATAATTAAAATAAGCCTGAGGAACCTGCTCCGCGATTTACTTTGTAGATTGTACACGTTGATTTCCTGAGATTCTGTTTTGTAATTTTTGAGTGCTGTTATTAAAACGCAATAATGTTTGGTTGGAAACAGTAAATGAATCATTAATTCTTACATATTGTTTGTGCAAAAATACTAAATTGTATTTAATTCTTTGTTACAGGTAAGAATTGAATCATTATTGCAATAAGACAAATATTTGGTAAGAGATTCTCCATTTTCAACATATTCTTTTAAACAGTAGGTATGTCAGAAGTAATTCCAGCTTCAGCATTGGAAACAGACTGATATTTACTATTTTGATATTGATATTTCAAAATTATCTTATCCCTCTCTATCATAATATACTTATAGGAGGACTGATGGTTGATGGGGCCAGTTGGCCGAGCGAGAGATAAAGGAAGACGGAGAAATGTAGCTTACCCGCCTGGTCGGGTGTTGTGCCCCTGGTCACTGGCTCAACCGGACATATTGGGAAATGGTATATATAGCGATCAGCGGAAACACTTCGATACCGCGTTTCAGAACTTGTATGCGGAGCGCATGCGCGCTGCCACAGACTCATTGTAATCAACACCAACGGATTAAAATGTCATGGCACGCGCCACTGCAACATCAGCTGCGTCGTCTCGAATTACCTATCATGCCACCACCCGCGCTGGTACCGGGTAGGATGTAGTAATTTGATAGGTCAAGAATGTGGATCATCACTCGCTTCTTGCATCATGCAAACGGCACGTGCCACGCCACAACATCAGGTGCCAAGCAAGGCGATGTTTCGAGTTACCTGTCGATATGGCACCACCAGAGATATACCGGGAACAGTGATGTGATAGGTCAGGAATGTCCATCGTCTGTCGCTTCTTCATTGTGAAAGTATGTACTGTTCACGGAAGTATTTTGAGATAAATAAGGAGCAATACGGCTACGAATCGAGAAAACAATTCTCTTAACTAACTAAAACAGCGCTGTTACTTTTCTTTAAATTTGTTAAAAAAGGATAGGAGATTTTCCTAGCGATACCTATCATTCATCTATTAAGGTGATAGGTAACATGCTCGTAATCTGTCAAAATAAGGCGGCATATAAACCGATGGTAACTAATTGGACTAGGAATCGAGAAGAACCCAAAAATGTATTTAAATGGAATGATTTAGATATCTCTCATCCTTTCATGGACCAATTTCAAGAAAAGTGACCGTTGTTTTCTCGAATCGCGGGCTTTGTCTCCTGACCACAGAATTTAATAAGTCAACGAAAATAATTTATATTTACCTTTGCGGTGTGAAATATTTGACGTAAAATAGATACCTGAAAATATCGTGAACATATTTGACAAACGGTTGTGCGGAAACATGTTAAACGTTGACCCGAGTGTCGACCTACAAGGTGCTACAATTCCTACATAGTAAGTTATTCTGTGCTACAAGTCCTGCACTACAAGTTGCGTTCCATTTCCATTTGTCTCCGCTTGTATCGTTCCGCAGTTAGGGTATAATTCGCGCCGTACATTTCTACTATCTGTTTCGAACTTCTTTCTTTTTCGAGTGGGACACCGAGTGTGGAATAGGATAGGGATCTGGTGTAATTATTCAACTTAATTGTTTCAAAATTGACTATATATTTGCATATTTTTTTATGACATTAAATCAGTTCGGCGATATATCAACTTGATTTTCGACTTGTTTAAAATTATATTTGACGTAAAGTCATCCAGTAAACTTTTTAAATAATATTTTTTTAAAGTTATTATTATCTTATGTATTTTTTTAATACTTTTTATTTATTATAAATATCCTATTATTGAAAGAAGCCCCAAAATTAAAAACAATCAAACATAAGTATAAATAATCTTTCTTGTCCTAACGCTAAAGTCAGCACAGTGCTCTGGTTACCTATCTTTAGCCCCACCAGTACCAAATCCGGCCTGACAAACACGGTGCGAGGCACGACATTGCGCGACGCGGCACGACACGGCACGCGAGCGCGACACCGCCATTCATTAGACGGAACGGAACACGGCGATCGCCGACACCAACCTCGTCCTATCGGGAGCACATCGACCAACTCCTTCAAGAGATCACGTTAAACTGGTTTTCCATGCAAGTTAAAAGAAAATTTTGAAATGTTAATCCCGTAAAGGGGGTAGATTATTGTGATACTGATGGTATCACATTGCTGCCTTATTTGTCGCCAGTTAATATCTCCTGCAGATAATACTGCAACGAATCCAATGGTACAATATCTAGAGGAATGAAGATAAATGCAGCCTTAATTCGTCATTCTCATATTGTGAAGTTACCGACAAAATACACTGCCCCATCACAGTATTGCCCCATCACATTCTTTCTTCAAAATTTATTCATCCATCTTATCTTCTTTAGGTATTCATAAATGTAAACATATAGTTAGGTACATAGATGTTAAAATGGATAAAAACTTTTCCTATCCGTACCACATTTCGTACAAAATGACATTTCGTTAGCGTGGTCAAGTAGTAGAAATAAAAATCTAGCAAATTTACCGAAAATTTATCAGCAAGTTGTATCAAGCTATCTAGATTTTCTCTTCATTAATTGCCTACCTAATATCTACTCTCTGAACTTTTTAAAGAATGCCTTTCCTTCCAAGAAATGAAATAAACTCAGTCTTTAAAATAACTGTGCATTGAATAAAAAGCAACAATTGGTTACAATTCATTCACAAACGATCACAAGATGGATCGTGGGAACTCTACACTGCAGACGATTATCAAAAACAATTAGTCTGTGCTTTTGAACAATTAAAACTATTTCAATTAACGAGTTCCGAGAGACAGTTACATATTTCATTTAACAAGAAGTGTATGGAGTAATTAAAAATGGTTACTCATAAATATAGATTTGATTTCTTTCTTTGTACTCAGTCAGCAGCAGCAGCTGAAACGATGAGTACCGAAAAATTGAAAACGAAAGGTCCAGGTTGTTTCATCTTCACTTCAAACTACAAACTTTGACTTCAATGTAATAGAGTCTTGATGGACTTGTTCCATTGTATTAAACGATAAACGTCTTTAAAAATTAAATAAAACACGAAGAGAAAACTCAAAACTTCGTTTCATAACGATCGTCTCTATCAAACGATGTCAATGATATATGCATAATCTTATCTCACCGTCCCACTGTTGGGTTAATTGGGTTAAACCTTTAAAGGTTAATTTATTCAAAGTTCTTATTAAAATTATGAGATTAGATATACAACCAGCAAGCTAAGTTTACTATATGTATAATGGTTACTGCTCCTTATACTTGCAATGCAAGTCGACCGCGCCCGAGCCACTATAGCCACGAGTTCTCATAGCTCGTTCACCAAACATTCATTACCGCTATTTTTTTACCGACTTGTCAACAGAAGCTCCAGCTTCTACCTACTTCCTAAACTCATCTTTACCACCTTCTAAATACAGTCCATATTAGGTCTAAACAGCGATGTTTATAGGTGGTCATCCACCTTGCTCACTTTTATGGGTGCCTGCGGTAACGGTCAGTGTTGATTCAGAAAAAAACAAGAAAATTGAAAAAAAAAACATATTATTGCTGGACGTAGTGTCGTCACGATCATGTTGCGGGCTGTTACATCAAGTTTTTCTAACCCTTTTTGTGGTGTTCAAATGATCGATATCTATTACATGTTTAGTTCTGTCAAGTCATCCAAGTTACAACAGTTTAGCAGAGTCGAGTAACAGTTACAGATACCTACAACTTTTTTTAGTAGAACATTGTTAGTTTTTGCTCAAGCTTCGTGAGTTCAACGAGTGCGCTGTGAACCGAAAAACCTCTTAGTTATATTAAAAGCTACAATGAATTGTCACGTACGACTTTTTCGATTGGTGAAAATGTTTGTTCGTGTAAATTATCAGCAAACTATAAAGAATTACCTAGTTCAGAAAAACTTTTAAGTAATCATTATGTAGGTAGTTATATTAGACTCGTGACCACTTTTTACTTAAGTGGAGTTATATAGAGAAGAAAAATACTTGATAAAGTTTGCACATCTTGTAGTTCTCGGATATCCTCAATATTTGTTTTCCTTAAGTAGGACTTTCAATATAAAGGACGGTCGCCCAACATTGGCAATCAAAAATATAATGATTCATTGACAAGACTAGTAGTATTATATATTATCTGTGACACGGCGAAGAAAAATATTAAGGATCTAATAGCCGCTCCAAAACCTAAATGATTTTCCAATGAAAATATATCCTTTACAAGCGCATTCGCTTTTATCGTGTAAATATGTATTAGTATAGATTTGAAATGATTTGCCTTTGTAGAATTTCTCAATATAAAAGCTTCAGTACCAGTATGTCCTACGAGACATGACCTCTCCGTCAGCTAAACGCTGTAACAATGCCCTTTGTCGATCTTTCCCATAGAGTGGGTTTCCTCGTTCGTACTGGTGCGTACAAGACTTGTCTCTTAACTAAAATGTTATTTACTTTGGAAATCGGAAAAAGGCTTTGCGTGTTCTGTAAAATTAAAACCAAGTGAAAGACTTAATAGTTTTTGCATTTAAGCAAGTCAAAGCAATGTCTTTCATTCAGAATATCATTTTCGGAGGTTTCAATAAAACCCTTCATTTATAACTTTCCCAAACTATCCATTTGATCTAAATATGATCAAAGTTATTTTATAATCAACGAAGAAACTGATAATAAATTGTGTACCTATGGAGCATTAGACTACAATATATGAACTTATCAGGTGGCATGCCTCTTTTAAATAACGTTTTCTATAGTTTTCAAAATATCAATTTTGGAAGACTGAGCTGAATGACATGCGTATGTTGTATAAAAAAACTTACACACATTGTTTCCAAAAGTTTGTGTATTTCAAGTTAAATATCATTTTTTCCCTCGCCAGTACACAAGGTGATTTGCAAAGGTTAATTCTTGGAATCAACTCGTTCGCATTGTCTCAGCGACTCCCGCGCACTCGTATTAATTCACTCATTCAAACGTACGTCTTGTATTAATTTGCATATGAAGCTTTTTCCCAGAGGAAACGAGTCGTGTTCTACATCGCATTCATTAAAGTAAAACACTTGAGGACTTTATTACAAGTAATACGAATACCCCATAAAGGTCCATTTTTTTTTAACTGTTGCAAGAAAGCATTTGAACGAACTCGTAAGCTATGAAGAGGTTGAAGGCTTTTGTGCTGATGCTGATAATATACAGGATGGAAAAAAATTGTTAAAAATATATTAAGGGGTGAACCAGCCCATGAAACTGCACAAGTTTCCCCAAAGAACAAAAGTCAAAATATGAAAAAGAAATTGGAACTCCCATACAAAATTACCGATCGACTAAGTCAATTTGTATCGGAGGTCCAAAAATTTTACTCATATTTCGACCTACGTTTCTTGGAGAAAATCGTTCAGTTTCATGGACTGATCAACCCTTAAAATATTTGCAGCTAATATTTTTACACCTTATATATCAGCATGTTACGAGTATGCTTGACAAAACATTATATTAATTTCCTAATCTACTTATCTAGTAAACTAAATCCATTTTGTTTTTGTATATTCAATGTATCATAATCATAAATTGCTTTTAATTTATTCTCATTGCAACAATTCATATCTTCCAACTACTCTTACTTAATACTATAATTAAATGGTCATAATTCTCGCCTGCGTCCAATCCGCTTCGTATTCCAAATGGCTGCAACAGATGCTAACTTTCTAACGTCTAAATGACGTCTCAACGATAGTAATTTAATTATCATTAGACTTATTATCAGGTGCTGTGCGTGTTTCTGACTGTTTGTGAGTGCTTCCGGATCTGTGCTACTGCTTGATGATTGGTGATTATCGTTAGTGAAGGGCTCATTTCACTCACTTTTATTTTATTATCCACTTTGAGGCTTGTGATGAATATTATGTCATCGAGATAGAATATGATTTCATTTTTTCTTTTAGTAAAGCAAACCTTGTTCTTCTTATAGTATTGGTTGGATACCACGAAAAGACATAGAAGCATCACTAGCAGTGGAAGTGGCTGCTCTAAATCCTGCCTACAATTTTATCACAAGTAATGATCGATCGCACCATTCATTCCAGAGCTTTTGAGCATTTGACCATCAAACACTTTGTGTAAAGTCTATTCTGTTCTGATCATTACCACATAGACATGATTTATCTTCTACTTTACATCAGTTTGACTCAGGTACCCTCAGAGGTACCGCTACGCCACATTCGCTCGCATCACATACACCTCATCTGGTCCAAGAGCTCATTGACGTGCGAACATTATACACATGTGGTGATGTTAGCAGCCTTACTTCTCTCTGCTTAGTAATTGAAGTCATTAAAACTAAGCTCTTGCTCGTTTGCTTGATGACTTGCTGCCGGTCTGGTGTCAGGTCCACGGACTTTATAATCACTGACAAGGTTACGGTAACGCTGATGGAGTTGATAAGTATGTGATGAGATGAAGAATATGACTATCACATTTTGTAAAAGGGTAAGTATTTAAAATTTTCATGCGTTGTAATTGTAAGCTCGGTCTCGGGTTTTGCGGGCAGCGGGGCGGCAGCGGCAGGATCTTTTGCATATATTCAAATAGAATGTTGTTAGTCGGAAACAGCGGCGCGGGAGCAAGCAACGAGCGGCGCACTCCTTAAAAGAGGCTAGCGCGCCGCTGCTGCCGCTGCCACCCCGCTGCCTGCAAATTCGGAACCGGAGCCTAAATGTTGCTTTCAATTTGAACCTAATAATGCTGAAAGGATGTGCTCTGCTGATTTCTCTTTTTAAGTTCCTGTGAGAAAATTTGCAGATATCTTTGATATCACCAATTTAACTGCTAAAATGCCGTAACACCCGTTAAGTACAGGACAGTCTCCAAAGCCTTTAACTTTTTATGGTAATTTAACGAGAACGCAATGAAATAATTAGTGCCCGTCTCGTCGACCGTCAACGTCCGTCCACCGTTTATTACGAGTTCCTGCGATAGTAACGTTACGAAACATAATTACTCATCTACATTGTTAACAAATATGAATTATAATACCTAGCTACCTATTTCATCTCGTTTTAATTAATATAATCAAATGACGGTAACGTTTCAGATATGCTTACCTAGGTACTTCTGTCGACAAGAAACTGATAGTTTCAATAAAATAAGTAACAGATTAAAATTAATTGCCAAATTAAAAATCATTTCCTATGTGGAGCATGTTTTATAACGGTACAATTTCTGTGATGTGGATCTGTTGTTTTGCTCGGAGTTAATTTTGAGCTTTACAATTAGTATACCATTACTTTGCTTGATTTGAAACTTCAAATCAAGGTAGATGAAGAACTGGCATCTATTTCTTACGGAATAGGCAGAGCGTAGAGGAGAGCCAAATGTTAGAGGGAAAGGCGGGTTTAAGGAATATTTTTTCAGACTGTTGCCTAAAATTGTAATACCTGCACAAGAAGCCCTTGGCTTTCATAGTCGCATTTCACGACACTCGCGGGAAAGACATGGGGTAATAGGTACTATTCCAAGCCGGCATAATACGGTAAAAATTTGTTTGTGGGAAACAGAGTTCGTTGATCTCTCCTCATTAGAGATATAGATCTATTCATTAATAAATCTTGAAGAGCATCTCCTTTGACTTTATTGAATACAGTTATATCATTATTAATATCCGTTGTCGTAATCAAAACAAAAATTTGTAGTATACGTTTTTCTTGTCCACCTACACCAGGCTTTGATATTAACGAAATAATACAAGACATCAAAAGTGCAATACTAATTGTTCGAAACTGTAGAATTGCATAAAATGTAGGCAGGAACATAATTTCCAATCAAGAGCTCTTGTCCGGAGATATATCCTGGGATATATTTCTGGGATATATCTCGGGGCCCTCCACACGATCAATTAAAATGCAAATACTTCCATGTAGCAATTAAACCTCTACAATATTTAATAACAAACTTACGAGGAAATGCAGCTGCGCGTTTAATGCATATTGTAAAGTTTGACTAAACATTTTGTATTACTGACTATATCCTTTTAATGTCTTACATTTTAAAAATTATTTTACAGGATTATACATACATACATCACGCCTTGATCCCTTGCGGGGTAGGCAGAGCAGGATTGTGTTAAAACTTTTTTCAATATTTTATAGCATCAGATGCAACACACAGTCAGCAGAGAGAAGGATACAAAATTACGTATGTGTCAGTCAGCAGTATTAGACGGAATGTTCTAGCTGATCATGAGATGAGGACACAAGTAACTGTTTCATATTGCAGACGACAGAAGGACAGCAGCATTCCACAACAGAAGTTTCTTAGGAAGTCGGAGCTTGTATTACAACAACAGATATAGACGACCATATTGCACAACCACATAAACGTAAGCCATAATATCATGGCTTGGCATATGATGAAGGCGCATCACCTCGTAATCTAATTAATTCTGCCCAATTACACCTTGTGTTGTGTCGTTAGTTCCGCGGATCAAGAAGCCGAGTGGATCGCAAATGTTGTGCACTTTCTATACAGAACGACAGCCGCACGCCGTCACGGTATCGGACATAACAAGCCGATGGATCCAACCATTACACAGCTTTATGACCAGCTGTTTCGGTGCAAATCAGACTGCGCAACCAATGGCGAAAGTGTCATCGTAATTGCAACGTTTTGATTGGATGAGCAATGCGAGGAAACTATGTGCAAATTGGCTGTAGACCACAAAAATTTATTAGCATTTATATAGACTAGTCTAGTACGCTGCAAAAAGATAATGAATGGGTTTATTAACAATGGTGTTAATAGGTTTCCTGCGCCTTTAAACGCGACAAAACAGAAGTGGAAGTACCTTTAGCACGCAAGCGTAGAAATGTTATGAAGACGTCATTATAACAATAAAAGACGGCTATAACTATAACGTAAAACATATTCTATTATTAACGTCTTATTCAAACTTCTTAAATAGAATAAAAGTAAAGTCATTGTCCGTTCCAGCGTCTGCGCACCGCGCCGGCACCCAAAGGGCAGCTAAAGAGTTCAGCATTTATAAACATAAAACATGTAGTAATAATGTGGGAATGGGGGCGATAGATCATTGTTTTGAATATAGGAATTTAATTATGGTGAAGAACCAGAGAATAAAACCTACTTAACTTATAATTTATGTACGTACGTCAGCAACTGCAGCACATTAAGACCCGTCCCTAGCGGCAAAATTTCATACAAATGTCCTATAAAGTTGACGCGCTTCTCATTACTAAGCTCCTTGTTTTAAAATACGTTACTTAACTAAGATATCTCCGAAAACTTCGTACATACTTTGATATTTAAATTTACTGCATAACAAGATGTTTGTTTAAATTCTATAACATTGTATTTAAATTTTTTATTAGGTATCTATTACAAAGTTACAATCAAAAATAAAAAGCCTTAGTATGACTTTTATGACCATAACATTTGGAAGTTGGTAGTTCTATCGCAATCGAACACTATAAATGAATGATATAAGATTTTCTTTGCGTGTTATTTTGATTACTCCACTAATAAACAATATTCGACCTTCTAAAATATTAAAACAAGAAACATAAATAGAAATCAAACGAGCCATAAATATATCAGTTTCCACTCTAGGTCATAATGGCAATGATAGTAATAGTAATAAAGCTGTTGTTATAACAATACCAAGGCACGGCTTTATTAAATTTAACGACATATTGCGGCAGTTATCCAATGGTTGGTACTCGTTTTGCATATTGGGTGAACTAACTGTTCTCATGGTATAAGTAATGCTACTGATACACATTCGTATAAGAACTGTATCTGTATGTAGACGATTTAATCTTGCTACGTCTGATACTTTTAAGCGAACGTTATAACTGTACTACTGATTGAACTACAGAAACAGGCATATACTCTACAGTAAGTGATTTCATACTAATACACAAAATCGTTACTATTTATAGTCAATTTCATGCTAACGTCTATGATCAACAATATCAGAATACGTCACATAGGCATAGTAAGTAAAACGTCATCGACTTAAGTGGATACTTTTTTCATGTGATAATGTTTTTCGGTACTATAATGGAACTAAAAGTGTCATGAACATATACATAGAAGATCCTTATCTATCTATTGGCAAAAACCAAACTCAAAATTCCATTGTGTCATATTTAGCTTCAAGCAAGATTCCTTACCAGGTATTGCTAGGCTGGCATTGGAAGGTTTACTAAACAATTGTCAAGCATCTCGGTGTTGGTTTGTCAGTTACTGCAACCCGCGCTGCGCCTGCGTCGGTGTCGATGTTGTCCAACGGCGGCCATTATTATAGCTTTGTTTGGTCGCCGATGACGATCTCCCATTGTCGCCTTCCCAGAAGCCACGCTTCCTGTAAGCGGTTGCTGTATGGCCGGAATGTATGGCGGCTTTGTTCCATAAACTATGTGTGAGACGTTTGTCAAGTATTCTCAGATCTAGGAATTGCGGTATTGAAAATGATACTGTCCGGTGAAGAATGTAAGCAAGGAAATATTTCTGTAAACAAGTGATACGATTCTCAAAGCAACAATTTTATTTTAATACAGTCACAGTGCTAATGAAAAAAGAAACTGAAAAAAAAATTGGTGTCAGCTGGGGCTTAAACCGGAGACACGTGGGGTACCGTCCCACTGCTCTGCCACTGAGTTACCGGCGCCCTCGCCTCTTCTTTACTTAACAGAACCTAAAACCAACGAAGTCATTTTCCAGGCACGTCATCAACACCTTTCAATTCCAACTCAGCATTTTAAATCAGAGTACCTTTCTTCTATTCCATTCTATTGTCTTCAATCACCATCATGATGATGATGAATATGCGATGTAGCCAGAGCGACCATCCGAAACTGCACTATCATCTACATAATAACTATTTTTAACGAGTACCGAATATTACACTACCACACATGTGCGATAGAGGTGTGCTTCCTCATCGATAACAACTTGGAACTATTATTTTATAACGGTTAAAGTTTTCATTTTAATTTAGACCAGTTTTTTTCATGAATGTAGTTTATTATCCGATTATTAAGTTCTATTAATGTGCATTTCCACTTATTATATTTCAAGTTTTGTGTCGATCAAGCTCCTTCCTTTGGTTTTAGAATGAAATACACAGTAATAAAAAACAAAAAATATAGGTAAATAATGTGCGTAACGGAGTACGTGTACAAAGCACTGTCAAAACACTTTTGAAGCAGGCTTGAATTGAAGCTTACCCCTACTGAAATATTCGGTTTGTAAAACGTAGCTTTTTATGTAGGTTTTATACAGCATAGTTTTAAAAAAATGGGTACTCAAAGCATCTGACATCGAATAACCTCTACTCTAGCGTCTCCAACGTCATATTAAAATTTAATTGAATGATTCTTCGTTCGTTCTACAGTTTTCGGTGGAAGACTTTCACTATGATTTCATTCTAATCACTCAGAGTACTTATTAAATAATAAATTCATTTTTAATCATTAGAAAGATTACTTCCTGTACAATACGACTTACAGTTACATTCTATTTTTACTTTCAAACGTCTTTTAAAAAATGGGGAAAAAATAATATGAATGAAATCATAGGTGAGATATTGAAAGTTAAGTTCCTAGTAAACTATAGGTAAGAAGGTATTAACTACCTTCTTTTATGAAAGACATTAAGGTACGGTAAGAGAAATGTGATTACTTATTTGATTACAGGCATAAAGAGAAGTGTGGTCGATTTGCATCGAGATATTAAACTTGCCGTGTGATGCCGGCTTAGAATAGCATCACCCCACATCCTTCCCGCGGGTGTCGTAAGAGGCGACTAGGGGACTCGAGGGATTGGTGTATTACAATTTTTAGGCGACAGGCTGACAACTTGTCACTATAGTGATACACATGTTTTCTGCAACAACCTTGAAAAACAATCCTCAAAAATGTCAGACGTGGCGATAGCGACCGTATTCTTACGGCCGTTAACGCTCTGCCTACCCCGCAAGGGATAAAGGCGTGATATATGTATGTATGTATTAAACTTTAATTGGGCTTGCTTTCAAAGGGTTGGTAAAGGTCCTTGCAAGGTTCGTACTAAACGGATGCATGATTAATTGAAAACTCGTTCCGCAAAATTTCATTAATACAAAAATTTATAAAACTCCAATACTAATGATATTTGAATCCAACTTAACCTAGGATTCGGACCAAGTGCTTTCGGGTTGCAGAGGTGATATGCAGTCGTTCTGTGTAAAAACTTTGTTCCACGTCAAATCCCCTAGGTTAGGTAGCCGACCCCGACAGAGAACGGGATAAGGCAAGGATAATGATGACCAATACTGCTGGTAGCAACTAATCACTCCCATCGAAGGATAATTACCTACTTTACTCCGCACATGAGTCGAGTATTTATTTCATTCATAATACGTCACAGCTCAGTTCAACTTACAGTCCTAAAGTTACTAAACGATCGGCAGATGCATTTTATGTAGTACATTACTCTTGACTGACTTATTTTTATGTATTTGCATTCAAGCCTACCAACCATAATCTTACATTTAAATTTATTTAGTTAGCTATCCCAAAACTGTAAGAAAGATTAACCTACTTATTGTACCGTTGTTTCGCGCATCGATAAATGTAACTCGGTACTAAGTAGATACGATTAATATCACACAACCATTGAGACATAAATTGGTCTCATAAAGATAGACCACCATCGTTCATCGTCGTAATAACTCTTCTAGCTGTACCTCACGACATTGGCAAAATTTTCGCACACGACCGACGACAATAGCATTTTCGGTGCCACACACTCCTGCGCACCACCGCACGAACAGTTATTGTCCCCGGTTCAAGTTCAATACCACACACATTATAACAGTACCCACATACCTCAGTTTACGTTTTACTGTGCTATGGTATTACTGACTGGGGCAGTGAGCCGTATCGCCAAAAGCGGAAGTCTTTAGTTATCGATTTCAATCAAAGATGCATGTAGCTGTCATGTTCCAATGGAGATGTCATTACTGAATGAATGTGATCAAATTACATCTAGAGATAATGTTATCACTGACTGTCAATAAAAGTGATGCTAATGAAAACATGATTTTATAATTAAATGTGCAACTTCATAAAGTGTTTATAAGACAGACACAGATTTTAATTTATGGATCTCATCTATCACTTTGACCTCTAGCAGTAATATGAAATGTTTGTAAACAGCTGAGTGCCCAGTCCGTTAATAAATCTTGAGTATTTACATAGTGCACCATTAACATACTAGGCCTTATACCGTTCTGAGCGATCTGTAAATGGGGCGGTCCGTTCTTTCCAACGATGCTAAAGTTAACGATTGGCACAAATCGACAAAAAGTTATACGACGCTCTCCGAGTGAATAGTTCCATTTGTATGATGAGATTTGTGTGAGTGAGATGAAAATATAGGTTTATTTCATGTTGTTGGTTTTACAGGCCGTAACATCGATGTAAAATTTAGATTGGTACTCAGAGTTTGCATACGTCTGCGCTATCTGCACTAAACCTGGGTAATTGACGAATGGATCAGTACTTCCTACGTTAGTACACGCACTAACAATTCGAGAACATTGTATATTTTTTGTTGTTCAATTTGAACGACTCAATACGAGTCTCACAAATACATATATTTGAAAACTAATTACGGCACTAACATATACAATCATATCAAAGTACATAACAATTTCTTCTGTGCCACCAATCTAGAAGACACTCGATCGATAATGTTTGTTTGTACACTCATGTCGTCCGCGTGCGCGCCGCTGCGCCCGCGCCGCTGTGGGCCCGCGCCGACGCCAGTCACGTCACGATATTGTCACCGATACTGTTATCCCGGAGCGAGAGGAAACTGACCACTTTTTGGCCACTTTGCAATTTCCTCCGAGCCATAACATCCTTCGATTCAACTAAATCCGATGATGAAAGAAACTGAACTGTAAAAACCATACTGTTATAACTGTATCTGGTAAGCAGTATAATTTGCGTCACGACTCTTATAGGCAAGTGGGGTAAGTAGATTATGTGGATGATTTTATGATCTTTGTCATTAGTTATTATTGCACCCAAATCCGGGAAATCGTATAAAGTGGTACGTAACGAGGTAACCACTTATAATATTTAATTTGCTGTATACTTTTCAAGTTTCTCACGTGTAAACCTACTTTAAGGTGGTTTCTCACACTTAACGCACAACGGAGCACTGTTTTAGCATATGCGTCTGTCAGATGCAAAGAAATTAAAAATTTTCCATACTAAAAACCAACGTTGGCGCAGGTCCAACGCATGAACCTGCGTCAACCGATGCCTCCTTCAAACAATGCTAGTTCATCCACTGGCGTCAACGTCGCAGTTTGAAGTATTGGGAATTTCCTTACATCTGATTGCATACGTTACGGTTGAGCTAAAAGTGCGCAGCGTCGTGCGTTAGATGTGGGACCTTCAGCATTTAAATAACCCTCATAACGTTTAGCTAGGAAATCCATTGCCGGACCCTGATGCATTAAACTTGCGGTTGACCAGAGACAGGTTGGCAACTTGACCATAACGATAGTTACGGTGGTGCTGTTGGTACTACCAGCTATCCCTCGATATTAAGAGATCAACCTATGTTGGTCTCTCTTATAAACTACACAAGTTCCAGTATAAGCTGATACTTCGGTAAGCCAATGCGATGCTAATAGTAGGCACTATGATTCGCATGGAAATTCTCTAATTTGCAAGGGGCATGACAGTGCAGACGCAACAGCAGTACTAAGTAAGACAAATGACCTCAGGGTAAAGACCAGGCCTGCTGGCCATTTGTACGAGGGTTTAATATGCAGAAGGATAATTTACTGCGGAATAATGAGGTGATGCGTCAAGTGGTGAGGAATGATAGCAAAAGGTTTCTTATGCTTATAATTGATTGAATTTTCCGGTTAGTGATTGTATCGTTAAAGATTGATGCAATTGAGGCTTTTTATTTCGATGTGATTTTTGCTTTTGGTTCCATCTGATCACAGCATTTCGATGTTGGGTTTGAGTTTTAATACTTTCTGTCGTATGGAAAGATAAGTCCATGAATGACTCGATATAACCTAATGTCAGAGTTTTAAGGCGTCCACTATTATTTATTTATTTGACTAACATGGCAGTGTAACGACCGCCATCTAAGCTATTACATGCATTAACTGGATAGTCTCTTAATAGATGCCAACCATCATATCCTACACATGAAAACAGAGGTCCTAGAGGCCTCCAAAATCAATAGATCTCCCCAACCTACCACTTCACAGCTATAAAATATAATCAGCGGGACAATATTTACGCAGGCAATACTAATAAAACACGAATACGAGCAGTAGGGAGTAGGAAGTGCGTTGAGGAGGTGCGCTTTAAATCAGGTAGTGTATCCTTACATGCCACTGAATGTCGCGGCTGGGGTCGTAAATAATAGGATGCAGCAGGGTTGCCACAGGGGGAAACGTGGTTTATCCAGCTAAGAATAACATGGCTCGAATTGTTGCCAAACAATTGCCCAGCGTGCCCCGACACCTGCACGCTATAAGACCTATGGGCAGCCACTCCAAATGCCGTTAATGTGGCAAATTATTGGTCAGATAAATTGTTCGCCTCGACACGCAAAGAAGAAGAAAAAGTTCTAGTAGCTTATGTCATTCCACGTCTTAGACGGTGCTACCGTATACATTAACGAACCTACAGATGTCCTGCTAATTGCATCTCCCAATAGCCCAGTAAAGGTTGAAAGGAAAAAATTCGGCACGGCGGACGTGATTTATTTCTTAGGGACCTTAAAATGTATCGGCCATTCAGAATTTAGACAAATCTAACAACACTTCATAATAATGTCAGCATTATAGTCTATAAAAAACAATTTACTTGTCCACATACATACAGACTTACTCTTTTTGTCCACATTAAACATAACTCTCATTATGAAACAGTCGGGTACAAAGACCAATAAAAATGTTTTAGTAAATACTGCAGTCCACTGTCGAGTCCACTTCATCTTTTTCTCTTTATACTTATTGATTGTCATCAATAACTATTTCTATTTGTGATATGGCATGCCATGTTACAATGTTGCGTTGAGCAATGTCGTCCCTAGTTGTGCGCTTGCCTATCCGGGGCGGAGTGTGCAATAAATATCCCACTTGCGGCTCAATAGCGAATGAATCAAAACAGGAGCTGAGATAGATCAGACGAGGGCACATGTCCATTGCAGGAGACGATACGCCAGAACAGACTGATATAATTTTTCTTATATCAAGTAACATAGCAAAAAAGTAATAAATAAGCTGGGAATGGAACCTGAATCACGTGGGATACCGTCCCACTGCTCTACCACTCAGATACCGAGGCCTCGACTGACACTTGCTGAATTTCAAGCTCGCCTCGATTTAGCAACATTTATTAGAAGCATGTACAACTTAATACTTGGTTAGTCTACATTACACTCATATCAATGTATGGGATTGGCACTGTGAGTGCCTTAAAATATCATACATCAAGTAACATACCTGGGCTGGATACCTTGAAAGTGAGACGCAAATTGTCTCTTCTGGCACATTACTACTGTACGCTTAATAATATAATTGACAACCCAAATGTGAGGGAGCGTGTAGGGCTGAGTGTACCTCCAACGTACAAGCGCGGTGGCGGGGCAGCCAACCCGCGCTATCGCCGCGCGCTGCTGGCGGGCCCGTCTACGCACACCGTGCGCGGGAGGTATGCACCGACGGTTCGGGCTGTCGCCGTCCTCAATTCACTACTTTTGAACCAACACAATGCCGACCTTTTTGGTTCAAGCCATGTATGTAGAATTTAAAAATATTGCTATCGACTTTTTGAATAAGTTATAAAATTAATTTATATACTAATTTGTATACTAATTACTAAATCTATATAATTTATTTACTAATTTGTTCCAAATGTAATGTATACGAATTTAATGTTATAGTGCTTTGGTTTATGCTGTAAACTATAATTTAATGAAATAAATGAAATGAACAGATCCTTACATCACAATTCCCAATGCTGTAAAAAACATGGTTTTCTCAGTGTTCGTAATTAACTATTGGACTTGGTAGATCTCTAATTATTCACTCTTTACCATGTACAGCCCTTAAGTCAAGCTAACTAATTAACTAACTAATTGCCTACTGTAGTTAATATTCTAAAGCCCTAACCTAAGTGAGTACGGCGGATAATAAACACCGTTAATCATCATAAACATGGTGTAATACCACGCTAATGGCTCGGCAGTGGTAGACAGGTAGTAATGTTGCAGGTGCAGGATTTAACCACTAACACTGTCTTCTCAACCACCAACCTACAGTGTTCAACTTTTAGTAATTTTTGCAGGGCTTAAAAGTTACACAAAATAGATATTAACAGTTTTATTCAGGCCTTAGGTTAAGACGAGGATTTCATTATGAATGAAATAAATAAGTGACGGAAAGTCCAAAATAAGGAAAAGGTTTGGCAAATGATAATAATGTAAAAAACGCAGTCGGCCTTCTTCTTCCATCGTATAGAACACCGAGCCGTCGAACGACCCGATGAACCGTAGTGACAGATTTTCCTGTTACGTTACCTAGTAGCACTGGGCTAACGCAGTCGGTTTTTACTAAATTAGTACGTGACACAAGCCAGTGGAAACGCGTAGAGTAGTGAATAGACCACACTTAATAATTTATAATCGGGTCCTCCAGATGCCGGTGATGATAAACGTTTCAGGATTAAGGAGCCTGCGTCGGCTTCTTGCGGCTGCGGCTTTTATAAGGCTCGTATTTAAGGACGTCGCTGCCAAAGCTACAGTGTTGGTGTGGTGAATTATGTTCCATGGTTCTCAGTTACGTTGAGGAACCTCTATCTTTTATGAAGATTTTTTGGGCTGATAGCAACACTTGTCTGAACTAGGTGACGCTGTTGAGATTTTTGCAGATTGAAGGATTATCTGTCAAGTTCAGTGACCCTTATCTACAGGAAATCTTTTAAAAAAGCTTTGTTTCGCAGTTTCCCATTTGCTACGCCGTAGCAAAATTGTACAACTTTGTTAAAATTACGAAAATCAAACACCGCTTTTTTATTTTATTTTCTACTACATACCTAATTTTTCGTGCTTTCTTAGGCGCAATAGGGATAAATTATACCTTCTATCTTTTCGATTTTACTTTACAGAAGGCAAAAGTTTCTTACTCATTATATTTGTTCCATAATTATCATACCAGTAACTTGCTCCTAGTCCTGAAACCAGTTCTAATCCCCTTGTCCTGTCCAAGAGCGGAAGCGTCTTGTCCAGCCATGTCCCGCCTGTTCCGACTGGTCCCCACTGGTCTCAACGGGTCCCCTCTCGTCCCGACCGGTCCCAAAGGAACCTACATTTTATTCTCCATATAAAAGGACAGATAGAACGCCTGAGATATGTCCAGTGGTTTCCGTTCCTAGAACTCAGAGCAGTGGGAAAGTATCTAGCTATGAGATTGTGTAACGAGAAAAATTATTGGAATAATTTCCTCTTTTGTAGATGCATTTGCTTATGATACTTCCTGTACCGTCGGTCTTTCAAGAGATTTTCGATAGTTTGCCGAAATACCAGGTCTTCAGAATAACCACTAAAATTGTGTACTGTTTCTATGCTTTCGAAGTCTAGCCCATATCTTTAAATTTTAAAAATTATATTATGATACATATTATCTATGTCACATCTAATAACATTTCTCTTTTCTCCAGGTAAGCATTTTGAAGGAAAAATCGAACCGCAACTACTCAAAAGTATTGTAAGTGCTTAAGATAATCTTCTAACGACGTTTATCGTATCTCCAGCTTTTCTTCAAGACATCGTTATGTCGTTATCCTGATCAACTTGTCTAAACAGCTAGATAAGTACCGATAAGGACTCTAAACCCATCAACTATGATGACACTCAGATAAACAGACAAATCAGGCAATCTAACTAAAAAAACGTCTTATCTAAGTTTTAGTAAAAAAAACAGTAACCGTTAATGGGAGTTAAAGATCGCTGTATTACATAAGACACAACCACCAGCGTCACAGTTCCTATGAAAACCTGTCAGTTGTCACATAGCCCGTGCGTTGCGCACAAGCATCCCACCAAACCGGCTCGCCGTATATGCTGCATAAAATCTTCATAACAGCTGTATAAGGCCTCGCCACGCAATTTGTTACCGAGCTGACGTATCTATCCGCTGATTATCTCATTGGAATCGTATTATAGCTGGGATAGATGTCTCCGAGCCATAAGTCCGTGAGGTTGATCGACGTGGGTCGCTAAGTCCGATTTTTTGGTCGGCTGATCATGGTCCAATGACATGTCGTAATTTTTTTGTCCCGCAGGTGTGTGCGTCAAAGATTTTTTACTAGGTATGCCATAAAGAAGAATCATATATTTTTATCTTCAACATCCTAGGATAATATTTTGAAACCGACTTCAAAAAAATAGGAGGTACTCAGTTTAACCTGTATGTATTTGTCCGAGATTATCTCGCGATTGGATGGATCGGGTTGGATGCGGTTTTCAGGAAAATACTCGACTTTAGGAGAAGGTTTGAGGCATATTAACCGACAAAAAATTAAGGCTCACACTTTTATACGTCCGTTTCTCTTATAAAAAGTGATAATAAGTGTTTTACTTAAAATGAGAAAAGCAGGATTCTAATTTCCTTATGCGATGACTAAGATTATTTGTTAAGCCATACATGGCTTATTCAACTCAGTTAAAAACATTTATGATTTTAGTCATAAAATCCTGAAATGAAATGTTTAGTCATTAGTTCTAATCGAATTCTGTTTAATAATAGCTGAATGGACATAAATGGCATGTTAGAGGTAGGCATATGAGTGAGTCGTAAACATAAATGGCACTGCTTGGTTAGAAATTTAAATAGAAATCGGAGAAAATTTGCATTTATGAAGAAAATAGGTAAAGTTATGAGAACCATAGGGCTGGGCTGGCAGATGCAACTACAATCAACGCCAGCCAAGTATGACGCCGCTAAAGTTAACCACAAACAATTGGCACAATACTGTGTCAATCTTACCCCATAAATCCATGAAAAAAGTAATATTCGCTTCGTAGACAACAGAAGCCCTAGTTCAAATGTCACTTCTCATAAACTAGGTACCAGATATTGCGTACTACAAGCAGATATTTTCTTAACAGTGGATCATATTGTGTAAGGTACAGTCAACTTCGTGTGTAACGGTACAACCGATAATACGTTCAAAGGTAGAGAGATAAAGTCTCATACCGCACAATGATTGTATCAACCCTAACCGCCTGGTTCGTAGCTAAGGTAAATGCATATTATGGATATTTTCTGACTATGTAGTATGAGAGTTGAACCTTGTTTTTTGCCGATATTATGCCTATCTAAGCACATTATTATAATTTCCTGTCAGGTTTTTTCAAAATTTTAACTATGAGATATTTAAAAAATTATAATTATGAGGTATTTCAAACTCCGAACAGATATTTTCATGTGCATTTGACACATAAAACTGAATAACTGAACAATGAAATGACTCTCTGAAATGACTTACTTACTTTTTGTTTTTAAAACAAGCCCTCCCACACTCAAAATACCGCATGTCTATCAACATTTTATTTCTAATCACTAACTTCTAAGCTCTTCTACTTACACAGTTTTTCCCACGAGCTAGCCGTGCTGTATTCCAACGTAAGAAAAATCTCAAACATCATCATTATGATCGGTAACTAGTTTCACTCATTTCATTTACTAGTGAGTCACAACACGACTGGGTAGAATAATGCACATCCTCAATTGAAAACCGCTCCATGCTCAGCTTACCGTCTGCAACGTACTTAGTTAAGGCGAGTGGTCTCGCAGAACAGAACTAGCGCCAATCCATAAAAAAATATTGTCTCTTATTCAAACAACATAGGATAATATCCCTTCCCAAGTATTAAATTATATTTTAAAGCTAAATGTATTAAAACCTGCAAACGCAATTTAAAAAAATGTCATTAAAGTTATGGATGAGACTGCCAAAACGGAAACCTTTAATTGTAATCGTTATACTTACCTACCTTAAATGCAAACCATCACATTTAAATTACCGCGAATATTGCATCGCATTTGCAGGTTTCATTGGTTTTAATGATAATAGGTACCTTTTTTTTTTTACCTAAAGACATTTTCTTGTATTATTCGCACGAAAAGCTTTTTTTCATGAATAGGCGCTAGTTCTACGACACTACTCGCCTTCAGCCTACTTATATTATAAGTAGGTACTTACGGTCAGCAGCGGCGATAATATCGATGTAATGTGAAAACGGGACGCCGGCTCCTGCACTATGTATGATACCCGATCCCTCATAATAGCCCGGGAGCAGCCCGCAATTTTCATGCGATATTAACACTTAGCTTAGTTATTGGCATACAATGTGGCAGCCGCACCGGTCCGCCTAACGGTTCGCAAACTTTTGCGACATTGCCGTCAATTTATCAAAGTCAAATAACTAGGAGATAGTTGGAACAGTCGGTAATTAAAACTTTTACTCAGCAACTTTGTTAAAACTAAAACCGCCTTCGCAGTGGTTCGACAATTAATTGCCCATTCATCATGAAAACTACTGAACTGATTTTGATGAATGCGTGTACACACATACATACACTTTTAAAATTTTGCACATTTGTTCATTTAAAATTGTGAAGTTACTACCTACATAGGTAGGTACATGACTCATTGATTAACTCTTTTTTTGTTTTGTGATTAGCAATTTAATAACACAAATCATCTGAAAGAGCCCTCAATATTTGTCAGAGGTGGCGATTGCAATCCTATTTTCATGGTCGCTAGCGCTCTGCCTACCCCGCAAGGGATAAAGGCGTGATATGTGATGTATGTAAGTAATTTGATAGCAACAGTGTAGTTTTTTATTACACGACTGCCCCAACCAAAAAAAAGGAGTGTAATGTTTTTACAAATAACATTACTCATAAGTTTGAGTACCACAATACGATCATCCAGTCGAGATAGCCAGTCTAATCTGCCGCAGCCGATCGTAATTTATTGGAAAAAATAACTCAAACAACATTTTATTGCAACGTGTAAATCTCGTTCAGTAAGTAAGTATCTCTCAATGATCGTTACGAGGCTGAATTCTCGTTAAAATGTTAATGGTCATAAATAATAGTAGAGGCATGGATTAAGATTTTAATTATCACTGATCAAAAATGTACAGTTTCTAAACTTTATTTACAAGAAGTACCTACATGTAGTCTGGCCAACGAAAGCTGGCTATCCAAAATCGCGGGAAATTCAAAAAAATTGAGGACGGTAACCCCGTGTCAGGAACAACATAGAGTGAAATAATGTTTTTGATACTTTTTATTATTTTATATTTTACGGGCTATTAAAAATGGGAGTAAAGGAACTGATTATAAGAATATCAAAAATTTTAATGTAAGAGGTAGAGGTAAGGTAAGGTAAAGTTAGGTTAGAGGTTCAGAGATAAGATAAGGTAATAGGTAAGGCAAGTTGAGAGGTAAGGTGAGATGAGAGGCAAGGTAAGGTGAGAGGTAAGGTAAGGTAAGGTGGAAGGTAAGGTAAGATCAGAAGTAAGGTAAGGTGAGATGTAAGCTAAAGTAATTACTTCTGATTTTGCGACGTAAAATTTTGTAGACCTATTGAACCATGGCAGATATTTTAACTGAAACAACTTTTTCTATTGAATAATTATTTATTAATAATCAAAGTCCAGTCGCTACTGCAGGTATCACTATTTCCAACACTAATTATGATACTTTCTCAATTTTCTTCTGTGATTCTATCTCGTTCTTGATATTTATTTTCTACATGAATGACATGATCAGTCATTTTCTTCCAATCCTCTGGTGTAACACTTTCAAATGACTCTTTAATGAGTTTTTCAATAGTTTTCACTATTTCAGCAACTCCTGCAACATCCTCTAGATTTTCTGTAAATGAAATAAATAATATCAAACTTAAATACTTAGGTACAAATGGATGGAATACATGCAAATAATTTTTATTTGATATAAAAATGATAAGTATCGAAATTACTAACCTATGAAATCCATTACGCACGCAAAAAATCCCGTTTTTGGTTGAATTCCGCCTCTTTCTGTTCTTGTTTTTCTTGAAATTTAGAAATCATATAAAATAAAAAAAAAACGATTTTCACTTTTGATAGTTTTATTCATATTTAAGACACATAAACGGAAAAATACGAACACAAACAATCACAACAAATTGTAAACAACGGCCATCTTAAGCATTTGACATTGACATAAAAGTTGCCATTTCAAAAGATTGCAATAATTCGATAGCCAGCTTTCGTTGGCCAAACTCTAGTTAATACACTAGTTAGTAGGTACGTTATTAATACTAAATCAAAAATAAATTATCAATCATCAATTATAAATAAATTACAAATTATCAAGTTAAAACATCAGTATTTTAATATGGATTTTTTCCACCATGTGGCTTATGGTATGAATATTAAATGAAGATCAACGTAGAATTTTTGCAATGCATTTTTTGATTTTTTATCAACGTCAATGTCAATAATACGACAACTTTCAATTAAAATTGTGACAACACCCAATTAAAAATGACATAATTTTAATTGAGTGTTGTTTTGTCGCATTATGCCGAAAATCCGCTTGCAAAATATTGAAATAAAACATGGGCATTTTTGTAACATGACCATATGGGGCAAATGCATTTTGATATGAAAGAAATTACTCCGCTTGTGGTTCAACATCGTCACATTCCTAGGGCTTATAAAATACATTTTTAGCTGCATGACAGGTTGGTTGGCTGTCCATCAATCTGGTCTATTTTCACCTGCACTCTGCCCACCAATAGCACCACTAGCCACATCGACCGCAGACCCGAACGCATCAGGTTTTTTCAACAAGCCTCGAGGCTATACGATAGTTCTGCATTCCTGGGACCAAACAGATTATACGGCTTTGTGCAAACTGTAATGCGATCAAGTTATGAAGATTCGAAGGTGTAGTCGGGTAATTTAAATTATGATCTTTGCAAGGATCATTGAAAAGGTTGTGGTTAGGATCTTAGACTCGCTTCTGCTAGCTAGAATGTTTATATGCAGAAATATTTTTACTGAGAACTTGTGTTGTTCTCAAGCTTAAAAATGTAAATTATCTGGCAGATCAACATTCCCTGCAGCTAAGTAGTTAATCACGTCATTCTTGCCATCTTCGTGGTAGTGGGTTCGAGTCCCAGACGGGTGTGTGAATTGTGAATAATTTGCGCTATCTCGTGGCACGGTCCTTGATCTTTTGTTGTGACTGCAGTTTCAATACTAGTGATGAGACGATGACACTCATTTAGGTTATCGATAGAAAATAAGAACGTACCTTGTCGCACTGAAAAATAATCAGAATCACAGCAACTTTGTCCGGGTGTAAAAAAGTTAAAAGAACCATCATCATTATTCTCCTTGCCGTGTCCCGGTCTCTGTCGGGGTTGGTTACATAACCTAAGGGATTGGCGTGGAACCAAGTTTTGTACACAGAGCGACTTTTGAACGAAACAATTGAACGGAAAACCAAGACTGGAAAATTTAAAAAAATCTGGAAGTGCGATAAAACACAAGCGATTAGAAATAGTGCAAAAACTATTCTGCTCACATCCGATACTACTTTATGTAACCAATGTTTTTATATCATGTATGCACCAGGTGCACGCGTTAAGAACTACATGCGAACCAGTTCAACGCATCCATTATAAGTAATCCTGTATTAAATCTCCTTCAAATCACCAGCTAACGAGGCTTTTATCGAACGGAGCTGATTTATGAAAAAAAGGATTTCAGAAATTACTGATTAAGATATCGTATCTCTTTCATTAAGCGTGCGTGCGAGTGAGAAACACTTCTTTTTTCACAGCTGCCTCCGCTAGTGTTTATCTTAATTGATCTAATGATGGAGCTGCGTGAAGCATTGCTCTTGACACCTATGAGTGTTTTATTCGTTTTTATGAGATCACTCTGAATGATTAAGCTTGTAATTTTATAAAGTTTTGCAACTTTAATTACATTTAAATATACTTACGTACAGTTATTAATGTTGTTTTTATAAAGAAATGTTCACACTTTTTTTTGAACGATTTGGCATTTTGCTCTCAATAAACTTAACTTGTACGCCACAGGCCGCAAGATTCGAATTTGCGACATTGGCTATATAGATAAATAGTTTAAAGTTTGATATTAAAATTATCGATAGGTATCAAAAGTAGCGCATGCTACAACTCTACTAAGGTCATTGTTAAAACAATAGCGCAAGTTGTAAAATTCTCACGCGTTGTCCAGAATGCCACCAACGACTCTTTTGAAGCCCTGGGGACCTATTCTTAAATCAGTAGAGCTCTAATCAATAGTGCGACTTGATAAGATAAGAAGATAAGAATACTAGACTAGTTGGCTCTTAAATATTAAAAAAGGCTCTTACATACTTCCAACAGAAATTATTCATGAATTTACATAATTTATAATTTCAACTTCTTGAATTTATTCATGACATGGCTATGGTTTGGCGTAGTAGAATGTGTAAAACAAGCAGCGATTACCGAATTGGTGGCAGACTGACGCAAGCAAAATCAAATACCTGATTCAAAAATACGCCCCAGACCGGCGTACGCGCATGTGCCTACGGGTTTTTTATGTCTTGCCCTAAGAATAAATTTACATACAAATCGACATTGAAAAGTTCACGGAATTGTTATGTTATTTTGTACATTGTTTACGATTTTTCCCGAGGTGAGTAACTGTTCCAAAATGTGCCAATCATTAGGCCGTTCCGTTACTGGATAGTTAAATACGTACTACAACTGTAACGTTCCGTTCAGTGATTCTTTATAGGTGCTAGGTAAGGTATTTTTTTATGATACATGTAAAAATATAAAGTTTTTTTAAGCTTGGGAGGAAGAAAGGTTCTTTATGGCAGTAGAAAAAATCATTGGAAAACAGCATAAAGGCGGGTGAAATTCTTTAGTACCTAATAAATGAGTAGTTATTTACCGACCTGTTTTCAAACTATGCGCATAATTAGATAAATATATAGGTACTTGCAGTAGCTAGTGAACCGCAAATACCATGTAGCTTTTTCTGGGAAACAAATTATTGCCATTTGATTTGCCAATACTTATTTCCACTTTTCCTTACATAATCGTAAAAGTAAACAACCTCTGTAAGTTCAACAATTATCGTATCTCCTGATCCGTAAACGTTTCCGATTGTCTTCATTAAATACGCAGCTGTTACAAGAACCAGTGCTAATGATCTGTACAAACGGGCTGCATTACCTATACGAATAGTAGTCCTGATTTCATGCTGGAAGGACGATACGACCGGCGATACTACTTGGGTCTATTGAGGATCCACGAATCTATCGATAAGTATCTACCTATCACCAGCAAACCTGCTACTGTATAGGAAATGTTTATATTTAGACTAATAAAAATGACATATCTAACAAGACATGTCATGCCATTAATTAGGTACCTACTAAATAATACGAACATTTAACTTCAAACAATAAATAGCACACAATTCACATCAACTGTATAACAGTCCTTTCACATTCAGTTTTACCGTAATATCCTATCTAGCTATCTAAATTTTGCGGTGCAGCCTGTGCAGTTTTTTTTTTACAATTGTATTGCAGTTCAAATGCAGTCAAACTGTGAGAACTCAAAGAAAGAAGTCAGTGAGTAACATAATAGTATAGTAATAATCCAAATCACGTTATAATGGAAATGGAAGACGCAACGAGTATTACAGATACGCCTTTAATCAGAAAAAAGATGGATGGTTGAGTTATTGGACTGAGAGAACATTTTTATTGTGAATATGTGATTAATGTTGCTAAAAAGTTGAAGGATGAAATTATGTTGCTGCTTGGAATGCACGCAGCTAGTAGGTATGTTAATCTACGCAGCATCAACCTCATGACCACGTGTGACAAGAAGTTTTAACCTGTACTAGCTACTTGCAGTTTATCAATTCTTATATTACATAAGTACATTGTACTGATTCATCAGATCAGATACGCTTAGATGCTACCGATGTGGAATTATAATACCTAGGCCGTAGACGACCTTTCGGATAGCACCAAGATGGACTACTGATTCGAAACGAATCACTTTTGCTGTTGTAGGTACAATTTTATATGTAGATAAACGAAATTAGTCGAACACACACAATGTCTTAAAATTTAATGTGCACAAAGTAGTCTTTATAAGATAATCTTAGTCCCAAAAATAAGGTTAATTTATCCGTACCTCAACATGAAAGCTTGCGTTATTACAGATTTGCAGAAAGGTTGTGCAAATACTGCTTTTATAAAGATTAGAGATCTTTAAGTAGATAGTTAAGAGGTAGCTGTAGTAATTCTTATTAAAAGGTTAAATGAGGTTACAAGTGACATTGTCATGAGGAAAACGAGCCCCGTACACAATACAATATGGTGTGCAAGTTATAAGATAACGCATATGTTGCGAACGATACACTTGATACTAAGATGGAGAATTGCTGTCACAGCTTTAAAAGAACACCGGACTGACCTAAAGGCACCATGGCAGACCGCATGGATATGTTTACTCATATTCTACGGCCCTAACCTACCAACTTTGACAGAAAATTGTCTCGCGACCAAAAGCTTAACCTGCGTGCTCTGCTCTGCATCGCAAATCTACCAACACAACCTTGCCCCGCGTGGCCCGTCGCGTGCTAACTTGCAAATCTCTTCCGCTCGCCGCTCGCGCTGTGTTGCCATCTGACACACTTTCCTCCGCTCCCATGAAGGCAACATTATCCGAAGCGCCCGCGGAAAATAACAATTTCTATTTGTCAAGTTGATATTATTCGATTTCTTCTCGATCGGTAATTTCCATTATAATATCTGCGGTTAAGGTGGCTTACTCGGCCGCAGCGACGGCTATTGCCTCGAAAGTGGGGCGATGCCGTTTGAGATTACAATGTTAATGTTAAGAGCATAGTTTTTGAAGCAATCTGTGAAATGAACTGTGATAGAAAGGCGATATGGCTTGTTTACGACTATGAGTCTTGAGTCATATATTGATTCAAATATCTCTATCAACCACGTTCATTGTCCAATTTTCTATTAATATTCTATATATATCACAAAGTAAAGTATTAATTAGCAAAAGTGAAATCTTATATGTCTGTTGTAGGTACTCAATTACGATGTCATAATTTAATTAAGTAATTAAACCAAGCTCATAGACAACTGACAACGGACGAACATAATATTATTATAACACGCATATAATGTTATTAAAATAGATAATGAGCATACAAGCTTAATCGTAAAGTGGCGACGTTATCTAATCGTCACTTTCTTCCGAACTCGAATTTGCATAATCGATTCGAAGATCGATTCACGCGAGTAGATCACGGTATCGTCTAGCTGATGGATAACATCGGAAATATCGATTCGTGCGGTAACGTCTCAGGGCAACGGGGTTAGGAAGTAGTGGCTTATGGGCACACTGATCTTGTGGTTTAGATTTCTATTGGCTGTTTCAGGTCAACTTTATTTAACAACTAAACGAACAAGGATCACTCAATTTATAGTTCCGGATTTATTATGTGGTTTTGGTGTTCTACAATGCATAGAAAATCGTCGTAAGGATCGTGTTGAATCATAAAGGCATAGGTTTCCGTTTCCAAAGAAAACAAATACTGATATCGTTTTTAGTTTAGTAATTATATCACGCCTAGATTGAAAAAAAAAAACGTAATGCAACATGTAATTAGCACCATCGTCAAACAAATAGAAATTATAAAGGTACATTTTGAATATAATCTCTACCACAAAGCCAACGCTCTGATTATTTGTATCCGTTACCCAAATATTGAAACGAGACCAGATTATTACGTTGTTACTGAACCGAATTGGTGGGTTAACTGGAATAATGTCTTCTTTCGAAGCTCAAATTATAGAGCCAGGAGATACAATCATAATCGAAAATATTGATAAGTATGGACGTAGCGTGGTGGGTGACGGCCCGTACCCCCCTTATGGATTCTACAAACAGAAATCGGCCCCAAGTGCCCGGCGGCCCCGGTGGCCGGGCAGATTCAGGCGAAAATCGACCCGGCTCCGAGACCAGGGGTGCTAAGAATCCCCGGGCGGCGTGGATCCCTCGCCGAACGACCTTGGCCCTGGCAACATATAACGCGTGCACACTGCGGACGGAAGAGAAGTTAGTGGAACTCGAGGAAGAACTGAGCAGGTTACGGTGGGACATAGTGGGACTGTCCGAAGTCCGAAGAGAGGGGGAGGACACGATAGCCCTGAAGTCAGGTAACCTGCTCTACTTCCGGGAGGGCGACCATCTGTCCCAAGGTGGTGTCGGGTTCATCGTCCACAAGTCCCTCGTGAACAACGTAGTACAGGTCGGGAGTATTTCAAATAGGGTGGCATTCCTTATACTCAGAATAACTAAACGTTATTCGCTGAAGGTCATACAGGCATACGCCCCAACTTCGAAGTACCCCGACGAGGACGTGGAGGCAATGTATGAGGACATATCCAAAGCCATACATACCTCCAGGACTCATTACACGGTGGTCATGGGGGATTTCAACGCTAAGCTGGGCAATCGTTGCGGTGACGAACTGAGAGTTGGGCCATTTGGTATTGGGGTGAGGAACAGCCGAGGTCAAATGCTGGTCGACTTCATGGAGAAGGAGGGACTCTTTATGATGAACTCGTTCTTCAGGAAACGGCCGCATCGAAAATGGACCTGGAAGAGCCCCGACGGTGTTACCAAAAATGAGATAGACTTCATCATGACAGACAAAAAACGGATATTCAACGATGTCTCTGTGATCAATTCGTTCAAAACGGGTAGCGATCACCGAATGGTAAGAGGCACGTTGAATCTTAATGTAAAAGCCGAGAGATCACGTCTGATGAAGTCTACGCTCCGACCAGCACCTGCCCAAATCCAAAACCCTGAGAGCTTTCAGCTCCACCTGCAAAACCGCTTCGATTGCCTGGGTGAGTGTATCGACGTGGACGACTATAACGACAGGGTCGTGGAAACTGTCCTTACGGTTGGCTCTAAGTTCTTCAAACCCAATCGTACGAACAGAACCAAAAAAATCTCAGACCTTACTTCGAGGCTCATGGAGGAACGACGCGAGATGATTCTGCAGTCGTCGGAGGATACTTCCCAATATCGGCAGCTCAATAGGCAGATCTCTAAGTCTTTGACCCGCGACATACGCCAATTTAATACTGACCGTATTAAAGAGGCAATTGAGCGCAACAAAGGCTCCAAGGTGTTTACTAGAGATCTGTCGATAGGCCAGAGCCAACTAGCGAAGCTAAAGACCGACGATGGCAGAATCGTATCGTCCAAGCCCGAGCTATTGGAAGAGGTCGAGAAGTTCTACGGACAGTTATACGCGACAACATGCACACCTGTCAATAATCGGGTCGCAGATCCAAGAGCTCGATTAACCCGGCACTACACAGAAGATATCCCGGACGTCAGCTTGTACGAGATTAGTATGGCTCTGAAACAGCTAAAAAACAGCAAGGCGCCGGGTGATGATGGAGTTACGGCAGAGCTTCTGAAAGCCGGTGGTAAACCGATACTTAAAGCACTGCAGAAATTGTTTAACTCTGTCATACTCGAGGGCAAAACGCCACAGGCGTGGCACAGAGGCGTGGTGATGCTGTTCTTCAAAAAGGGCGATAAGTCTTTGCTGAAGAACTACAGACCCATCACGCTTCTGAGCCATGTCTACAAGCTGTTCTCAAGAGTCATAACGAATCGTCTCGCACGCAGGCTCGACGACTTCCAGCCTCCCGAACAAGCCGGCTTCCGAAAAGGCTTTAGCACCGTGGATCACATTCATACGCTGAGGCAAGTTATACAGAAGACTGAAGAGTATAACCAACCACTCTGCCTCGCGTTTGTGGACTACGAAAAAGCCTTCGATTCGATCGAAACATGGGCCGTACTTCAGTCTCTTCAGCGGTGCCAAGCTGACTATCGGTATATCGAAGTGTTGAAGTCCTTGTACGAAAGCGCCACCATGTCAGTTCGACTTCAGGACCAGGACTCGAAACCTATCCAGTTGCAGCGAGGAGTGAGACAGGGAGATGTAATATCACCGAAACTGTTCACAGCAGCACTGGAAGACGTCTTCAAGCTCTTGGACTGGAGAGGACTTGGCATCAACATCAACGGCGAGTATCTGACTCACCTTCGTTTTGCCGACGATATCGTGGTCATGGCGGAAACCCTGGAGGACCTCGGTACAATGCTCGATGAACTCAATAGAGCCTCCCAACAAGTGGGTCTAAAAATGAACATGGACAAGACCAAGGTTATGTCAAACTCTCTTGTTGCACCCATTACTCTGACAGTTGGGGGCTCTACTCTGGAAGTTGTCGACGAGTATGTCTACCTGGGACAAATAGTCCAGCTGGGTAGGTCCAACTTTCAGAAAGAGGTCAATCGTCGAATCCAACTCGGCTGGGCAGCGTTCGGGAAGCTACGTAACATCTTCTCTTCTCAACAACTACCGCAGTGCCTCAAGACAAAAGTCTGGGATCAGTGCGTGTTGCCAGTGATGACTTACGGAGTTGAGACGTGGCCGCTAACAATGGGCCTCATAAGAAGGCTCAAGGTCACTCAAAGGGCAATGGAAAGGGCTATGCTCGGAGTTTCTCTCCGCGATCGAATCAGAAATGAGGAAATCCGGAGAAGAACCAAAGTCACCGACATAGCTCGAAGGATTGCGCAACTTAAGTGGCAGTGGGCGGGGCATATTGCTCGTAGGACCGATGGCCGCTGGGGCCGGAAAGTTCTCGAGTGGCGGCCACGGACCGGTAGACGCAGCGTAGGTAGGCCTCCCACAAGGTGGACCGACGATCTGGTGAAGGTCGCGGGAAGCCGCTGGATGCGGGTGGCGCTGGACCGATCATCGTGGAGATCCTTGGGGGAGGCCTATGTCCTGCAGTGGACGTCTATCGGCTGAGACGATGGACGTAGACGACTTTGCGGTCTGTATTGTAGTAGAGGTCTACTTAATTTGAACATTGCTTAAGTACTTTAACATAACCAAGTCACCCTACTGATGAAATGACTAATGGTCTTCTTATATTTAGTTATAGTGTTTTAGAGTTTTCTTACATATACATTAGGTCGGCTATTATGGGTTTACCTAAGCTACATAAATTCTCACTAATAGTTTAGAAAACAACTTAATTCATAACTATTCTGTTCTTGTGTACCTATTTCTACTCTTTTCTTCTCCTCGTGTACTTCTCCTTCGACATCGAGTCGTCCAACGACACGTTAGTAGTTGATTCTGCACAATGTGTGTGTAACATCTAGCTCTTTCGAATATTCATCTATCGTCGATTGACGTACGTCTGCATTGCCGATAGGTTCTGAATTATCGTAATGGTTTGTTCGATGCAGGTTGTCAGCAATCTCAATCTTGGCGTCATCATCGGACGCATGAGTGCGGTTGTCAGCTACAGCGCCACCTGCCGGCGGGCGGCGGCCGATCGCCACCAATCTATTTTAAATTCCATCCATATTCGGCATGGTGCAAGTGAGGAACGATGGTGCCTTGAGCATCAACCGTGCTTTGAGAATCAACAATACTATACTTAACAATCATTTTAGTCATGGAATAGTTAAGTGGCCGCGGGATGTCTTATACCAACGATTTCTTAGATTATTGATTCTTAGCCGTCTACTTCTTTAAATAAGTACATACCACGAAGTCTTCATATAGTGTTGTTTTAAACAAACAACTTGTTTGATATCAGTACAGGATGTAAAAATAAAAACTGATGATATTCTAAGGGACGAATCAGTTCATGAAACTAAACAACTTTCTCCAAGGGACATAATTCGAAATATGAAAAAAAATAGCCGAAAACCTCCCATACAAATGTATCGACCGACATGAGGTCCACATTTTGATCATATTTCGACCTAAGTTATGAATATTTGCAGTTGTTCTTCTGACTCCTTATGCGCTGTGATGCTTTGGCTTGCGCCTCCTGCAGATACCGTAGGCCCCTCGCGGCGCCCGCTGGCCTGCGCAGGCGCATGACTCTATCTCGACGACGTCGCTGCCGCGCCGGATAGTGGATAGTAATTTAGTTGCCGGTCCCGTTCAGCTGACGGCGAGGTGCGAATGTGACGCAGACAGTTATTGCGGGACTCGGGACCTGGCCTGTTGGGAGACGACGGCCTCTTGTGCCAACATAATCCTTCATAACAACGAAATCAGTTTAAACAAGCTTATGCGTCCTATTGGAGATAAAGAAACTAGTAATCTAGTAGTTTATTGAAACGCCACTACCAGATAGTGAACCACTCAATTGGCAATAAATTATAAAAGCTGTTAATATCCTCTTAATGGAGTAATATAAGTAATAGACGACTATTTATAGAAATTTTAATATCCTTTGTCCGATACATAAATGTTTAGATCATGTTGCAAAGGAAGCACAACTTTCTGAATTTTTATTTTGAACCTTAAAAATAAATCTGCCGTATATTTTGAACTAGCGGCCTGCCCCAGCGGCTGCGCCCGCTGCTACTCATTTTCCTGTGGGAATAAGGATTTTTTCCGGCAAGTATAAAAAGCTTTCTCTTGAATCACTCTATCTATTAAAAAACCTTCGTTAAAATCCGTTGTGTAGTTTTAAAGATTTAAGCAAGCAAACATACAGACAGACGCGAAAAGCGACATTGCTTTATATTATGTAGTAATAGTCAGAGAGCTACGAGAAAATAGTGTCATATCATATGTTATGTATGGTACTGGACCAGGGTACATCCAACGGAAATGAATCCTCAAGTGAGTAAGATCATGTAAGATCTTCGCATTTAAGATCAGCCACTTCCAGTGACGTCAAGCGGCTAGCATTTTACGTTTTCATTGCAATAGAAACATTCATCGTTTTGCGGAATCCAGCCACTTTGCCAATAACTGGATCTGCATTTGATTGGATAGTTGAGCGGCCAACTACATTCCTTACAAGATTCTCATACGCGGTCACATGTTCGTCTATCTTTAGACAATAAACACATAAACAAACAAACAAGGCATGTGGCCTTACCAGCAGCTAGCAGCAATACACCCGAAGCAGGAACTTTAATCGACTTGCGGGACCCGACGGCGGTAGACGAATGCTTTCGACCCCGATCTACGCAATCATTCCTCCATTTGTCACGGGAGGAATCTCACTTCCATGTAAGGGTGCAACCAATCACTGTCCCGTATTCGCCAATAGCCGTGAAACAAGGCGATGCGATTGGCTGAAATAAAGCGCGGCAACACTCGTAACTCTCTAGGATAGTAGTCGACTCCCGAAGGTATCCAAATAAACAAACAGTCGGTGAAACGGCGGCTGTAATCGAGTTGCGGGATCTGACGGCGGAGACGAATGTGCGGCGACCAGTAAGTAAGTGTGGCGGGTATAATGTGCGGCGACCAGTTGCCAGCTGCCAGTTGGCAACATCGGGAGCGATCGGTGAGCCGTTTGTCACGTCACGCCCTACAAAGTTTCACTTGGTATCACTGACCAACTTAGTATACTTTGAATATTAAAAAAATAGCCAATTCTTGGAGGATTCCAATCTGGACCGTAGTAGTGCGGTTTAAACGATGAACCATCATCATCTTGTCGTTCGTGATCTGATTCTTCCAATGTCAGCGGTTGTCAGGGTCTGGCAGTGCTATTAGCGTGACTTAGTTCTTGACAACGACGGTGTAGTGACTGCCATCAACGCGCTAAATAGCCTAATTTAGCCAATATATGCTATAAAGGGTTTTGCGTACAACTAGATCGGCCATAAATTATTCCACAGAGATCACAGCGCAGTCGACATTCCACTTGCCTACTCCAGCAATACCATAACGAAAGCACACGTACACAATCGGTGACAGAATCACGAGCGGGCCGCGATCGCGGAACGGTTGGGGACAAAATAAACCAGCGGGCGGTACCGCGCTGCAGCCACCGCGCGCTGGTGCGGGGAGGAAGAGAAGGCTTCAAGAGGAACCCTAGCACCACACACAGGAAAGTAGAATTATAGAAGAAGAACATGAACTACACCTGTTCTCCGGAGGGGAAGAATGTGACCATCTTGCTACTGTCATTGTATCCCATACTTCTTTCGCTCCCTCGACATCCATCAACCTTTTGGCCGCTACTGCAGTAACGGTTTAAGTGGCCTAATTCTGGGCACACAAAAAATGAAGATAGCCACTGAATCGACAACAAGAACATTTTCATGGAAGGTTTTCGGCTTGGGTTAAGTACGCTTGACCTGATCTTTTATCAAGACAGCTTTAAATCTGTATACAGTTGTGTCATGTGTCTTTTGGTGCATCTGACTGCGACGAGTTCTCTAGGGCTTCATCCTGATTGTTCTTAAAATTTCCTCTAAAACTGCGCTTGCGCTGAGTCGAATCTGCCGATAAATCGCTCGGTCGTGCGTGTTGCGCGCGGCAGCCGTGCGGCAACCGCGCGGTGGGTCGCCGTCACCGACGCCGCGTAACGGGACGCCGCGGGTTGCTACGCGGAGTTATTGCTGGGACTCCCTCCATACATCTCCGTGCTTCCAATTATTTCGACAAACGAAATTACGAGCGAGCTCTTCATTGTCTTTCGACAACAGGCTTTCCTGTCACGGTCGTAAATTCAATTAAAAACTTGCTGGAGCCATAAAATTGAGACATCCACTAGCTAGGCCTTCCAAAGACATTCTGCTAGTAAATAGTAAGGTATTTACAAGCTATCACGTCATAGTTCACCTGCTCGTTGGTCGGCGCGATGCCTCGCAAGACGCTCGAAGTATTATAACTTGCCATCAAGGTAGCTAATCTGTGACTACACTAGATATGATTCTTGCAGAACTGGCAGACTCACACGCATCTACCACGGTGCGCACACGCATACAATAACCGCCCAGTGTTCCCAGATAAACCTTTTCTTCCCAGACAAGCCCACTGTTCCCAGACAAGCCCACTAAGAGTCACTGCCACTCAACTGTTTTGCGCTACTTAATTAGAAGTAAATACTTCCGTCCTAAATGGAATGGAAGTGGAAAATGACGCCTTAGATTAAAAATTGGTCTAGCTTCGAGATCTATCATTTATCCAAAAACGTCTCATTAGATGTGAAAAAATCATCTACCTACCTTAGCCTAACCTAGCTTCCATCAAAGGACACCTCACTCAATACAAATCCTAGTAACGGACTGTCGCTCATACAATACGAGACATTCTTATAGATTGTGGAGTTACGTTCTATGTAGGTACGTCACATACCTATGACTCGCTTGTGACATAATACAACCTCTCATAATTCAATTTTTACATCAAAAGTCGAAGAATTTTTGTATAATAGAACGAATCATTCAACAGATTGACCGCACTCACATCTCACGGTAATCTCTATGAATTTGTATAAAAGCAATATTACGTAACTTGATGACGTCATAATATACATAAAACCACAACGATAATATACTCGTAGTGTGTGGTCAGATCACGATTTTAGAGTAAAAAGTTTAAATAAAAGATACTCTACAAAGAATAGAAAAAGTCATTCTGCAGCTACAGCGAGCGATTCGTAGGGTTTTTTGATGAGAGAGCCTATTGCACATATTATGCGCATGTGACACGGCCTGTGATCTCTCGTGGTTTTCTAGTATGTAATATTGATATGACAATCTGAGCGGAAAATCTTTAATGCCATATAAAAAACTTAGCTTTGCAAGTTAATGACTTATATTCAGGCAAATGGATGGACCTACCCGCAAATACAATTAAAATAATAATATATGACTTGTTTTATTTACCATACTCATTGGATATGTATGTTGCATGGGCCAAGCTCAAGATAAAACTCAAGTTTCATAATTCATAAATCTTAATTAATAAGTACCTATAACCGTAAACGACGAGTGGGTTCTTGAATATTAAATAATTCAGAGTATGTCAAGTAAATAATAATATCAATAAATTAGGTACTTTTACCTTTTACCAGTTTTCTCTGCAATTTGATGTTGTCTTATGAGCTAATGAGGTGTTTGCATTTTTGCAGTGAGCTGACACTGCTGGAAGGCATGGCGAACACAGCCGGCTGGAGCGAGGAGCCCATCTCCAAGGTACGTCATACTTTAAACCATCAAGTATCTTACTCGTCTTAGCGGGGGCACGACCGTGCGCTCAGATATTCGATTATAAAGCGTCTTTCACCGTAACAATATTAAAAATTATGGTATTGATGAAAGTAGGTAGGTGCTCAACATTCTGAAAGCATGTCTGCACTTAAGTATCCTAATTTACCTACGTGCGTGGACAGAGCAATATATCTTTTTACCAAAGCTCTCTCTTTTCGTGTGGGACACCGAGTCGTCCAACGACCCGATGAACCCTAGTGTCAGAATTATTCAACCGCCTTCTACCATAGCTCTACACTCTTGAGACTGCATTGTTCATTGAATGAATATTTACAAAATAAATATTTTAAGCCTTTTTTCTCTATTCAGCGAGCGATCTACCACGGTATCACGATTTCCTTCTCTTTATAAGTATTGGAATAATTTATTACTACTTATTGTGAGTGTGTGAACTCACACACAAATCACACTTTTATCCCTCGAGGGGGTAGGCGGGGTAGGCAGAGCGTCTGACAAACGTTGGAGGGTCGATTCAGATAAGTTGTGTATCACTATAGTGGCAGGTTGTCAGCCTGTCGATTAGTATTGTAATCCACATGAAACGCTCGAGTTCTTTAGTCGCCTCTTACGACACCTACGGGAAAGAAATGGGAAACATCACACGACAAAGTTAATACACAGTCTAACATATTCTAGTTTACGCAGTCTAACATTTCCCATTCAAATGTCTGTCTAGATTTAATTCATACGACCTATTCCGCATTTATGATTGTCGCGTGTTGAAACTCTACAAAAAATCGATTTGAAATCGAGAGCGTGCGAATGTGAGTAATCGTAATCGCATTCGTCTCGGTGCCACGAATCGATCATTTTACCGATTATTATCGATTCGAGTATATACGGGAAATTAATTAGCCATGGAATTGATTTAGTTAGTGACTGGTTTTGTAAGTTTATTATTGGCTTTTGATTAGTCTGGCTACCTTTAAGCTGTGGCTTGCTTCGCTTAATAGTTAAGTGTTTATCTACACGCGAAGAGCAATGGTTTCGACAGTCATTTTAAGTGGATTGAACCTTTTGGAAACAGTTCAAGAACGAACTGTAATTTTAATATTAAATTTTCAACAAGTTTGAGTTGTTATTTTGGATTGAGAAATTTAGATTGGTCTCATCTTCATTTTATTAGTTTGAAGTCAGTGAGTAGATTAGAAATTCCTTTATAAATTAATTAAAATTAATTAATTAATTAATCTTTATTATTACGGATGCGTTATTAACTTCCTTCCTGAAAATATTTCATGTTAGTTTTAATGAACTGTAATTTAGGTAATCATCATTAGATTATTTACCTAGTTTACCTACCCTTTTCATCCATATAAATTTCTTCACAATTTACCATCAAATAACAGAAGTTAAGTAGATATATTGATCTTAAATATGCATAACACGCCATGTAGTGTGGATAATTAATATTTATGATGCTAGAAGCTGTTTGGCGTCGCTCACAACATCGCTGCGGGCTCGTTTGTAACATAGTAAGCAAAGGATGGGATGGCGTTGCCTCCATTTAAACATACTGAATGATTAATAATATTTATTTGATTAAAACACGGTATAAAGTTGCAGATATAAATTTTATGAATATACATTCGTGTTTTACAAATATTTACAAAATATGTCGTAAAAACATCAGGATATTTTTACGAAATACCTGTCAGGACCTACAAAATGCAGTGAAATTCAACAAACTATGGACGATAAAAATCTGTGAGTACCCGTTAGCCGAGAGTGGTTATAATAAAACTCATTGCATCTCACAGCCTGCAGCAGCTGTCAGGCTGGCATTCCGATGCACATCTATCTCCAGTGTGTAAGCAAGTCCACTGTCCACGGCCCGACTACGAGGGCTATAGGTAGTATTCTTTGCTACAATTGGCTACACTGAAGTGTGAAGTGTCGACCATGTTTGCTGTCCACTGTCCACTGTCCACTGCCCAACTACGAGTGGCTAGTCCACTGCCGACCGTGTTAGCTGTCCGAGCCGCGCCAGAGATCACTCCTGTTTGATTTGAAGCCCGTCGAGCAACACGGTCTTCCATCTTCCATCCCGTCGTTGGAACCAGCGGCTCTAGTTGACTCTAGCACACTCTGTGGTCAGATACTTTCTGATAGATCACTGCTAAAACGGTATATAGGTATAATGTAGGTTTCTACCGACCTGTATTTATGATAATAATGTAAGTGGTAGATCAGATCTTAGATTCTGTAGAAGTAATTCGAATCGAAATTTTAAATCACAGTAACATGCGATGTATGCATATTAACATCGATTTCAAAATGTTTTTCGATGATTTCTGATAGAGAATTCTTGTCTGAATATGCATTCCCAATTTTATATAAACTTTAGTAGTGCTCGGAATGATCAAAGGAACCAAAGGAGTCTTTAGAGACTTTGCATTTCAAATGCAAGCTATTCCTAAACTTATCTATGGCTGAGCTGCTGATAAAAAGCAATTAAAGCTGAGTGTCGGCGTATCGGCGCGGGCGCATCGACGCCGGCCGCTGGACCGGACCGGCCGCGCCGCGATTAGCAGGACCGATCACTATTTATTGCTCCGGTTCTTACTATTCACTACTGTGTACTCTGGTACAGGGTGTGTCGATAAAACTCAGGGGCATAATAAATCGATTCGTTGACCGACGACCGTTCATTTAATTCAGGAGGATGCTTTGACTAGCACAGGTGAAACGTCAGATGAGCGATTCAGTAGCGTGAAATCTGCTTTCTGGTATTAGGTTCGAGAGTAACAAAACAGAAGAGATCCTGTTTTACCAAAAAATATATAAATTAAGGTTAAAGTAACTTACTAAAAGTAATTTGATGTAGCATTTTACCGCGTGCAATATTTCTCTAGCTTGCCAAGTGGCGTGCTGTTGTCATTTTAGCCAGGCTAATCATGAAGCTCTCTTTCTTGCTTTCTTGCTTCTTACACTGTGAATATTTTTCTTTTCGAAGTTTTCTGTTTTTAGATTAGATACCTGAGTAAAATACGCTAAGTATTTTTTACCTACTCAGAAACATCCTGTAGAGATTCTGTAATCTACTAGAGACTGTAGTGGTACTGCCGCAGCGAGGGGAGTTTTTCTTTAAAGTGCAAATGTGCTCAGCGGGAGCTCGTCCGCTTTGTGAGCCTCGGTAAGCAATGTTGCTCGCGCTCAGAATAGACGGAGCATGTCCCATCTGAATCGGTAATTTGTCTTTGCCATTTAAGGTAGATCAACGAAGCACCGCTTAGTTTTAGAAGCGGCAGGCTTGACACTACAGATGCATAGCAGAAGAGTGACGAGGCTGAATGAATTAGTTGCAAAAAAAAATAGTGCGGCGCGTCGCACGTTTTTCGTTGTTGTACGTACTGTTTTTTGACGAAAAGCGTTTATGGGTCCCCAAACAATTGGATATCATGGCACAAGTCCCCGCATCAAATTGCAACTATCACAGTTTTTCATGTATAATGGCTTTTATGAATCGCAAAATCGTCAGGTGCGTATGAATAGGAGCTCGGGTTTAATTTCTTACAGCAGTCAAGTGATGATGATGATGATGATGATCTTTCCGACCGATTTCGGCCATGGCGACCACTTTGACTCCTAATCAGATCGGCGCTGATACGCCCGGAGATGGCTATTGTAGCCAATTTTGGCAGTAAACTCTCGTGCACAGTTTGGACACGTGAGTTTGCCATTTACATAATTATAGTTAATGGCGACGGGTGGACGGGCCTTGAGCTCATCGCGCTTAGCGTCGAGGTCTGCTTTACGCTGCAGTAAAGTAGGTAACTGTTGAAGGAAGTTTAAATACCTCCTTTCTAAGAATCAATTCCATAACAATTACAAAACCGCAAACAGAAGCCAAATGACCCGTAACCCGTGCATTCGCGACCGCAAGATTCACACGAGTTTCAAACCGCTGCAATTGCTGATATAAATTGAATTAAGCCGCAGCTTCTAGCCGGAGCATTGTACGAGCTGGATAATCTAGCAGACTGTAATTACATCACGTGAAGTAAGAAGTTGCAGAGAATAGACCAAGAGATAGCTACGTCACAAGGCGCATCATTGATCGAACATAATGTCCCGATGTCCCATCCTTTTCTCCGGCACTGACTCGATACTTAGCTTTCCAAATAAAAGGAAGTTACATATTACGATAAAATTTAAGTTGTGTTTATTTTAACTTGTTTTATTCTGATGGATGAGTAATATGTAATTGTATAATAACACAAGTAATTTGAGCTCACACATTTTTATTTATCATTTTTCAGACTATATTTTTTCACTTAACTACATATTTTTTGGTTTAAACATATATAATGCCTATATATACCGTGGTTTATATATAATTGTTTAACTCGTTTAATACGTACCTACTTTGATTGAAATCCACAAGCAAAATTTGCTATTTGAAGACTTTTATGGGTCTGAGTAGTCTTAGTATATCATCTCGATACAGTCAATCTAGTGAAGGTGAGAGGCCATCAACTTGATCGTGATCAGGTCATGTGGACATAAAGCTACTAGTCTGACGTAGCGATCTCTCCGGCTATAAGACAAGGGGCGTTTTGCGCTATGACGCTGTCACTCGCGTAAGCGCGGGCTGTTGCGCTGGCGCAGCGGCTGTGGCGACCGATAATTAGATGTCTTGGATAATGGTTGATGGAAATGTGGGACGGTATAAGACCTATGATTGATCGATGTAGGACTTGAGAGTTGGGACGTGAGTAGAAGGAATCGTTTCACTCAACCTGTTTAGAGATAATATTTGCCGCAATAATGAGGTTAGGGAAGTTGGTTGAGCAAGGTCAATGTAAAGCACGATTTCCTTTCTGGAATTACGTATTCAAAGCGTACTTAAATCACCTACGTTGTACTTAATGTAGACAGATTTTTATAATCTTGATGGACACTTTATTAGACCGATATCAACTCGCCATCAGATAACTGAGACTGTGACATGTTAGAGGCCTGCTTCTTGTAGTGGGCGGTTAAAGAACTGACACCAAGGTTCATCGGGTCGTTGGATGACTCGGTGTCCCTCGCGAAAAGAAGGAGAACGCGCAAACAATATAAGGTGGTTCTATTACTATCTAGATCATTCGGTTTCATTCATTGTCTAGTCGTTAAAAAGGTTAAGATAAATTACGTTTCAAGTAACAGAAGACTTAGGATTAGAATGAAAACGGAGCAAAAACCCTACATTCTAGATTGATGTGGGAAAATAGTTCAAACTAACGTTGAAGTATGCAATAAGTACACCATTATAGGTAAAATATGTTTGAGAAGCTGCGCTAAGGTAGGTATGGTTTTCGTTTCTTTGTGTCATGTGAACAGATCTGGAGATCTTGGAGCGTATTTCGAATCATTAGTAATCCGGTGCTAGACTGCAACTAGTGGCCTAACCATTCGTATTGCAAGTGCTACGATTGAATTCATTCATCTCATCAATTATAATTTTGTGGGAATGATTTAGGGATCGTATAAATGGATTCTAGTCGGTCCGGAACGAGACAGAAAACCGTGTTGCTCGAAAGATTCCAGAAGTAGAACTTGGGCAACGGTTTTTAGCAGTCTAGTGCATGAGAAATCAAATTCTACTGCTTCAAAAATAAATCTCCGTATCATTGTATAGTGATGGAATGATGGCTAATGAGGAAAGCAGACGAGCTGCGCGCGCGCATGGTAATCTCCGTTTCAGTTTTAACCTAGATCTTCCTATTGTTATGGATTATAAATAAAATTGCTCTGCATTACGTGTGATAGTAAAATCGCTGTGTATTGTTGGTTTTAAAAGCAACTTCTAGCCAATTGCAATTTGCAAAAAAGTAAAGGTTTGAATATTTTTCTGTTTAAATAGGTACTAACCATTCAAAGGCGGAGATATGAATAATACTTGTATATAAGATAGGTAGTAGATACTTCAACTGTATTTTTCTTAAATCGCTACCGGAAGCTGTCGTTTCTAAATAGTAATTAAAAGTACCTACATAACGAGATGATGTGTAAAACCCAGTGGTTTAAACCTGTCAACTTAATTGAATATTGCTACTGACTTGTCATACCACTCTCTATAGATAATGAAATAACCACCTACTTATTATATGAAGATTTATAATGTCGCAAAATATAAACCACGCCACACTTGCTCTGTAATTAAATTACAGCAAATTACAATCAAAACAGAGCAAAGATTAGAATCTCCTTTCTCTTTTGCGCCAAAACTGTAATTATAGAGATATACGTTATTAAAGTAGCCCGTGTTTTTTCTCAAAATACTTTGTTATTAGATTACATCGCGATTACAGACAGAACAAAGATAGTTTATGATGTTCCCACTCATGTTCTAAGGTCGTAAAATCATATTGCTCAATATTAGACTGAACGAAGAATATTGTACATAAATCTCATACGTAACCTCAAATAAAATTGTGCCGGGAAAGTAAAATCTTCGACTTTCGTTTTCTATCGATAGATTTGAAGTAAAGTGAAAAGAGCGCGACGAATCATTAGTTTATAATCAAAGTCACGAGATGAATGCAATGTTTCCTCTTTCTGACGGGTCATTGTCAGCCCTTTGTAACTGCCGGGCATAGAACCATCAAAACATCACGGTGAATAGTTGAATAGGAGATAATCAATACGACACGATAGAGGTACTGTAAATGGCAAGATGGCAAGATGGCAAGAAGGCCAACCTCGTCCATAGAGGTCTAATCTTAGTTCAACTGTTCGGCCGCGGTGCGGTGTCAGAACTGGACACACTTTCGTACCTGCTCCAAAATCGTACGATGTCAGTTTCTCACATACATACGTAGGTACTAAGAGAATGGGCAGCGATCTCTGTTAATGCAACATCTTAAACTGCCTGTCTTAATACCTCCCAATCGGGGGAGGCCCATCTCCAGCAGTGGACTGTTGTGTTTGTTGAAGAAGATACGTTATCTATCAAAATGATTGCTTACTTCTCTCAAAAACGGTGAATACCTAAGAAAGATGAGAACAGATTGATAACTGGCTCACTCAGAATAAGTAACTTGTAATAATAGTTCCCAGTATGGATTCATTAAGCTGTATTCACACCGCGTCTTGGTCCGATGCCTCGTTCCGATCATTACCTCCTCTCCCTCCGCCTGCCCTCTAACTTCCCTCATTGGCCCTCAGTGACCCTCATTGCTCTCTTGCCTCAGTTAACTTTACTGTGACCGAGTTGTGACCACTATTACTCAATACTTCATCGTATTACCCTGTGTAATTGGTGGTAGAAATTAATTTGGTTGTGTAATAGAAATCATCCTTTCATACCTTCTTACCATTTAAGCAGTAGTGCGAAATGTCACCTAAACCTAACTTCGAAAATATAATCTTGATGCAAAATGTATTGTGAAGTTGATGCATTGATCTACGTATACCTAGACCCTAAGGGCGCCTAGGAGTCAAAATAATAAGTAGATTCAACTCTCAGATAGACTTTCCTCTTCACACATAAGTAACTACGTAATAAATATTAACAATCTGATTGTCAAACAACGCAGCCTCCACCAATAGCTAATGCATCTTGTCACGTGACTATTGTTAAACATTATGATGTATACGAATATGTATTACAATACACTTTCCCATAGTTATTCATGTGTCAACAGTCTCGCTGCGAGAGGTAGACTTTTCCAGGTTCACTTAGAGGAAAAACGCTCAAATAACTTTGATTCGTTATAGATGATTATTTTGTCTGATTTATTAGTAGGTTACATGGCAAGTATAGCAAATAACCCCATTATAGTGGGAGGGCATGACCAGCAGTGAACTTTTGTAGCTGTTGTAGACAGGTCATATGAGTCCCTAGACTAAAGGAAACCATTTCTAACGAGGCCTATGCTTTTGCACGCACATACCTCGACATAAAATTTCATAGATTTATAATTCGAGATAGTGGAGTATAATCTAGCTGAACCAATTATGATGGCTAGGTAGATTTATTTTTGTTTATCTTAATCAAAATCGCTTTCTTTGTTGCATCTACATATAAACGGGTGGGTCTTCGGAGCTAGCGTTTTGCCTAAGATTAAAATCGTTCTCTACGCATCGCTTTACTTTGTGTCAATCACGATAAATAAAACTTTTTTTAAGGAGAACCGTCTTCAGAGAACGTGTGAAAGTTCGAACCTTAATTTTTTAGTCTGTTAATATGCCTAAAACATTCTCCTAACTCTGAAAAATGCGTACATTATTGTCAGAAATTGGCTATGTTGCTTGCCACATAGTTCTGTAAAGCTGTTTTCCTTTTTTCTTATTGCCATTTAGTATATTTTTTCTTTCCTGATCCGCCAGCGCCAACACCGCACCCACACCATGACTCCTCGCGATGATCATCACTCATCCGCCAACAATGGGTTATGACAGTGCAGTCAGGGAAAGCAAAGCATACAGACCATGCCACGGAAACTTGTACAACTTAGCCTTTATCTAGCTCCTACTACTATATTAGTTTAAAGCTACAGCGAAATAACTCGGTATGCTCCGGATTGTACCTAGTAGATTCAACTCACGCGCACTAATGACAAATTATCGCATATAAATTGTGTCAGGTCGCTAATAGACTTTTTTCCGAGGTAGTTTGCACATGTGGAAGCTACGAATTTAAAACTTAATATCATGCTTTAAAGTTCTATTAACATGCGAGCTCTCTAGCTGATTTATATTGAGAAAAGCCAATATTAACAAACATAATTGTTAATATTGAAACCAACTAAACTTTAACTGGAGAGGAAGAAAACGATCTTAAGAAAGATAATGACACGCACATTTTTCACCCAAATGAAGTAGAAAGATACTATAAGGGTAGTACTTTTAATTAGAATTTAGTAATTTTAATTACATATCATGATTATATAAATCATTAATGAAACTTTTTTCTTTTGTCCGCAGGAGAAGCAACGCCCGCCAATCTACAACCCGGAGGACTACGCGACCTCTCTGAAGAAATGGGGCAAGAAAACGGGCTCCAGCAGCTTGTACGAGCTGGACCCCGGCCAGGACCCCAACAAAGCAAGGACCCTGCCCACGCAGGGCAGCAAGGACTTCAGGTGAGTCTGGTGAAGGAATGGTGGAACCCACAAGGCAGTAGGGACTTTAAGTAATAGTCTCCTGTTCTTCCTCTTCTTCGTGTCAATGGCCGAACTATATCTTTTCCTGCCAGTACTTGTTAAAAACACAAATTACTTATTTATTCATGACAACCGGTGACCATAGAGCTGGTAGCTACTTATCACGGAGAGTTGACTTCACTGTGTGACGCGGTATGCCAGTCAGCATCTTGAGGGCTATGCCATGGTGCGGCATGCTTTTTGAAAATAGAAATACTCGTTTGAATGTGTATTTATTTCTAAGTTGACAGGAATTTAAAAATTTTAGTAATTAGAATTTGCTTGTAGTCGCTTTGGTAGTAATTTCCTTAATGTATGGTATTGTATATTTACAGGAACCCCTGCCTGAACATGGGCGAGGAGATGAGCCTGCGTCAGTTCGGCACGCCGAGCGAGCTGCTCACCAAGCTGCGCGCTGACCTGCGGCTCTCCTTCCCGAGGTATGTTTCACGTCTTTCCTTCCCCTAGGTCCAGTTCCTGATACATCCAGTCCACGCTTCTACAGATCGAACCTTATAACTTCTGGAATCCTAGTAGAAAAGACTCTTGTATTACGCCTTTTACAATCAGGATTTTTTTTCTGCTGCTAATCGCAACAATAGTTTGAACTAGGTAACGCTGTTGACATTTTCAGTGACTGTTATTTATGGGAAATCGGTGCTGAGCTTTTAAAAAAAGCTTTCATTAGCAGCCAACGTCACCTGCCTTGCTAAACGAATGGATCAAAATTATCCCATTTTATTTAGTTACTTTACTCCTGTTGCGCTGTAGTGGAACACCATAGGCTGAAAATTTACAAATGAATAATTAAACAAATGATTAAGTAAACCGACCGTGGTGTAACGGTTAACACATCCCCGGACCCGGCTAGTCAGAAGGTGTGGGTTCGAGTTCCATCGGTGGCGTGAGTTTTTTCCGCTTGTTTCGTTTGTATTAGCTTTCTAACAATCTAACAAAAAGTTAATAAGAATGAATATACTTTGCTCCTTCGGCTCAGGGACCCAAAGCAATCAAAACAGTAAGCCCGAAGTTAGTGTTTGCCTCCGACACCATCTTCAATCCCAAGCATATTTACGCTAGTTTATTGCTATTATATTTGACGCGAAGACATATCCTCTATTTCTTTCGTTGCTAGTTCTGCACCAGTGTTTTACGTCTAGCTTTATAAAAGCAAGTTATAAAATTATCGTAAAAACATATTAGGCAATAAACTTACATATTATTTGGTCGGCTCATGGAGACTTATAAAGGCATTAAAATGAGTCCTATCTAGAACTAATCGGCCTGAGTTTTAGTACCAATTTTTATATCTTAGCTGCATGCAACAAAATGAAGGCTATAAACCGCGATCCAGCTTGTCCAGCTTATATCTTAATTAACTCCTCACAAGTGTACTGTCGGGGGTTTTACCGACAGACAAATTCTACTTTTATAGACTTTTAATGAGTAAATGATGTTGGGTACTCACTTACTGCTAATATGCACTCTTTTTTTTTAACTGCATCTTTATGATCGCAACACTGTAAACTTTTAATGCTACATTAAAATATGATTATGAGTCGATTAGGAGTCGAAGTGGTCGCCATGGCCAAACTCGGTCGGAGAGATCATCATCAAAATATTATACAAATTGCCTACGTCCGACGCATAATGACCTAAATCCTAAAAATGTTCTAAACGCTTAATTAACTAAACGCAGTATGACCTAAACGCATGCGTTATATGAATTTCAAATATTGACGCAGGAGGTAACGGTAAAGAAAACACACGTTGACATTAATCCTCATCCTATCATCCTGCATGCACTAATTTGCATTCAGTAATCAAATTGCCATAACTGCATTATCCCTCCTATATCATCTCCAAGAACGGCACATCTCTTCGCAATTTAATCACTTACTGGAAAGAATCACTTAGCTCTACAAAAGGTGGTAAAAGAGTGTAATGCAGCACGGTGATACAGGGGGCGGGAAATGGGGAGGGGGCCTGAAGGGGGTCTCTAATTACATCTCACTTACCACGTTATGCGCGATGCAGCCAGCCTGCGCAGGAGCGTTTGTCGTGCTGCGCGGTGTGTGCTCTTGAAACTAGCTGGAGCTGAAGAAATATTTGTTAGCGTTGAATTCAGCTGGGATTTTGCTTTAGTAAGAGCATTCATGCGCTGAAAGCGGGTGATAAGCGGGTATCCGACTAAAATAATTTAATTGTTAAGTTTTTAAATTAAAACATATTTAAAACGAGAGCCACAGGTCTGCTATTTTTTTGTCATTGTAACGCCATTGAAACTCAACTGTCATTCAATTGCCATTGTGATTTTCTATACTTCAAACTGTTAGCATACTACGAAACTACCAAAATCATCCGATACAATCGACAACCAACTGAAACGATTTTCATTTAGCAGACTTAAAATACCTACATTTGGTGGAGTGTTTTGACATATCTAGTGGCTGGTTCACAAATGTGAAATGTACCTCATGCATGAGCCCCGTTGTTCTCGTGGCCACACACCAAACGTTTTTGTATTTCAAATTGCAGGACGATTCTCAGTAAGCCAGCGCAATTTGCGAGCGCCATTTTTCTTGATGCGGCCAAATTATAACGTTCATTGCCGCTTGCCGCTCGCCCGTGTGTCTGTTCGCTCATTTCCAGATAATTCCCGGGCTATTTATGATTCTTTCTGCTTATAAAATAACAATAGCAAAATATTCTACAAGTAGATTCTATTTTTGAGACACTATATCTATACAGTAGATGTCTTTGACATAACTGGAGGCATTGACGTAGCAAAACTTTAGCAAAGTGACCAGAATTTAAAAAAAATGTTCTTCATGTTTGATCCAGAACCACAAATTAGATTCAGGTTTAATTCTCTCAATCCCTCTCATGATCGTGCGTGACACAACTTCGACGCCAATTGTACCACAGAGTATTCAAGGAGATTTTTTCTTTCGTTTTCAGTTTTGTGCAAGAGTTTGCATGCGAACCGCTAGATGGCGTGACGCTGCTGCTGGAACTGCTGCGCAACGTGCAGCTCAGCCAATCAGGAGAGGGCTCGCGAGGCCCGCCTGCTGTCCGGAGGAGGCCTCTGCTCGATGAACTGGCCTGCCTGTAAGTAACTGAATATATTTGGAAAATGGGCACGAGTAGAGCCACTTTGGCTCCCCATGGTCACGTCGCTCATGAATGAGTCATCGACTTAGAAGAAGGAGAAATAATAAAGAAGAAAAAGAGTCGATTTATCAATTGGGTTGCTACTCCAGCTGAAGTTTACCTTCTTAGTGCCTAATGACGTCTTTGTCGTAATGAAACAAAAACTCACAACCTTGCTTTGCTTCACTTCTAGGCAGTGCCTCTGGAGCTGCTGCAGCCGTTACCCCGACTGCGTGCGGCGCCTGGTCTCCGGCTCCAACGGCGTCTACACCCTCACCGTGTGCATCATGTCCACCGTCAACAAGTCCAGGGTGCTGGCTCTGCAGGTCAGAATACCTACGTGGATGACTTACTTCTGTCTGACTCAGAGAACTTACAGGCACAAGGGAACGTTATAAATTATAAATACCTACTCTTTTAAAGTAGTTTAATGTGGAGCCATTGAGAAGTGTGGTTCTGGATTTGAAATAGCCCCACCCTGATTCCACCAGTCGATGAAATCGCCTAGTTAAATTGCAATAGCGTTTCCTGTGAATAAAAAACCTTTCATACGCTAGCTCTTAGGTCTTTGTCCAGCAGTGCACTGTTTTGACTGTTGATAATCATCAAAAAGTACTGAAAAGTGACATGGCACCTTTGCGTTAATTTTTAGTTGCTGACGAAGGCGTGCTACCCGCCGGCCAACGGGCATAGCATGGTGTCGGAGGCTCTCTCGACGCTGCGCCTGCGCTATGGCGAACCGGTGCGCTTCAGGTAATTATCCCAACACTAAAAGTCTGTGCGTTTTATCTAGGTAGTTTCTATACTAAACTTACAACAAGATCAAAGAAGAAAAGGTTAGGTTAGGTTAAAAGGTTTAAAATAATAATCCTATCAAAAACACCTGCTAAGTCTACAAGTCTCGCTGCTTTTCCTACACGGAACGAAGTTATGGGATCATTGTGGTATCAAGTAGGCGTGTAAAAAGATTGACCAGGGCAACTTGGCATTGCATTAAAGCATGTGTGCACAATGTATCAGAAGAAAAGCCTTATTCTTGTAAAAAAATGTTTTTCTGATGTCCAAGTTTTATGAAGGTTCATTTCTTTATAGTGTTTCATAATATAAATCGTTATATAAGCAATCTAAGTGATTGACATTTCTTATGTCAGTTCGAATCATCTGTAACTAGCCATCCCAATACTTACTCAGCTTTGCACCTATCTGCTGATCTCACACTTATTCTACATCTTTAACTTCTTCTTGTTATGGACAGCATGTGTGATTGTGTGCAGGTTCCTAGTGGGCATGCTGCAGAGCGGCGGCGGCACGGGCGAGCTGCAGTCGGCGGGGCTGGCCTTCATCAACGCGCTGCTGACGTCCGCGCCCGCGCCGCAGCGCCGCCTCTACCTGCAGGCCGAGCTCGAGCAGGCCGGCTTCGACATCCTCACGCTCAAGAAGGTAACGTGCGAGCATCACCGACCAGAGATGTCATGCGCCCAAGAATGTATTTTCCTCTCTGTGGCTCGCCCTTAACCTACCTGACCTACCTCCATTGTTCCGATACTAGTTTCTTTCACTCTTCAAGTAGTTTCCTAGAAAACATCGGGCAATAAAACTATATCAGTTTACAATAAATCTACAATGCCGTGCTGATGCCGGCTTAGAATAGCATCACCCACATCCTTCCCGTGGGTGTCGTAAGAGGCGACTAAGAGCCATAAGGATATTGGTGTATTACAATTTTTAGGCGACAGGCTGACAACCTGTCACTATAGTGTAGTGATACACATGTTTTCTGGAACTACCTTGGAAAACAATCCTCAAAAATGTCAGACATGGCGATAGCGACCGTATTCTTACGGCCATTAACGCTCTGCCTACCCCGCAAGGCGTGATATATGTATGTATGTATAAATCTATAAGTAATGCTCTTAAATGAAAAATCTACTACATCTACCTAATCTACTAGTAATACTGCCTGCTATGAACGAACCAGTTTCACGAATTACTGGGTGGCTGTTAGGTACCTACGTACAGAAAAAGACAGCGTATCATTTTCAGGGTTTACCTCTAAACTGGCCTTGGAAGTAAAGCAGTTATCAAAGGTCTGCATTGTAATAAAACAAGTACCTAATTATTACCATTTTATTTCCAGATGATTTCAAAGCTGCCTCAGTCGAACGAGCAGGTGATGAGGGAGCTGGAGAACTACGAGAAACAGCTGATCGACATCGACACGCTCAGCGAGAAGGCGCACGAGGCGCAGAAGGAGAAGGATGACCTGCGACACAAGCTCGAGCTCTTGGAGAAGCGGGTCAAGGTAAGCTGGACAATCCACATTCGGCATATCTTACATACATGACGTCCGGTGATGACAAAGAGATGTGTAACAGATAGATGCTACCAACATAAGTTTTTGCGATAGTCCTGCGCCAACGTAAATTTTTTTTAAAACGTCATTGCATCATGGTTGCATCAGACAGACAGACGCATGCCTTAGGGATATGCGCCAAAACTGCACAGCAGCGGATGTCAAGTATAAAAACTGCCTTCTGCATATTTCACTCAGATAGTTTTTATAAATGAGAATATAGAATTTTCCCGTTTCAGATTTTGCAAGAAGAAAAGGGAATCCTGCTGTCTCTAGAGCAATGCCTGAAAGAGAAGTGCTGTGAACTTCAGGAGGAGGTTTCATCTTTGAGATCCGAACACGGAAACTCGAACAGAAAGAAGTCCTTTGGCATGAAGAAAAAAAACTCTGTTCACAAAAATAGAGGTAACTACGAGTATCTTTAGCCTTCCTTAGGTAAAAAACAATCCTACGTATTCACCTGTACCATACACTTACATGCAAATTTTACTTTCCAGATGAATCTTCGCCTCCAGAAGACGAAGGAATAAGTTCCTCCGAACGATCTCTCAGCCCCGAAGGTGACCCCCAGCGAGAATCTATGGTCTACGAAGTCTTCAACGTCAAAAACGAAACATACGATTTGATGAGAAACAAACGCACATACAATAAGAAAATGGAAACCAAACACGATAAGAAATCTTCAGACGAGGAAGACGAAACAACGATAGATGAGGTTATTCAAGAATTGAGAAACATAGTAAATCATGCAGAATCAGAACAGTATGCGAAAGAAAGAGCTTTTGCAGACGACAAGTCATCCCACTGCAATCAAACTTCAGAAATCAACGTTTCTGTTAAAGGGATCGAATGTCACAAGCACAGAGACGCCGATCAGGAGGACTCTATAACCAGCACGCGGCACAGCATCCAGATCACCAGCAGCAATGAATTCCTGGACGAGCATCATGATGAAGACGAAGAATCAGAAATAGTTCCCATCAAAATAAAACCTCATCCTCCAAGGAAAGCTAAAAGTTTGGTCCATCTCTTCGTCCCTCAAGTCGACCAAGGTCTCCTTTATAATAAACCGCCAGATTTGTACGATGACACATTTTATTCAAGTGACGAGGGATCGGACTCATTGTTAAGCGCATCTCGCTGTATAAATGTTGCTAAGAATCCCTCAAATTCAAGCTTTGACTTCAACCAGCGGAGAGCTATGTTCATGGCAGCCGAGAAAGAACGGGAAGAAATGAGGAACAAACGCTCTCGGACACGCTCAAGAGAAGAATGCAGACGAGCGGCCGTCAAGCGCAGCGAGTCCTTCCAGACTTCGGAGAAAGGGTCGCGCCAGAGGGAATACATCGACAGCATGTTCCATACAGACACTTACACTTCGTTAATAGGCTCTACCGGCCCACTGCAGAGATCAAACTCTAAAGGAAGTAAAGTTGACGAAATAGTAAGCTTGATAGAATCTAAAAAGTTGACCAAAAGTTTAGACAGAATCGACGAAGGATTGAACTCTATGGTCGACATAGTAATGCTGAGCGAACCTAAAAAGCCTTCGTGGCCTTACGAGCGGCGTCAGAGGTCCTGCTCGAGAACGAGCAGCGAGGCCGGCAAGGAGACGCCTCTAGTGCCCGTCAGAACCAACTCCAAGATCACCAACTTCAACTCGAGATACGACAGGAGCAGTCCGAAGAGCAAGGACGAGACGCCCAAATCGGAGCAGAAGTTCTACCTGCCGCATCCGAAGCTGAGCACGGGGTCGTTCGAGAACGGGTCGTACAGCAACCCGTCGTTCATCGTGAAGCGCGGGCACAGCAACGCGGGCTTCTACTCGGGCGCGCCGGCGCCGCTGCTGCGCGACGCGCCCGCCAGCATGACCAGCCTCGCGCCCGCGCCCGCCCACGCGCACGCGCACGACCTCAAGCGCGCGCTGTCGCCGCTGTCCGGCGGCTTCGGCGCGCACAAGGTCACCGACATGCCTTCGGGGTTGTATTGATGCGCTATCGGTCGCATGTAATCAATACCAACGACTAATTTGTAAGGATTATCTTGTACCTTTACTTTGACTAGTGCAATATTATCCTCATCGTAAGCTAGATTATTGTCGTCATATTAATTTATAGTTGCTTAGGTTTCGTTAGTGTCTTGGTAATTTTGTTGTTAAGCAAAATTAGCTTAAGATCACAGTGTACTTTTTTTTACCCTTATTAATTTGTTTCAAACTTGTGTCATTTAACAACGTTGTCTATATCTGTCCCTACTGTACATAGTGTTTATCTTTAAGTTAGACTTTTGTTATATTCAATACTATCTCAATAAAACACATTGATTTACAATTGTGTATTACTGTAGTTTCTCAATCAATCATCATCCAGTTATCAATTACGTATGTCACTGACTAATTCTTATGTAATCAGTAAAATAAGTAAGAGGTTCAGAAAATCATCCGGAAGTAGATAACAGACCTACCTATCTATGCTTTGCTATTCATATTATCGTATTAAAGGTTATTTGTTATAGATAATAATATTTTATTAGGATAAAACTGTTTAAACAAGATCACAATCTTTTTTAAACAATTACTTACCAATACAATACCAATTAAATTTACTTAAGTACTTCGAGTGTCATTCCATTTGTAAAAAAAATACATAAAGGATATCTAGATAGAAACAGGCACCAAATCAAGCACTAAATCTATAAAAATAAATAAACCACTAATGAGTAGGAAATATGTACAGGTTCTTAGCTTAAAAATCGGTATCGCTGTCACCAGCGGTCATCTAAGTAAGTACAGGATTCAATTCAAAGCATTTTCTTCATGTTCAGTATGAGCTGATCGTAGAGCTCGTCCTTGACGGTGTTGCCCCAGATGAAGTCGTAGTGGTTGAACTCTGGCCGCTGCATCTGCACCAGCTGCAAAACATTGCCAAGCCGCGCGCCCAGCAGAGCCAAGTCACGGTGGTTCACTTCCACGTCCGCCAGACCGTAGTACAGGAATGTAGGGGCTACTACTTGCGACACCTGGGGAACAAGCGAAGAGATAAAATAACCAGAACACTGCTTGTATACTCTTGAAATGGAAAGGTTGTTTTGAGGACCGGTTCGCAGCCGAGCAATTCCTAGAATTGGAAGGAAAGGACATGAACATTATCAGCTAGACAAACTGGCATTGAATACCAGCCCGAAATGCACAATTGTAGTGGGTGGATGCGGGCGTACCTGGTACTCGGGCGGAGTGATGCGTCCGTAGAGGAGCAGGTTCTGCGCGGCGTTGTGGTGGAAGCGCGCGAACACGCCGCGCCGGATCACCTGCCCGTAGTGCGCGACCTGCCGGATGGACGCTCCCGCCGGCGCGTGCGACACGAACAGCGGGATCAGAGACTGAAACATAAATATATATTTGGCAAACATCTTTTACATACATACATAAATCACGCCTATATTCCTTGCTGGGTAGGCAGAGCATTAACGGCCGTAAGAATACGGTCGCTATCGCCACGTCTGACATTTTAGAGGATTGTTTTCCAAGGTTGTTTCAGAAAACATGTGTGTCACTATAGTGACAGGTTGTCAGCCAATTGTAATACACATACTCTCGAGTCCCTTAGTCGCCTCTTACGTCACCCGCAGGAAGGATGTGGGGTGATGCTATTCTAAGCCGGCATCACACGGCATCATCTTTTAAGTACCACGTTTTCCACCTAAACTGGTTATTTATATAAAAATTTTAGAACAAGACGTCTTTGAGTTCAATGAAAGTTTTGTTATATCACATGACGTTTGATAACACAATCTGCTCACCTCATTTTTGTTGGCGACAGAAGCACTGCCTGACTGTATGGACTGCACGCAGACAGGGTCGAAGAGATCTGCTCCGTCGCACAAACGGGACCCAATCAGAGACGCCGACTGCTCCTTGCTCAGGATCTCACCGATACCTAAGGTCAATGCGACCGTCTAGACAAACAACAAACATTAAATAGATAATAGATATGTATCAGCCTCATACATTGGACTTTCTACGTCGAAGAATATGAAATTGCCATGTTAGATGACTGGTTTAGATATGATAATGAATGCAGATTGAGTTTGATAAGGACGGTATTGTGTGATTATTTAGTAAGTGCAATAATATTTACAAACAAAATAACGATAGAAATCTACTAAACTAATAATCTGGATTACAAGGTGATTAACCAAGGATTAACGAATACAATCAATCCTTATCAGTTAAACCGGATGCCTGTGAATACACGTGTCAAAAAATCTGTATTGAGCTTAGGCTTTGAGTCTTCACCTCAATAATCTTCTCATATGTGGCGAGTCTGTTGTAGAGCTCATGTTCGTTGTTCTCGAAGTAGACAGCAGGAGCGAGGCCCTGGAACGAGCGGAACTTCGCGTTGTACTCGGGCTTCAACGAGTTGAGCACGACAAAGCTGGTGCCGCCCTGCGAGTGCCCAATGTAGTCCACTTGCGTCTCCCCAGTGGTGGCCAGGATGTGGTCGACGAAAGCCGCCACGTCGTACAAGCCGATCTCCTCCCAGGAGAAGCGCCAGTAGCTGGTGCTGCGGTCAGGGTTCATGCTGCGTCGCTGGTGCTCGCGCGAGTAGTAGTTGCCGCGCGCATTGCCCATCCACACGTCATAGCCTTCTTCGGCCAAGAGGTAGGCTGTGAAAGAAATAAGAAATACGTGCCAGTCAGCCTTATGATAAACCGTCTATGAAATGACTTAGAAATCGTATGCTACATCCCTTGAGCGTGTAACTCACCGAGGGCGCGGCCCGGGCCCAGCACGAGCCAATCAGCAGAGGAGGACAGCAGGCCGTGCATGAGCAGCGCCGCGGGTCTCTTCCCCGGCTGACTGTGGCGGTCGCGGCCGTGAGGAATGCGGTGCAAGGTCAGCACGTAGCCATCTGACGTCGTCACCCTGTGGCTCTCCACGGGGTAGCCATACTTGGTGATCAGTCCAGGCTACGAACGATTATTAACATTATTGCTCTACTATTTTATTGACACAAGTAGATACGCCTACACAAAAAATTTAGGAGATATATAGAAATTGGTCTAAAGATTGGTCTCGCTAGCAAACTCTGTTTTAAGTATCTCTTTTCACTATTTTTAAGAACAATCCTTTTTTTAAGATAAATAGTCGTCTAAGTAAGTAAGTATACAATAACAAAACTACTGAAATACCTAGTGCAATCCATCTCACCTTGTTTGGGAAATGTTGAATAGGTTACTTCTATTTTACTTGCCTATGCATCTACCTACTAGTACTTGCTTTGCTAGTTGTGCAAGACAAGACGCAGGAAAAAAAAGACGTAGGACAGATTGATACGCCGAGAATTGATGTTGAGAGTTTTTGACATACCCAGACCAACAAGTGGTGATGTAGGCACAGAATAAATAATAGTACGTAGTGTCGGGCAGTAAATAGAGCTCGTTTTCCGATTTATTAGTTCTTGATCTCTTGAGTTAGCCCAGCTAGGTCATCGAAATGGAACAATGAGTATGTTAGTAAGCTCACCACATCCAACATGGCGTCTTCAAAGACATGTTCCGGGATCCGGGAGCCCAAAGACTTCCGCAGTTCCAGTACATCATCAGCGTGCGGCGCGCGGCCGCCGGCAGAGGCCGCCACCAGCGCGGACAACAGCAATACGCGACACAACATCACGCACCACTCTCGCTACTTGTTTAGTGTATTGGCAGGGTGCTATTGCGACGAGACTGCTCTCCGGCGTCCAGTCTGGAAGGCACTGCGACTATGTAGCGTCACTCGCCTTTATGTACAAAGTCTGTTTATCAGTAAGTAGCGTCATGTCATGACTTGATTTGTAGGTAGTGATTCCCTGTCGATAACGAATAGGATTGTGGTTTCATTAATCTTTACTATACGTGCGAAGTCGGCTTAGAACAGCATCATCCCTATTTCTTTCCTGCGGCTGTCATAAGTGGTGATTAAAGGGCTCGAGGGTTTCGGTTTATGTATTAGGTACATTTTTATTTCAAAAGACTGATAATTTATCCCTACTCGAATACTACGACTGCAACGAGCATCAGACGTAATGACACCATTAGCGCTCTATTCTGCCTACCTCGCAAGTGTGTCATTATATGTGTAGTATTTTAGTAGTATGTACAAAAAAAATACAAATATTTGTTTTATTGGAAAATGAAACCTAGCTCTAGATCGATTTATCGCCGACAAAACCCCCTACAGGCACATGTACAATCATTAAAAAACGCAGACCCGACTGGAGTAATTTAAGGATAGCCAGCGTTAATGCGCTTATTCTAACACACACACACACACACACAAATCACGCCTTTATCCCTTGCGGCGTAGGCAGCGCGTTAACGATCGTAAATTCACGTCTGACAAATATTGAGGGCCCCTGCAGATGATTCGTATATTACTGTATTGACAGGTTGTCAGCCTGTCGCCTAAAGTGGTAATACACAAGAAACCCTCGAGTCCATGGGGGTGATGCTATTCTATGCCGGCATCACACGGTATGTATTTGTCCACATACATCCTTCTCTCAAAAAAATATAACCCTCCTCCTGGCAGTCGGGTAGAACACTGAAGCTAATCCAAGTCATAAATATGTAAAAAATTATAACAAGAAATGTTTAGTTATGGCATAAATAATAAGTCGGATTATTACAGTTTATCATTGGGTTGTAAATTTTCAGTTATTTGCAGCAATTTTGAGGAAACTACTAGAATTTCTGTTTGTTGTGAACAGGTGTGCAATCGGTTATGTAGCCATAAACATAGGTAGGTTATAAAAAAATTACCACGGATTTTTATTATTTTACGACTAATTGTTTTTATGTCTTATGTTTACCTTAAATTTATAAACAATACGGTTGTGTAGCGCATTTTTGTATGAAGATATCTATCGACAACGAGCTTAAATGTTTTATGGTAGGTAGTACTAGTACTAGTAGGTTTTTGATTTGTGTAGCGCAGCACTACTCTACTGCTACGTGTTTGCTACGGAAGTGCTACGCCGTGGTAACATAGTAACAACTCGCCTTTATGTACAAAGTCTGTTTATCAGTAAGTAGCGTCATGTCATGACTTGATTTGTAGGTAGTGATTCCCTGTCGATAACGAATAGGATTGTGGTTTCATTAATCTTTACTATACGTGCGAAGTCGGCTTAGAACAGCATCATCCCTATTTCTTTCCTGCGGCTGTCATAAGTGGTGATTAAAGGGCTCGAGGGTTTCGGTTTATGTATTAGGTACATTTTTATTTCAAAAGACTGATAATTTATCCCTACTCGAATACTACGACTGCAACGAGCATCAGACGTAATGACACCATTAGCGCTCTATTCTGCCTACCTCGCAAGTGTGTCATTATATGTGTAGTATTTTAGTAGTATGTACAAAAAAAATACAAATATTTGTTTTATTGGAAAATGAAACCTAGCTCTAGATCGATTTATCGCCGACAAAACCCCCTACAGGCACATGTACAATCATTAAAAAACGCAGACCCGACTGGAGTAATTTAAGGATAGCCAGCGTTAATGCGCTTATTCTAACACACACACACACACACACAAATCACGCCTTTATCCCTTGCGGCGTAGGCAGCGCGTTAACGATCGTAAATTCACGTCTGACAAATATTGAGGGCCCCTGCAGATGATTCGTATATTACTGTATTGACAGGTTGTCAGCCTGTCGCCTAAAGTGGTAATACACAAGAAACCCTCGAGTCCATGGGGGTGATGCTATTCTATGCCGGCATCACACGGTATGTATTTGTCCACATACATCCTTCTCTCAAAAAAATATAACCCTCCTCCTGGCAGTCGGGTAGAACACTGAAGCTAATCCAAGTCATAAATATGTAAAAAATTATAACAAGAAATGTTTAGTTATGGCATAAATAATAAGTCGGATTATTACAGTTTATCATTGGGTTGTAAATTTTCAGTTATTTGCAGCAATTTTGAGGAAACTACTAGAATTTCTGTTTGTTGTGAACAGGTGTGCAATCGGTTATGTAGCCATAAACATAGGTAGGTTATAAAAAAATTACCACGGATTTTTATTATTTTACGACTAATTGTTTTTATGTCTTATGTTTACCTTAAATTTATAAACAATACGGTTGTGTAGCGCATTTTTGTATGAAGATATCTATCGACAACGAGCTTAAATGTTTTATGGTAGGTAGTACTAGTACTAGTAGGTTTTTGATTTGTGTAGCGCAGCACTACTCTACTGCTACGTGTTTGCTACGGAAGTGCTACGCCGTGGTAACATAGTAACAAACAATCATACCTAAGGTCCTTTTTCATCGGAATGAATGCGCTACATACAGGCGCTACAAATAATTTTCGTCTCGTGTCATTTATTTACATAAAAAATATTAAGTACACTAACCAGTCCCTCTTGAAGGTATTTTCGATTGTGGAAGTAGGTACAGGTAAATCTAGGGTTGGGAATTCAACCTCCAGCCGTGTTTCTAATGGAAACATAAAATCGTTAAAAGAAAGAGAAAATTGCGTCCGACAATTCTTTCTATTGTAAGATGATTTATTTAGTCAATTTGAAAATTCGATATCTCGAAATCTTGGCCCTTTTTAGCGAGATTGATCTCGGCTGAACATGAACGAGATGTCACGAGAATAACAACATTAGTACTCATAGGCTCATTGTACAAAAGCGTCGAAAAAGGCTTTTTTGATACGTACCTACAAAACACTTTAGTGACAAGAAGACAGATCAGTGCTTCGAACTAAACGGTAACGCCCCGGGTTTTGCGGCGAAGGCGAGCGCGCCGCTGTCCGCAAAACCCGGATCCGAGGCCTAAGCATCGCACGTGCACGCAGGATTTAGGGATTTGTGGATTTGCTCGTAAAAAGATAACTTGAAAAGCAATATCTTACTTACCTACGAGTATAAGATTTTGCATAGCAAACATTAATCATTACATAATAATACTTAATAAAAATCAATTTACATAATATTGTTTGTGTATTGCGCAAACACAAAAATAGTAGGTAAATGATATTCGAGTAACGTCATGAATTTAGTATCAAGCTGAGACTTTTATAACAAAAAAATAATGAATGAATGAATAAAGAAAAATATCGACCAAGTGCGAGTTGAACTCACGTACTAAGAAGGGTTTTGTACCATTATGTATAGAATGTCACAAAAACACGTTACATTCAGAAGCTTGGCTCTACTGAGATCTGACATAGTTTCACAAAGTACCGTCATCTGGGTGTCATGATGCCATTCTATTTTGGTGGGATACCTATCTAAAAATATACAAATGAAAATACGCAATAGGAAAGACAGTAAGTGTACTAGGTATTGTTATCTAGATAAATAAGGAGGATCTTATCGTGCTAGATAGAATATCCAGGAGGCTTATCTATCCATGCTACATTCGCAAATATCTTTTTATGCTTGGCGCTCCCAGCATTCCACTCACTCCCCGAAACCAAATAACAGGTAAGTAGTCAGAGTCAGTCAGTGATACTGATTATTATCAGCTCGGCATTATCACTGTTATGCTCATTCAAAATTTGTGGAGTCTTCGATATCTACTGCCGAGCTAATGGCATTTCAGGGCTATCCATGTGCATTACTAACTTCGTACAAGTAACTATCTTACTTAATTCTTTGGGACCACAGAAACTGCAAAGATGAGATAAGAAAATGCAATAGAGCCATGTTGTCATTTTTAGAAATTAAATTAATAAAAAATAAATTTGGAAAGTTTAAAAAATCTGCCAATATATCGGTTGACTAGAAGTTTAGCAAAGATTTCCCTGACCTCTCGTGTAGGTAAATAGTGAAGCTATTAAATCTGTACATCCTCCGTAACTGCTGACTGTAACAATGTCTTTTTCGTAATGTTATTATAATTCGTAATTTAATTCAAAATGTTATAATAATAGTACGACTTAAATACAATAAGAAAGTTGTTACTTAAATTTAACGTTTACAAAACCGTCAGTCGCTTTCCTTCCATATTGCAACAAACGCCATTGTAAATAATGTAATTTGTGGCGTCTTCCTCTGTTCATCTCAGTCATTGTTACACCTTCAGACAGCAGACAGATAAACTTAAAGAGTTGATCAGGTCGAAAATATCCGTGGAATTATCCAAGGGCTATAAATGAATAGCTATATGCGGGAGGTAAAAGTGTTTTCCGAGATGTGGTGGTGCGTGGGATGGTTTCTGCTGGTGGTGAGAGTGGGGGTCGTGGAAGGGGGGGTGGCTGGTGCGATGGAGGAGCTCATCGACGTGGTGGACCTCTCGCACCCCGCCACGGTGCACGCCATCGCCAACTTCTACTCCGCTGTCGACAGAAGGCTGTAAGTGTGTTGAATTGTTCGTCGTTGTCGGCCAAGTTCTGTCAAAGTTTGCAGAGGTGTCTCTCTTTGCAAATGGTGTCAATCACATAAATGAAACTATGAACGGCGTTCGGCTGACTTCAGTGGAATTTCTTCTTTCGACCAAATCGGAAAGAGCGGTTCCCTCATTCCCTCAGATACTACATGCTTTCACTGCGCTTGCCAGCCGCTCTAGCGCAACAGTAGACAAACCCCCAATAAGGGAAGGCGTGTGTTTAGTAGTCAGCTGTTAAGGCTGCTGACAATGACCAAGAGACATGTGCTACTTGTCGTAGTTAATCAGTCCCTTGTCCGTCCCTTCAGGAAGATCTGCATCAACTGCGGCGTCCCCGGGATGGGCACCACCATGCTCCTGGAGCAGGCCACCTCCTCTAGCCAGAGCCAAGCCGTCTCCCCCGCACTCATCCCCACAGAGTACTTGCTCACCAAATGTATGTAAAATACTCGCTAAGTAACTATCTATTTATTTTTTACTTCAGCTCCGATAACCAAGTAGGTAATCGGCCAAAAGCCAGCTTACTATTTAGGTATATCAGTCAATCAAACTCGTGAAACTCACGTTAATCGTAGGTACCTAAGTATCATCATCATCATCATCATCATCATATCAGCCCATATCTACCCACTGCTGAGTATAGGCCTCTTCTTTTTCTCACTATCTGCGCCGGTCCAGTGCCTCCCGCATCCACTGTCTAAGTCTAACGGTGGCTAAGTCGTCCGTCCTAAGTAAAAATAACGGGTCGTTATACATCTGAAGGTCTAATTTCATATTTTCCGGTGCAGTGGTGATAGTGGACGTGAGTGGTCTGGTGCGGATGGAGCCGGCGCTGGTGCTCTCGCTGGGCATGGCGCTGCAGTGGCCGGCGTTGCGCCGCGACCCCCTCGCGCCCACGCTGCTTTTATTCCACTTCGGCTGGAGCGCCGAACCCGGCCCCCCGCCGCGCTCCTGCGTCTGCAAGATACCTGGTGAGATGAGCCGATATAACACCCTGTTGTAGAGACGTCACGCTAGGATCATCATACTTAGAGAGTGGCTCTGTGGAGAGTGACGCTCGATGGACTCCATCAACTGGGCCTTCGACGGAGCGAGACAATTACCTAAGACTGATGATCAGTTATCACATGATCAGATGTCTGTTTAGGTTGGGTGTACCGCGTAGTCTAATTTTACCCACTAGTAATTTAACATTTTTCATGCGTATTACAATTTTAACGATAGTACGAATTATCGGAAACGGCTCTGCTTAATCTGGATAAATGTTGTTTAACTTCAGGCATAAGCTTCGAACTGGCGGAATGGATCACGGCGAACCTGACGCGCGTGGTGGGAGTAGCAACCGACGCGCCCACGCTCGAGTCCGAGCAGACGCGGGAGTTTAACACCAGGAGCGTGGCCAGCATCCTGGGCAAGAGCAGCGTCTACATGATCGAGAACGTCCACATACGGAAACAACTGCCCGGTGAGTACTCGTACCAACATATTGTGTTGAGCGGCACCTACATAATGTCTTCTTACGCAAGCGGCTACCTGTACCTGGTAAGAGCCTTACTGTCTCGACCCACTAGAAAGAAAAACAAGCTCACTCATGACTCCATGATTGTGTCCAGCTGTTCCCGAGAACTATAATTTGTTTTCGTCCGTAGAGCGCGGCTGCATGGCGGTGGCGATGCCGCTAAAGCTGCAGCTGTCGCACTACGTGCCGTCGCGGCTCACGGCGTTCTGCCCGCGCGAGCGCCGCGCCGAGGGCAAGGGCGCGCTCCACAAGCAGGTGGTGGTGTCGGTGCGGGACGAGGACGCGGCGCTGGCCGACGCCGGCGTGGTGCCCGCGCCCGCGCCCGCGCCCGCCGACTCCGTCGACATGCAGGACATCATCAGCTGATAGCAGGGTTGGGCTACACTACAGCCACTACAGTGTATCGAGTGTCGGAAAATTGGGCATTTTCTAAATTAATGATGTCGCAAAGATAGAAAATATTTGTTTCAAATGTAAAAATAATTTTGTATGGGAGAACCAAAAATTTTTTTTTATTTTTCGATCTATGTTCCTTTGGAAAAGTTGTTATCATTAATCTGGGCGGTGCGAATAGTTTTAATTTTACTAGTCATAATATTTATAGCGGAGGTAGGTAAGTTAGCAAGTTTGCCGTGTGATGCCGGCTTCGAATAACATCACCCCATTTCCTTCCCATGGATATCGTAGAAGCCGACTAAAGGTCTCGAGGGTTTCATGTGAATTGCAATTTTAGGCGACAGGCTGACAGCATGTCACTATAGTGATACACGGCTTATCTGAAACAACCCTTTATCATCCTCAACCATTTGTCAGACGACGTGGCGATAACTACCCTAATTTTACGGTCATTACGCACTGCCTACCCGGCCAGGTATATAGGCGTGATTTTTGTATGTATATGTATGTAAATTTGGAACAAATAAATGTACTGATTCAACTTTAATGAACGGATTTCATTCTGTGTACATAATAATGTGATGTGTGTGCAAAATAGTAATAGTAGAAAATAAAGTACCTAACAAGAAACAATATTAACTGCGTTTTAATGTAGGAAATTAATAGTACGAACCTCTCGGATATATTAGTATGAGGCGATTCGGGTAATTTGATACAATCAAACACTGGAATTGAATAAATAAGCTTTATTTTTGGCCAAACTATTACATTGAGTTAAAAGAAATTTACATTCTTGGAATAGAATCATAATTAATGAAATTCATAAATATTATAAAGAATTCATATTAAACAATAATTATTTTGTACAAAAGTGATCCAATGGTTTACTCTACCGTGAACAAGGACCATTCTAAAACCTAAGTTATACCAAAAGTCAAAATCAAGTACAACTTACAACACAATTTTTAAATTCAAACAGAAACCAAGCAAGCTGAACATTAATTAAGTATTTAGGACAAAACTGTAAGCGCAAGTGATTTTCTAAAGTATGTATGCAAATGACAGACAAACGACGTTCTTTAATAATTCCTTATAATCTACTATTTGAATATAGTTACAAAACTTTGACAATACAGTATAACTAGGGGCATAATCTCTGATACTGACCAATAGGTATTCTAATTTATAAAAAGGGATTTATTCTAATAAATGTTATAAAAGGGAAGCCTTACGTTACATACACTGTGGAGAGCACCTCCGGCGCAGTACAGAGTACAGAGCGTCGCGAACGCACCGAGCCCACGTGTCACCAGCCGCACTGCCACGCACTACCCACACGTATACCCCCTCGGGGAGATCAGGGTAAGTTGGACAACCAACGCTAGTATACTGATGGTGTTGTGTGTTTATCTGGCTAGTTGTTGACTTACTCTGCTCTTAACCGTCAGTTTCTCATCTAAACCTAACACGTGTAAGCTCCAAGCGAAGCGAAGCTACTCATCTGTTTTATAAATGCCACCGTTATCCTGAGTGTTTCATGCCGGTACAAATAATGTACTTTATTGCAAACGTCTTAAATTCTAGTTTAACCCTACTTGAGGAGGTTACAAATATTATTGCCTTGTTTGCGATCTGGCACTGTTTTGAAGCTAGTACAATATGAAAAATAGATTATCTTTTTTGATGCACATTCAATTTTATACTAAGATTTGGTATTACAACATTGATTTTTTAGAAGACACCGTACATAAGTTGCCTCGATGTACGATTGTACTCATCAGGCATTAATTCTTTACCATTTGAAACAAATCTTATGATAGGTACGTATTTTATAAGGTCCCTTAGTATTACCAAAACGATATTTTTTATCACAAAGGAAGGGCGCTTCAAGAATATGAAATCAATGTGCATACACAAGTCATACGGATTTGTTCAGCTTTTTGCTAAAAATGCTTTTTACAGGAATGCTGGTCAAGCTGGGTAATCAATAAACAGTGAATTTGGGTAAATTCTTACATAACGTATTTAAGAAGTTGTTTGTATTAAATAAAAACGTTTGACACATATAAATTTTGCCCCGACTTCCCCACCAAAATTTATTTCTACAAGCTAAACATCTAATAGTGAAAAAGAATACTTAAAAGAACCTTAATTCTTGTAATATAAATGTATTTAAAATACGCATATTGATTTAAACTACTTTGTTATATTTTGAGGCTAGTCTCTAAGCGGTATACATATAAAAATAGGTCTACTATTGGATCTTCATACAAATCTACAATTTTGATACTATGATCTTCATAAGATAATTGGTAACGGACATTGATTTCAACAATATGAGGGCTCTGCGAACATTTGAGTGTTTTTTTTTTTCAGTAAAAAAGTTAAGATTCGCTAATGAGAGCATAACATAGTAAAGTCAAGATAGAAAGGTAAGGTAAGGATATATTTTACTGCAGAAAGAGAAGACGGTGGAAGGAGGAAGTACGCCTCACTAGCAAAGCCGACATCATGGTCGCAATCAACGTCCTGGTAAAGGGATCAAAATGTATATGTTTGTATCGAAATGTGTCACAATATTAACTAATGACTCTTACGCGCTAGTTTCGTCGATATTTTACCATTTAGACATTAATATCATCGAGTAACGAGGGCTACTACACACTGAAAGGCCACGGTTCAGGCAATGTTACGGGTAATACTGACAATATTATATATTTTTAGATTTTAAATGCTAGCTTTCGCTGATAATTATTAGATACATAAAAAACAGGAATTGAACATTAGGAAATTAAGATACAATTCGTAAAATATTTTATATACATTTAAGGTATCACTTAGGTAGATAATAATTTTGAACAAGCCAATTCTTTGACTTTATATTTATTATAATTATAATCTACTCGCAAATGGTTGCGGAAAGCTTAATGGATAAGTGCACCGAGCTCAAACAAAACAAGACTTCCTAAATCATCCTAAAACTTAAGGTTTCAGGGTGATGTAGGAAGTTTTGTATCTGTTACAAAAACTATATGGTTTGATAATCTGTCTGGTTGAAACAAACTTAATGCTTACTAGAAGGGTTCTCACATTAGAGTTGTCCCGCGCCGGCTCCAGCACCATCGCGCCATGAGAACCTGTGACCAAATAAACAAAATGTTTATGAGTATAATATACATGATAGATTGCATGCAGACAATGAAACTGAACAACTTTCCCCCTAGAAACATATGTCAGGAAACACCAAAAATGTTTTGGTTCCCCATAGTAAATGCAGTCAGCTGGTCGCGATTTTGTATGGGAGGTCGTATTTTTTTTGTCGGTTTCTGACATAGTTCCTAGAGGAAAATTGTTCATAAAAAAGTTTATTTCCGAAATTCCACATAGCAGTTTTACGATATGTCGGATTAAATATCGAGTGTAGTTTGCAACTCACGTGTGTATGGAGTATGGGGTATGGCAGTGGCGTCTAATCCTTCCAGTCCTTCTTGATGTCGAAGGCCCAGTCCCACTGCAGGTGCACGTTCCTGTCGTCGTCCGTGAACAGCGAGCTGACGGAGTAGGAGCCGCGCGCCACCAGCCCGGACGGCGCGTCCTCCAGCGGCGTCGTGTACGACTGCAGCTCCGCCTTCGGGGGGTACGACCCCACCATGTGCGTCATCTTGTCCACTGTCAACACACACTCAGAGTTAGGAACAGGGAGTTGCGCACTACTCCCGACGAAGCGTTTTCTAAGGGAGTGGCATACAATTTAGTGGGGTAGGACCCTAGCACAGCACAGCAAAACATAATAGGCACAAATACTTCCACTTTTTATAAATGTAGCCTGTGTAATGTCCCTTCCACTTGTATCATACTTTTTTCGCTTACTCTTTTTTATTAGGTATTTATTTTGTAGTAGCTAATAGCCTTTGCCCAGCAGTGGGACACTGTAGGCTAATATAATTATAATAATTTATTTTGACTCATCATTCATTTCATTCATGTTTGTCGACTTATTTTAAAGTGCTCTTGATATGTCTAAAACAATACAGGAGTGAGTGCAAAAATGAATTGAATGGATTCATGCAGACTACTTTTAAAATCTACATCACATTATTTTTTTACCAACTATACTGTATTGATTGGTGTTCTGCGTAAATTAATAATTTACAAACATATTGCTATACAGTGCTAAACAATGACCAAGCACTTCCCCAAAGAGGGAGCTATTGACACAACGTCAATCCTGTATCGCGCCGCTCGATCGATATGCATACAATCGATAACACGTCACATTCCATGTACCTACATATGGTGGTGCATCTAGAATCTAGCTAGACTATATCAGGGTATTTGGAAAGCGTTTGTCAGGACGTGAACTTGTAAGTACATGACCACTTTCGAAATACATAGATGAAATGTGGAAAAAGTTGAACCACTCAGGCAGTTTTACGGTTAGTTCAAACACTTTTTTCATAATAATACAATCTATGTTCTTATTTGTTGACTGGTTTGCATACAAAACGGTGGGCGATGTCATACTACGAGTACATACCGGGCACTGCCAATGCCATGACGCGTGAAACAAATTAATACATTATATTAATAAATTACCCAGAAACAAACATTTCAATATTTACTTGGAGCCAAAATAATTAAGGTCTGGCCCCAGAGTCATAAATTGCGTCATAATCTGCAAACTAACACCTGACTATTTGTTGGGAGCCAGACTAGGTTTCACCGGAACAAGAACAAGGTTTAGATTGTCTCGTCCTTCACTGGAAATAGGCTAGTGAGCTAGAGCTCATTCTAAAATCAGTTTTTTAAACGCCACATGTTGTTTTGGTGAATACATGAAGCTGGTAGTCTCACCGGGCACTCCGAGGCGGTAGGTCTTCTGCACGTACTTGAGGCCGTGCACGATGTCGCGCTGCACGATGAAGTCTATCCGGATGCGGTACTGCACGCCCTCCTTTATCGTAAACACCTGCAACGCGACAACCAATAACGCGTCAACATTTGTTATACCAAACCCTCTTAGCCCTCAAAGCCAAATAAACGCACACACTTCAGTGTATCGCTAGTTTGATATTGACATGCTATAAATAGAGGGCCCAATCGGCCGCGGGGCCCAGGACATGTAACCATCGTGCCCAGTGCCCAGTGGATAAGATGGGCCGGATCCTCAACAACTGAGCGTCCACTGAAGGCATCTCCCAAGTACCTTCCAGACATTGATGTTGTGCCGAAAGCATCCAATGATTGACCGCAACTTTTTCAAGGTTATTCGTCCAACATGCAAAAGATTGTGACAGTATTACAATAGCATAATACGTTCATAACATGGCTAAAGTAACACAGATCAATTTTAGAAACTAATAATAATTCAAATGTATCCTTCCTGTTAAGTTGGAACTTCTGTCTAGCAATAAAAGTAATTCTTTCAGTGTTATCCTTATTTAAAAGTATGAACGTTTTTCTTTCGTAGAGTATGATGCAGGTATCAGTTTTCAGTCGCGGTGTTGGCAACCGCTGTCGGCGCTGCGGTATTCAGTGCATATGAAACCGTCCCACGTGTTATGGGTATGTGGTTAATAGTGGTTATGGTTGTTATGTGGTTACGTTGGGAATGCGACATCGCTACTGGTATTCACTCGACACGGGGACATGTTTGCGGTGTCATAATTAGACCTCAACGTGTCCTTCGTCGACGATATCGTCACGACACATACTTAATTCTCGTATATTTACCTAATTATTTTTATATCATGCGAATTTGCAATCTTTATTATTTCCGAATGCTTTAGGTTTTATTCTTCTCTTCTAGGTTTAGGTTAGGTTTTATTAATTCTGAGGTGACAATAAATCAGTTTAACTTTATTATAAACCAAAATAGCATCTTTACAAACATCTACCTAGATACTATACCATAAGGTCTCTGACACTGGGAAAATCGTAAATTAATGCACGGGCGAAATTAGGGCGAGTAATCGATCTTTAGCGCTTGAAGAAAGATCTTTACGATGTCAATATTGTACTTCCTGCGTGGAGCTGGCAACCTGCCACTGATTGTAGCAGTCGTGGCAAACGATGATAATCAAAGATATGCCACCGAAAAGTCATCAAGTGCAAGTCGAGTCAGGGGCTGTCTTACTCCCGAGGAAATCTTACATAGTAGTGCTTGATAATGATGACCACAAAAGCAGATATCTCCGTTTTATAAAAGCAATACATTATGCATAATAGCGCATGAACGGAAACCGTTTGCTTTGCGGAAGAAAGAATAATGGAATCGTGACGACCTATTTTCTAGAAAGGAAGTCTCCTGAAGCGTATAGCACACTAGTCGATAGATAGTGTGGCTCATCTCAAGTGGCAGTATGATCGAATAACACGAGCAAACGCGGAATCCAGCGCGCAGTACGCACCTGTCCGCAGCCGTGTTTATGTTAGCGGGGAGCGAGTGACGAACACAGACGAGCCCGCTCGCTGCTGGGGAGGAGTGATGATTGATCTATGTCACTTCTCTCGTCAGGCGTAGAGAAGTCGTAAGTCGAATCTGCTCGACACTTTCAGGATACACTTGATATGTAGAAGAGATCTCTTTACAATAAAGAGATTCGATCTTTGCACTATAGAACCCATTTTAATAGGGCGGTATTTTACCACGGGAACCTCAGAACGGGACTTTCAGATGTAAGTGCCAAAAAGTTAAAAATAAAAAGAACTTAATCTATTTATAGAACACATTAAGAAATTGGTTCACGATAATTCAAAAACATGTTTGCAGCTACCTAATCTGTCTTGACTTGACTGTAAAAACTGATTTCAAAATAGAACTAAATGTAGTTCGCTTCCATCATACAATGCAGCTATCTGGGCGTTTCCACGGCAAGCGACAGCAAAGCCAAAGCAAGACAAAATACAACTGGGTCACACTTGCCGGCTGCCGGCGGTCTAAGGTTCACACGCGACTTAGGCCGGTTATAGCCTAATCGAGATCAATCCACATCTGCTGCCGAGATTCGTCGTAAATTTGACCTCCTGTGTGAAACAGCACGATAGCAGAAGTACAATTTCAAGGGAAAGTTGTTCAGGTTCTCGTGAACAATGAGTAACATGATGAACTTTAGGGTTTCACCATTCTTGACATTTGGTATATTTAGGTTTTAGGACGATCGTGGAGAAAAATTCAAATCAGAACTCACTTAGAAAAATAGTGAAAAACAAACACAAATTGCAGGCGGCCGCCCTTTCCAACCGCTAATAAAAAGGGGTGCGCACCAAGTCAAGTATAAACGAATGAATAAGCTGCGATGCTATGTGTCGGTGAGTCATCAGTAATGCGCGGCTCCAAGGTTTTACGTGACAACGGTACTAATTACCGACACCACCGATTCACTACCAAACCTATTGTATTTGCTGCCCATAACGTGTAACAAACAAAATGCGTAATACGACAACCTGAAATAAGGTCAAGAATGTTACTGAACCCAATAAATACGTATACTTACTGGTATATCATCATCATTTTTCATCTTTCTCCTTGCCTTATCCCGTTCTCTGTCAAGGTCGGCTATCTATGTTAGGGGATTTGACGTGGAACCAAGTTATTTTACACAGAGCGACTGCCTTCTGAGCTCTGCAACCAATCCTAGGTTTCGTTTGGAGCTTATTCCTTTCTTTACTCCATGACCTCCGACCACGACTATTACGCGTTTGTGAAAAGTAAATAAACAAAACAAACAACACAACTACTTACAGCCTAATCAAATCATCTTCCATATCTAATCTTTATTCTTTTTGTTATCTGTTTTTCTCATTTTAGCATAAACAGAACTTATCAGATCTACCTTAATAAACACAAAGGTCTTGGTTTCGCTTTGTGTACGTGAAATGCTAGAACGATCCTGCTCTTTATGTTTAGGTGCGGTTAATTTAGCGTAGTTACGTTACGGGGTTTTCTATACTACAGAGCGCTGGAGCGAGCGTAACATATTTCATTGTTGACCGAGTTTCTGGCAGGTAAGCCGACGAACTAAAACATCGGCCATCCATTTCGTTACATTAGCTTACAGAACACGTGTTTTTAAATTAATAGATATTTGATTTCGCACGCGCCATTCTGTTGTAGTAGTGGTCTGGTATAGCCGCTTTAATCACAACTAGGGTATCCAATCTCGGTATACCGAGATCTCGAAATAACCTTAACATTTAAAAGCAGCTCAGGTTGCAGGGCTTAGTTTGTAAGGTTATACTTGCGGGATCCCGCAAATGCCGAGATCACGCGGGATTGAAATCTTCGATCCCGCAAATACCGAGATCGGATAAAACCAGCGGGATTGGATACCCTAATCACAACATATATTACGCGAATTCATTCTATCATATTCTTGACTTGAATGGGTTCGAGTAAGTAGAAAGTGTGATATGAATGAATGTCACGTCACGCTCTGGTCTGTACGATTCTAAAATGAATACACATTTCACGTCTTTATCCCTATCGTTCGCCATTTCTGACACATACTGAGGGCCCTTTCAGATGCTTTGTGTATCACTGAAGTGACAAGCTGTCACTCTGTTTTTTGTAACTCAAAATCCATATTTAAAGATATGTCTCGTTTCTTGAAGGAAGACAGTTTAGTTCGGAACAATAAGTCCACTACAAGTGCATCGCGCGGGAAATGAGTTACGACGTCGGTACAGTACAGACGCACGCACGTTCTGCTACACTTGCGTTGCAAACACCGTCGCTACCTTGAGGTGATACGAGCGATCGTCTCATTCACAAGCACACGCTGTCTCGGTTGAAGTACGGTCAACAGCCGCGCGCTGCTAAATTATTAATTGCGCGGGCCATTTGCACCGCTCCGGCCGCTTATTCATCGCACTAGGATAGCAATTCGGTTTACTAAGATGCATAGGTAAGACAATGTTTAGAGCCTACAGTACTGACGTCAGTAATATTGTTTGTCTTGACTTGGGATGGGTTCTTTATCTGTTCGTTAGATCCTAGAAGTTGGCGCTCCTGCGAATGACGGAAAAGTTCAGCGTAGGTAGGGGTAATAATATTTTTTTGATGCACTGAACTTGACAGACTTGTCGAACAAGACTTTGCTATCTGTCCAAAAATTCTTTTTAGAAGCGACTACAGGCCAGTTTCAATAATATCTGAATCCACACTTCCTACAGTCAGGTCAGTGTGTATTTATTTCATTACGTAATTTGTCGTGTACTATTGTAAACAGAATGGTTACGGGCTATTCCCGGCATAGCCGCGAGTGATTCGTTCGGGCTCACTTCTCGGTATGGAATAACGGGACATCGCCGAACCCGTCGCGTACCTACGGAATGTTTGCGTCTACTAAAATAAATCATTACCGTTAATTATACGACGATCTGTCGCGATCTAGCGGCGTGCCTCATTAATCTGTGATACCGGAATATTAAATTGTAGTGGAAATATTTTTAATGTTATTAGACACATAAAACACAATCTTCGTTTAATTTGTTGCCATTTCCATAGATCGGTTCTACGTGGGAAATTCGAAACATGTACTCCTCCGGTCTCGACCGACACACGGCGCTGCGCCGATGAAGCGGAAAAAGGTGTTCATAACTCAATTGATTTATCAAGTTATTTTAGTCCTTTCCAGAATAAAGCTTTCATGAAAGTATCAACGATATGAGCATCATACTATAGCTAGCTTAGGTACCCTACCTACAGATTTTCGTGTCACAATTTTGGGCCACAGATCAAAATTTATGACAAAAAAATGGATTTTCCATACAAATTGACCTGATCGACTAGTATTTTGTAAGAAGGTCCAAATACTATTTTCATATTTCAACCTTTTTAAAGGCAAGTTGTTGGTTATCATATCACCCTGTGTTTACGGTATCGGATGTGTCTCACCTGTTTCTTGAGGTCGGTGAGGTCCCCCGTGAGGTCGAGCTCGACGTCGTCGCGCCCCTCCACGCACAGCGCCAGCTTCTTCACGATCACCTTGCGCGGGTCGTTCGCGTCTGCAACAGTCACACCAACTTACCAATACCTTCGGATGCAAGTTGCATTTAAGCGAACGCTGCGTCGCCAGCTTTTGCGCTTTCAAATTGCGGACCCGCGCGTGGTTTAGCCTGAAGCACTTGAAGTTAAGCAAAACCATGCGCGGCGCAGCGTTCGGGCTTAGATAGTTCACTACCAGAAAACAGTCAAGTTAGGAAAATAACAACTTTTAATTATTGTAGTTAGTAAAATTACGAAATATAGTAGTTACAGTAATTTATATGCCTATGCATTTAAGTCTCATTTGATACCAATGTTTCCAAATGCAGTCATTGAGAGTTATGTTTTAAGAGTAGATTGATGCTGATAGCACGCTACCCTTGATAAGATTAATCATAAAATATGAATGGTGATTGATAAGATCACAGAATTTCCATTTGTGACAAACACTACTTTCTCATTTTGTTTAATGAAACATAAAATAAACCCACAACAAAACAATAATGTTAAGCATTTTTCATGTTTGGCGAGACAAACAATTGGAATAAACAATACAATAACAAGAATATGCCGTGTGATGCCGGCTTAGAATAGCATCACCCCATTTCTTCCCGCGGGTGTTGTAAAAGGCAACTAAGGGACTCGAGGGTTTCATGTGTATCACAATTTTAGATGACAGGCTGACAACCTGTCACTACAGTGATACACGAATCATCTACAAAGGCCCTCAGTACTTGTCAGACGTGGCGATAACGACCGTAATTTTGCGATCGTTAACGCTCTGCCTACCCCGCTAGGGATAAAGGCGTGATTTGTGTATGTATGTGTATGTATAACAAGAATAAGATAATTCCTGATCAGTCTCTTCAATTTCAAAGGAGTTCGGAACTAATGTGAGTTTCAGAAACAGATCTTCCCTGTTCCACCAACGCTGTCAGTCCCACGCCCACCCAACATTTATCAGGTAGCTTAAACTCTCTGATACCAGGGCCCCAAGTCTGTTAATTTTTGTTATTGTAACGCCATCGAAACTCAGTCATTTTTGTATACTTTAAACTGTTACCAGACTACAAAATCACCGAAATCATCCTACTGAGATCCAATCAACATCCAGCTGAAACGATTTTCATTTAGCAGACTTAGGGCCCTGGATTGAAGAGGATGGTTTAGTGTTAGTGTATCTCATTGTGGTTGCACAAGCCGCTCACTCACCGACGACGACGGCGCCTTGCTGCGCCTCCCCGAGCAGCTTCTCCTTGTACTTGCGGAGGGACTCGTCCTCCTGGTCCGCAGCCAGGATCTCCTCAATGGTCTTCTCCGGTGGAGGCTTGTATGTGGACTTGATCTCATCGTCCGTATCCTCCTCGGGAGTGCGGGTCACGTCGGGCTCACCAGACATGGCGCTTCTATAATTAACACTTAGATAAGAACCTCTGCCTAATAGTCCATTGAATGAGTACCTCTAAAGGGGGTCTAGAGTGCGTGAGTTAGTAACGTAAGATGTTTCTTCGGAAACATGTCAAGAGTCCCTAGGTAATAAACATACTAAAACCCCGGGACACTAGGAGGAGCCCCGGAGTGGGGGGAGGGGGGGAAAGGGTCCATTTTTTCATTTTTCGCTTAAATCTCAAAAACGGTACATGTTAGAGAAAAACGTTCAAGGAAAAGTTGAAAGGCCATAAAATTATCTACAAGTTATACCTAAATCACTTTTTCCTATATCCTACTGTTTCTGAGTTACACGCATTAAAAAATGATTTTGGCTCAAACAATTTTCCCATACTACATACCGATGTTTATCACATCAATCGATCAAAAAATATTTATTTCTTCCATAAAACTCAAATGTGCAACTTGTGACCGGTACTGATAGATTGCTCTTGATTAGGTCTATCATTGGTAAAATAAACACATTTCTCCATGGAAGCCTTTAGAAGGAATCGATTGTCAAAATATTATATTAGGGTAGTTTTAGTTACTGAACTTGGACTATTTATTTTTTTCTTCCAAAAAAACTCAAAAGTGCAACTTGTGACCGGTACCGATAGATTGCTCATAATTAGGTCTATCATTGATAAAAATACTAGATTCCACCATGGAGGCGTTTATGGGGAAATTGAATTTTATAAGGGTAGTTACGATACCTGAACATTTTATTTTTTTTCTTCCAAAAAGCTCAAAAGTGCAACTTGTGACCGGTACTGATAGATTGCTCTTAATTAGGTCTATTATTGGTAAAAAAAACACATTCCTCCATGGAAGCCTTTAGGAGGAATCGATTGTCAAAAAAAAGTATCATAACTACCCTAATAAAATTCAATTCCCCCTAAACGCCTCCATGGTGGAATCTAGTATTTTTATCAATGATAGACCTAATTATGAGCAATCTATCGGTACCGGTCACAAGTTGCACTTTTGAGTTTTTTTGGAAGAAAAAAATAAATAGTCCAAGTTCAGTAACTAAAACTACTCTAATATAATATTTTGACAATCGATTCCTTCTAAAGGCTTCCATGGAGAAATGTGTTTATTTTACCAATGATAGACCTAATCAAGAGCAATCTATCAGTACCGGTCACAAGTTGCACATTTGAGTTTTATGGAAGAAAGAAATATTTTTTGATCGATTGATGTGATAAACATGGGTATGTAGTATGGGAAAATTGTTTGAGCCAAAATCATTTTTTAATGCGTGTAACTCAGAAACAGTAGGGTATAGGAAAAAGTGATTTAGGTATAAGTTGTAGATAATTTTATGGCCTTTCAACTTTTCCTTGAACGTTTTTCTCTAACATGTACCGTTTTTGAGATTTAAGCGAAAAATGAAAAAATGGACCCTTTCCCCCCCTCCCCCCACTCCGGGGCTCCTCCTAGTGTCCTGGGGTTTTAGTATGTTTATTACCTAGGGACTCTTGACATGTTTCTGAAGAAACATCTTACGTTACTAACGCTCGCACTTTAGAAGTTTTTATTCAATGGACTATAAAGTGCTGTCCATGAGTTAATTTTACTAGTAATTAAAGTTTACAAAGCACTGTAAATATATGCATAACTTAGATAGAGTGCACTTGAGGTATTTAGTATTTTAGTATTTTGATAGAACAGGGGTTGGTCCTGAGAGGACCAACAGCCACTGCGACCTTTTCAGATCTATTGTGGCAACCCTTTTCGCTTAAATGACCTCTTCAAGTCGGGCCATTCTGAGGAAGGCCGCAACTTGTTTGGGGTCAAGGTTACGGACCTCCACAGGGGCCAGTAAATGGCCACCCGTGGTTCGGCTCCTTGTTTGCACAAGTGCCTCACAGTCGCAGAGGACGTGTAGCAGTGTTTCATCGCCCTCAGCACAGAATCTGCAGTATGAGAACTCGGACAGCCCCATTCTACAGAGATGTTTGTTGAGATTACAGTGCCCAGTAAGGGCCCTTGTCAACAGCCTAACATTATTCCGGTTCATTGCTAGTATCGCGGAAGTATATTTCTGGGAGAATCCCTGGATCAGCAGTTTCGAGTGTGTTAGACCTGCTGATCCTTTCCAGAGATCATAAGCTCGTCGATTCGCCCATATGTCAAGGACCCTGCGAGGTGCAGTCTTATTAATGCCCAGGGAGGGTTCCGGCCCCGTGGGACGAGATCCCGACCCCCCTCTGGCCAGTTCGTCCGCTGCCTCGTTGCCCCCTATGTCTGAATGGCCCGGGACCCAGCCCAGGGTCACCTCATTGTGAGCGCCAAGCTGATTTAGGAGCTTAATAGTCTCCATCGTCAACTTGGAGCAAACACTATCGGACAGTAATGCCTTTAGCGCTGCCTGACTGTCCGACAGGATGAGTATCCTTCTTCCTTTGTATTTCAGGTTGAGGTGCACGCAATCAATGATCGCGTACATCTCAGCCTGGAAGGCGGTTGCGAATGGTCCCAGGCTGGTAGACCTACTGATTCTGGGCCTTTGACAGAAGACTCCAGAGCCAGCGCGCCCCTCCTTCCTAGACCCATCCGTGAACCAAACAAGTTCAGCTCTTCTAAAGATGGGAGGGATAGTGCCTTCCTTCCATTCTTCCCTTTCCGGTATAATAACCTTGTAATACCTTTCAAAGTTATGCGTTAACGTCATCGCGTCGAATGGCATTGCCATGAGCGGTATATTCATGAGACTATCACGAAGGTTTCTCATGACACTCGAGAGCCAATTCTCCCTTCCCGCCTCAATAGCCCGAAGCATAGATGAGCGGGCTTCTTTTTGCACAAAGATGTGTAGTGGAGGCAGGTTAAGTAATGCCTCCATGGCTAGGGTGGGCGTGGACGAGATGGCTCCAGTTATTATCAGACAAGCAAGTCTCTGGAGTCCATTCAGAGTGTTTTTGTAGGTGGTCATGGACATTTTCTTAGCCCATACTACACAGCCGTAGGTGATCATAGGCCTCACTACGACGGGGTACAGCCACAAGGCGTGTTTTGGCTTGAGACCCCATCTGGACCCTGCTAGGCGACAACAAGTGCCCAACGCTGACTTTGCCTTCTTGACAACTTTGCCTATGTGCTTGTTCCATAAGAGTTTGTGGTCCATGTGCATGCCCAGATATTTAACCTCATATGAAAATTCTACCGTCCTGCCGAAGAGTGTGGGAGGCCGAAGCCCTTCAAGGTTCCTCCTCCTCGTAAACGGAACTATAATGGTTTTGCTGGCATTGACCAAGAGTTGGTTATCGCCGCACCACCGTTCTACTATTTTAAAAGCATTCTGCATGAGACCTGACACTGTATGGGGACTCTTTCCCACAATATGTATGACCAGGTCGTCGGCGTACCCTTGCGTAGGAAGGTTAGCCGAGTTAAGCTCATTGAGCAGACAGTCCACTACAATTGACCACAGCAAGGGAGACAGGACACCACCCTGAGGGCAGCCCCTGTTCACCCTGATGTCGTATAATATAATAGCCGTGCCCATAAGGTCCATTGTGACTGTCCTTGTGGTCAGCATCGACTCGACCCAGTTAAGCGTCGTTTTATCGATTCCCCGCTGATTCATACATCTGAGTATCACATCCGTGGATGTGTTATCAAATGCACCCTCAATGTCCAGAAAAGCACAGAGGGCTATCTCCTTGTCTTCCAGAGCCCTCTCCAGTCTATCCATTAGCTCCATGAGAGCCGTTTCGGTAGACTTGCCCTTCTGGTATGCGTGCTGTCTGACATGTAGGGGCCTTACACTTAGGTAGTTTTCCCTAATGTGCAAATTTATTACCTTCTCCATGGTTTTCAACAAGAATGAGGTAAGACTTATTGGTCTATAGGACTTGGGTTCTGCTTTATCTTTGTCACCTCCCTTGGGAATAAATGTGACTCAAACCCTAGTCCATTGTAGTGGCAAGCATCCCCAGGCCAGACTAGCTCTGAAGATCTTCACTACAACCGCTAGGATGACTTCTAACCCTCGTTGTAGGAGTGCGGGGAAGATGTCATCCACCCCTCCGGTTTTGTATGGCTGAAGGCTGTTTATGGCCCACTGTACCCTTTGGGGTTTTATGACGGCAGAGGCTCTTCGCCAGTCCTCCCAGGAGGGCCGAGGCTTCCCACTTCCCTGCAAGGTTGGGCTCCATTCTGTGCCCAGCACCCCAGATCCAGGAAAGTGGACCTTGGCGTAGAATGAATGATTGTGACACCAAAGGTGTCAAATATCATAGTAATGATGTAGCTTTTAGCATTTGTCTGTCTTATCATGAACACAGTTAAGTTAACCATAACATTACCCAGTTCTGATAATGTTTGATAGGGTAATGCAAGAGGAAAGTCAACTGCTTGATGGGATAATGATAAATTTCTAAGTACCTCAGACAACCTTTAATGTTTGATGTTCTCTAACAAAATGATCAACAACCTCCAAAGGATTCACATGAATAACAAATCAGAGAAGTGCGAGATGCAGCCTCGGGAGGATTCGAGACAGCCGCGCTGCCGTCGGAGCCGCCCCATCGCCTCGACCAACACCGCTCTCGCGAGTTCACAGTACATCAATAAAACTCCATGCAACGACACCAACTCGCCCTATTGACTACATCTCAAGCAATATACGTTCCTGATGATTCAGCGAGGCGCAAGCTCTGCTCGCTATTACAACAACAGACATATTCGCGTGCGGCTTCATATGGGCTTCGCTTCGCTTCGTCATCCCGATATAAACCTTATCACTCTATAGTATCAAAGACGGAACTTACGTTTTGTACTGTGCTTAACAGGAAGAAGAATATAACAGTGGGGTAAGTATTATCCAAAATATCGGGCACTAAATAAAGCTAGATATTGCACAAGACACTGATTTCTAATTTGTAAAAAATACACGACCAAAAAATGACGGACAAACGAACGACGAACGAAAATGAGCAGCCGGCAGTGTTGCCAGACTATGTTACAGGATTTTTTTTTTTAATTGGGTGACTTTTCAGCTAGTACTTATATGATTAGTTATTTGGCTATGTATAAACATAAGAGAAAAAAAATTGTGTGAAATACTCAAATCCTCGGAAAAACATAAATTTTCTCGTATTGGAACATGGGGTGACATCACGCGTGTGATGGATGATGTATATTTTTAACCGACTTCAAAAAAAGGAGGTTCTCAGTTTGACCTGCATATACTATAACTTGGCCAGAGAGAGTAGAAATTAAATAAAAAGGAACAAAAAATCTTGTATTAAAAATTGCTGTCTGTCAGATTTGACACCTCGCGAAGAAAGTGGCGCCCTCATTTTTTATCTACTCTTTATGGTCAAGCTATTATGTTTGTCTATGATTATCTCACGTTTGATTGAACCGATTTTGATGCGGTTTTCAGAAAAGTATAGTCGTACTTAGAAGGTTTTAGGCATATTAACCGACAAAAATCTTGAGGCTCGCACTTTTACACGTTCGTTGAAGTAGGCTCCCTTTTTTAAAAAAACTGATATGCGAAGGGCTACATAAACCAGGGCCCCAAGTCGGCTATTTTTTTGTCATTGTAACGTCATCGAAACTCAATTGCCGCCATTGTGATTTTCTATACTTCAAACTTTTAGCAGACTACGAAACTACAAAAGTCATCCAGCTGAAACGATTTTCATTTAGCAGACTTAGGGCCCAGTCTTTTTACAACAGTGTTTATTTTGTTACAGACCTGACAGTAGATAATACATTTTAATTTTTGTATGCTTGCGATACTTCTTCGGTAGCTGGCAATTTTGTTCGGCTAATAGACTAGATTCCTTTCCAAAAATATAAGATTTCAATGCCTTTCTCTATGGTTTTTTTTTTATACAGCTTGAAGCAGACGAAATAGAGCCTATTGTCTGCTTACACCCTAATTTACTCGAAAAGCGAATCCAAACAAAATGTTTATCAGTAGAAAAAATGGTGGCAATAACAAACACATTCATAGAACCATGGCCAGTCTTTAATATCAATAGCTATAATTTGTTAGATCTATGCAATGTTATGTTAGGTAGGTACTAAGATAAATAGTTCAAATCAAATCAAATCAAATCATTTATTTATTCATCAACACAGGTAAGAAAATACAAGGTGTTAAAATACAAAGAAAGAACGCTGTGATGTACCGTACAAGGCATATGAATATTCATGCAGACAACTATTAGAAGAAAGTAATAATAATAATACACTAGCCCAATAATTACGACACAGAAGATTTCAAACTATAAATTTAAAATAATAAAATACTGAAAATTATAAATTGTCACATTATTAAATTTACATTGTAGTAGAAGTAGTCAATAAATTTAGTCAAAGTTATTTATACCTAAATTAAATGTCAATATATAATTTTAATTACCTAATTATGTCATATGAAATAATTCTTTGATGGAGTAGAATGCTTTCTCCACCAAAAACTGATGCAAATGGCGCTTGAAGCCTGCCAGGTTATCTATGTCACATATGGTTTTTGGAAGAGAGTTATAAACTTGTGGCGCCATTGCAAACACGCTTTTGTGAAATAATGTTGTTCTGCAAGGATGAGCTCTTGAGGATTTAGTTGATAAATAGCTTGTTGACTCCTTCGATTTCGAGCAACTAGGCCTCCCACTTTGGGCTGGATGACCATGTTTCTTGAAGGTAGGCTCTAACAATACATTAATATAATTATTATGACAAAGAGGAATCTTTAAGACAAATGAAACAGGTGCTGGTGTTTACTTTTTTATTAAATCTAGTCACATCACTTCACTTCTTTCACCTGCAGACCTGTAAAGAAAAAAGTGATTTGTTAGACAGTAATATACATACATACATACATATATCATGCCTCTATCCCTTGCGGGGTAGACAGTAATATAGTTCATAGAGATATTCAACTCATTTCCATAATGCAGCGATTTCACTTGCATGAATAACCACAACATCTACTGCATTATCTTTCCCATTTAGTAGGTAGGTACCTATCCTATAAGCTATGGATGCTATTAGTTCATACATTTTACTGTTTAATTGAGTCACTCATCTCCAACTGTGTTTACATGTGTGAGTAACCTCTATTTTGAATTTAAGATATAATATAATTTGATGGGTTGCTTCTTTCAGGTACTAAGTAAATAATGTTACATTAATTACAAGAGGACCTTTGGGATGCCACCAATGAGGCTCTGTAGGCATGGCTACATACTGGTCTAGGCATATTTGAAGCCATCGACACACAAGAAGAAGAAGATTACAATAATAATCACAATAGTTTAACAAAGTGGAGTGTACCTGGAGGCAAGCTCTGTTTTAGCTTCTCGGCCTTCTCCTTGTCGGTGATGACGAGTGTGTACAGGAACCGCGAGCAGCGCACCTTGAACTTCACATTCTCAGGGTTCTTCTTTATCTTCACCGCTGGAAACAGGAAACAGACTTTCAACACAATCCCAATCATCTTGCCAGAACAAACTTCTCTAGTTTGATACAGCTATTAAGAGTTGTTAGGTTCCTAACTTAATAAATAGAATTAACATAAATATGTTTACAACAACAATACAGATAGCTTTTATTCAGGTTATTCATGGAAACTACTGAGAACAACCAAACTATTTAAGGTTAGGTTATGTTTGTGTCTGACTATTGTAAACAAAGGTGATACTCACATTTCGCGTCTTTCCTACGCGCTTTTAGGAGGAAATCCTTGATGTCCTTGATTTCACGCGGCTGTAAAGCAATACAAATGGTTTATTTATCGGAGATCTATCATGCTACGAGGCATGTTCGCCCGGTGGTTTATAGAATCGCTAATTCCAATTGTATCAACTTTCGACAAGACGTAGGGACATTAGAGACAGCATACATTGAATGACATCAGTCCTATCATACAGACACTGCAAATATAAGTGAAATTACTTTTGTAAATAATATAGAATAATCCTTACCATGGCGAAGTTTCCAAGTGAGACGTTCACTGAAATAAACACTGCGATTAGTAAAAATATTCCACACACTTAACAGGGCACAATCTAGAACGATTATAAATGCGATAAAATTGAATAATACACTTGAATTAACTCCGATTATTATAGATTTCAGCAATTTCACACAAAAACACAGATCTCACCTATCGTCAAACTCGAAAAAGAATTTCCTGAGTTGTCAAATTTATGACAGTGACGTTTGGTTGGTTAAAATAAAGCTGCCTAGTCATGACCCTGCTATACTAATACATCAATTTTCATTTTGTATCGCAGCAGCGCTTTCACGTGGCTGCTGCAGCTACAAAAAATTTACAGTACGTTTAGAGTTTCGAGCATGCAGAGTTCCAGGATCTTTGATCAAAGCTTCGAGCTTCGTTCGGGCACTCGAAGTCTAGAGTCTAATCTAAACCTATTATCAATAACACAATGTGGCAACACTGGTAAAAAAACTAGTTGTCAAAACGATTTATTATTTAAACGAAAACCGTTTTCAGCTTTTGTTGTTTGTGTTTTCCAATTTCTTGTGATTTCGAATATTTTATTTGTTATGTGGAATGCCGTTTACTATGCTGCTGGTTACTAGATCGCGAATGTACTAGTACATTAGTAATATGTCCTGTAAGTAATATGTACCTATAGTAAACAAACCGCCCAGCACTACAAAACCTTCGAGATACAACCGAGGGGCATACACAAACAATAAGTACACCTAAAACGAAAAACTCTTGTAATTCCTTCACATTTTTCGTAATTCATAAACCTATTTGGGTATCTTTAATAGTTACGCTTAACTGATATCCACTCATCTGAACTGTTTCTTTTTCAGGATCTTAGTTACTTTATCTTTGGCAAATCTGTTGCATGTTATCAAGCAGACTATTGTATATGTGAAAACATGAACTGAGATTGATTACTTGGTTGGAAGCATTAATAAAATCCTCTTTACAATGGATGACACGCAGCAAAGCAGAACCTCGGATGCTGCGGCAACGTAAGTGTTTTCATGAACTTTTTAGACATCTTTTTTGTGCTTTGATATATTTTATATATACAGGTCTTTTCATCTGAAGGAGACTAGAAATTGACATTGGCTTTGGCTTGTATAGTGCTTTTCTTCCATTTGTGATTCATTCTTATTCTTATTCGTATTCTTACGGCCGTTGATGCTCTGCCGACCCCACAAGGGATAAAGGCGTGATATATGTATGTATGTAAATGAAATGCAAATTGCAAGCAGCATGTGTTGGATATGGTTATGGTCAAATTCTGGGGTCAAATTAAAAAAATAATAAAATATGCACATTCATTTGAATGGCCTTTAAATTTCAAACAAATTGTGTACCACTAAACACCTAATCGAAAAGTGTGATGTGTGACCTTTTATTTTTGTATACCTAAAACCATGCTGTAGGAAAGTTATATGCTGTGTGGTCAGCCTGGCCAGCCCCGAGGCAGTGCCTTAATTTTTATTTTTTTATCCTACATGTGCCATGTTTCTACTATGAACATAAAATTGATATAAAAGAGGATAATTTTATTCTATTTTTTACAATGACTAATCCATTTATTCATGGTAGTATTAAAGTGTTCATTATGAATCTACTTGGAAATAAACAATTGAAATCTTGAAAGTCTTGACCTAAAAGTTGTATGGAACTTTATTATTGTCATGTTTGCATGCCTCTGCCAACCTTATGATTATGACATAAATAATTCCTTTTGCGTATTTTTTTTTATTGTGACGCCACTCTCTAGCAAATAGAAGAATAGTAAATTAGGTAGCTGCATTGTTTGCAGCTTTCTCGAGCTATCTACAGGGTTGAAAAAAAAACTTGAGTGCATTTTAGAATGTTTGTATCACCTCCAATGTTCGCATTGTCATGGAATTTTATTTGATAAATAATTTATGCCTGCCTGCCTTATTCCAACCAATAAAAGTATAATAAAATTGACTATGTACTGAATACAAAGGCAATATTAAAATTAAAATAATATTTTATTTGAATTATTGGAACTGTGAATGTTTTGTGAAGACTTGAGGAGATGCTATATGGTAGTTCAATTTTGTCTTTTGTCAGTTTATTTGCTATGCTTAGAAATCTCAGGCTTGGAATCACTTCACCCTCAATGTATTGATGTTAATGCAGGAGGAAGCGTCGGTCGTCGATTCTGAAGTCGCAGCGAGCGCCGCGCGCGCCGCTGTCCGAGCTGGAGTTCCACGTGGCCACGCCCACCGACACCGCCAAGAGCCGCCGCGTCTCCTTCTCCAGAAGAACTGGTGTCGCGTGAGTACCCTCCCCTCTCCGTACACACGTCATGCTAAATAAAACTACTCTCTCTCCTCTCCCTAGTTTTTGAAGTCAAAACACGAAATTTATTTTTATAGGGAGTTTGTGACAAACGAGGCAACCACTACATGGAAGAACTTTTATGAAGAGCACAATAAGAGCTTAGAATCTTCGGGTAACGAGTCGGCAGCGAACGCGCCGCGGCCCTCTGCCGTCGGCCATCTTGGGAAGCGCATCTTCGAAGACCAGTTTCAAGAAGTCGAAATGATCGATTACGGGAGTGCTGTCAACGAGTCCAGGGGCATTGAAAATTCAATAAACAATGTCAAATTCGATCAGTTTGCTTTTGAATGCACTACAGATGACGGAAAACTTACTGCTCCGGGACCTCACTTTGAACGTAGCGCATTCACGGTGTCCGAACAACCCAGTAAGTTATTTGGAGATGATTTAGCCATATCGGGACTTGGGGAAATCTCTGATAAAATTAACGTGGATTTTTCAACTTTACAACCTGTCGGTGATGATCTTGACGAAATACAGAAAGATCTACAACGGCACCAAGCCAACCAACAGAACTTTGTGTGCCCCGGCCCGCTGAGTGGGCGCAACATGTCCGGTTTCATCGAGGTGGACTTGAACGCGACCCACGTCACCGTCGACTGTGAAGCCAACTCCTTAACAGAGGATATGTCTATTACAGACACAATACACAGTCCAAAAGTAAATGTCTCTAAAAACACTAGTACATTACCGACAGATAAGTCTTTAAACAAAGATTGGGTAGCGGATAAGGAAAACATTGCAGTGAATCCATACATCGCGCCGAAAGAGTCCGCAAACTTCGCTATTAATGAAATACCAGATCAAGTGTTAGTCTTTGATGGAAAACGATTAACTTTGCAATCAGAGAGAGAGCCCATCACTGACTATCGCAAAACGCTAATTTCAAATGAACAACCGATTAGACCTCCTCAAAGAAAAACAATAGTGATAAATGTAGATGATGACCTACCAAACTTTGTAGCGAATCCACACGCATCAATGTCCCAACACTCTAAAAACTGTAGTATAAATGAAACATTGCTCGGAAATAGCTGTAACATTTCTATGACACAGCCGCTGCCAGCCCGAATCGAAACCAGTACCAATAAAAGGCAAACGATCGTCTTCGCAAACAATTCGAGTGATATCTCTATGACGCAAGCGTTACCGACCAACATAGCTCCAGTTGCCGACGGGAAACGAAAGACGATCGTGTTCGATAATGATACCGCAGATATATCAGTAACTCAGGCAGTACCTTCCAACGTAATTCTTGCGGAAGGAAAAGGTTACGTCAACGAGGCCCCAGTAGTACAAAAACGACAAACAATGGTTTTTGATAACGAAATGGGCAATAACTCAATCACTCAGGCTCTACCTACTCACATGATTTTAGGAAACAATCCAGTTGCTGGAAATAGAACAACAATGGTTTTTGATAATGACGATGGAAATATATCTGTAACTAAACCGATTCCTTCAAACATACTTTTATCAGAAGAAGTCAATTACGACAAAACTTTCCCTGCACAGGACGGCATCCTTTCGAATTCGTCTTCAAGACCAAACAAAAGAAATACTATCGTGTTTGAAAATGATGATTGTAACATTTCTGTAACCAAAGCAATCCCGTCGAATATAATTTTAACGACAGAATCTAAAAACGTCAACAATACTCTATTACAAAATCCTGTTGCGAAAATTCCATTGCCTAACAAGGAAACAAACAAAAGAAATACTATAGTATTTAATGATGAGGATGCTAACATTTCTGTCACCAAAGCAATTCCTACAAACATAATTTTCTCAAATGAAAGTAAAAATGCGAAAACTACCCTTTCAGCAGACATTGACGTCGTAGTCCCAATTTCATCCGTACCAAACAAACGAAAGACTATAACTTTTGATGATGAAGATGGGAATATTTTAGAAACTAAAGCAATTCCGTCAGAGATACTTGTATCGGAAGTAGCAAAAAGCGTCGACTATTCTCCGGAATGTCCGTCTTCTAAAACTCAAACAAACAAAAGGAATACCATAGTTTTCAACGATGATGAGGGCAATATTTCCATAACCAAAGCGATTCCCACAGCCGCTCTATACAAAGCACATTCCGAACACATAAAATCTTTGCATACATCGATAGAAACTGGCAAAAGAAAAACTATCGTCTTTGATGGCGGAGATGGGAACATTTCTGTAACACAGGCGATTCCTTCCAATATCTTAATTTCGGAACATTCAAAAACTAACGAAATACCGCCTTCTATTTCATCGTCATCCCATTTGAACACAGAACACGGACAATCAATGATATTCAATGAGGAAGATGGAAACATTTCTTTCACGAAAGCAATACCTTTGAACTTAATATTGCCAGAACCAGGGACAACGAATAACTTTGCAATGAATAAAAATGTCCACAATGTCTCAACTAATGTGGAACTACTTTCAAATACTCTACCTGAAAAGCCTAATAACCAATCCTACCGTTTGTCTTCAAGAGCTGAACCAACTGTCGAAGATGAAGATGGCGTGGATATTTCTATAACTAAAGCACTGCCTTCAAACACAATTTCATCCCTTCAAAGAAAAACGATGGTACATAACGACACGGATGGAAATATATCAGCAATTCACACAACAGCCGGCAACGTTAGTTGTCTAAAAATATCAAATTTCAAAACATTGTCAGAGATACTTAACATGAGTCCAAACGATGTCGAAGAAATTGATAAAACGACCACCAACTGTCAAGAAGCCACATTGTCGCATACGATATTGTCAAAAACGATGGACGGTGTTCAGCATGACAACAATAAGAGCATTGTGGTTGAACCTGTATCAAACAATCTCTCCTTAGCTCAGATAATTCCTTCTAATGAGAATATCGATACTCCTGCGTTGAGAGATGAAAAAAATCCCGCAGATATTTTCGTGAGTACGGCTGTGCCTAAGAGTGATACTTCACCTGAAGAGATGCATGTTGATGTTTCTTACTCGGAACAAAAACTAGAGAAGACTCATAACTTAATTGTCAATCTAGGAGTAACACTTAATGACTCTCAATTAAAACATCTCCCAAATACTTCAGACAACGAAAATGTTTCCATGTCGAAACAGATGAACATAACTGCTGTAAAAGATGAACCAGTTACTTCGAACATGAACAAAACTATAAATCAATCAAATTCAAAACATTGCGACAAGCTTTTGCGAATCTCGTCAGAAATCGGCAAAAATGAATCCGTATTATCGTCTCCCAAAAGCAAAGATTTTATAAATGCTAAGTTATTAACAGACTCCGAAAAAGTGTCTAAGCCAGCCTCCGCAATAGAAATTGAAAATACTGATATGGATGTTAAATATCAGAATGATGCAAATACCAGTGCAAGAAATGTTACTATTTCTGTTCATAGTTGCTCAACTATGCAAGATTTGAACATTTCAAACAAAAACACACAAAAAACCAAAGAGTCAAAATATAACTCCTCTATAAATACTTCTACTAATTACGAACATGTCTTGGAAACTGAAAATACATGTGATGAAAAAACTAAACGGACTGCAAACAACAGTCTAAAGATTGAAGATAATTTAGACAGTAATCCTGATAAAAGCAAAAGCGTTGAAAATAGCTTCAATCATGGTGACAAACGAAAAAGCTACAAGAATGCCAACTGTACGAAAGATTTGCTGGACATGTTATCCAAATTAACAGAGCCAGAAGAGGAAGAAAACCCGGTATACGATATCCAACCACGTAAAGCTGTTTCGGAGGGCAAAGCAGATATGCCCCCAGATCGGCTTTTGGGTCATTCACGACGACAGTCTGTAGTCCTCAGCAGGGAAGATCTCATGAACAATATATCGATGGCGCAGGCGCTGCTGCAGAACTCTGCTGCGTCCGACAGCGAGCCCGAGCTCGACACGACGGCGACGCCCGACTCGCCGGAGCAGCCGCCCGAGCCAGCGACACACGTCAACCCCCGCGTCAGCGCCGAAGTTGTTAAGACATTGCATTTCGAAGACGACGACTCGGCTACTGATCCTAAAGATAGCACTGCGACTACTTTAGTGTCTCCGTCCAAGAAATGTAATTTATTAAATGCTGAGGATTTGAAAGTCGTTCCACAAAAATTTGACGTTTCAATAAACAGTGTAGTAGAGAACCGACAGTACACCGAGGAGCCTGAACCTTGCAAAAATAATGTCCATGAAAAACCTGCATTGTCACAAGGAACTGAAAAAAAATATAAAAGTAGTATTATCGCTTCTGTAAACTTAGCAGACACTTCGAAGTTTGAACCGTATAAAGATGTACTAAAACAGTCCGATCTTGTGCACGAAAAAACGAAGATGGATCGAAACAGTGAAGCTTTGCCAAAAGCTATTGAATGTGAAAATGATAAAATGCAGTTAGGTTTGGACATTTCAAAACATGCCTCACCCAAATCATCTCACAACGTTTCTTCTACATCCAGCGACTGTGATATGGATGTGATCTACATCGAACCCAGCTCCACAGCAGCTTCAATAGCACCCAGTGTGGACTTGACAGTTGACGCCCAATGTGCCAACACAACAAGCAAACACGAGAAACGGAAACATGTAACCTGTTCCAGGTCGCCTTTGGAAGTCACTCCGAAACCCGCATCTAAGATAGCGAAACGGTCGGTGAGTCCTATACCTGAAGCAAATGGCTGTGATGTTACTAACCGATCAAAACTCCCTGATAAAGTAGTTCCTACAATATTAGTTGAAGAATCTCCACCCAAAAAGGAAAAGTCTCCTGAAATCGTTAGTGCGAAATCTTCTCAAAACGTGAAGCTTCAGCCTGCAGTCGATCTCAAAACGGAGGTGGAATTATGTGCCGCGGTGGAGCAAAGCAAGCAAGACAGTAGTCTATGTGAAACCATGGACATAGACAAAGGAAGGAATGACGAGTTAGAAGTGAAGGACGAAGAGAAAGCGACACAGCAGCACGCAGGCGCGCCGCACACTGAGACTACAGCAGCGCGCGCAACCGCCCCCGACCCCGCTACCGCGCCCGCTCCTGTGCCCGCGCCGCGAGTGATACGCGCAGAGGAAGAACCTGACCTGAGACCAGCCATCGACCGGCTGCCGTGCATTGTGTGAGTACTCTTGGGAATCATTACAGTACTTTCATATAATCATTACAGTTGTAAAAAGTGATGACATCTTTGTAATAATAAAGTATATCTACATACATACATATATCACGCCTTTATCCCTTGCGGGGTAGGCAGAGCGTTAACGGCCGTAAGAATACGGTCGTTTTATTAAGAGCACTCCAATACATGCTATGGAATCGGAGCTATTATTACCTCCCCTATTCTTAAGACGTAAATATCTAGCATATAAATATTATTTGAAAGCGAGATCTGTCAATGATAGTGAGATCACATCTATAATATCCAAGCTAGCATCTATTTGTGATCAGGTATATTGGAGAAACAAGAAGAAACCACAACTAGCTCTCATACATAACAAATTAAAAGATCAACAAATACACAGCTCTCAGAGGTTGGAAATGTTTTCACTGTCAACGTGGATGACGAATATTGACATAAAATCACACATATGTTTAGATATTAATAATATGGAGGGCCCCAAGAGAGCTTATTCTTCTTTGTATTTATGTGAGCAGTCGGAGAAAACAATTAAAGATAGATATAAAAACTTCTACCAGATTTACACGGATGGGTCTAAAGATGACGATGGAGTTGGATCTGCATTTTTCGACCCTCAATGTGATATAATGGTTGGATTTAGGCTCAATAGTAAAATACCTATAATGGGAGCTGAACTACATGCAATCTCTGAATGTATGTCGTATATAAGTTCTTGCGGTGAAAGTAATTATGTGATATTGAGTGATTCGAGGAGTGCTCTTCAACATTTAGCTCGGTGCACCTCGGGTAAGCGAGGCCGCCCAGAAGCTTATAGTATATTGGATCAGGTTTTGTCTTTGCAAAGTAAAGGAAAGAGCATTAAGTTTCAATGGATCCCATCACATGTGAATCTGGTAGGAAATGATAAAGCTGACATGATGGCTAAAATAGGTATTCATGAAGGCATTGTCGTCAACCATTTGCCCTTTTTTACGGATCTTTTAGTAGAAGTAAAAAATGATTGTTACCAATTTTGGAAAGAATATTTTGATGAAAGATCCAAAGAAAAGGGCATTTGGTATAAGACAATCAACTCGGAGCTGCCGAAAGTTCCCTGGTTTTCTGAGGTTCGTATAAGTCGACAGTTAGCAGTTATGGGTATGCGCCTACGCACCGGGCACATGCCGCTCAATGCGTATGCACATATGATGAGGGTCGTAGTTTCACCAAACTGTGCTGTATGTGGTGTTAGAGAGGATACATACCACGGTTTGGTGGAATGTGCACGGATAATGTTAGAAAGAGAAAACTTAGAATTAGAAGCACTTTGTAAATTGCGAGAGGTGGGCAATTGTAACATAATATTGTCAAACCCTACATCTAAATTGGCCATTAAATTGTACTGCATGATAATAAAATTAATTAAGATTAGATAAGGATTTTTTGTAATACCCAACGGGGCTGACATAGTCGCTCAGCGACTAAAGCCTTTTTGTTAAATAAAGATTTTTAAAAAAAAAAAGGTTGTTCCAGAAAACATGTGTATCCCTATAGTGACAGTTTGTCAGCCTGTCGCCTAAAAATTGTAATAACTAATACCCTCTAGTCCCTTAGTCGCCTCTTACGACACCCGCGGGAAGGATGTGGGGTGATGCTATTCTAAGCCGGCATCACACGGCATATATCTGACTGTTTTAATAATCCCTGTGTTCTTAGAAACGGCGAGGTTGAATGGGAAACGTGCTCGGGCGAGGAGTGGTCGTTCCTGTTGTTGCACAAGCGGTTCCGGCTGATCGTGCGTCTCGCTCCCTCCCGTGCGGCGCGCGCGCGCGTGCGAGCGAGCACGCCTGTCACCGCTCTCACTGTCGAACACGCGCAACCAGGTAATAAAGCAGGAGGTGTTGAGTGTTGGGCTACACAGATTGAGATTTCGGTATCAACTGCTTATAGTTAGTCAACTTGTCTCATCTTATTTATCTATTAAAGGTTGATATTTACGATTACGACTCAGTTTGCGATGAAACCCTTCTCACTATTCTCGATTTAGCAGTTTGTCTATAAAAATATGGTACGATTACGATCTCTCAAACTACGTACGATTATGGGTTAGGTAGCCGACGACCCCGTCAGAGAACGAGATTGTCAGTTTCCAAGTTACAACTAATCTTCCCGAACTTAGAATTATGTTCCCCTCTAGAAAATCGTTAGCATGAGATTCAAGTGTGTTCTCTGCTCGAATTTTTTAAATTAACACAAATTTTATGTTTCCAACGATTTAAATTATAGTTTAAATATTACTCGTTTTTAAATTACGTATTGTTCGATTTTAGTGGAGGTGACTAATAAGAAGTACCACGGCGGCGCGCTGTGCCTGCAGTACGCGCTGGCCGCCCTGCGCAGCCTGCTGACCGGTCGGGGGGCGGTCACGGCGGCGGGGCACCTGGCAGCCGCCCCCGCGCCCGCCGCCCCCGGCGCGCTGGAGCGGGCGGCGGCGCTGTGCCGGGTGGCGGCGCGGTGGGGGCGCGCCATGCACGCGTCGCGCGGCCGCCTCGCCTACGAGCTGGACGACACGGGCCGCCTCACGCTCACAGTGAGTATAGACAGCTGTAGCAACTGTTGCGTGAGGGAATACCTGGCTAATAGGAATGTGCCTCCACTCGGTCCGAGATTGCTTCGTCACCTATGTTTCTTGGGGAAAGTTGTTCAGTTTCATGAGCTGATTCACCCCTTAAAATATTTGTAGCTAATATTTTTACACCTTGTATGAGTTACGAATGACAGTTTTTATGAAATGGCAATAAGTATTTATAAAATTTTAATAAATCATTATATTTGGTGTGTTGCAGGTGGCAAACCTGCCGCTGCAGTCCGTGTGGGCCGTCAGTATGCACATAGAGCTAGCGACCGACGGCAAGGTAACGTTTTACTTACACTGATACTCTCCACTATTTTAATAACCTTGACACAATGGCTTATCTGGTCGTTCGTCAACTTTACAACATACGAGTATGTACCTTCGCTAACCCTCCTTTCGAGGCAGTCAAGTAATAAGAAGAAAATAACATGAAACAAATATTTTATGTATTGCAGTACCCGTATCCCGTAGCGCGCTCGGTGTCGGCGAGTTTGCTGGCGGGCGGGGGCGGTGGCGGGGGCGCGGGCGCGGGCGGGGGCGGGGGCGCGGGCGCGGGCGGGGGCGGGGGCGCGGGCGCGGGCGCGGGCGCGGGCGGGGGCGCGGGCGCGGGCGCGGGCGGGGGCGCGGGCGCGGGCGCGGGCGCGAGCGCGGGCGCGGGCGGGGGCGCGGCGCTGCAGGTGACGGAGCAGCAGCTGGCGCGCGCCGCCGCACACGCGCCACACAACTGGGGACACGCGCCCCACACGCTCTGGTATAAACACTTACCTATACTCTCACAAATATAACTTTAGCCTATTCGGCTTAGCGCCTTCTATGTGAGACCAGAGTAGAAAAAAAAATGAAACAATATAATACCATCATTTAAAGATAACATTTATCGGCTTAAATTATATTTCCTAAACTATACATTATTTACAGTTCAATTTGAATTATAGTTTTTTCGTAGTCTTATTTCTAAAGCTATTCATCATCATGTCGTATGGCATTTCTCTGGGCAGGATACTATATATTAATTTTTAGGCTTTTGAGCCACTCTAGCTTCTAAAGCTATTGCCACGTAGCAACTCTGCGTTTTTAAAAATTGCGTCCTAGGCAACGCAGTGTCTTTGCTCTTACCTCAGACACTGTTTGGATCGTCAGTCGCGGACGTATGAAGCCAATGGTTTCATATTGGGATACGAATGGCACTGAATGAACGTAACTGTTTTATTTTATTTACAGGAAGATATTCAGATACTTGAAGAACAGACCGCTCGAAGACACGCTGATGGGCGCCCTCGCTGCGCACGCGCACAAGCGATAACACCTAACAGAAAATGACTATTTTAATGTTATGTTCCCCACCTATACGTAGTTAAAACACCAGTTACAATTTATTAATGTTTGCGCGCTACTGTATACATTAATTTGTTTAATTAAAATTGTATACTTGTGATTTTAGTTTGTATTAAAATAAGTAGGTAAGAAGATAATAATTGCGGACATAGATGTATGAAAAATCTTTCGAATAAACTTTCTTTCCATAATGATACCTATGTTTTTTCTATTGCGTCCTTTTTGTACCCAGAAAAAACGCTATACCTTTTCATACAATCAACTGTCTGGGGGATGCTGTAGCTCGGGCGGATGGCTCTGGTAGAAAACATATTCTAATAGAATGTTCAACATTCAAGCCTCTGGCAACACTAATTTAACAACCATAGACAAAAAAATTGTTTTATTTCCAAAGACTAAATTATCTCGTATCCAATCGAAGAAATTAAAAGATTGTGTTGTGAATATCGGGCTGAATGTAACAAGCCCTCGAGTAATGTTGCCAGACGCGAAATGTCTCACGATTTTGAAGGTAAAATATGATTATGTTGAATTTTACATAATTGCGTTCTCTCTCTCTTTTCGTGTGGGACACTGAGTAGTCATCCAACGACCTGATTAACGAACGTTGCAATAAAAAAAAATGTTTAACTATACTAACACGATATGACTAGTACTAAGAACAAAACATGATGTTTACACACATGTATTATCGACGTGATACTACTGCTACAGCCACAACCCAGTTTGGGACGTGATAGCAAAAAAAACTATGTAACGTGTAACATCGGCTATTAGGAAAAGTACTAAGTTCCTTCTCCCACGTGTTTTGTAGGTATAGATAGTATAACAAAGTATGTTAAGCGTGTTTAAAAGCATTATAATAAATATTTCAATTTAATAAACGTACATATTTACTACATTTTTACTCAATATATAAAAGGTGTAAAAATATTAACTGCAAAATTTTAAGGGTTGAATTAAGGGGTTAAATGGGTGTCCCCAAGAAACATAGGTCGAAATACGAAAATTAAATTTAGATCTATACAAAATTAAATTACCAACCGACCAAGTCAGTTTGTATGCATGGGAGGTGCATTTTTTTTTTTCATATTTTGACCTAATGTTCTTCGGAAAAGTTGTTCAGTTCCTTGGGCTGGTTAACCCCTCTAAATACTTGCAGCTAATATTTTTACACCCTGTATTTAACTCTAATTCTGAGCGCGACATAGCGGCCTGTAATAACAGTCACGTTCAACTGCGACTACACCGCTGTGCTGTAGACCTTATTGCGCCTGGCAATGGCGAAGGAATGATGCAATATTAGGCGTTTTGACACGCTTAACATACTTTATAACACCTATCGTGGGGTTTGAAGGAACTTAGTACTTTTCCTAATAATAATCGTAACATTATCTTCCACAAACCGACTTAACAGAAAAAAATAGCATCAGACAATGTTAAACGTTGGGAATAGAAAAAGAGTAAGCATGGCATCCATGCGAACTATGTTGATAATGTGGAATAAAGGGAGAACGGACCATTCATCCACGGATCCATCTCGCCCTACCGTCGAACTTTCCACCCCACACGCTAAATGGCATGTCTGTCTACTTCATCATCGTCGCCTCATTCATCCGAAACCGAATCTTAATTTGCATTATATTTATAGTTTTTAGGGTATTCAAAAATTTGCATCTGGCAACCCCATTCCTGTCACGTTCTGTCAAACAAATGAGTTGAATGATCGGGGATGTTTGTTGTTCACGGTGTGAAGAGTGGTGTATTTTTGAGCGAGTGTAAGTGAAGAGGAGAAGTTCGAGACATGGTCAAGAAGACAAGACAGTGGAACCTTCGAGCGAGCAGAGGTGCAGCGCCGTGTGCGGCGACGCGCCCGCACTAGCCGGCGGCGACGGCATGACGGGCAATGCGCGTGGTGCGCTGCGGTCCAGCGCCCGCCTCAGCACCGGCGGGGGCGGCGGCGGCGGCGCTGCGGCGGCTGCGGCGTCGAGTGCGGCGCGGGCGGCGGCGCGCTCGGCCGAGGCGGCGGCGGCGGCGGCGCGACGGCGGGCGCGCGCTGCCGAGCGCGCGAGGGAGGTCGAGGACAGCCCCCAGGAGCTGCGGGAGAAATGCAAGATACTCGCCAAAGCCCTGCGCGATGCCAAACATCTCGTCGTAAGTTGCATCTACTGATTTTACATTGTATTGTTCACAAGGTTATCTTTGTACACATTGTTATCAGTTGTTTATGTTTCCAAACATTGTAGGTATCTAAATAGGGCAGCCCTTATAAATGCACCGTAGGCCAGCAAGGACAAGGAATCTCTCTTCCTTAGCACTAGATATATTAGGGACAGCACAGCGGCCCAGTCTGCAAGATGCTGTACTGCAATACTGTCAGAATCTGACCTTAATAAGGACTACTTAGGTCATTATAGCCTGGCAACCAAGAGTGACAAAGTTACTGGTTATTTCATACAAGACATAAAGTATTTTAAGATTTTTTTACTTTACTAGCAAGATTTGGTTGGTGTTTTACCAAATCAGAAAGTTTGATAGACGAAGGTATTTAATATAAGTGAGTTAGGAAGCTGAAGTGACAACGCAGAGTGCACATTGGCCGACTGATAGCTGATAGAGCTGCAGAATTCTCTACTGGAGATGATATTTTAATGGCAAGGACTTTGTCGGGCATTTGACAGGTTTGAGTCTTCCCAATGATAAGATGAGGACTGCTTTCTTGGTAAACCAAATTAAATCTCATTTAAATTAGATTATTAGGTGAGGGTCATATAATGTAGCGTAGGGCTAACTTAAGACAAGGTGAATCTAACTTGATTTCAGATATTGAGTCAATCTCAGATCAGAATCGACAGTTAAAAACAAAAATTGTGAATGTTCAATGGTAAAATTTTGTTATAAACTAGATATGTGCTACTGTTACATTCCACAATCAGTCCATGTTTTTATGCTGAATACATTTCCATTTTATCTTATATATGTTATAGAGTATTGTCTTTTTTCAGTTTTGATGTAATATTGTATATTGAGTGGTGTTTGTCTGTGGTTGCAGGTGTACACGGGCGCGGGGATCAGCACGGCGGCCGACATCCCCGACTACCGCGGCCCGCGCGGCGTCTGGACGCGGCTCCGGCGCGGCGAGACTGTCGGGTAATGTCTGCCAGCCGCTTTATACATGTCATCTCACCGTTTCCATATAATAACTTGAGGTCATGCAGCTGTCTTCATCTTTCTCAAGATAGGTCACTTGTAGAGCTTGTAAATTAGTGATCGGTTCTGCTTGTTTGAACAACTTTACGCAATTCATCTGCCTTTCTAGCAGTATTTTTTTATAATCGAAGTATGTGCCATGCCAAAGGAATATCTCTTCAGATTTATTGTGTAAAAATATTAGCTGCAAATTTTTTAAGGGGTGAATCAGCCCATGCAACTGAGCAACTTTCTCCAAGACACATAGGTTGAAATATGAAAAAAAGATTGGCCTTCCCATACAAAATTACCTACCGACCAAGTCAATTTGTATGGGAGGTCCAAAAAATTTTCGATTGTATTTTTCGACCTATGTTCCTTGGGAAACGTTCAGTGTCATGGGTCGGTTCACTCCTTAAAATATTTGCACCTTTTTTTACACCTGTATTTTATAATTGTGATGTTCAGCCGCGTGGAGGTGTCTGGGGCGACACCGACGCTGACGCACATGGCGCTGTCGGCGCTGTGGGCGCGCGGCACGCTGAAGTTCGTGGTGTCGCAGAACTGCGACGGGCTGCACGTGCGCGCCGGCCTGCCGCGCCGCGCGCTCGCCGAGCTGCACGGCGACATGTTCGCCGAGCGCTGCCAGCCCTGCCGCCGCGTCTACCTCAGGTACACAAGGAAATTGGCAACCACCCCCTTAATACTAATCTACCACCGCCACGCCTGCACCGGCGGTGGCAGACATTGTAATCAGCCGCCACCGGTGCAGATGGCAATGTCTGCCACCGCCTAGCCTACCAGTGACTGATTCTGCTAGTGATGGTAGATGGGAATAAAGAAAGTACCCCATGAATGTTTAAACATGTATTCAATCGTATTGTTTGGTCACTTTGTGTCCTACACAAAGAGAGAGAACGGGCTATTGTCTGCAACTCAACATCTTTTGGCATGTAGGGTGAGCGTTAACTAGTTGAACCATCGTAGTTCCCCGAACCAAAGCTCATGAGACTGACCATTTCTAAGGTCGAACAACTCGAAAAAGTCAAGAAACATCGACCTAAAGGGCACTAGGGCTCATTGGGTCGTTGGATGACTCGGTGCCCCATACGAAAAAAAAAAGAAAAGACGAAATTGTATTTACCGATATCATTTGCACATATTGGTGTGTGTCCGCAGGGCGTTCGACACGACGGAGCGCACGGCGCGGCACGCGCACCGCACGCGGCGCCTGTGCCACCGCTGCGGCGCCGAGCTCAGCGACACCATCGTGCACTTCGGCGAGCGCGGCCGCGCCGCCTGGCCGCTCAACTGGGCGGGCGCGCTCCGACACGCCGCCGCCGCCGACGTCGTGCTCTGCCTCGGCTCCAGCCTCAAGGTAACAGTAGTATCCACATCATTATCCTGTTATCATCGATTCGACAAACAGAGTGCGAGGAAAATGTAAACAACACAGTTCTTCGTCAGATTTCCACTGAAAATAGTAGCAGTGGGCATAATCATTCAGCGGGTCGTATATCGCGATTATATTCTGTACTCAAAATCATGTTACAATTTAATTTAGGTTTCGGTGACCCTCTTTGGGAATGACGCCATCCCTTTTGCAATTCCGGTCGCTACACTCTATACATGTTAGCGAGTACCAAATTGTCATTTATCCTTTTCACCAACGCGCACAAACGCGCCGCGGTCGACATTTTCCCCTTCTACTACTCACATGCAAAAACGCGTTTGAGATGGCGCTCTACTAGCTGGTTTCGATAAATAGACTATAAGTAATTAGGAAACTATTTCATTAATGCCGTGTGATGCCGCGTTGAATAGCATCATGCCATTTCTTTTCAGCGGTTGTCGTAACGTAAGAGGCGAGGCGGCTACAGGACTCGAGAATTTAATGTGTATTACAACTTTAGCGACGGCACACAACCAGTCACTGCAGTGATCCACGAATCATCTGAAAAGCCTTCAATATGTGTGAGACGTGGCGATAGTGACCGTATTTCTACGGCCGTTGATGCTCTGCCTGGAAGGGATAAAGGCGTGATATGTGTATGTACGTTTTGTTGTCAGGTGCTGCGCCGCTACCCGCGGCTGTGGCGCATGCAGCGCGCGCCGGCCGCGCGCCCCGCGCTCTACATCGTCAACCTGCAGTGGACGCCCAAGGACAGCGTCGCCGCGCTCAAGATCAACGCGCGCACCGACCTCGTCATGGCGCAGGTACTGCCAACCACATAGCATACAGAGCGTAGTCAGCGTAGCACACGCACCGAGTCATCTGAAGATCTGATGGACCCTGGTGTCTAGTAGCAGGCTTATGACATGGATGTGTAACTGCCCAAGCAACTAAAACTGACGGATATAGAACTGTACCTAAACATAACAATAAGAAGTAACTGAACTTTGACATTGACACATTTTCAACTAATCACATAAAAATGGGTCAATCGAGGTCTCAATTAGTTTCCCGGTTTGCTATCTCATTGTTTCATTAACAAGGGCGCAACCGACTTCAAAGCTTAGGGTTTAAGCCAGAGATGATGGTTATGTTTGCAGGTGGCCCGTCGCCTCGGACTGAAGGTGCCGCGCTACGACCCGTGCCGCGACCCGCTGCTCGCGCACGCCGTGCCGCTCGCGGAGCCCGAGCGCCACACCACGCGCCGCCCCCTGCTCCCCCCGCCCCCCGCCCCGCCCGCACCACACGCTCACATACAGCTGTATAGTGACGAGGAGTCGCTCTCGCCCTCCGACTCTGATGATGAAGTTCCGCTCAGAAGATTAGCGGAGCGCATGCGCGCACCTGCCACCCCCTCGCCTGTGCTGGCGGCCACGCCCCCTCCCCCCGCTCCGCCCTGGCCGGCGCCGCCCCCCGCCCCGCCTCCTGCGTCATTGTCGCCGCCCCGCGAGCCGCCCACCGCCCCGCCGTCGCCCGTGCCGCCCCCAAAGCCTCCGCCACCTCCGAGATTACCGCCCCCGCCGGACTTGCTGCACGCTTTTCAAGTAAGTGTTGAATATACTTTTCGAATCAAAACCACTCACGATTACATTAATTCTACTTTCACTCACTTCAGGATCCCGAAAAATCGTTCATATTTATCTGCTAAGAAAACTTAAAACTCTCGCTAGTATCAATAGGTAATTAACATTACTTCCATTAATATCAAATCTAACCATATTTTCGATGGAGTTTTACTCTAGAATTAATTAGTCGACCGATGGCAAGTGATGCATTCTTGTCTATTGTTGTTTTACAGGTGAACATGCGGTCCGGCGACGCGACCATCCTGCTGCGCGCGCACCACGCCCCCTCCGTGCAGCCCCGCCCCATCCCCCTCCCCCCGCTCCCGGCCCCCGCGCGACTCCCTGCAGCGTCCCTCTCTGCTGCACCCACGATACCTCTTCCCCCCGCGCCCGCCGTCATAACGACGCTCGCCACGATACTCAAAACCCCCTCAACTGCTCCCGCGATACCAGCGCCCGCTCCTGCAGCTGTGAACGGCTCAGTGTGTCATATCCCGCCCCCATCCGCAGCTTCTCGTAACGGACCCTCATCTCCGAGTGCGTCTGCCCCCTCCCCCGCCCCCCCGCTCTCCCCGCGCCGCCCGCTCAGTGATCTCCGCATGTTCCGGTTCGCGCGCCGCCCGCCCCCCGCCCCGCCCCCTCTAACTAACGGCCACACCCCCCCCGCGCCCCTCGCACCCTCCGCCGCGCGGCTCGGCTTCCTCCTCCCTTCCCGCCTTCACTTGCCTCCCCCTTCTCTTCCCTCGTCCCTCCCGCTACCGCAGCCGCTGTCCAACGGACACATCAAGATGGAGTGCGATATCAAACAAGAATACGAACCAAAAATCAAGCCCGACATGGACAGAAGCCCCTCCCAGTTGACCACGCCCCGCCCCCCCACCGCCCGCATCACCGACCCTATGACAAAGATGGACGTAGACTTCGAACCGAAGAAGGAAGTCATGTTCGACACGGACACAAAAGCAAATATCGTCACAAAGTTCAAATGCGAGTTGAAACTAGAGAACGGAGGACCGAGCCACTCCGAGTCGGATAGTTCCATAGACGGCGCGCGCGGGGGTGAGGCCGGGGCGGGCGCGGGGGCGGGGGCGGACGCAAGTGCGCTCGCGGCTGCTATCATAGCGCGCGCCATGCTGCTGTGCCGCGCGCAGCTCTACCCCGGCCTGCACACCATACTAGCCGCGTCCCCGCCCCCCTCCCGCCCGCCGCCCCGCCCCTCGCCGCCGCCCTCCCCGCGCGTCACCCGCCGCCGCGCCGCGCCCCCTCCCTCTCCCGCGCCGGAGTGTGCGTGGTGCGTGCGCCACTACTCCACCCGGCGCTGCCAGTGGTACGGCGCGCCGCCCGCCGACCCGCTCGCGTCGCGCGTGTGGCGGCGCGTGCGCGGCCGCCGCTACCTGTGCGCGTGCTGCGGGGAGCGCGGCGGCGGCGCGGCGGGAGGGGGGGAGCGCGACCTGTGCGACGACGACGGCGGGGGGTGGTACGGGAAGGGGTACCGCAAGGGGCGGCGCCGGCGCCGGTAGCACGACCCCTCCGAGCCCCACGCTCGCTGACTCGCCGCCGACACAGCGACTGTAGTGATCACGATACAGATAGCAGTGCGGACGATGTTACCGACAGTGTTGAGTGTTCTAGTGGGTAGTTTTCAGGAAGTTGCTGCTGTAGACTTAATCGGATCAGCAAACAAAAACGGCTTCTCTGTCTAGTCTATGACGCGCGAACGACGCCATTTTAAAAATCTGCTTCCTTGAGAATCGCCCCGTGAATTTGAACAATTTAAACAAGAATGGAGACTGTGTTCATAATTATTGAATAATTGATTTTGTAAGAATCGTGAATTTGGAAATGATTAGGTTAATTTGATTTTTAACGACGAGAATTCTTAAATTAGAATAAGATTTTGCAAAAGTAACGTTCTCGCGGTCAGCGGTTGTAATTTTGAAAAATAAGTGACGAAATTGTATGTAATTAATTATAATTAATTTATTATGTTTAGTATTATCGAATAATTATAATTTTATGATCAAATTGTGAGTTGTGTGTTGTAAATAGTGTGAATGTACCGAGTTGCTGGATGTCACAAATATACCTCCGCGCGGCGTTGCAGCGCTGATATACTACACGTTACAAACTGTTGCGTTATAAATACTTCTCGAATCACAATACTTTCTATGGGTACCAGAACAAATTACTTCCCGGTTTGTGATTGTAGTATATTAAAATAATGTTTAAATATAAGTAAGCAATTTAAGTAATTTTGATAATAAGTCAATAAAAAATGTTGAATTGAATTTCCTATAGAAGTTATTTTTATTTAAAGTCTTTTAAATCTGGGAAAGCTGATTTTCCAAAATAAAATACTGGTAAGTTAAAATCCCTTATTAAAAAGTTAAATACTCGTCAGGTGCTGAAGTTCTATTTTATGAAAGTAATCCTTATGTCATGATGAAAGACACGACGAACATTTATAACGCAGCCTATATAGCCCTCGCACGGGGTGTGTGTGGGAGCACGGCGCGCCGGATGCCGCTATCACACGCGGCGCGATGCTGCGCTGCTTGTTAGTACCACGTACTCTAGCCATCACAAGCAAACATAAACGTGTTTAGTGTAATAAATATTATTAAGTTAAACTACTAAATATCACCGTGCCATTTTGCCAATTGGAATTTGGAAAGTGAAATTGGAGTGACACTCGCAACTTTCAGTATTACTTGGTAAGTCTCTCTAACTACTGAAAAGGGTTTGGTTCCAACAAGACGCATTTCCAATTTCTTTGTTTGTAATATAAGGTGTCAAAATATTAGCTGCAAATATTTTAAGGGGTGTATCATCCTGTGAAACTTAACAACTTTATCCATGGAACATAAGTCGAAGTATGAAAAAAATAATTTGGACTTCCCATACAAAGTTACCAACTGACGAAGTCACGGAAGTCGATTTGTATGGAAGGTCCAGAATATTTTCTAATATTTAGATCTATGTTCCTTGGAGTAAGTTCTTCAGTTTTGTAGGCTGGTTCACTCCTTAAAATATTTGCAGTTTTTTTTACACCCTGTAAATGGCGTCTGATGCCGGTTTAGAGTAGCATCATCCCATTTCTTTCATGCGGATTGCCGTAAGCCGCAAGACACGAGGGTTTCATGTGTTACATATGTAGGTGCCTACGTCACGCTACAACATACATACCTACATGTACATCGACTGCAAGCGCGAATAACTACGTGAGCGCAAAGGCAAGGCGATAGAAGCGTTACCTACAAGCATTTCGCCGTGCACATACCTAAGTCAGAACCTACGCGTGTGACGTCACATTCAAGCAGCGAGTATACCTACTGGGCGTGCGAGCAAGCAAGCGACGATCGATCTGCTACACCTATACACAGTACTGCGCACTATCATCATGAAGCATTACTACAGCTACTATCTACAAGCAAGCACTACGCATTCATCACGATAGATAGACCATTGAAACTTCGCGCCATTCCACGAGGAACAGCTGAGATGGAGCCCTGAAAAGAGCTGTTTGAAACTTAGAATTTAGCTCTGAAAAGAGCTGTTCTAGTGCACCAACGCACGGCAGCAACACGAAGATCATCATCACAGCATCTTCATCTCGACTGGCTTGGTGCGACGCGAGACGCGACGGAACTGCGCAGACGTCCATCTTCCACGGCGAGCGGCGAGCGAATAGGAAGAGCGCGGCCGCGATCGCTCTATTTATAGAATCGACAGATTTCGCGACCCGCGAAACGCCACGCTCCGCCCCTCGCGTCCCGCGGTTTCGCGTATGTGTGCGCGCATGATTTCATGTGTTTGTAGATTTAATTAGTTGATAAGCTCTGTATGTAAATAGCTAAATGAGAACCTACTTTTGTAAATATAATTAGGCACTTTTTGTAAATAAAACACACATCAATATTCGCTCCTGAATTAGCAGTTTTACTTGATACTACCCAGGTCACAAACCGCTAAAGTGGTGACACCCTTCAGAAGAATTCTGCAACCTGCAACCTCAAGATTCTGCAACCTGAACAGTCAAGATGGCCAGCAACGAAAATCCTGGAAACCCAGTAATCGAAGGCGACGCGGGAAACAATGGAGAAAAAGAAACTCCGAAGCCACAACCTCGCACCGAACTCGCCGGCATCGCACTCTCCATGCGTATCCCTAAATTCTGGCGCGACCGCGTCAGGCTCTGGTTCATCACATTCGAAGCCGTCACAGCCGACAGCAAGAGAGGAGAGAAAGAACTCGCGCAGATGGTCATCGCACAACTAGAAAAGCAAGACGTCGAGCAGATCGCAGACCTTCTCTACACTCCATCCGATACGAAACCATACACCGAACTTAAGGAGCGCCTCATTTCCGTCTACGAGGAGTCAGAAGAACGGCAACTACAGAAGCTACTATCCGAAATGGAACTCGGTGACCAGAAGCCTACACAGCTACTTCGCCGTATGAAGAGTCTAGCAAGAGGGAAAATCTCGGACGCAACCCTACGTATGATGTGGATGAACCACTTACCATCCCACGTACGCTCAGTCCTCGTCGTAAGCGATAACATCAGCAAATCCACTGCACTAGACGACCTCGCACTCATCGCCGACAAAATGATGGAACAACAACAAAATCAGCAAGTTTCGTCAATCGCAAGCCCGTCTGAATCGAGTCCAGCGAAGCCGTCTGAAACGCAAGCCCTAGTCGACGAAATAAGAAAACTATCACTAGAAGTCGCCGAACTTAAACGCGAACATCATTCACGTTCACAATACCGCTACCGAGAGAAGTCCCCGCACACCCCGCACCCCGCGCGTCCCCGTTCCCGCTCGAGAGGAAATACCTACTACCGTCCGCATACCGATGGCGTGTGCTACTATCATTACAAATTCAAACAACATGCCCGCCGTTGCAACGCACCGTGTACCTACAAGAAGACAAGTACCTACGAAAACCAGCAGCCGGAAAACGAGACCGAACGCTGGCAGCGGCGGACACCGGCGTTCAAGATAAAGAATACCGCCTACTTATCACGGACAAGAACTCAAAACTTACCTTTTTGGTTGACTCGGGAGCAAACATATCCGTAATACCAAAAAGAAAAGGATGCAACGCACCGCCGCTATCTTTCAACCTGTACGCCGCAAACAACACCGTTATACCTACCTACGGAGAGAAAACAATGGAGCTCAATCTCAACTTACGAAGACCATATCGCTGGAAGTTTATCATCGCGAAAGTCAATAAACCAATAATCGGAGCTGACTTTCTACATCACCATAACCTACTTGTCGATGTCAAGAACCGCCGACTGATTGACGGCCGAACCCTACTCGCCGTGAATCTACCTATCTGCAAGTCGGACGAGCCCAGAATCATGAGCATCGATGAACAGCAAAGCTACCACGATATTCTCGCTCAATTCCCCGGTATTACAAGATTAACATCAATGAAACTCAGTCCGAAGCACAGCGTCGAGCACGTGATCGAAACTACCGGCCAGCCACTACACTGTCGAGCGAGACCCCTCCCACCTCACCGCTACGAACAAGTCAAGAAGGAGTTCGAAAATATGATAGCTCAGGGCCTATGCCGTCCAAGCAAAAGTCCTTGGGCTAACCCTCTACATGTCGTACCGAAGAAAAATGGAGATCTACGCGTGTGTGGCGACTACCGAAGGCTGAACTCTATAACAAAAGCCGATCGCTACCCGATACCTCGCATCAAAGACTTTACCTACCGACTCGCCGATAAGAAGATTTTCTCTACACTCGATCTCAACAGAGCCTACCAACAGCTACCGGTAGCACCGCAAGACATAGAGAAGACAGCCATAATCACACCATTTGGCTTATTCGAATTTCCTCGAATGTGTCCCGGATTGAAAAACGCAGGCCAAACGTTTCAACGTTTCATTCATGAAGTACTACGAGGCTTAGACTTCGTGTTTCCATTCATCGACGACCTACTCATCGCGTCGAACAATGAAACCGAGCACCGAGAACACCTACGTACCGTGTTATCACGACTCGATGAATATGGAATCACTATCAACCCGTCGAAATGCGTACTAGGGAAGAGCGAAGTCACATTCCTCGGATTCACCGTGAACACTGAAGGCATCAAACCTCCTCAAGAGAAAGTCAACGCCATAGTAGAGTACCCCAAGCCGAAGACAGTCGAAGAACTAAGAAGATTTCTCGGCATGCTTAACTTCTACCGAGCAAATATCCCGAACGCCGCCACTCTACAAGCGCCACTGTGTAAATACCTACACAATTCTAAGAAACGCGACAAGACAGAGATTGAATGGACCGATGACGCAACGCAAGCTTTTACGAACTGCAAACAAAGCATCGAAAAAGCTGCTCTACTCTCTCACCCGCATCACTCTGTCCCTCTCGCACTCATGTGTGACGCGAGCAGCACATCGGCCGGCGCCGTTCTACAGCAACGCGTAAACAACAGATGGCAACCACTCGGATATTTCTCAAAGAAATTCACTGAAGCCCAACAAAAGTACTCTACCTACGACAGAGAGCTACTTGCAATCTTCATGGCGATAAAACACTTTCGTAAAATGTTTGAAGGCCGAGAAGTTATCGTGTTCACCGATCACAAACCTCTTACCTACGCATACAAGAAGATTGGTTCAGACAGCGAGACACCGAGACGCACGCGACAGCTACTTTTCATCAGCGAATTCACCACTGATATTCGCCACGTCAGCGGACAAGAAAACGTCGTCGCGGATGCCTTATCACGTGTTGAAGAAATCAGCTGCCCGACACCTATCGACTACGCCGAACTAGCTAGCGCGCAAGAGCGAGACAGCAACATACCTACCTTGTTGCAACAAGACAACATCAAACTGAAGAAAGTCACGCTACCTACTACAAGTCAACCGATCTACTGCGAAGTATCTACGAGCAACATTCGTCCATACCTACCGCTTGAGTATCGTGAAATCGCATTCAAAGCAATTCACGGTCTCAGTCATCCTGGTACGAGAACAACACGCAAGCTACTTCAAACTCGATACTTTTGGCCATCAATGAACGCAGATGTCAGCAAATGGACTAAGACGTGTCTACAATGTCAGCGAGCGAAGATAAACAGGCATACACAAAGCGCCATATCAACGTTCCCGGCATCACCAAGGTTTACTCACCTACACATCGACATAGTCGGACCTCTACCTACCACTGCTGACGGATACCGCTACGTCGTGACAATGATCGACCGAACGACACGTTGGCCAGAAGCTTACCCAGTACGAGATATCACAGCTGAGACAGTCGCAAAAATCGTCTACGAAGGTTGGATAACACGATTCGGATGTCCACACAGGCTAACTAGCGACCAAGGACGACAGTTCCAGAGTGCCCTATTCACGTGTCTCACTCGCCTAATGGGTATTGAAAAAATCCAAACTACAGCCTACCATCCGCAGTCGAACGGAATCATCGAACGATGGCACCGATCCATGAAGACAGCACTCACAGCTCGACTCACTACCGAAAACTGGGTGACCGAGCTACCTACAGTCATGTTGGGTCTTCGCACTGCATCGCGCAGCGATACCGGTGTCAGTGCAGCCGAACTTACCTACGGCTGTACTATCCGACTACCCGGTGATTTTTTCATACCAACACCTCATGACGTCACCATGGACCACGCCTACGTCGACCAACTTCGAGAAGCGATAGACAAGCTCAAGCCAGTACCTACAGAACCGCATAGCAACAGTCGACCGATTTTTGTCCATCGAGATCTACAAAACTGCAACTACGTGTTTGTCAGAATCGACGCCGTGAAGAGACCTCTCTCACCGCCATACGACGGACCCTACCGTGTGCTGAAACGTACTGACAAGTTCTTCACACTACAGCTACCAGACCGTCAAGCTACTATCTCGATCGACAGACTGAAGCCTGCATACCTACTCGCAGATCACGATCGCAACACGCCGCCGACGACAACCGTGGTACCTACGCAGACCACAGTACCTACTACGCCAGCTGTACCTACAAATTCGCCAGTCCCTCCTACCGCAAAGCCCGCACTGCAGAGCGCCGACGACCCTACGAAAAAAACACGTTCCGGCCGCACCATCAATCTGCCAGTACGCTTCGCTTGAGGGGGTGCACTGTAGGTGCCTACGTCACGCTACAACATACATACCTACATGTACATCGACTGCAAGCGCGAATAACTACGTGAGCGCAAAGGCAAGGCGATAGAAGCGTTACCTACAAGCATTTCGCCGTGCACATACCTAAGTCAGAACCTACGCGTGTGACGTCACATTCAAGCAGCGAGTATACCTACTGGGCGTGCGAGCAAGCAAGCGACGATCGATCTGCTACACCTATACACAGTACTGCGCACTATCATCATGAAGCATTACTACAGCTACTATCTACAAGCAAGCACTACGCATTCATCACGATAGATAGACCATTGAAACTTCGCGCCATTCCACGAGGAACAGCTGAGATGGAGCCCTGAAAAGAGCTGTTTGAAACTTAGAATTTAGCTCTGAAAAGAGCTGTTCTAGTGCACCAACGCACGGCAGCAACACGAAGATCATCATCACAGCATCTTCATCTCGACTGGCTTGGTGCGACGCGAGACGCGACGGAACTGCGCAGACGTCCATCTTCCACGGCGAGCGGCGAGCGAATAGGAAGAGCGCGGCCGCGATCGCTCTATTTATAGAATCGACAGATTTCGCGACCCGCGAAACGCCACGCTCCGCCCCTCGCGTCCCGCGGTTTCGCGTATGTGTGCGCGCATGATTTCATGTGTTTGTAGATTTAATTAGTTGATAAGCTCTGTATGTAAATAGCTAAATGAGAACCTACTTTTGTAAATATAATTAGGCACTTTTTGTAAATAAAACACACATCAATATTCGCTCCTGAATTAGCAGTTTTACTTGATACTACCCAGGTCACAAACCGCTAAACATACACTGATACATGATTTTTCTGAAATGTCCCTCAATATTTGTCAAAAGTATTTTTACGGCCGTTTACGCTCTGCATATCCTGCGAGAGATAATATGTATGCGTGGCGCTTCACCTGAAATCGGAATTAATTAACGCGCATGATTAAATTCTATAACTTATTAAATTAAGTATCTAAGATCGAGCGAAAAATCCCTCTACTACCTACATACAGGGTGTAAGGAACGGTCGAATGTATTCAACCTTCCATACAAAATTTCCGATCAGTTCAGTGACTTTGTATGGAAATCAGAAAAAAAAATTCGTATCCCCGCATAGCCCCCCTAGAAAAAGTTGTTCAGTTTCATGGTGTGATCACGCCTGCACAGTTTTCGTAACACCGTCCCTTCCTTACACCCCGTATACCCAATTTCATGCACGCTGTTCGTGGTTTAGAGGGTGCCTACTCTTGCATAATGTTTTCCAACTCCACTTAATAAAACATACTTACGGTTGACAGACCAAAAGCACCTACTTGGGTGGTATGATCTCGCGAACGTGGAAGCGTGTGTGGTCCTTGTGGCGCTGGCGCTGCGCGGCGGCGGCGGGCGCGCTGTGCCTGCTGGCGGCCGCACTGCCCGCGCCCGCGCCGCTCGCCACCGCCGCGCGCTTCCCGCGCACCGCGCCGCGCGCGCTCGCGCACAAGCTCGCCGACTTCTCCACGCATCTGCTGCTCTATCCGCACCTGTGAGTACATTCATTGTAGCAGTGGATACTACATAAAACTGCATCGGATCGTTCGACAACTCGGTACCCAATATGACAAAAAGCCGCCCGGCCGCCCTTATCATTGACAGTACTAGCGACCTATTTAGGTACCAACTAGTGATGCAATAATATTAAATCGATGAGTCAATTACTTTGAATAATATGTAGAGACATCACATTAAAGTATCTGCCCAATATAAATAGTGCTTGAATTATAGTAGATTACGTACTTAGGCATGTAACCTATCAACAACAACCGGTACCTTTCCGAGGTTGTTATTGATGTTACATCCGTGGTACGTATACTGCTTTACATATCGAATGAAAAGTGAGTAAAATGAAGCGATAAATACAAAAAAACGATCCATAAACATCGAGGTAATATGTACTAGCGTACTAGAGGAGGCACCGCAACTTCACTTTTTGTAACACGCGTTAGAGTCTATGCGCCCTAACTCGCTTAGTTTGAGCCCACCGCTTGCCGCGACGTCACGTGTCAGTGCTAGTTTCAAAATGCCTGCTTGTGTACTAAGATACTGCTCAAACAATTCGAGAACCACAAGCAAAGCCCAAGGAGTAACATTTCATATGTAAGTTATCTAATTTTATCAGTAAACCATGCATCGGAATATTATTTTCATAATTTTGTAAAAAATCACCGCGCGCTCGGAAGCGGCGGCCATATTTCGGCGAAAATCATAGATTAACAACATTACAGTATGTACAGACGTGACACTTAAGATGAGTCATTTTAATAAAAAACAGTCAATTTGCTAGGAAATGTTATTATAGTATAGTATTGTAAATATTTATACTTTTAACTGACTACGCAAAGTGAAAATGAGGTTCAACTTAATAAATATTTCCGTTCTTGCTGTTTATTTTTATTTGAACTTGTTTAAAGGTTTCCGCATCCGGGCCATGAAAAAAGAGAGGCGTGGATGAAATTTGTACAGAAAGATTGCAGCGAAGAAACGTTGTTGCCATTAAATTATTCACGGATCACTACACAAAACGACAAAACTTACAAAACTTGTTTTATTTAGAGGAAATTAAAATATAATATTAGATAATTATAGTCTTTTTATTATATTCCCGATCATTAGTTCCTACTGAAAGTGTCAAGTAGACGTAATGCACAATTTGTCGCATCTGCGCGCATTACTCGTTATCTATGACTTGCCCCACCGCTCCCGCGTGTCCCGCGCGGGCCCCGCCGCAAGGTCGCGCGCAATGCTTTCATTGGGAATAGCTACTCCAGTACGTTAGTACATATTACCTCGATGTCCATAAATGATGATTGTATCGTCTGGTATTCAAATTGCACCACTAAACTTTTTTTCTGTGATTGAAAAATTATTAATTAATGTGAAGGAAAAGTATCCTAACATAAAGAAGATTTTTTTTGATCGTAGGGATATTAGTAATTTTTACTTTTGTTATTGTAATATTGAGTAATAATTCGATAAACTCATTTATTGAGGTTATAAAAATACAGATTAAAAATATAATTTCTGCGTTCAAGCAACACAATTCGTAGCGGCCAGTTCGAAATTTAAAATCGTATACAACTAATTGGATGCAGCTCCTATATAAAATAAGAAGAAATTGATTTTAACTTTTGAATTGTAGTGATTCTATTGGTTCTTTTTCTAGTTCTATATTTAAAATTACTTACAGGCTTAGTTTTAAAACCTCGCCTGTAAGTTGAGGCCGCTAAGAATTGTGTTGCTTGAACTTATATTACATGTAAACTTATTTTACATATCTCATGCTCTGAAAGTCATTACTGACAAAAAACACGACCTGGAAGTTCAACTTACAGGCGAGGTTTTAAAACTAAGCCTGTAAGTAATTTTAAATATGGAACTAGAAGAAGAACCAATAGAATCGCGGCAATTAAAAAGTTAAAATCAATTTCTTCTTATTTTTAATAGGAGTTGCATCAATTGGTTCTATACGATTTTAAATTTCGAACTGGCCGCTACGAATTGTGTTGCTTGAACGCAGGAATTACATTTTTAATCTGTATTTTTATAACCTCAATAAATGAGTTTGTCGAATTATTACTCAATATTACAATAACAAAAGTAAAAATTACTAATATTCCTACGATCGAAAAAAAACTACTTTATGTTAGGATACTTTTCTTCCATATTAATTCAATATTTTTCAATCATAGAAAAATAAGTTTCGTGGTGCAATTTGAATACCAGACGATACAATCATCGTTTATGGACAGCTTTTTGTATTTATCGCTTTATTTTACTCACTTTTCATTAGATATGTAAAGCAGTATACGTACCACGGATGTAACATCAATAACAACCTCGGAAAGGTACCGCCCTCGCTCCGCTCGGGCGTTAAAAAACCTCGGTTGTTATTGATAGGTTACATACCTAAGTACGTAATCTACTATTTGTGTGTGTTTTAGGGGCGAGTGGTCGGTGGAGAACGAGAGTGGCAACTACACGGCGTGGCGCTACGCGGTGTCGTACGCGTGCGGCGCGCGTTGCACGGGGCGCGCGCGCGTGCTGGCGCTGGACCGGCACGCGCCCGGCGCGCCCGAGCACGCCGCGCCGAGGGAACACCTCGTGCTTGTCGCGCACCGCGCCTGCTCGCGTCCGTTGCTGCTGCCTTGGCCTGAGACCTGCGGTAATTATTTGGTACCTATAAGGTGTAAAAATATTTGCTGCAAATATTTTAAGGGGTGAATCAGTCCATGGAACTAAACAACTTTCCCCAAGACACACACATCGAAATATGATAAAAACTTTTGGACCTCTCATACAAATTAGGGCATGTAATATCGGATGAAGTTCGATTCCGGAACTGAGTTACGATACTATTGGTTCAATTCCGGAATTCCGGTATCAATACCGGAATTAGAAAAAGTTTATTAAATCAAATCTTATTTGATAAACATGAGATCTACAATAATATTGACTGAGAGATCAATAATAAAGATCTTATTACAGAAAATAATCAACTTTTCAATAATATTTTAGCAAAATTACTTTCTATCTAAAATATAGCTTGTTCAATAACTAAACATATGTCTAATAAAATTATGAAGAATATAACAATCAGTCTCAATAAACTAAATCAACACGTTATCCTCTTTTGAGATCAATAATCAATATCCCTACGAAAAAAAAGTTCTTAAATCTTAAATAACAAAACAAAACGTGCGCTATCGCATTTTTTGGAAAAAAAGAGATCAATTAAATCAGACTTACAAAACTAAAAAGATATATCAATAGGCACAAATCATTTTTTCATAAAGGATCGTTCTTCTTGATAATGTGTTCTCAAGATTATAAGGGCATCTAACATTTTGTCTGAGAGCGAGCTTCTTGTTCTGAGAGCGGCAAGGCAAATTCAAATCAAACTTCGCGCGCGGTAACATTTCGCAAAAGTAAAAATAAGCAAATTCTGTTACTGATTTGTAAATTTTTTTTTCACTGTAGTAATGAATAATGAAATGAATATCGGATTGCGATATTAACTCCAATTCCGGAATCGTAATATCGAAAAAATCCGCCCGATATTCCGGAGTTACGAAATCTCGGAATTCCGGGATCCATGCCCTAATACAAATTGACTTGGTTGGTTGGTAATGGTAAGTCTGTATGGGAGGTCCAAATATTTTTTTTGTATTTCGATCTATGTTCCGAGGGGAAAGTTGTTCAGTTTCATGGGCTGGTTCACCCCTAAAATATTTGCAGCAAATTTATTTACACCCTGTATTATAAAGCATTTTTTGGATCAGAGGAAAAATTGATGGGTTCCTGCATTTTTTACTTATTTTATTTATAAAAGCTTTTTGCACAATCGAACAAACCCCCTCCATTCCAAATTCCATAACCATACCCCTCAACCATAGGATGAACAGATAAATCTCATATCATTTGTTCTCCTATTTTCCAGATGAGTGGGAGACAGAGACTGTGATCGTGTCGGACGGCGCGCTGGGCTCGGTGGTGCGCGAGACGGCGCGCGCGTCGTGCGCGGCGCTGCGCCGCTTGGTGCCGGGCAGCTGCGCCGGCCGCCTGCGCGCCGCGCGCGACCAGCACTTCCTGCGCCTGCGCGCTCTGCTCGCCGGCACACAAGCCTGACACGAAAACCATCCTGATGCTTCACGAAATCGCAAAACTATGATGCTGTTTTTTGTACTTATATCTTGTAAGTAGATATTATACACTTTATCCATTTGAAATGAATAATAAAAATAAAGAATACTAAAATAATACAAATCTCTTGTTTTATTTTTATGGAAATACACAGACCAATTAAAATAGTTTAACAAAAGATACTCTAGAGAAAAGATACTTCATACGCGTGTAGAACTTTGTTCGCGTGTTACAAGCATTGTATACACACACACCATCAGAGCGATTTCCTTAAGTGTAATGTGTGGGACACCGAGTCATCTAACTACCTCATGAATCCTATCCTGTGAGAATTTTTCAACCGCCTTCTATACAAGTAGCAGCAAGGAACAAAATACTAACCTAGCCAGCCTTCTGACCAAGGAACATAATACTAACCTAGCGGTGAGCTTCTGACATGGTTGTGAAACAATAAAATTCTGCCGTCTAAGTAATCAAAGCCAGCACCCGGGAACAGAACCATCTTTCTTATGGACAAACAACTATAGCATATTCATATAATGTGACCATTGTAGAGTGTAAAACGGTATTTACAGACGGACAATTCGAGAAACAGAGCCAAACGCCGCAACACTGCGAACAGGGGCGCCCTGTTTTTAATTTACGGCGGGTGCTCCAGTTTGGTGGCTCGGTCGGGCATGACCTTTATTAAGCTTACAAGAGTTTTAACTATGCAGGAGTTCTTAAAGTTTTAGTCCTGGGGTCACAATTGACAAAATTTCATACATTCCATGGGCTATCATCGTTGGCCTCATACGTCTTGATAGACGATTATTATATTTAGTGCCTGAGTCAAGCAAGACCACTGACACTGCGTTGTCTGGGACGCAATTATGGAAAACACAGGGTAGCCCAGGACCTGCGTCACCCTCTCGGCCTCCCTGGCTGACTCCACAAGAACGACGAATCGATACGTGCGGAGCCAGTGCAATGAAGGTTGTCGAGAGAAGCACAAGCTCGTAAGTATAAATCATTAATCTTTATTAGCGTTCATGTGGTGAAATACATATGTTACTTATAAATAGAACACACATGAAACCCTGTTAGTTAGGGCACTGCTAAGTAGTAGTAGGTATATAATAAAATATACTAACAGCATTTTTATATGATAGATAAATATGAGTGGATTTATTACTCAACCAGTTGGGTTTATATAGAACATTTTCAATGTATGGAATGCCGATATGACATGGGTGTGACGTAGGTTGGCATTGAGATAAATATAAGTTATTTCTAAGTAATATCATACTCTGCAGGAACGAACCACGTGGAGACACTACCACCCGGCGCAGCTGCTGCGCTGGAATCTTCACTTCACTACTGACACTGGCAGAATTACCCTTAATGAGTAGAAGTCCATATTAATAAATAGTTTTTATAAAAAAAATAATCAAAATAAAATAGTGTAAATCAGCTAAAATAATGAGTGAAACTAAAGACATTTCAGTTATCGGGTTAGTAATCAATACATAGACTTAGATTAATTAAACTAATCAATAAGTCTTGAATACAAAAAAATATACAAACTGGTTTAGTGGTTTAGCTTTAGTATTTTGCGTCCTGCGGCACGATTTACGTGATTATTTTGGTATCATTAGATTGGTCATGCATGTGCCAATGATGAGGTACCATCTAGCTGCTTTCATGTGGAGATGTTTAGTTGTCGAGATATCGTAAATTGACGTTTCGAGTATTATGATCCGTTAGGCAGGTAAACATAACCTCAAAATGTACGCAAAATTGGGGTATGAGTTTGGGAAAAGATGTAAAGCCAGTTGAGGGTCAGAGTATACGTTTCGGGGTGGTGAAGGTGAGTTGGAGTATACGGGGAGTATATGAAACGTCGAGAAAACATGAAAAAAAATAACTATAAAAAATTAAATTTTTTGGGACTTAGATTTTTTTTTATTTTTACGTATTACATACACATATCACGCCTTTATCCCTTGCGGGGTAGGTAGAGCAATAACGGCCGTTATAATACGCTATTGCCACGCCTGTCATTTTTGAGGATTGTTTTCCAAGGTTGTTTCAGAAAACATGTGTATCACTATAGTAACAGGTTGTCAGCCTGTCGCCTAAAAATTGTAATACACCAACACTCTTGAGTCCCTTAGTCGCCTCTTACGACACCCGCGAGAAGGAGATGTGTGATGCTATTCTTAGCCAGCATCACAGTGTTTGTATTAGGTAATACAAACATAAAATATATCTAAAAAATGAATTTCGAGATAAAAAAATGAAGTCCTGTGCCTAGCGCCCTGAACGGTGAACTCAACCCAGTTGAGGTTTTGAGTGTAGATAAGGCTGCCTTACAGACCTACTTTCTAATTACAGCAGTGCAGCACTGGATCCACCCGAGCCAGTCGTGAGTTTGTCTGCAGCACCAACAACACTTCATGTGGATGTGAAAATTGTAAGTGCACTGCACCAATCTCATATATTATATAGTTTAAAAAAGAGACACCCTGCAAATGATACACTGAATAATTCTTACTTTTAAATCTTCCTTCCCTGAATAAGAAAATACTAAAATACATTTATTAACTATTAATTTCAGGAAGAGGTAAATCCCAATGGAAACATTGACCGACACACAATCACGGGACCTGAAGTCGACTTGGATAAGAAACCTGTAGCATTTCCAAGGCGTTTACAAGTCAAATTGACTCGGCTTCCAGATTTTCTATTAAAACTGTTTATGGAAAACACTTGTCCTTCTGATTCTGGGAATAAACTCCTTATTGCAGAAGGTAATTCAAACAATGAATATTGCCCAATCGGTCAATTACTGAACAAATTTTTCTGCCACTCTTCGAGAGGGGAGGCCAACACGTACAGCACACAATGATAATTTCACAACAACTTGACAACCACATACAAAATGGCAACTGTCAGTTTCATATAGATTAGCTGGGCAAATGGGCAGTGAGTTCTGGCAGAGGGGTATGCCTAGTTTAGCCATCTCCTTATATGAACGCTCCAAGAGTACAACCATGCTCGCCACACTTGGCAAGCAGATTGACAAGCGCAGTGCAAGATGTTACATTCATAGGAATTTTGTTTTTTATTTTGTCTTGTCGAGTCATATTTATATCACTAAGCGCTTTTAAGTAGGTACTATTTATCGGTGTAGGTTTTAGAATGATGTCATCATGTGTCGTAAAAGATGACTTAGGGTTGAATCCAAAGAACAGGCAGCGTTCTCTGCGGAAATACCACCTCTTGCACTGCTCTCGTCAATCCACCTGCCAAGAAGTATGACAATATGCCAAATGGGGCAGGCCCATGTTCAGCAGTTGACTGTTGTAGCTGTAGAAGAATTAAAATGTTGAGGTACTGTTTTTTTGTAATAAGTGATATATTTTTCGGATATCCAGAGAAAGAGAAATCCCCATGTCACACACAAATGTCCCCAGGGTGATTGAAGTTTTTGTCTGTATGTGTGTTTGCTCATGATGTATGTTGTTTGTAGAGTTGGGACTCCATTCGGGTGTCGACATCAAGTTTGATCCTGACGAGGAGCTGAAGGAGGAGCCTCTGGACTGCAGCGAGGAAGAGGGGCATGGTGTTGTGGAGGAGGTCGACCAACGAGACGCAGCTGTTGACGACCTGGCCGTGAGTTGAGCATTGTTGCTTGCTAAATCTTTTTTCATATTTTATTCTTTACTAGCGGGTGCCCGCGGCTCCGCCCGCGTGAAGTCCGATTTATAAATCATCCCGTTGCATCCCACAGGATTTTTTTTCGGGATAAAAACTATTCTATGTGTTAATCCATGTTACCTTCTATGTGTGTGGCAAATTTCATGAAAATCGGTTTAGTAGTTTTTGCGTGAAGGAGTTACAAACAAACATACAAACTTTCACATTTATAATATAAGTACAGTCTACTATCCTTGTATCAATTATGGCTTATTTATGGAACATTACTTAAACATCACCGTTCTGTAGCGGAGACTGGAGCCTGCTGACTTATAATGTTATTTATAATACAGGTATTGTTATACCTAGTGTAAAATAACAACAGGTATTTGCCATATAAAATACTATTCACACATAAAATACTAAATCACAAGAACCGGAAAGCGCGGTAAAACGATGCCGACGATCCTTGACAGAACTGTCAAAACCCATAGACTAGACTACTGCCGCCTGTGATTGGCCAGCTGCAGCCATTTTAAACTACTAGATTCTATGGTTTATTTTCTGCTACACGAGCGCCATTACTACTTATATATTAGTTCTTATCTTCCTATTTTTGTAGTAAGATGGCGCTAGTAGTTTTTATATTCGTTTAGGCACCAACCTGACCAATCTCACACTTACTACTACTGCTACACCCACCACAGTCCACTGCTGGACATGGGCCTCCCCCAATTGGGGGTATTGCCATACTCACCACGCTTGGCAGGCGGATTGGCGAGCGCAGAGCAAGATTTTGTAGATATTCACAACACTACTGCTCGTTCCCTGGATTCATCCCTTAGTCGCCTTTTACGACACCCATGGGAGAAATATTATTAGCATAACTTATTATTAACGGGTAATAAAAATTTCACTACACACTTCACTGTCACTACAGAGATACACGAATCATCTAAAAAGGCCCTCAATACTTGTCAGACGTGGTGATAACGACCGTAATTATGTGATCATTAACGCCCTGCTTACCTCGCAAGGGATAAAGGCGTGATTTGTGTATGTGTAATAAATTTTTTAACGTGTTTGAATGTTTTTTAATATTCATCAATAAAAAGTATTAAGTAAGTAACTGGCATAGATGTTTTGTATTTATGTGCAACCAATCGCCCGGCACAGCAGGTACACATTACACAATCATCTCATTGACACGAGTACGCCCTAGGAGTACCTACGCGGGCGAGGCCGCGGGTTACAGCTAGTTCATAATTATAAACTGTTCAACTTGTCAATGTTCAAATAAACTGTTCAAATGACAATTTCAATCCAATAATCCGGAGCTTGTTAGTTTTCATCTTATTTTCAGGAAGAAGTAAATGCAGATCTTTGTATTGAGGGAGATTCGCCCACCACAACCACAACCACAAGGTCCGTGAATGAGGACCCTGTGCTGTGCCGGCGACAGCTGCACGTCAAGCTGACTCGTCTCCCATCCGAGCTATTGAAGCCTTTCATCGGACACGCTCATGGGAATAAATCAGCAGACGCAGACGCTGGTAATTTACACCTCAAGAAATTATGTAAATGCATAAAACATATGCTTTATTGTGAAAAATTGTTATAGATAACAATTTACATTGAGTAACTGTCACGGTTTATGTGACAGACACCTGTAGACAGACAGATAGACGAACAGACACATTGCTAATTTACATTTAATGGTCCTGTTTTAATCTTATGGATGGGTCTCCAATAAGCCTTCAAAAACAAATGTACCTTAAAGATTCTTCAGCCAGATGCAATAAAAAAAAAGGAAAAATGTTTTTACCTCATGAGTATAAAAATAATAGTTCTTGTGTACAATAAATGGTAAAATAAGATAAATAAATAAATAATTCATCCACGCATAAAAGTGAATTCAACTAGCTGGCTTTGCTCCACTCGGTGGATAGAACAACTTGTAGCCGCTGAGTGGGGCCATGGATAGCGCTAAGTAAGTCACACACGGTGACTTTCATAAATATTTCAATAACAATTACAACAGCTCACTGCTGGACATGTCCCTTCACCCAGTGGGTTCTATTTTATGGGTTTATATCAGGTTTAAGGGGTGAATCAGTACATGAATCTAAACAATTTTCCCTAAGAAACATAGGTGGAAATATGAGATTTTTATTGGACCTCCCATACAAACTGACTTGGTCGGTCGGTAATTTTGTATGGGACGTCCAAAATTTTTGATCATATTTTCACGTATGTTCCTTGGAGAAAGTTGTTGAGTTTCATGGGCTAGTACACCCCTTAAAATATTTGCAGCAATTTTTTTACACCCTGTATAATGCTCTCTCACCCGCGCTGTCAGCGTATATTAATATTAAGCATACTTTGTTCTAGGGTGTAATAACACGTCAACGCCTGGAACAGCAGGAACAAATCTCGAGACCTTACCCCCCGCCCCCGCCGCCGCCGCCGCCGCCCCGAAGCCTTATTGTTCGTTATGCGATAAGCAGTTTTCTAGTAGTAAAACTTTATCAAAACATTTCAGAACACACACTGGTGAGAAGCCTTATTCCTGTTCCTTATGCGATAGGAAGTTTGCTCGAAGTGATTACTTAAAAATACACATGAGAACACACACTGGTGAGAAGCCTTATTATTGTTCCTTATGCGAGAAGCAGTTTGCTAGTACTACAAATTTATCACAACATTTCAGAGCACACACTGGTGAGAAGCCTCATTCCTGTTCCTTTTGCGATAGAAAGTTTGCTCAAAGTAGTCAGTTAAAAATACATATGAGAACACACACTGGTGAGAAGCCTTATTCTTGTTCGTTATGCGATAAGAAGTTTCCTCATAGTAATCTGTTAAAAATACATATGAGAACACACACTGGTGAGAAGCCTTATTCTTGTGAGTTATGTGATAAGAAATTTCATCATAGTAATCTGTTAAAAATACATATGAGAACACACACCGGTGAGAAGCCTTATTCTTGTTCGTTATGTGATAAGAAGTTTGCTCAAAGTAGTCATTTAAAAATACATATGAGAACACACACTGGCGAGAAGCCTTATTCTTGTTTCTTATGCGATAAGCAGTTTGCTAGTAGTGAATCTTTATCATACCATTTCAGAACACACACTGGTGAGAAGCCTCATTCCTGTTCCTTTTGCGATAGAAAGTTTGCTCAAAGTAGTCAGTTAAAAATACATATGAGAACACACACTGGTGAGAAGCCTTATTCTTGTTCGTTATGCGATTAGAAGTTTCCTCATAGTAATCTGTTAAAAATACATATGAGAACACACACTGGTGAGAAGCCTTATTCTTGTGAGTTATGTGATAAGAAATTTCATCATAGTAATCTGTTAAAAATACATATGAGAACACACACCGGTGAGAAGCCTTATTCTTGTTCGTTATGTGATAAGAAGTTTGCTCAAAGTAGTCATTTAAAAATACATATGAGAACACACACTGGCGAGAAGCCTTATTATTGTTCCTTATGCGATAAGCAGTTTGCTAGTAGTGAATCTTTATCATACCATTTCAGAACACACACTGGTGAGAAGCCTCATTCCTGTTCCTTTTGCGATAGAAAGTTTGCTCAAAGTAGTCAGTTAAAAATACATATGAGAACACACACTGGTGAGAAGCCTTATTCTTGTTCGTTATGCGATAAGAAGTTTCCTCATAGTAATCTGTTAAAAATACATATGAGAACACACACTGGTGAGAAGCCTTATTCTTGTGAGTTATGTGATAAGAAATTTCATCATAGTAATCTGTTAAAAATACATATGAGAACACACACCGGTGAGAAGCCTTATTCTTGTTCGTTATGTGATAAGAAGTTTGCTCAAAGTAGTCATTTAAAAATACATATGAAAACACACATTGGTGAGAAGCCTTATTCTTGTTCGTTATGCGATAAGAAGTTTGCTCAAAGCAATCTGTTAAAAATACATATGAGAACACACACTGGTGAGAAGCCTTATTCTTGTTCGTTATGTGATAATAATTTTACTCAAAGATCTAATTTAGCGTCACATATGAGAACACATACTGGTGAGAAGCCTTATTCTTGTTCGTTATGTGATAGTAATTTTACTCTAAGATATAATTTAGCGTCACACATGAGAACACACACCGGTGAGAAACCTTATTCTTGTTCCTTATGCGATAGGAAGTTTGCTAAAAGCAGTCAGTTAAAAATACATATGACAACACACACTGATGAGAAGCCTTATTCTTGTTCGTTATGCGATAAGAAGTTTGTTTTAAGTCATCATTTAAAATTACATATGAGAACACACACTGGTGAGTAGCCTTATTCTTGTTCGTTATGTGATAATAATTTTACTCTAAGATATAATTTAGCGTCACATATGAGAACACACACCGGTGAGAAGCCTTATTCTTGTTCCTTATGCGATAGGAAGTTTGCTCAAAGCAGTAAGTTAAAAATACATATGACAACACACACTGATGAGAAGCCTTACTCTTGTTCATTATGCGATAAGAAGTTTTTTTTATAAATAAATATCCTGGACAATTCACACAGCGCCATCTAGCCCCAAACTAAGCAAAGCTTGTACTATGGGAACTAGATAGCTGATACTAATACATATATACTTTTTTTTGTAAATAAATACATATTTATACATAGAAAACACCCAGACTCAACACAAACATTTGAAAATTGACTTAACAAATATTTGTGTCCGGTGGGGATCGAACCCACGACCCTCGGCGTAGAAGGCAGGCATACTATCCGCTACGCCATCGGGACAGTCAAGTAGAGTAGTTTGTTTTAAGTCATCATTTAAAATTACATATGAGAACACACACTGGTGAGAAGCCTTATTCTTGTTCGTTATGTGATAATAACTTTACTCAAAGATCTAATTTAGCGTCACATATGAGAACACACACCGGTGAGAAGCCCTATTCCTGTTCCTTATGCGATAGGAAGTTTGCTCAAAGCAGTCAGTTAAAAACACATATGAGAACGCACACTGGTGAGAAGCCTTATTCTTGTTCGTTATGCGATAAGAAGTTTGGTCATAGTAATCTGTTAAAAATATATAATGAGAACACACACTGGTGAGAAGCCTTATTCTTGTTCGTTATGCGATAAGAAGTTTGTTTTAAGTCATCATTTAAAATTACATAATGTGAGAACACACACTGGTGAGAAGCCTTATTCTTGTTCGTTATGTGATAATAATTTTACTCAAAGATCTAATTTAGCGTCACATATGAGAACACATACTGGTGAGAAGCCTTATTCTTGTGAGTTATGTGATAAGAAGTTTGATACAAGTAATAGGTTAAAAAGACATATGACAACACACACTAATGCGAAGCCTTATTCTTGTTCGTGATGCGATACATATTTTGCTCGAAGCTTTTGTGGTGTATAGCTCTAGTTTTAAAAATATTATTTAACATTATTAATTATTTATAAGAATATAAATTCACATATTTAATTTACTAATAGTATGTTCTTATTTAAATATCATAAGTTGTGAAACTATTCTTGTAGTAGGGCGCAGGTGACGCTGACGCACCCCCAGTCCTCCACCCCACTTGCCCCACTGACGGCGCTAGCCATGATATACCCCGGCTAGCTGAGGGTGGGGGACAGTCGTACGCCAGCTGCCCTTGCGGTCAGTCAATTCCACTGGTGCATTTACATGTGTGTGAATATAATATACCGTGTGTATACAATGTGTATATTAAGTATAAAGTGAAGTGCAAATAGAAAAGTGGTTTATTGAATATTTATTGGAGTTTGATTTCTACAAGTGGCGACGAGGATAAACTGTGAGTATTATTGTTAATTCAGTTCCAGAAATTTGGAGCTAAATTATAAAATATTGAAGTTTAAATTTGAAAATTGCGTAGGATATTTTGTAAAATATTTTTAGAATTAATTAAAAAGGCCGATATTTTTAATACTGCATGTTTGGTGAATGAATAGCAGTTCCTTTATACGGTCGTGTATTTCTTTTGATAATGGACTTTAAAAATATAACACTCAAAATTGAGACGGTCTGATATACAAGGGACACTCGAAAATTGATACGATATGGACACTCAAGAAACCGACATGGTCTAATAGAGATAGAGATAATTTATTGATAATTGAAAAATTACATGTCAAATGATTGATATACACTAAAGTAGGTATAATAAATTAAAAAAATTACAATCAAATAATATAAAAATTAAATAAATCAACATTGAATCATTCAACATTAATAAAATAAAATAAAAATTTAATAAATCAATCAAATCACTTAAAATTAATAAATTCCATGTATGAATAGAATGCTTGTTGAACAAGCCACCGCTTTAGCCTATACTGCTAAAGCTGCTTAAGCTCGGTACCTGTTTGACATCATCCGGTATTTTATTAAAAACGTGTGCAGTTCTGGCGGTCTTTTCCAACGCGTGCCTTACCACACAAAGCATGTTCGCGTAACGTGCAGTGGGTCCGAGTCTGTCGGCTCGGCACTTGTATTGATTCCTGTTTTCCCATACATACAATGCAGTATTATATATGAGTAGGCATGGGACTGTCATTATTTTAAATTTAACGAAGTATGGTCGTGCAGACTCGTCACTAGGGATTTGCGCGATCGCCCTAACAGCACGCTTCTGCATGAGAAACACTCGCTCCCAGTCTGCCGCACGGCCCCAGAGGTCTATGCCGTACTGCAAGAGCGACTGCACGACTGCAAAGTAACACGTCCGCACAATACCATCGCGAAAATCGTGCTCCCCAGTTTGCTCACCAATTTCTCAATATGAGCTTCCCAAGTTGACCTTCGTTGAGAGTCAATCCTAAAAAAGACGCAGATCTAACTTGTCTACCGTCTTGTCTATACTAGTTATTACCGTTAGCCTTTACTGAGAGGGGCGGATATGTACGGCTTGATAAATTAAAATGAATAAATTGCGTCTTTGTTAAGTTCAGAATCAAACCGTTGTTGCTAAACCATTGCAAAAGTACATTTGCTGTCGAGTTTAGGGACGATTCAAGAAGGTCAATGCTAGAAGCTGAAACTACTACAGCAACGTCGTCGGCGTACATGAACAAATCCGCGTTTTTAACAGTTAGAGGTAGGTCATTCATTAAGAGACACAATGCGAGGTTCGATAATGATGAACCCTGCTGCACACCTTTTCCCGCAGACATCCCACAAGACTTTGCCGTTCCAGAGTCAGCAACCACGTACTGGTTCCTATCACTCATGAAATCGGTGAGTAGATCTGCGGCAGGACCGCGAATTCCATAGTGATTGAACTTAGCTGAGAGTATACAGTGGTCGGCTACATCAAACGCCTTTGACAGGTCACAGAGAAGGATAGCTTCATGTTTTTTGGCCTCCTTTGCTTCCAGTACACTGCGTACAACTCTACGTGCGTACGTACGTGCATATCGAAACGTTTTAATGGGAAAACTGGTAGTCAATAATTATAACTTTGAAAATCTAAATTTTGTATACCAAGAGTTCTTAAATTTAGTGAGCGAAGAATTTGAATTAATTTTTAAAATAGATACAAAAGAAATTAGTACGAAATTTAAGTTTAGTGATTGGGCTACCAAGGGTCTTAGGGTTAGCAGAGATAAGCTTCTTGAACTTTATGAGCTTAGAAACATGACAAACGATGAAAGTTTTAATGAGCTGGTAAAAAAATATTCTAAAATCTTTAAAACAGCTTGTCTAATTGCTAAAGCCAATTTTATTACAAATAAGATAAAGTCTTCAGTTAGGTTAGGTTAGGTTGGGTTAGGTTAGGTTGGGTTAAGTTAGGTTGGGTTAGGTTAGGTTTTTTTTTTTTGTTTTCGTGGAAGGAGGTAATCTTCATAGATACCATAGGCCCGGGCGTTATGGCATGCCCGATTCCGCTGGGAATTTGCCCAGCGACCTACGGACTAAACCCTCCTCCCCTTCAGATTATCGTTAGTATTAATCCAACGATTTGTTCTGGTGATATATATTGGAACTGGTGTTAGTTGTTTGACTATATATAAAACTATTACTAAATTAATGGTATTAACTAGAAACAAGTGCATGTCCCACTTAACTTAATGAGACATGCACCTGCATTTTTTTTTTTTTTTTTGTGATTAATGTTACATGACATGCCTTATGTCTAGATACTTATTCTAAATTTTATCTTACTTTTACTTATTAACTAGGTTACAAATTTAGAGCCATTCTCTTTGCATAGGGAGGCATGGACTTTATGGGCATACTCCAGGAATATCTGAAATGCAGCTCAATTATGATGAGACAGAAGACTTGTTACAAATAACTGTCTAATAAGTATGTTTTAGCTACTCAAACTGCACAATAACTTCGGTACTTGTTGTCAATTCCTAATTACTATAATAGTCTAGTTCTAAGATTAACCATTTATTTTTATAATAATATTAAGTTGTTCTTATTTTTTAAATGCAGCATACATTTCACATAGAAATAGTCTAACTGTGTTAGAATGGGGGCCTGGTGACAGGTTCATACCGAAACCTAGTTTAGGCGCCAGTCTCACAAGTTGGCTCAAACTGTATTAATAAGTTTTTCATTTTAGTGTATTTTGTTCTTTTATGTGTTCTCATGTACTTAATTCTAATTTGTGAGAAAATAAATGATTTTATTATTATTTATTATTATTATTATCTCCCGAGCGTCATCGTTGTTGACAATGTCAGGTAACTTTTTAGTTGTTAATTTGATGTCCATTCTGCACTCGTACTGTTGACGCATTGCTCCGAACCTCGGGCATTCTGTAAGTACATGAGTAACGTCTTGTACGGTCTCGTTGTCACAATTGCAGAACGGATTATCGAGAAGTTTAAATCGGTGCAGGTATTGGCGGAAGGCTCCGTGCCCTGTAAATATCTGTGCTAGAGTGTTGGTGATTTTAAGTTTGCGAAGAACCTTGTAGGCCTATTTTATGTCGGGGAAGTACAGTTTAGTTATTGCGCCCTGCGCCGAGTCAGTGTACCTTGTTTGCCAGGTATCTAAGGTATTTTCCCTTATCAGACGTTTTGGCAGTGATAATGGAAATCGGTCGTAAACTGGTCTGGTCTTGCTCTTCAGCGCGGCTTCCTTCGCCAATTCGTCAGCTTTTTCATTTCCAGAGATGCCAGCATGAGCTTTAATCCAGAATAGCCTGACTTCGCCGCCGAGAGTCGTGATATCCTTGATGGAGTATTGTATTTCTGAGACGATGGGGTGCACAGAATCGGGATCGCATATGCAGTCTAGTGCCGATCTCGAGTCGCTAATTATATTGCTTTTTCTGTACTTGTGAGATTTAGCCATGTGACTTACTGCCTTGGCTATAGCCACCAGCTCGGCTTGAAAGACAGAACAAAAACTATCCAATTTAATTTTGTATGATATAGATTCTGCATCCCCGCTCCAGCAGGACAACGCTGCCCCCACCTTTCCCTCTATCTTACTTCCATCCGTATATAGTTTTGGCCAGTCGTTGTTGATCGCTATTACGTCCTCCTCGGAGTTGATATGCTCGTAGGTAAGTCTTGTTCTTTTTGCAGGATGCGGCAGCGTCGATGGGCTCACTCGCATTTCTAGTTGCCTATCTGCGAGTTCCTCCATGGGTTTACCTCTTTTGACCTCGTACAGGGCTGCCTGTTCTTTTGCTCTTAGGTCCAGCGGGATTATTTGGGCCAGAATGGCACAAGATGTTAGTGAGACTGTTTTGTGCGCTTTACTTATTTTGATGCAAAACAGCCGTGTAAGTCTGTTCAGCAATTTTAGCAAAAACTGTTTCTCGGTGGCTTTTGCCCACATGCTGGCGGAGTAAAGAATGGTGGGCTCCACTACTGCCAAGTAGATTGTTCGCACTATTTCCGAGTTTAGTCCCCACTGTGCTCGAGCAGCTTTGGAGACCATTTTATAAAGGTTCAGAGCCTTTTTACATACTCCTTCTATGTGTTGTTTAAAGTTAAGGTTCCTATCGATATTGAGGCCGAGGATTTTTAGGGTGTCGGTGAACTCGATTGTTGTCCCTTCCATGATTAATTTTGGTTCGTGGTATTTAAGCTTTTTTGTGATGAGAACGGCTTGAGTTTTGTGCAGTGCAAATTTCATTTTATGAGCTTTTCCCCATTTAGCTACCATTTCCAGAGTCTCATTTATTTTGGTTTCTACTTCCTTTCCAGTGTTTCCAACGCCAATTATTAAAATATCATCGGCAAATGCCTGGATATGTGCTGGCATTATCGGCGAGGTCCTAAGCAAAGGATCTAGCTGAACATTCCAGAGGATCGGGCCGCAGGTTGATCCCTGCACACATCCCTTGTTTGTCGGCTTACTGACTGCGGCTCCCGCGTAGTTCAGCCGGATTTCTCTGTTTGATAAATAACTAGAGATCAGTTTTAACACATGTCTGTTGATTTGCTTTTCGTGGAGCTCGCGAACAATAACCGGCCACCAGGCATTGTCAAATGCGCCCTCTATGTCGAGGGATACCAAGACGACTATTTTCTTGCCAGTGAGGCCTCTGTAAACTGTGGTCATTGCATCGTACAGCGCGTCCTCCGTACTTCGCTGAGGCGTAAAGCCATATTGCAGCCCATTAAGTTTATTTTCGTTTCCCAGCTGCCATTGCAGCCTGTTTACGAATAATTTTTCGAGAACCTTCCCTAGCACTGGAAGAAGTCCGATAGGGCGGTACGATTTCGGTTTAGTCATCTTTACCCGGTTTTGGTATTACCTTGATGACAGCTATCTTCCATATGCTTGGAAAGTAACCTTTTTCAAGGCACTTATTACAGATGGCCAGAAAAACAGCTCTGTTTGCATCATAAGCTCTCTGGCATATATCTGATGTAAACCCGTCACCTCCCGGGGCTTTTTTCGGATTCATGTTGTGAAATATTTGGGCAACTTCTTGGTTGGTGAAGGGTACGAACTCTTCAGTTAAGATGTCGTCCTGCGCTAGACTTTTTGTTATTTTTTGGTACTCTCTTCTTATTTCTTTTTGCTCCTGTGAATCTGATTCTTCTTTGTCCTCGGGATAAAATGTATCTGCCAGTAATTTAGCCGATTCTTCCGGGGATAGCATGTCTCCAGTTTCATTACATCTGAGTAGTTTGTCGTGGCTCTTTTTTGAGCAGTGTTTCAGAATTCGGTATGAGCACTGCCAGACATTTTCCTTTTCCTGTTTTGAGCAGAAGTCCATCCAGCTTTGTGTGATTGCCTTTTCAATGCTGGTTTTATACTCCTCCTTTGCCGTGTTGTATTGCTCTATTATGTACTTCTTCCTTCTAGGATTTGCTTTGCGGATTTTCTTCCTGATTCTGATAACTTCCTTTTTCTTTTCAGTGAGTTCCGTGGTCCACCAGGGATCTTTTTCCCGGGCTCGAGTCACATCAGATATCTCTGGGATGCTCTTTTCACATGTTGTGCTGATCGCCTGCATGTATTCCTTCGCTAGGTTTTCTATGTCTTCTTCGCCAGTCATCCCTTCTATACGGTCCTCTGTTATTTGGCTTTTCTGAAGTTCTTCTTTTAGGGTTTGAGAGAATAGTGCCCAATCAGCTTTCGCCGTGTTAAATCGCTTCGTTGTGGTTTTTGTAGTGTTTCGCTTTTCTGAGCCGAACTCTATGGTAAATTCTATGCCATTATGATCTGAGAGAGTGCAAAGATGTTCATTAACTTTCCATGTTGGTATTTTGTCCAAAATGCCTGTAGTGCACGCAGTCACGTCCACAATGCTTGTACACCATATGCCTTGTCTGAGCATTCTGAAAGTAGGTGTATTTCCTTCGTTGAGGACGTTAAAGTCAAGTTCAGCCAGTGTTTCTGCCAGATCGGTACCTCGTGTATCCTCTACTTCGCTGCCCCACCAGAAGCTTTTTGCGTTTACGTCGCCAGCTATAATAATGTCTGCTGTGTTGAGTTTCTGGATGATACTTCGAATCTTATTCAAATCGACATTTATGTCTGCTTCGCCATGCAGGTATACATTTATTATGCCTATTTTGCGTTTTCCAATTTTAATGGTTGTCCCTACTATATCCTCACTAACCAAGTCTGGGTTGTCAATGATCTGGATGTTCGGATCCATTAAGATTGTGGCCGCTCGTACTGGTTTGCTGGTGTCGTTGGTGATCCTTTGTATTACTCTAAAGTTGCTCCCAGTGGTAACGTGTGCGTTAGATCCTACATATGGTTCCTGTATGAGTAAAATTGAGTATTTTTGTTTTACTGCCTCGTTTAAGCACTCCTTCATTGCTGCGAAACCTCGTCCTAAATTTATTTAGCCTATGTTGAATTTATACAACGTAGTTGTGGTTTCATTCTTATCCGATTTCCCATTAGACATACTTTTTTGACGAGCTGGGTGGATATCCGAGTCAACTTCTTCTAACAGTAGTTAATAGTGGATCTTGCCACCCTGTCCCACTTCTGCCACACGGGGCATTCGGGGGAGTATGCTGGATGGTGCCTGTCTCCATCCTTACAATTGATGCACAGAGGTGCGCTATTTCTGCTATTGCACTGCCGCGTGTCGTGTTCACCGGCGCAGTAGCCACAACATACACCTTCGCTTTTGCAGTCTCGGGCCTTGTGTCCGAAGTCTAGGCATCTGTAGCACTGCAGGATTGGCGATTGATCTATTGCAGATACAATTTGGTATCCAATTCTAAGTTTCTGGTCTCTTAGTTGGCGCCATAGTGCAGGACTAACTTCAATTATAATATTATTTAGGTTTGAGTTTCGTCCTTTCACTCTACTCATTACTTTAACCGTTCTTTGCTCTGGTTTTACCTCCTGGACAATTTTTTCATTCTGTTTTAGGACCGCCTCCTCTATTTTTTTTGTCATTGAGATCCTGGGCTACTCCTTGCAACCTTAATAGGGGATTTTTCGTGGCTGGTTGGGTGACAGTAAGTTTCTCTCCGCTGCACTTTATAGCCTCTCCAAGAATGAAGCGATCTTTGTCTGAGTCGCAGCTAATTAGCACTTTTTGGTGTCGCATCTTGCGGAAACCATTCACTCCAACGCCTAACTGAACAATATCCACGTTGGCTTTGATGTTTTGGGCAACGTCATTGCTCGTATGCCGTGGGTCAGCTGACTCTATTACTAGCGGGTACCTTGGCCTGTTTAGCGCTTCGGCAAACGTCCGTGGTGGGTCGTTGTGTGTTAATTTGCTTGGTTTCTCCGAATGCTCCTTCTCGTCAAACTCGTGTGAGATCCGCGTGTCATGGTACTCGTACAATGCTCTTAGGATGTCATCCTTTACCAATGGCTTTGTATTTGCATTCGAGTTTACCTCCTTGCGAAGCTCCTCAAGTGCAGTACGTGTGGGGGCATTCACTTCGGCCATCGTGTCTTTAAGGCTGCCAACCTCTTCACGAAGCTTATCTATACTAGCCTTTTGGGGTTTAATGGCCTTTGTTACCTCCTGGTAAATGATGGACGGCAGTTTGTTGTCCAAATCGGTGGTTAATGCGATATTTTTTAGGCCCAGCGAAACCACCGGAGAGAGGTCCGGATCTTCTGTGTGTCGTGTAGTGGCAAGAACGTCTCGAAATGCCTCCTTTAGGTCTTCGGGGTCCAGGGTCGGCATCTCTAAGGCTTGCGTTGTGCTCAGTTTTTCTTCCAGTGACTTTTCCAGACCTCCGATGTGTTTGTAGATGTTTTGCAGGTCCTCGGTCAGCTTTGTCTGCATTGATCCTTCAGTCACAATTAAAGGAGCGGCGTTTGACTGTGCCAGCCGAGCAGCTGTTGCCTTGAGCTCCCCGACGGACCTTGAGATGGCTGCCGTTTCCATTTTGATGGTGGTTTTTAAGGTTGTCAGGAATTCACACACGTCCCGCGCTATCATATCCCTGACTTCGCTCTGGTCCCTCTTGAGGTCCATGATTTCCGCTTTTAAGTCGGCGTAGTTGTCCACATTTCTTTGGAGGGCATCCGAGTAATTTTGGGCGAGCCTCCTGGTGATATTGGCCGTCTCCTGCTTTGACCTTTGGGTTTCAATTATGTGGTGCGCCCGAGAGTCAGCCAGGCGAAGAATCATCTCATGCAGAGTGTGCAGAGCTGAAACCGTTGCCTCCCTAATGTCTTTTCGCAGATGACCGGATGCCTCCAGCTTCTCCTTGGCCTCCAGCAATATTCTGTTTGCGTTTCTGGGGAATTCGCTTAGAATCATGCGGTTCCCCGCGACAGTTCGTGTTGAGCAGTCCGAGTTACCTTCAGCACCTGAGTTGTTCGACTCAATTTCATTCCTCTGGCAGTACTCTTCGTCGCTCATCTCGGCGGCAGCCCCAGCCGCTTCAACCGCTTTTGCTTGTCGGATTTGAGTCCTGATTCGAAGCAGAGAGTCGCGCTTTAGAATTTTGGTCGCCACCTCCTCCGTGCCTCTGACCGTTACATCCAGGGCCTGGGGAGATGCTCCAATAGGCAGTATGTCAGCTTCGCCTTCTCCGTTGTCAGCAGAGCTGAGTGGTGGTGGTAGCTCTCCTTCGGAGCATTTGGAGGATGGCAATGGGGTCGAAGTGAGAAGATGGGTCGCAAGAAGGGTGGAAGTGCCCAATTCGCAGTCAGATGGGTGGCTAGTCTCCTCCTGCACAGCGCTGTTCATCTCCTTTTGTACAGGACGGTTTGGGCCGCACTGGTTATCTTGTTTTATGTCAGTGGGCCGCAGTTGGTTCTGTGATAGTTCTAAATAAGCAACCCCTAGAGCGAGACTCGGCTCGCCAGGTTCATTAAACCCAGTGCTACCTGTGGCTCCTTTGGTCCCTTCAGATTTCTTCTGCTTTAGCTGATCCGTAGAGGGGTTGACAGTTTGTGGGTGATTCTTGCTTGCCAATGGTTTGCTTTTGGCTTTAGGTGCATATGCACTCTTCCCAGACTTCCCTCCTTTGCTGTTGGTTGAAGCGGAACTTGTGGACATTCTGATGACTGTCGTGTGTACGTACTAGCAAGAAAGACTGCCAATTCCAAGACCAGACCAGAAGAAATTTCTCCGATAGCTCTATTATTAACAGAGATATGGAACTCTTTGTTACTGACTCTAGGTAGAGCTGATTGAGGATATTAGAACAAAAGAGTGCTTAAAGCCCTTTCAGATGACACCTCGGTCGATTCGCTAGCCCTTGTGGTTCCGGCGCTATCCCAGTTTGAAATTTTTCGTACATTAAACAAAATGGCCGCCAAGAATGTACAACTTGCTGTAACTCTGGAACCGGTTGACCGATTTTAATGATATTAGTCTCAAAGTTCAGCTCTAACCTAGGACTACCGTTTAAACTTTGTATCGTAAAGTTTCAGTCCCTGAAAATTTCAGATTCTGAAAATGGTGAAAGATGATAGCGAACTATGCGTCGCGAAAGAAGACAACTGCACAAGAAAAATGGTACCAATTTCAGGACTCTACGACCCTTGGTTCGCGCGTTATGGCTGTTTAAAGATTTTCAAGATGGCCGCCTGAAATGTCAAACCGTATGTTTAGGGGCCTGTAGCGCCGGTTCCTGTGGTCGGATATCCCCGGTGTTTGGGTTCTTTTTAATTGAATTTGATTGATCTTGCCCCTGAAAAGGTTTTCAGGTGCCTGAAAATTTCAGCGTCAGAATCGCTTCAGATTTACACAATGGATAAATATCAGGGCCCAGAGCCTAGATATGAAAATTCAGCTCTGTGCGACGAAAGGCTTCAGAATAGCAGCCGCCCAAAGAAAACCAAGATGGCCGCCCGGCTGTCAGTTGACAACTTTAAGTGATGATTGTGCCGAAACCACTTGTCCAAATAACACAATATGGGTATCGGGTGACTCGGCTCGACCGCCCGGTTCACCTGAAGCGGCTTTCAGGGCAAAAAAATTTCAGGCTACAGAAGTCCCTGAAACCGATAAATACTCGAAAACACAGTGTCACACTTCCCTACTTTGAAAACAGGAAGTCTCTATGACTTTTGGTTCCCGAGTAATCCACGTTTTAAAATTGGACACAGATTTTGAAAAATGTACAAAAATGTTAAAATCGTTGTTTTTAAGGTTCTGAACACGTTGTTTGGGGTCAAACTGTGACGACCGATGTGGCGCAGTGGTAGTGCGACTGCCTTTGACGCAGACGGTCCCGGGTTCGATTCTCGGTGGGTCACTCACAAAGTTGATATTTATCACTTTGTGAATTTGTTCCCAGTCTGGTTAGGACATTGCGGGCTGAACCACCCGATTGTCCGTAAGTAAGATGGTTCCGTGTTTCGGATAGCACGTTAAGCCGTAGGTCCCGGTTGCTGTCTATGATCTCTTAGACGGCAGTCGTTACACAACCATGTCAGAAGCCTGCTACTTGTAGAAGGCGGTTGAAAAATTCTGACACTAGGGTTCATCGGGTCGTTGAACGACTTGGTATCCCACACGAAAAGAAGAAGAAGAGGGGTCAAACTTGACCCAAAAAGTGACATAAATATAATTACTACGTCAAAATAATTTTACAACTTATATTTTCTTAATTATTTACAAAAAGCAGTTAAAATTATGTAACTCCGAAACCTTACGACAAAAAATTCTGAAAAAAATTGATTAATTCAAAACAAATATATGGCTAGGGTATAAAATGAAAACTGTGTGAAAATATACAATAGTTCAGTAAATATGCCTGAAAATCCTGAAATTATGGTTTTCCGGCTATATCTCATGCAACACAAGACACAAAAATTTGAAAAAAAATAACTTAAAGTCTCTAAGGTAGCGCGCAGCAACAAGCGTTTTCAAAATTTTTGAATTCCGTCGGAGAAGGGATTTATAGGCTTCCGAAAATTGAAACTTTGAGAGGCTGTCAAAAGTTTTTTATAAGTCCAAAGATGATGCAGTTTCCTCTTGATTTTTTGATAAGCTAGAGTCTTGCCTCTGGAAACCCCAAAAACAGCCGGACGCACTCCCTTCTCAAAAGTGAGCCAAAGGTCAAACTTGTTTTTTTGGCAATAACTCGCTAACTGTGAGCGCAAAAAATCCCAAAAAATTTCAAAAAATGCACATTCACTGGTAGGCAAATAATCAGTAATAAAAATTAGGTTAGGTTGGGTTAGGTTAGGTTTTTTTTTTTTTTTTATATAATACAAATACCTCCAACTTAATCGGAGACTTTTTAAATACTTTTACAGTCTGAAAGGCAATGTTTAGATAATCATTTCCGGGAAGGAAAAATCCTCATGGACGCCTGGGAAGGGAGGGCCCAGGCAGTGCCGGACTCCTACCGGCTAAAACCCTCCCGGCAACAATTTTACAATTTCTAATCTTAGAAATAAGTTTACGCCTTTATTTATGGTATGGAACTAAATGTTATATAGGAAGGGTTTCATTTTATTTTATCCTATCTTATTTACTATAATTCACTTAACTTACTTAATTTTACTTTTGTAACTTTATATTTTTATTATTACTGCCTATTTTACTACTGCTTCTTATCTATATTTTACATCTATTACTATTTTATGCTTAACTTCAATAATATATTCAAATATTATGTAAACATAATTTTCTTAAACCGTTTTGTTTCTTTTTATAACAGATTCTGCAACCTTGACGCAGTACTTCAAGAAAATTTGTCTGTATTTACCAGCCATCAGCTCACTTATACTGGTCATATCCAATTTAATATTCAGCTCTTGTTCCAGGTTATAACGATCAGTGGCGTTCGCTGGGCATTCTTGCAGGATATGTGGTACCGTCTCATGTGCGCGTGGATCGCAGATGCACGATGGGTTCTCTTTACACTTGAATCTGTTCAAGTATTCTGAGAACCCACCGTGCCCCGTCATAATTTGAGTTTTGGTACTCGTAGCCTCGAATTTCCGTACAATCTTGTAGGCCATAGTTGCGCTGGGAAAAAAGAGCTTTGTAATAGATGCGGTGTCTCCTGTTTTGTATCGATCTTCCCACTCGTCAAGTGTAGCCATTCGGATGCAACGCTTGATGTAAGACACCGGACAGAGGTCATAATCCGGCTTTTTCTTTGATCCGATTGCAGCTTCCTTTGCTAACTGATCGGCTCTTTCATTACCTGCCAAACCTGCATGGGCCTTTATCCAGAACAGGGTTACATTCTTGTCCTGGAGAGATGCAGTTTGAATATTATCTCTTACCTCCATAGCAAGTGGGTGGAGGGCGCCGAAATTTATTATGGTTAAGAGAGCTGCCATCGAGTCACTGTACACACCAAAGCTAGACGATTTGCTTTTGACTACTTCCTTCAGAGCTTTGTTAATAGCCAGAAGTTCTGCTTGATACACCGTGCAGTACTGCGGCAATGCAAGTTTTGTGTTCTTGGTTTCGGCTTCACCTTCCCACCAGGAAAAGGCTGCCCCAACCTTGCCACCAATCTTGCTGCCATCGGTGAAGATTTTGACTTCAAAGTCGCTATGGGAGTTCATTTGCTCTTCGTTTTGCAGGCTTATTAGTGTGGTACTCTTGAACGTTGCTGGGTGTGGACCGTGTATTGCAGGTGCCATTTTTTCAACCTTCCTATCGCCCAGTACTGTCTGAGGTACCCCCCTCTTGGCCTCGTAAATCGAAGCCGCTTCACGGACTCGTAGGTCAAGGGGGAGCACCCCAGCCAGCACAAGTGCTGAGTTAAGGGAAACTGTGCGGTAAGCACGACAGAGTTTTTGGGCGATACTACGTTGAACCGCTGCCAGTTGTTTAGCAACGCCTATTTTACTGGCAGCAGGTGCCCAGACGCTGGCCGCATACAAGATGATTGGTTCCACAACCGCTACGTATATCGACCTTATCACCTCTGGATGAAGAGCCCAGCTGACCTTAGCAGCTCTTGTCAACTGTTTGTGGATGCCAGTCGCTTTTCTGCAGACGTTTGCGACGTGTTTATTGAAGGTTAGCTTATCGTCTATAGTGACTCCAAGTAATTTGATTTCTTTTGACATGGCTATGTCGGTCCCTCCCATGGTCAGGCGTGGTGAGTCATATGCTAACTTTCTTGTTATTACCATTGCATTGGTTTTTTGTGGAGCAAATTTCAGTTTATTATTGACACCCCACGCCCGAACATGTTCGAGTGCAGCATTTGCCTTTTGTTGAACATCTTGACCAGTGTCACCGTCGAAAAGCAGAACCACATCGTCCGCAAACGCCTGACAGTAGTAGCCCATGTTTTCAAGGTCTTTAAGCAGTGGGTCCAGCAGAAGGTTCCATAGTATAGGTCCCCCAATAGAGCCCTGCACACAACCCTTGTTAGTACCTTTGCCATACTCTTCACCAGCGTACCTAACTGTTACTCTTCTATCCCTCAGATAACTGTCCATGATCCGCCTCAGGTTTATTGGGCACTTTTCCTCAGCCAGGCGGACTCTTATAGCGGGACCCCAAGCACTGTCGAAGGCTCCCTCTATATCTAAGGAAACCAAGGTTGTGACTTTCTTTTCATTCAGCTTACTGCGGATGTGTTGCATAAGCGTATAGAGGGAGTCTTCGGTGCTCTTTTGTGGCATGAAGCCGTACTGGCGAGTACTCATCCTTGGCAATATATGGTGTTTGAGGCGGGCCACTATCATCTTTTCCAACATTTTGCCTAGGACCGGCAGGAGTCCTATCGGCCTATATGACTTGGGTGTGGTGTAACTCTCCTTCCCTGGCTTTCTGAGTATCACCACCGTTGCCTCCTTCCAGGCTTTGGGAATATGGCCAAGTTCCAAACATTTATTGAATAGCTCTAGGAATAGCTCAGGGTCGCTGTGCATGGCATGACAACAGATGTCAGCGGTAAAACCATCCGCACCAGGGGCCTTTTTAGGGTTAAAGGATGAAGCCGCTAAATTTAGCTCTGTCATTGTGAACGGTGGATCGCAAAGTTCACTTTGTTCACCAAGGTTTACTTTTTCTGCTTCCTCCCTTATTTCGCGGTGTTTGGTGTTATCATCGATATTGAGGTCCTCCGGATAAAAGGTGTCTGCTAACAGCTTGCTAACAGCCTTACAGAGCTTTTTGCATCTAACACATTCCCCCCACTTACCAGCGGTAAGTCTTCTTCTCTGCGCATGGTTCTACCGATCACCCTATAGATGCCTTCCCAGACCCCCTCCTTATCTTGTTTCTCGCAGAACTCCTTCCAACTGTTTATTTGTGCTTTAGAAGCTTCTACTTCATATTTTTCTTTTTGGACCAGGTACTCATCTATCACTTTCTGTTTTCGGATGGGTGCAGCACATCTTATCCTCCTTTTCTTTGTGGCAACTTCCTTTTTCATTTCATCATTTTCATCATTTCCCCTCGGACCTCGCTTGCGAACAGTTGTGCCCCAAGTCCATAAAAGTTTTATATTTCAACATTTAATTCTAATTCAAATAACAAAAATCGAAGTGCAAAAATAGGAGTGCATAAGTCGCAGGAGATCTCGCGCGCGTGGACCCTGTGTGTGAGTGGCAGTGACTTACGAGTGACGCAACGACAACGTGACGTGTTCCGGTGCTCTAAACCAGTTGGCCCCCACCTCACGCGCGCGCTTGCGTTAGTGTGCGCGCTCTGCAACACAAGGGCGGCGGCCGCCGGCGTACCTACCCATATCCTGCGTCGCGTTGTGATTGTGACGCGACGACGTGACGTATTCGGGTCCAGTCTAACCAGTGGTTCTACCGCTCGCGCGTGTACTAGTGTGCGCGCACTGCAACATACAGCCAGTTCGTCTATGCTAGCCTGGTACTGCGCGCTATGAAAAGCACCGAAAACGCAATTACGTGTCTGTAACTGTGCAAGTTAATATACTCGGGGTCCCACACGAAAAGAGAAGAGTTAATATTGTGAGATACTGTCTACATACTTATGGTATCCTAATACCTGCCTACTGCAAAAGGTGATTGTCTGTACTCAGTGGTAGTATTTATTAATCATACTTGGTTGGAAAGTACGCTAAATTTAACTCCTTAAAAGTTATACTTTCCTAGTACCGGATTGAACTTCATAGACAATGAGCGTTCAACGTTCACCACCTGATAATTCTAAATTCTTACACCACTCTGATTCGGAACCAAATCTCAGCTTTTCCAGCGAAGCTGAAAGGGATCTCTATGTTAATAAAGGGCAGAGAAAGAGGAAGCATGATCAGGAACTATCCGATGAACTAGGCATTCTGGAGACAAAGTTTTCTTCTATGTTCAAGTCTCTAGAAAAAGATCAAAATGACAAATTCACTACTTTGATCAATTCCATGAAAGATATTAAAGAACAGAACACCAACATACAAGAGTCTATAAAACTTATGACAGTAAAATATGACAATCTACTAACAAAAGTACAAACTCTTGAAGAAGAGAACTCAGTATACAAAAAGCGTATTCAAACATTGGAAGAAAAAATCGACAATATAGATAGGTCTGCGCACTCGACGCGTATTGAACTGCGCAATATACCAAAAAAGGATCAAGAAACGAAGGAGGACCTTATGCAGATAGTAATCAATACAGGTGAAGTTATAGGCACAACCTTGAATCAATCCGACTTTAAGGAGATATTCAGAATCAATTCGAAACAAGACAGCTTCAATCCCATAATAGCGGATTTTACAAGCGGAATAACGAAGAACAAGTTGCACCAGTGTATATTTCAGAAAACTTACCGCAAAAGTCACGGCAACTACTTGCTGTAACCCGGGCGTATACAAAGAATAATCCTGAGTCACGCTGCTGGGCTACGAATGGGAGAATTTATCTAAAAATATCTGAAAATACACACCCTGTCTTAATCAAATCCCAGGAGGAACTAATCAAAATAACTGCTGATGACTAGTGTTTCGGAACCCCATCGCAGAACTCAATCATAAATCATTGTTGTACTCTTTTAGCAATAAGTTACATCGCAAACTTGAATTTTACTCTTGCATTACATTTTATTTTTATTTTGTATCATTGTATTACTATATAACTGCTATTTAACTCACATCCACTACACATACTACAACAACTAACACACTCTACAACTACCAACACACAACTTCACTTCATTTACATAAAAACCTTCCTACCTACATAAAACTTAATCAACTTAACGTGAACCGATCTTTTAATCATTAAACTGGCATAAAAATTTACTTTAAAAAAAAATGGATCTTATAAATGACATTCAAAATGATCTAGATACATTTGACAAACCCCCATGCATTAAAATAGACAACTCATTTGATTTCTCACAGGTATTCAAAACTCCCAATAATGCGCTTACCATGGTTTCAATGAATATAAGAAGTATATATCGTAACCTAGACAGTTTTCTTGTATTCGTGTCATCATTAAGTACACAGGTAGATGTCATGGTCTTAACGGAATGCTGGACGGACAGTGAGAATAGACCACCACCGCCACTCAATAATTATCAATTATTCTATACCAAAAATTCAATTAATCAAAATGACGGTGTGGTGGTCTATGTACGCAAAGAAATCCAGACTACTGCATATGAACCTGATATTGAGGAAGGAAACTGCCTAGTTCTATGTCTGCAAGGTAATTGTACTTTAATTTGTTCTTATAGACCACCATGTTTCCAAAACTCAGAAAAATACCTTAACTCGATAGATAAGATACTAGACAGCATTAAAACTCAGTCTATTGTATTAACAGGTGATATTAATATAAATACTCTTCCTGATAATATAACTCCATATGGCGCTAAGTATCTAAGCCTTATGGCATACCATGGTCTTGTACAAGGTATAGACAAGCACACCCGTACTGATAAGTCTTGTATTGATCACTTCATGCTAAAAACACCTAAATCGTGGCAGACAGCAGTGTTTGAACGCCTAACTGACCATTCTCCTATTTTACTCGCTTTATATGACGTCAATATGCCAAAACCTACAGCTGAAAAACAAAGAGTTAAAATTGATTATAATGCGCTAAAACTGTACCTAGCTGAAGAAAACTGGAACGAGTATTATCAGATAAAAGATGTTAATATAGCAGCTAGTTATCTTGTGTCAAAGATTAAAAACGCAATTGACAAAAACAGTTCTGCTGTTAAAACATCACATAGGCAACAATGTATCAAGCCATGGATAACTCCTGGCCTACTTCGGTCAATCAGAAAGAGGAACAAATTACAACAGCAGTCAAAAAAGAAACCCATGGACGAACATTTAAAAGACAAATACAGTAAATATCGTAACATATGCAATAAGCTGATAAAATTCACAAAAACTCAATATTTCAAAACCAAATTCATGCAAACATCAGGCAATAATAAAAAGACCTGGATGTTGATAAAAGAAGTGTGCAATCTTAATAAAGATGCGACTTCATCTGAAGAATTGTTGAACTCACAATCTTGTATTAAAGACTCTCTAAACGGTGTTAATGAATATTTTACATCAATAGGCTATAGCTTGGCAAATAAAACATTGACTAAATTAGGTTTAACCGAGACCGAATTAGCAACAAGTATTATGTATATGTATATATATGTAATATTTTAGTTATATTTCGTATGTATTTCCTGTTATTATCTGTAAATATTAATCATCTCGTATTCATAGCTATTGTGCACGTCTCATCCGCCTTTCGCCAAATGCCATTTCTCTCCTGTAGGTCTGCTGTAAGAAATTTCTTTTTTAGAGATAAGCAGTGCCTGTTGTGTCCATTTTATTTATGTTTTTTTTCCTGTAAAATTTCTTGTGTACAATAAATGGTAAATAAAACAAGGGCGCTCAACTATAATAGCCAGCCTAACTCTTTTTCACTGTTACCAGCTGATTGCTCTGAGGTATACAAAATAATTATGAGTCTAAAAAGTAACTGTGCGCCGGGTGGAGATAACTTGTCAACTAATGTTATACAATCAATTTATGAGTATGTGCTAGAACCAATCACATATCTAATTAACCTTAGCCTAGAGACAGGGATATTCCCCGAAGATTTCAAAAAAGCTGTTGTCATCCCAATATACAAAGCTGGCCAAAAAGATCTGGCAGCTAACTACAGACCTATTTCTTTAATATGTACGCTGTCCAAAATAATAGAAAAGATAGTAAATGGTAGGTTAGTATCGTACCTTGAAAAATATAACCTACTTAGCACACAGCAATTTGGATTTAGAAGAGGAAGGTCTACTGAGGATGCTGTACTTGGTCTCACTTCCGCGGTGCGCAAGTATTTGGATGGTGGTCAGAGATGTCTTGGTGTCTTTTTAGATCTGCAGAAGGCCTTTGACACGGTCTCAATTCCCATTCTTCTTTCCCGTCTGGTATCTGTTGGAGTTAGAGGAGTGCCGCTTGAATGGTTCAGAACATACTTGCTTGGTAGATCCCAGAAGGTCAGAATAGGGGGGAATCTCAGTGACACTTCCTCTTGCACCTTTGGCGTTCCGCAGGGAAGTACCCTGGGCCCCACTTTATTTATTGTATACATCAATAGTTTATGTGAGCTTCAACTCTCTAATGTGGATACATTTATGTTTGCCGATGACACGGTTCTATTATTCCACGGGCCATCATGGAGTTATGTTCGGACTATAGCGGAAAAAGGGATGAGCAAGGTCACAGCATGGCTTGAGGACAGCCTTCTTTCTTTAAATGCTTCTAAGACCAAGTATGTTTGCTTTAGTATTTCAGCTCGCACTCAGCCAAGTGAAAGTTTTAAACTTCAAATACATACAAATCCGTGTAACAGATTGGATATAGCACCAGCCTTTTGTCATTGTACCCATCTACCCCGAGCTGAGAGCATAAAATATTTAGGTATAGTTTTGGATGAAAAATTCAACTGGATCCCTCAAATAGCTGCAGTGGCCAACAGGGCACGAAAGCTGATTTATGTCTTTAAAAATCTAAGAGATGTAGCCACTCCAGAAGTAGTTAGAATGACTTATCAATCGTTATGCCAAAGTGTCATTACATATTGTATCTGTGCCTGGGGAGGTGCCGCTAAAACATATTTTATAAACGTAGAGCGTGCTCAGCGTACGATACTAAAAATTATGCATCGACTACCCTTCACACATTCAACTACTGATTTGTACAAACTGAGCAATGTACTTTCAGCCAGAAAACTGTTCATCTACAGTAGTTTGCGAAGGTACCATCGTCTAACCGTTCCCTCTCTTCCTGAGTGTACCAAGCGTGTAGTTCGCGTTCCATTGCCGAAATGTAGAACTGTGTTCGCAAATAGAAGTTTTGACTATTATGCCCCTTTATTATATAATAAACTTTTCAAGGATAACTTATGTAAGGTAAAAAATATCTCCAACTACCAATTCCGAAAAGTACTTCGTGATGCACTTGATGAAATGGATTACGATGTCGTTGAGAAATTATTTCTTATACTTCAATAATCAAAGACGTACATACACACACACACACACACACAATGCACAACCTTTCACACGCACACACATACTTATGCACTTTCTCACACACACACAAGCACTCACGCACTCATTTATACACATTTAAGTTTCTAACTTTTGCCCTCGATTTGTTTTAAGTATTTAAATTTTTGTTTGCCTGCTTTGCTTTGTTTAAATATTATCATTAGGGTTTTTGTTTTTTTTATTTTTTTTGTTTTTTTTGTTTTTTTTTGTTTTTGCGCCTACTTTTTCTATTTTAAGTTACTGTTTGTATTATTTTAAAAAAACTTTAATGTCTTTAATTTGGGAAGTCCCTGATAACTGTAGCACAGTGTAAACTAACACAGTTTTCAGTGTTCATTAACATGTACCCTGTAAAGTTTTAAATAAAGAAACATTATTATTATTATTATTATTATCGAGATTTGTGGACCACCACGGCAATTTCAGCTCTTCACACATCTTTTTCTTTGGGATTATATCTTCGCAAGTTTCTTCAATGGCTTCTATTATTTTGTTTGTCGTTTCCTCCAATTCTCCACTAGTGGTTATTTTGTTTACATTTGTTTGAGTAATTTGGTTTTCACAAAACAGTTGCTTAATTTTCTGCCTAAAGTTTGCCCAGTTTGATTTTTTTGTATTATATTTTCTTGTTGTGCGGTTTACTTTCACTCCCTTAGATCTTTGATGGCGGATGCTAAACGTGATGCCGTTGTGGTCTGAACTAATAAGTCCCTGGTCCACTTCCCAATCCTCTACCAGGTCCAAGAGATCCGATGAGCAAGCTGTAACATCGACGTAACTTGTGTATTGTCTTCCGCCTCTTACAGTGTCGAAGGTCGGGACAGTTCCGCGATTCAATACATTGAAGTTGAGCTCCTCAATTGTACCGGCCATTTCGTCACCTCTGTGGTCGAGCTCCAGGTTTCCCCACCATGAACTTTTAGCGTTGGCGTCACCTCCAATGATCCACGTATTAGAATTGATGGTTTCTACGATCTTCTTTAGGTGTTCCAGATACGGTTGTATGGATTGGTCGGTTTCAAAGTAGAAGGATACGAGCGTAATCTCCCAGGCACTAGTCTGGATTCCCATGACAGTGATGTTATTTGTGGTGAGTTTTGGGTACTGCTTTACGTTCAGGTCTTGGTTGAAAACGGCTATGGCCGCCTTAACAGTCCCGTGGCCTACTTCTGTGCTCTGGAAGATACACACACCTCCACAACCCTTCATGACCTGTGAACCTCCGATGTAAGGTTCCTGCAGGAGCGCAACTGAGACACCTCTCCTATCTGCCTCAATAAAAAGTTCATTCGTGGCCAGCTTTTTTCGCTGGAGGTTAGCCTGTATGACCTTGTATGTAGTGTTTTCGCCTTGGGTGCCCTTAGCAATAAGCCACAGTTGAACGTGCCAAATTGTCCCATTTGTGTCTTGTGGGGCAGCGAATGCTAAAGGCATTATGATCTACGTGTTCCAGGCCGGCTTTTACACAATTTTTGCACCTTGGTGGCTCTTCTGCCAGACGTTCCGTACATTCTGATCTTAGGTGGGGACCACCACAGTGGCTGCACAGATCTGCGGGCTCCCTACAGAAGCGTTTGCCGTGGCCAAAGCCCAAACAGCGAGTGCATTGCACTAGGGGGGATTGGTCCTCCACTGGAACGCGCTGCAGTTCGATGTGCGCAAAACCTTTCTCTGTAGCACGTTGCCATATTTTAGGCGAAACACAGAGGATGACGTTGGAGGTATGCGGGTTTCTCGTTTTCCTTTTGTACTTAAGCTCGACCCTGTCCTCATCAGCATCGAGATCGTGAAAGATTGCTCGATTTTGGTTCCTAAGTGCATTCAGAATGTCCTCGTCAGAGTAGTACGAGAGGACGTTTCTGATGACAATGAGCGGATCCTTGTTCTTCACTTCCTCAACGCTGAGGTGGGCACCCTCTTGCTGTAGTCTTTCTTTTACCTTATTCCTCTCTACCTTTGTGCTAAAGCTCATTATGATTTTTCTATCCTTTGCCTTTCTGACTCTGTCAACAGTGACCCACCCTGACTTTGCATCAACTGCCTTTCTAACTCTGTCTAGCACTTCATCTCCGGTTTCTGTTTCATCCTTTGAGGTGACCACAACGGAATGCATTGCGCTCCGCTTTTGTTCCTGTTTGCCGATATGGCCCGCGGCTACACTCGCATATGTTGCGGTCCTCTCCAAGGTCTCTTTTTGCATCTCTATGGTTTCTCTAAGTTCGTCCATCTTCCTATTATTTTCCAACAATAGGTTGGAGTGTTCCCTTAGTTGTAGCAGTAGGGTCGGGTCAGTGCTGACTACACATGTTGGTTGAACGGGCGAGTTCTCGTTTTCCAACTTTGCTTGCGAGGTGGATTTTTGCGGTTGACATTTGGCGGTTGAGCCAGTTAGTCCTTTTATCTCCGCATCAGCATCCTTGACAAGCTGATATAGTTTGTCTATTGCTTCTATGGCATTGGCCTTCAGGTCTTTTCTTATATTGCCTGCGCTGTTAAAGCTTGTTTTGGCCTTCGTCAGCAGGGCCTTGGCCTCTGTCACACGGCCTGGAAGCACCCGTCTTGGATTCGACTGGCTGGGAATACCACTAGCCAAAGGGGTCACATTTTGCGATCCAGTCACGGACTCGAGTCTGTCAATGCTCTGTCTGACATTAGACGATAGCGTCTGCATTTTGGGGGGAGATTTTGGTTTCTCCGTCCCGATAACTTTCTCGGGTGGCGTTCTGTTTACAAACATGTCTGCAGTTACTCGTCAAGGATGTAAAGAAACAAAAATAAAATGATTTTTCCTCTACCTCAATTGGGCAAGGAGTTATGACACTTTTAGTGAATTGCTCTATGTAGAGCTTATTTAATGCTTTTAAAAGCTAGCTCTTTTCTAGCCCTTTTTAACGACACCTCGTACAAGTTTCTAGCTTTATTAGTTTGGGAGCAATCTCAATTGTTTGATTCGCAATATGGCCGCCAACAAATTGTTTGTAAACTTGTTTTTGACCCTGTTTCTGTTACACTGGGCCGATTTTGGCGAGATTGGGCTTGATTATTTTGGCTCACTGAGGGCTATTTTCTAAAATATATTTCAGTAATTTTCAGAACCTGAAAATTTCAGTTTCTGAAAACCGCTCAAATGATTTCAAAATACAAGAGAATGAAGAGCTATACACAATAGAAAAAGAATCAAAGCTCTACGACCTCCGGTTTAGGAGCAATGTCAGTTTAAAATATTTCAAGATGGCCGCCAGTACTGTCAAAGTCAATGTTTGACGGCTTATTGCTCCGCTTCCAGTGGTCGTAGAACCACGGTTCTTGGATTGGAGAGATCGGCTTAACCTCCTTTATCTCCTGAAAGTGCTTTCAGGTACCTGAAATTTGATACCCTCGGATACGCCTGAAAATCAGGGGTATCTTAAGAGTTAGGTCTTAAGATCCTAATTCCAAAATTTGAGCGTTATACGATCACAGGTCGCTATTTGGTGGCGGTATAACTAAATTCAACATGGCCGCCGAACTGTCAAAATCCAACTTCAAACAGTTATTGCTCCGGTTCTAGACGTCCGATTTCTCCCGTTTGACTTGCAAACGAGAGGTCTTAACGGAACGCGTCTTTTGAATGCACTTTCAGGTGAAAATATTTTCAGAGCCTGAAAACTGCTGAAAATATTTTTGACAAAATATATATAACTTACGGTTCTAAGTACAATTTTTTCCGGTTTTCTAGGTGCTCTGGGTACAGAGCAATGACACTTTAAAGTTTTTTATGGAAATTGTTCGGAATCGAACAATTTAGCAAATTTCTCAATTTTGACGCTATCAGAACGTAGTTTTGGGTTATATACTATGTATCCAGGTCACTAAAGACAACTGTATGGCCAGAATATTTTTAAAAGTTATACTTTTTATTTATTAACTGAAAATGAGTAAAAATTTCATAACTTTGTAAGTAATTAAGATAAAATTCTAGAAAAAATTTTTATAAACTTAATATATAGTCTTTAAAAATACTGGAATATAAAATTGAAAAATTTTTGAGTTTAAGTACAAAAATTTCAAAAAATTTAAAAAATTTTGTATTTTAATTATCATAAACTAACCAGCTTGTAAAAATTTTTGAAAGCTCTACATAGAGTACACAAAATAAGCGCGCAAAAGATAGCACTATCAAAATTTAAAATTTCCGCTTAACTTTCAAATAACGAAGGTGCAAAGTTGAATTTTTAAAATTGACTTTAAAAAATAACTAAAACAGATATAAAAACCAAACAAACTCGGAAAGTCTTAAAATGGTGCGGTTGATAATCATGCAAAATTTCAGGAGTCCAGAGCACGTTTTCAGCGTTTTCAGGTGAACCGGAACCACGTGCGTCAATTGTATTTCAGTAAACAGCTCGGAAATGCGCCGAGCTAGGTCTTCAAAATTTTGCAGGTATATGGATCCCCAGAAAAGCGATCCAGGGATGTCATAAAAACGGGGGGGTATCGATTTAGATTTCGCAGCGCATGCGATTTTCTTAAAGTTTTAGCAGCAACTAACCTCAAAACATCAGTTTTTCATGAAAATATGGTGTTTTCAGAATCGTCCGGGTGGATCCGAGATGGCAAGGTAATAGATTTCACTGTTCTGCACACACAGACACCTCACTTTCCATAATCGGATCACTTAAAACCACTTTTTTGATTTTTTAAGTATAGAGCACCTTATTTCTGCTTCTGTTCGCGACGGAGGTCAGATTGCTACTGGGTTAGGTTAGGTTAGGTTAGGTTAGGTTTTTTTTTTTTTTTTTTTGTTTTCGTGGAAGGAGGTAATCTTCATAGATACCATAGGCCCGGGCGTTATGGCATGCCCGATTCCGCTGGGAATTTGCCCAGCGACCTACGGACTAAACCCTCCTCCCCTTCAGATTATCGTTAGTATTAATCCAACGATTTGTTCTGGTGATATATATTGGAACTGGTGTTACTTAGACTATATATAAAACTATTACTAAATTAATGGTACTTACTAGAGACAAGTGCATGTCCCACTTAACTTTTTTTTTTTTTTTTTTTTTTTTTTGTTTTGTCCTCCGTTATTAATATTACATGATATGCCTTATGTCTAGAAACTTATTCTAAATTTTATCTTACTTTTACTTATTAACTAGGTTACAAATTTAGAGCCATTCTCTTTGCATAGGGAGGCATGGACTTTATGGGCATACTCCAGGAATATCTCCCGAGCGTCATCGTTGTTGACAATGTCAGGTAAGTTTATAGTTGATAATTTGATATCCATTCTGCACTCGTACTCGTGACGCATTGCTCCGAACCTCGGGCATTCTGTAAGTACATGAGTAACGTCTTGTATGGTCTCGTTGTCACAATTGCAGAACGGATTATCGAGAAGTTTAAATCGGTGCAGGTATTGGCGGAAGGCTCCGTGTCCTGTGAATATCTGTGCTAGAGTGTTGGTGATTTTAAGTTTACGAAGAACCTTGTAGGCCTGTTTTATGTCGGGGAAGTACATTTTAGTTATTGCGCCCTGCGCCGAGTCAGTGTACCTGGTTTGCCAGGTATCTAAGGTATTTTCCCTTATCAGACGTTTTGGCAGTGATAGTGGAAATCGGTCGTAGACTGGTCTGGTCTTGCTCTTCAGCGCGGCTTCCTTCGCCAATTCGTCAGCTTTTTCATTTCCAGAGATGCCAGCATGAGCTTTAATCCAGAATAGCCTGACTTCGCCGCCGAGAGTCGTGATATCCTTGATGGAGTATTGTATTTCTGAGACGATGGGGTGCACAGAATCGGGATCGCATATGCAGTCTAGTGCCGATCTCGAGTCGCTAATTAGGTTGCTTTTTCTGTACTTGTGAGATTTAGCCATGTGACTTACTGCCTTGGCTATAGCCACCAGCTCGGCTTGAAAGACAGAACAAAAACTATCCAATTTCATTTTGTATGATGTAGATTCTGCATCCCCGCTCCAGCAGGACAACGCTGCCCCCACCTTTCCCTCTATCTTACTTCCATCCGTGTATAGTTTTGGCCAGTCGTTGTTGATCGCTATTACGTCCTCCTCGGAGTTGATATGCTCGTAGGTAAGTCTTATCCTTTTTGCAGGATGCGGCAGCGTCGATGGGCTCACTCGCATTTCTAGTTGCCTATCTGCGAGTTCCTCCATGGGTTTACCTCTTTTGACCTCGTACAGGGCTGCCTGTTCTTTTGCTCTTAGGTCCAGCGGGATTATTTGGGCCAGAATGGCACAAGATGTTAGTGAGACTGTTTTGTGCGCTTTACTTATTTTGATGCAAAACAGCCGTGTAAGTCTGTTCAGCAATTTTAGCAAAAACTGTTTCTCGGTGGCTTTTGCCCATATGCTGGCGGAGTAAAGAATGGTGGGCTCCACTACTGCCAAGTAGATGGTTCGCACTATTTCCGAGTTTAGTCCCCACTGTGCTCGAGCAGCTTTGGAGACCATTTTATAAAGGTTCAGAGCCTTTTTACATACTCCTTCTATGTGTTGTTTAAAGTTAAGGTTCCTATCGATATTGAGGCCGAGGATTTTTAGGGTGTCGGTGAACTCGATTGTAGTCCCTTCCATGATTAATTTTGGTTCGTGGTATTTAAGCTTTTTTGTGATGAGAACGGCTTGAGTTTTGTGCGGTGCAAATTTCATTTTATGAGCTTTTCCCCATTTAGCTACCATTTCCAGAGTCTCATTTATTTTGGTTTCTACTTCCTTTCCAGTGTTTCCAACGCCAATTATTAAAATATCATCGGCAAATGCCTGGATATGTGCTGGCATTATCGGCGAGGTCCTAAGCAAAGGATCTAGCTGAACATTCCAGAGGATCGGGCCGCAGGTTGATCCCTGCACACATCCCTTGTTTGTCGGCTTACTGACTGCGGCTCCCGCGTAGTTCAGCCGGATTTCTCTGTTTGATAAATAACTAGAGATCAGTTTTAACACATGTCTGTTGATTTGCTTTTCGTGGAGCTCGCGAACAATAACCGGCCACCAGGCATTGTCAAATGCGCCCTCTATGTCGAGGGATACCAAGACGACTATTTTCTTGCCAGTGAGGCCTCGGTAAACTGTGGTCATTGCATCGTACAGCGCGTCCTCCGTACTTCGCTGAGGCGTAAAGCCATATTGCAGCCCATTAAGTTTATCTTCGTTTCCCAGCTGCCATTGCAGCCTGTTTACGAATAATTTTTCGAGAACCTTCCCTAGCACTGGAAGAAGTCCGATAGGGCGGTACGATTTCGGTTTAGTATAGTCATCTTTACCCGGTTTTGGTATTACCTTGATGACAGCTATCTTCCATATGCTTGGAAAGTAACCTTTTTCAAGGCACTTATTACAGATGGTCAGAAAAACAGCTCTGTTTGCATCATAAGCTCTCTGGCATATATCTGATGTAAACCCGTCACCTCCCGGGGCTTTTTTCGGATTCATGTTGTGAAATATTTGGGCAACTTCTTGGTTGGTAAAGGGTACGAACTCTTCAGTTAAGATGTCGTCCTGCGCTAGACTTTTTGTTATTTTTTGGTACTCTCTTCTTATTTCTTTTTGCTCCTGTGTATCTGATTCTTCTTTGTCCTCGGGATAAAATGTATCTGCCAGTAATTTAGCCGATTCTTCCGGGGATAGCATGTCTCCAGTTTCATTACATCTGAGTAGTTTGTCGTGGCTCTTTTTTGAGCAGTGTTTGAGAATTCGGTATGAGCACTGCCAGACATTTTCCTTTTCCTGTTTTGAGCAGAAGTCCATCCAGCTTTGTGTGATTGCCTTTTCAATGCTGGTTTTATACTCCTCCTTTGCCGTGTTGTATTGCTCTATTATGTACTTCTTCCTTCTAGGATTTGCTTTGCGGATTTTCTTCCTGATTCTGATAACTTCCTTTTTCTTTTCAGTGAGTTCCGTGGTCCACCAGGGATCTTTTTCCCGGGCTCGAGTCACATCAGATATCTCTGGGATGCTCTTTTCACATGTTGTGCTGATCGCCTGCATGTATTCCTTCGCTACGTTTTCTATGTCTTCTTCGCCAGTAATCCCTTCTATACGGTCCTCTGTTATTTGGCTTTTCTGAAGTTCTTCTTTTAGGGTTTGAGAGAATAGTGCCCAATCAGCTTTCGCCGTGTTAAATCGCTTCGTTGTGGTTTTTGTAGTGTTTCGCTTTTCTGAGCCGAACTCTATGGTAAATTCTATGCCATTATGATCTGAGAGAGTGCAAAGATGTTCATTAACTTTCCATGTTGGTATTTTATCCAAAATGCCTGTAGTGCACGCAGTCACGTCCACAATGCTTGTACACCATATGCCTTGTCTGAGCATTCTGAAAGTAGGTGTACTTCCTTCGTTGAGGACGTTAAAGTCAAGTTCAGCCAGTGTTTCTGCCAGATCGGTACCTCGTGTATCCTCTACTTCGCTGCCCCACCAGAAGCTTTTTGCGTTTACGTCGCCAGCTATAATAATGTCTGCTGTGTTGAGTTTCTGGATGATACTTCGAATCTTATTCAAATCGACATTTATGTCTGCTTCGCCATGCAGGTATACATTTATTATGCCTATTTTGCGTTTTCCAATTTTAATGGTTGTCCCTACTATATCCTCACTAACCAAGTCTGGGTTGTCAATGATCTGGATGTTCGGATCCATTAAGATTGTGGCCGCTCGTACTGGTTTGCTGGTGTCGTTGGTGATCCTTTGTATTACTCTAAAGTTGCTCCCAGTGGTAACGTGTGCGTTAGATCCTACATATGGTTCCTGTATGAGTAAAATTGAGTATTTTTGTTTTACTGCCTCGTTTAAGCACTCCTTCATTGCTGCGAAACCTCGTCCTAAATTTATTTAGCCTATGTTGAATTTATACAACGTAGTTGTGGTTTCATTCTTATCCGATTTCCCATTAGACATACTTTTTTGACGAGCTGGGTGGATATCCGAGTCAACTTCTTCTAACAGTAGTTAATAGTGGATCTTGCCACCCTGTCCCACTTCTGCCACACGGGGCATTCGGGGGAGTATGCTGGATGGTGCCTGTCTCCATCCTTACAATTGATGCACAGAGGTGCGCTATTTCTGCTATTGCACTGCCGCGTGTCGTGTTCACCGGCGCAGTAGCCACAACATACACCTTCGCTTTTGCAGTCTCGGGCCTTGTGTCCGAAGTCTAGGCATCTGTAGCACTGCAGGATTGGCGATTGATCTATTGCAGATACAATTTGGTATCCAATTCTAAGTTTCTGGTCTCTTAGTTGGCGCCATAGTGCAGGACTAACTTCAATTATAATATTATTTAGGTTTGAGTTTCGTCCTTTCACTCTACTCATTACTTTAACCGTTCTTTGCTCTGGTTTTACCTCCTGGACAATTTTTTCATTCTGTTTTAGGACCGCCTCCTCTATTTTTTTTGTCATTGAGATCCTGGGCTACTCCTTGCAACCTTAATAGGGGATTTTTCGTGGCTGGTTGGGTGACAGTAAGTTTCTCTCCGCTGCACTTTATAGCCTCTCCAAGAATGAAGCGATCTTTGTCTGAGTCGCAGCTAATTAGCACTTTTTGGTGTCGCATCTTGCGGAAACCATTCACTCCAACGCCTAACTGAACAATATCCACGTTGGCTTTGATGTTTTGGGCAACGTCATTGCTCGTATGCCGTGGGTCAGCTGACTCTATTACTAGCGGGTACCTTGGCCTGTTTAGCGCTTCGGCAAACGTCCGTGGTGGGTCGTTGTGTGTTAATTTGCTTGGTTTCTCCGAATGCTCCTTCTCGTCATCGGTTAGGTTAGGTTAGGTTAGGTTAGGTTAGGTTAGGTTAGGTTAGGTTAGGTTAGGTTAGGTTAGGTTAGGTTAGGTTAGGTTAGGTTAGGTTAGGTTAGGTTAGGTTAGGTTAGGTTAGGTTAGGTTAGGTTAGGTTAGGTTAGGTTAGGTTAGGTTAGGTTAGGTTAGGTTAGGTTAGGTTAGGTTAGGTTAGGTTAGGTTAGGTTAGGTTAGGTTAGGTTAGGTTAGGTTAGGTTAGGTTAGGTTAGGTTAGGTTAGGTTAGGTTAGGTTAGGTTAGGTTAGGTTAGGTTAGGTTAGGTTAGGTTAGGTTAGGTTAGGTTTTTTTTTTTTTTTTTTTTTTTTTTTTAACTACCTATTGAAAATCAGCAAATGGGGAAAATCCTCAAAGGACACCTGGGAAGGGAAGCCCAGGTAGTGCCGGACTTTTACCGGCTAAAAACCCCATTTGCTACTTTTCACCCTAGGCGTGAGGCCGAACATTTCTGTGACAAGGAGATCACAGGTATTACAAACACATATTTGATTTCATAATAAACGAGAACGCATATTTTCACACTTAGAACTTATATATAATAATAATAAAACTATTTCCCTATATGTATTATATCTATATTCTTATAATGTATTTCTTATGCTAGAACTTAATATAACTTTTTTTTTTTTCCGGTTTGGGGTTTAGTCTTTTTTTTTTCTTTTTTTCTTTTTTAGCATTTTTTTTTTTGTCTTTTGTCCCTTTTTTATAATACACAATTGGGTGTATATAATCAATATATTATTGGCTAATACATGACATATTACACTTTCTTGATCATATGATTAACACCTATTTAACATTAAGTTTTATTTCTATTTATCACTAGATTTGCTATTTCTTCACAATATTCTAAAAAGTTACATCTAGATTCCTTATCAGCTATAATGTTATATAAAGTACCAGGCTTTACTATGTAATCGATTTTACTTTCTAATTCGTATCGTTTCCTTTCAGTTTGGGGACATTCTGTCAGGACATGTACTGGAGTCTCCTCAACAGTTGCGTCGCAGATACAACTGGGATCGGACTTACATTTAAATCTATACAAATATTCAGAGAAGCCACCGTGACCCGTCAGGATTTGCACCAATTTCGGAGTAAGTTTTATTTTTTTAATTAAATTGTATGCTAATGTAGCATCGGGAAAAAAGATTTTTGTGGTCTTAGCTGTTTCTGCCGATTGGTAACGGTCGTTCCATTCCTGGACAGTTATTTGTCTAAGGACTCGCTTCATGTATGACACCGGGCACTTGTCGTAATTTGGGGCTGTTTTTAGTTTCAGAGCTGCCTCTTTGGCCAGCTCGTCTGCTCGCTCGTTGCCCTCTATGCCCGCGTGTGCGCGCAGCCAGAACATCCGTAGGGATTTTAATTGGTCCCTTATCGCTACCATATTCCGCTTGATCTCAAAAGCGATTGGGTGGAACGTGTCATTGTGCTTTAAGAGCTCAAGTGAGGATCTAGAGTCACTTAGTATATTGTATGACCGTTCCTTACCCTTCAGGATAATATCAGTAGCCTCTTTTATGGCTAGAAGCTCAGCTTGGAATACGGAGCAGAAAGGGTCCAAATTCAACTTCCGAGCACAAATCTCCCTGTTATCAAGGCGGCAGGTCAGTGCTGCACCCGTCTTCCCGCTAATCTTACTCCCGTCGGTGAATATTTGAACCCCCTCGATGTTGTGACTCCTCACTGTCTCCGGAAGCATATCTTCGAGACACTCGAAATCGAAAGCCACCGCTCTTGCCGGATGGTCGGCATTCAGAAAGCACACTCTTTGCTCGAGTTCTTTATCACCCAGAGTTTCCATTTGTGGCTTGCCTCGTTTAGCTTCATAAAGTTTTGCCGCTTCCTTGATTCTCAGGTCTAATGGGAGCAGTCCTGTCAGGATTAGCGTGGAGTTGAGTGAGACCGTTCTATAAGACTTTGCTATCTTCTGCGCAAAACCCCTCTGAATGACGTTTAGCTGTTTTTGCGTCATCCATTTATTGGCTGCTGCTGCCCACACGCCAGCTGCGTACAGTATCACTGGTTCAATGACAGCCACATAAATCGTTCTGATCACCTCCGGATTTAGTCCCCAGCTTATTTTGGCAGCCCGTGCAAGCTGTTTATAGATGTTGGTGGCTTTCCTACAAATATGCGAGACGTGGTTATTGTACGTCAACTTGTTGTCTATGATGAGACCTAGTATTTTTATTTGGTCCACCAACTCTATTTTTGTCCCCCCCATGTGTATGACTGGGGTGTCGTATTTGACTTTTTTTGTGACGACCATTGCATTCGTCTTGTGCGGTGCAAATTTTAGTTTATTTGCAATTCCCCAGTCATACACATGTTTAAGGACTTTCTCAGCTTCTTCTTGTATTTGTAACGCAGAGGTTCCGGAGAAGATCAGGACGATGTCGTCCGCAAAAGCCTGCGAATATACGTTTAGGGAGTCCAACAAGTCCAGCAGAGGGTCCAAAAGGATGTTCCAAAAAGTAGGTCCACCTATTGAACCTTGCACGCATCCCTTAGTTGATCTTCTGGTGTACTCCCTTCCCGCATATCGCAGCCGAACCGTTCTGTCATCGAAGTAGCTGTCCACAAGGCCGCGAAGATTTATTGGGCATTTTTTGTCCATCAAACCGCATCTAACTGCCGGCCACCATGCGCTGTCGAAAGCTCCTTCAATATCTAATGATATGACAACATTTATGAGCTTTTTTGCCACATTATTCATAATGTGGTTTGTCATGTCATACAGAGCGTCCTCCGTACAGCGCTGGGGTACAAATCCATACTGGCGTGGATTCGACTTGGGCAGCACGTGCCATCTAATTCTTTTGATGAGCATTCTCTCCAAGATTTTGCCCAATATTGACAACAACCCTATTGGTCTATACGACTTTGCTTTGGTATAATCGTCCTTACCCGGCTTTCGTAATATTATGACGGCGGTTTCTTTCCACAGTTTTGGAAAGTATCCCAGCTCGAGACACTTGTTTGCTATGGCGAGAAACATATTTTCGTTCACCTGGATGGCCGTTGCACATATGTCTGCTGTCAGCCCATCCAGCCCCGGAGCTTTCTTGGGGTTCATAGCTCGGAAAGAGTTTCGGAGCTCTTCTAATGTAAAGGGCGGATCATCCACATCAGTCATGGTCCGCTTCTTTATCGCTTCCGCTTTTACTCGGGTTATTTTATGTTCCTGGTTATCGTCCTGAGCTACATCGTCTGGGAAAAACGTCTCAGCTAGATATTTCGTCGACTCCTCCGGCGAGAGAGCCACTCCATCCCTGATCAGGGGCATATCCTCGTGCCTTTTTAAGGTGTTGCATAAGACTCTGTAAACGCCATCCCATATCGACTCCCTATCTTGCTTTGTACAGAAGCTCTTCCAACTCTGCGTTTGGGCTCTCTGGGCTTCTTCTTCGTACCTTTCTTTAGCCTCTAGGTAGTCGTTTATGATTCGAGGTCGTCTCCTAGGGTTAGGTTAGGTTAGGTTTTTTTTTTTTTTGTTTTCTCCTATGAGTTATAACCACATCCAGGAGGAATTTATTGATACCTTATCAGACATTACTTAAGTTTTAAGGATCAGCAAAGGTTCATCGCGAACGGTATACAATTACTTTTTTGCTTCTCCGATCATGAATTAAAAATAAGTTAATTATATTATAACATAAGATTAAAATTTAAGACAGTTTACAGTAACTTATAGCTAGAAAAACATTATAAGTAGGTAGTGCAGTCATTACTTGAATTTGAGCGTTACAAAAATAATAATATTAAATACAATTATAAGACTACATATAAAAATAAAATATAGAAACAAAGTAAAATTAAATGAGACACTTATTATAAGAATGAACATAATTCGGGTGCGGGACGCTGAGTCAGGAACTTGTTAAGGTGAGCCATAATCAGTTTTTTCTAGTAGTTGTGATAACATGTACTTTCGGAACGGGCAGTTTCCTGAAGTTGCACTATGAGAAGTATCTGTTTTAAGACGATACTTTGTGTTTCTTAACGAGCAATGATAGCATGAGACCTTATCACTTTCACTTTTGATTGGGCACGTAGAGAAGCGATGGTTGTCTGCTCCGCAGTGTGAGCATGCATTGTGTTGAGCAGAGCAATGTTTCTGTGTGTGTCCATACTTCAGGCATTTATAGCATTGTAGAAGCGGGATGAAGTTTTCAACATGAACTTTTTGATGGTCAATATTCAAACGTCCCATATTGATAATAGTTTTCCAAATTTCGGGAGTAGCGAGAATAACAGCATTGTAAAGGTGGTCGTGTCGGTTTTTTCTCGTGAATCGCAACTTTATTGTATCATCTGTAGGGTTGAGGTTCTTTATCTGTTCATTTTGGTTAACAATAATTTCTATTAGTTCGTTGGTGGGAGTTTCACTTGTGATTCCTTTTATCAAGAGCATAGGCTTTAGTTTTTGTTCAGGTTCTACACGAATATCTGTGTTAGATGTAAGTCGTTTCAGTGTATCGTCTCTTTGAGTTGTATTTTCAAATTCAACCTTTATTTTGTTTTTTGGAAGTGGGTAAGTTTTTGTTGGTGCATATGTAACTGTTTTAAAAGAGATGCTCTTTTTCCAGTGCTCAGAAACCTCTTGTCTTGTTTGATTATCTGCGACTGGTGAAACAATGAGTGACGGCTTAGTTTTTGGTACGTTTGAAGTATTTGGCTTGAATTTTGGCACTGATTTTGCAACTGCAGAAAAGGACAATTTACTTTGAGTTGGTTGAGGTTTTGAAAGTTTTGATATTTCTTGTTTGAAGGAAGTTTCGATTCTATCTATGGCATCATTGACAAGAATCCTTGATCCGGCTTGTACAAGCAAGTCACGGGCAAACTCAATAATCTCTTTAGCTCGTTCGACGCAATCATTCCTCATTTCTGCAGTGACACTCTTCTTTGATTTGATTTTATCCACTATGTCTTCAGCAAGACCCATTATATGCTGGAGGGATGCAAGTTCTTCGTCTTCTGGAGTCCGTTTATTGGGCGTCATATTTTTCACTTGTGCGCTGTTGTCCACTTCACACATTATAAATTAACAGAAGTGGACAGCTTGTTGTCCACTTGTCACCAAAACTGAGTTGTTTGTTAGCTTGATAGTCCACTTGCTGACCACATGTCACCGATCAGTCGTCAACCTACCGCATTGTTGTCAACATGTCACCGACCCGGCCGCAGCTGTCCGCAGGTTGACAACTTGTTGTCATCAAGTCACCGACACGTCACCAGTTGTCCGCAGGTTGACAACTTGTTGTCAACAAGTCACCGACACGGCGACACGTCACCAGTTGTACGCAGGTTGACAACTTGTTGTCCACAAGTCACTGACACGTCACCAGTTGTCCGCAGGCTGACAACTTGTTGTCAACAGGTCACTGACACGTCACCAGTTGTCCGCAGGTTGACAACTTGCTGTCCACAAGTCACCGACACGTCACCAGTTGTCCGCAGGTTGACAATTTGTTGTCCGCAAGTTGACCACTGTCACCAGCAACGATGTCACCGTGCCGCACTCGAAGAATGTTAGAGAGAGACTGGGTTAGGTTAGGTTAGGTTAGGTTAGGTTAGGTTAGGTTAGGTTAGGTTAGGTTAGGTTAGGTTAGGTTAGGTTAGGTTAGGTTAGGTTAGGTTAGGTTAGGTTAGGTTAGGTTAGGTTAGGTTAGGTTAGGTTAGGTTAGGTTAGGTTAGGTTAGGTTAGGTTAGGTTAGGTTAGGTTAGGTTAGGTTAGGTTAGGTTAGGTTAGGTTAGGTTAGGTTAGGTTAGGTTAGGTTAGGTTAGGTTAGGTTAGGTTAGGTTAGGTTAGGTTAGGTTAGGTTAGGTTAGGTTAGGTTAGGTTAGGTTAGGTTAGGTTAGGTTAGGTTAGGTTAGGTTAGGTTAGGTTAGGTTAGGTTAGGTTAGGTTAGGTTAGGTTAGGTTAGGTTAGGTTAGGTTAGGTTAGGTTAGGTTAGGTTAGGTTAGGTTAGGTTAGGTTAGGTTAGGTTAGGTTAGGTTAGGTTAGGTTAGGTTAGGTTAGGTTAGGTTAGGTTAGGTTAGGTTAGGTTAGGTTAGGTTAGGTTAGGTTAGGTTAGGTTAGGTTAGGTTAGGTTAGGTTAGGTTAGGTTAGGTTAGGTTAGGTTAGGTTAGGTTAGGTTAGGTTAGGTTAGGTTAGGTTAGGTTAGGTTAGGTTAGGTTAGGTTAGGTTAGGTTAGGTTAGGTTAGGTTAGGTTAGGTTAGGTTAGGTTAGGTTAGGTTAGGTTAGGTTAGGTTAGGTTAGGTTAGGTTAGGTTAGGTTAGGTTAGGTTAGGTTAGGTTAGGTTAGGTTAGGTTAGGTTAGGTTAGGTTAGGTTAGGTTAGGTTAGGTTAGGTTAGGTTAGGTTAGGTTAGGTTAGGTTAGGTTAGGTTAGGTTAGGTTAGGTTAGGTTAGGTTAGGTTAGGTTAGGTTAGGTTAGGTTAGGTTAGGTTAGGTTAGGTTAGGTTTTTTTTTTTTTTTTTTTTTTTTTTGTAAGTTTTGCCACTTTCCTCTGACATGGTGGTCAGAGACTTTATTTAGCTCAACTCGGACTTCGACGACTCTTTTTTATTTTTTTATTTTTTTAAAAACATAGTCCTTAATCGGAAGTTGCTGGATCAGGACTCCGGGTTTTAAGTTCGGGAGTCCTGGGTTCCGTTTACATGCATTGTTAGACGGGTTCGGGGAGTTAGTTTACAGTTCCTTATGTGTTATGTTAACTTAATCTCTAGGATTCTTACATTCTATTTGTTATTAATATTCTAAATGGTACAATTTTCCTTAGTCTATATTTATACTTTGAGACTTTTTATTTTATTTTATATAAATAATACATATTTACAGAAATATGCAAATTTATATTTTTCTTACGCTATTATATTATATACAGGCTTCTTTTTTGATAAATACTCATGATATATAACCATTATATACATTCATATTTTAAGTACTCTTATTTCTTTTATTTACTTCTTTGACTATTGTCAGACAGTACTCTATAAACTTATTTTTAATTTTTCTATTCTCTAATATTTCACATAGGCTTAATTTATCCAGTTTGTAGTTCGTCTCGGATTCTACCTCGAATCGTTTGGAGTCGAATTGTGGGCAATCGAGGATAAGATGCTCCACGGTTTCCTCCCGAAGGGGGTCGCATACGCAAGCTGGTTCATCTTTTAATTTAAATCTGTGGAGGTACTGGGAAAATCCACCATGCCCTGTAAATATTTGTACAAGCTTTGGTGACATCTTTATTTTCCCTATAGTTCTGTACGCTCGCGTTGCGTCCGGGAAAAACATCCTAGTCACTGCAGCTGTTGTGCCTTGGCTATATCGATCGTTCCATTCTAGCATGGTCTCCATTCTTATATGGCGTTTGATGAAGGAGGTCGGGCACTTGTCGTAGTCCGGCGCGGTCTTTTTGTAGAGTGCCGCTTGTTTGGCCAGCTCATCGGCTCGCTCGTTACCGGCCGCTCCCACGTGTGCTCTGATCCAAAACATACGCACTGATTTTCCCTGATCTTTGATGATCGAAAGATTTCTGCGTATGTCCTGCACTATGGGGTGGAGCGAGTCCCTATTTTGTAGGGTTTCGAGTGCCGACCTCGAGTCGCTGAGTATGTTTGTGACCTTCTTGTTTTTGGAGACCACTTCCGCTGTTGCTGCATAGAGTGCGTAGAGCTCTGCTTGGTAGACGGAGCAAAATGGTTCGAGCTTGAACTTTTTGGCTGTTGTTTCCACGCCATCTTCCCAGTATGAGAGTGCGGCGCCTACTTTGCCTTCAATTTTGCTCCCGTCGGTGTAGATTTGGATCCCTGTTATCTTGTGCCTGGTGATAGTACCGGGCTCCGTATCTTCCAGGCACTCAAAGGATACGTCTACTGTTTCAGCAGGATGTCGAGCTTTTAAGAAGCAAACTCTCCTCTCCAGTTCTCTTCCACCTATAGCAGCTTGTGGCTTCCCTCTCCTTGCTTCATAAAGGAGTGCTGCTTCCTTTACCCGAAGGTCTAATGGAAGCAGCCTCGCCAGTATGAGAGCTGCTTTGAGAGATACTGTCCGGTATGCTTTACTCGCTTTCTGCGCAAAGCCTCTTTGGATGGTATTCAGCTGCTTCTGTATCGATATTTTGCACGCTGCCGGTGCCCATGCGCTTGCTGCATATAGCATGATCGGTTCGATGCATGCTATATAGATCGTCCTGACTATCTCTGGATTCAACCCCCATGTTATTTTTGCTGCTTTTGCTAGTTGTTTATACAAATTAGCTGCTCTTCGACACACCAGTGCCACGTGCTTATGGAAGGTGAGCTTTTTGTCGATGGTCAAGCCCAGTATTTTGATCTCATCCACAAAATCAATTTGCGTGCCTCCCATAGTTAAGTCTGGTGTATCGAATCGCAGCTTCTTCGTTATGAGCATTGCGAACGTTTTATGTGGGGCGAATCGCAGTTTATTCTTTTGTCCCCAATTATGGATATACTCCAAAGCGCGGTTTGCCTGTTCTTCTATGGTTACTGCGGATTTCCCAGAGAAGACTAGCACCACATCATCGGCAAACGCTTGGGAGTATACGCCATCTTTCTCCAACCCGTCCAACAGTGGATCCAGCAATAAATTCCAAAAAGTAGGCCCCGCTATCGAACCCTGCACGCATCCCTTGGTTGTCCCTTTCACATATTCCTCGCCCGCGTACCGCACTCGGACTTTCCTGTCCTTGAGGTAATTTCCCACCAATCTCCGCAGGTTCTGTGGACAGCGCTTCTCCGCCAACCGACATCTTACCGCCGGCCACCAAGCACTATCGAATGCCCCTTCGATGTCCAGGGACACTACCACGGAGATCAGTTTTTGTTGGACATTATCCTTTATATGTTGGATGAGGTCATATAAGGAGTCCTCTGTGCTTCTCTGCGGAACGAAGCCATATTGCCTTGGGTTAGCTTTGGGGAGCAGATGCCATCTCAGTCTCTTGACCAACATTTTCTCGAGTATTTTTCCCATGATGGAGAGGAGCCCTATCGGTCGGTAGGATTTCGGCTGGGTGTAGTCTGATTTGCCTGGTTTTCTCAGGATGACGACTATCGCTCCCTTCCAAATCTTGGGGAAGTATGAGATTTCCAGGCTTTTGTTGCAGATTCCGAGGAAGGCGTCGATGTCCAGTAGTATAGCCTCCACACAGATATCCGCCGTGAATCCGTCAAGACCGGGGGCTTTTTTAGGATTGAAGCTGGCTATGGCGTGTTTCAGCTCCGCCTCCGTGAAAGGCGGGTCCTGGCGATCGTCTGGCAGTGGGTCCTCCGAGAGTTCGGCATTCCGTCTTACAATATGGTGATCTGTATCGTCGGTTTCTGGGCTGTCCTCCGGAAAGAACGTTTCTGCCAGTAGTTGTGCTGATTTTGTTGGATCTATCACGACTCCGTCCCTCACCAAGGGCTGATCCTCGTATGGCAGAGACGTTCTCCGGATAACTCTGTAGGCCCCGTCCCAAACACTTTCCCGATCTTGCTTAGTACAGAAGTCTTTCCAGCTGCTCGTCTGTGCTTCTGCAGCTTTATCTTCATACGTTGTTTTGGCATTCAAGTACTCTTGGACCACCCATTCTCGCCTGCGGGGAGCCGCACATGAGATTCTCCTCTTTTTAGTACCCATATCCTGTTTTAGCCTTTCTAGCTCCTCGCTCCACCATGGCAGTGTAACCTTCGGATTAATTTTGGTTCCGGGTATTGTTTTTCCACATGTATCGGTTACGCTATCTGTATATAATTTGACAGTATTTTCTAGCTGGTCTGGTGTTGTGATCTTGTCTATTTCTTTTTTGTTTATGTTTTGATTTTCAAATTTCGTTCTAAGTTCTGTGCGAAATTCTGTCCAGTTTGCCTTTTTTGTATTGTACAGTCTTGTAGTTTTCTTCCTTCTGTGGCTGGTACCTTTTTGTAGTTTGAGACTGAAGGTGATGGCGTTATGGTCTGAACTAGTGAGGCCCTTATCGACTCTCCAGTCGTGTATAGTGCGAAGCAGATCCTCCGAGCACACCGTGATATCCACGTGGCTTTTAAAACTTCTCCCACCTCTGATGGTATCGAAGGTGGGTTCGGTTCCGATGTTCAAAATATGGAGGTCCATTTCGTCCAGTGCTCCGGCCAGAGCTTCGCCTCTGTGGTCCTCTGACACGCTGCCCCACCATGGGCTCCATGCATTTGCATCACCTCCAATGATTATGTTCTTAACCTTAATCTCCTGTACGATGTGTTTTATGCCATCTATGTATGGTTCAATGGGCAACTGGTCTTCGAAATATATGGAGATGACACCTACCTCCCACTTGTCTGTCTTGATTATTGCGACTGCCAGGTTTTCTGTGGTAAGTGTCGGCTGTTCCAGGACCATGACCTTGTCATCAAATACAATGATGGCCGATTTGATCGGTTTGGTCCTGTTATGAGTGCGCTGGATTACCCGGGTGCCAGTAACACTTTTCAGTTCCCCGGTTGCTCCTATATACGGTTCTTGAACCAGTGCGAAACATGCCTTCCTCTTTGACGCTTCCATTATTAGTTCCTGGGTGGCCAGTTTCTTTCTCTGGAGGTTTGCCTGAATAACTCTATGCGTGCAGGGTTCAAAAGGGTTCTGGTTTGCTCTACCTATAGATGAGGCCGAGTCCACCTTAGCAATAAGCGACGGTCGATCTAGCTAAGGAATCCCACTTTTTGCGCACTGGGCAGCTTGAGTCGAACGCATTGTGCTGCAGCTGGTCTAGATTAGCATGTTTGCAGTTTTTGCATGATGGTGGTGTTTCGGCTAGCCAGTCTGCGCAGTCTGCCCGCATGTGTGGTCCCCCACAGTGACTACAGAGATCAGCTGTCTCTTTGCAGAATCGACGCCCATGACCGTAGCCGAGGCAACGAGTGCATTGGACGAGTGGAGACTGATCTTCGACTCGCACTCTCGCCAAGTCGATGTGCACCCTTTCCGCCTCTGTCAATCGCTGCCATAGTATAGGGGAGACTTGCAGAATCACATGATTTTGGTGGGGGTTCCTTGTCCGTCTGCGATATTTTACCGTTATTCGGTTATTGTCCGTGGCTAATTCTCTGAATATGTGGCTATTCTGGGTTTTTAGTGAGGATACCACTTGTTCGTCTGTGAGGTATGACATGGTGTCCTTTAGAATAACGAGGGGATCTTTGTTTTTGACCTCTTCTACGGTGAGGTTTTCTCCAGCCTCTTTTATTCTTTCAGACACTTTTAGTATCTCCTCCCGTGAGCTACAACCAACTACTACCTTTTGGTCTTTTGCCTTGCGCACCCTATCCACCTTTATCCCCTTGTTCTTTGCGTCTACCGCCGTTCTAATTTTCTCAAT